>OX454417.1:54067775-54772715 GCA_949715475.1 Microchrysa polita
AATGTATTTGCCCTTGAAGCATTTAGACGTCGATCGTCGCATGTACGGAATTGAGTAGCAAGATTTGTAAAGCTGTACTAATGCTGGCTATTGGGACTTGTCCATTGTTGGGTAGTAGGGTGTAGGACGAGCAGGGAGGACAGGGAGGGGTCCCATAGCTGTTAGCACGGAGTGTCGAGATAAGGGCAAAGGGGCACCGATGGGGGGTAATTCCCCTCAACCAACATATGAGGTAGAGCCCCTTCCTTCCCCAGGGCGGGGGAGTATCATGCGGACTGTGGTTTTACAACGGCGTGGAGTTGCGCTACAACCTGGTGCCGGGACCTATAGAACGGCAGAGGTAGTAGAAAGGCTACGCATCTAGCAGTATGCAAACGCCAAGCCTTAACAGCCTTGGTAGAAGAAACTGTTACCTCACACTACTCGAGGGGCGCTGATTGACGTCAAAAATCAATACGTTACGAGGCCGTCTGATTAACCTTCACGGTAGGCATGGACGTTAAACACCCTTCGGACATCAGTACACTATGATTTTCCTGCAGGGGAATCTGTGTCACATGAGACACAGAATATCTGTGTGCCATGGTACATAGATTTATGGTGAGTTGTGACAATACGGACCCGAACAGTACAGGGAGGCCCCTAATATGGTTGATAACTTTGCAAAATGTGCACGTCACGGCGGGGATGTATACAAAGACCTTCGGGCACTGACTATCCCGTGTAGTCTAGTCATGGCTTAAGGCATGGCTGTGTTTCTATCTCTTCTTTCGAAAGGGCAATCATACAAACGGAACACGACGCAGTGTTACCTTGTTGGGGAGGAATCATCATAAGCGATCGTGGAAAGCCTCGGAGCTGGCTGCATAACCCGAGCCTCAAAGGGGCTAGCTAGGGAGAATGGTCCTGGCAAAATGCCTACGCGCCTATATCTAGCTAGTTTGTGGATTGATGACCACACGGCCCGAGTCGCATTGCTGACTAGTATGCTGAAGGACCCCTAACCGGATGTGAAAAGCAGCCGTACTTATCGCTTTGAGCTGATGGGTAGTTACAGATCAAACGAACCTGTTATATGCACGTCTGAATGCAGCGTGAGGCTTAATCTTTAAGGGGGCCGAAGGAGGATCACGCAAATAGTGTACCTCTGGAATGCGTTTGGTGACCATGATCCCTATCCAAGTCAACCAACTGGAGTTGCAGCCCTGGGGTCGGGTTTCCAAAGGTGCATGCACTGGACGAAGAATGCCCAATTTGACAATTCTTTGCAAAGCGGAAGGGACGCCCAGTTTGCGGAGCTAAAAGCGTTCTGTACATCCACTGTCACTTGCCAAATTGGTAACCAACTCAATTGCATCTATCTGTTAAAAACGATTCGCTCAAAAAGCAAGCAGATTGGCTTGACTCTACAGCTGGTTGGTTTGGTTTGACGCGAGCAACAACTTTTGCCGTTTCCATTTTATTGGAAAAATGGCTTCGGCGAAGCCAGTTTCAAAGAATTCGACAAACTTCTACGGAATAGTACGGATTGCAACCTTATACCATTATTTTGCGTTTTATTTCCTTTGGAACTATCCTAATGCCTCTCACGTTTATGCTGCTTTAAAGAATTCTCGTAAGAAAATCCTAACGGGACTCCACGTCTACGCTTTTCCTTCTTCTTCTTCTTGTAGCGGTGCAGAAAGGTGTGAAACCTCTGTGTATCTATGTGGGTACGGTTTATGGTTAGTCAATGTTTGTGTCCGTGAGGTCTAAGGACAAAAACATAGCTGCTGCGATAGGGTTTTCCCACAGCGATATAGGGGTAAGATCAGTGGGCGCAGCGGGGCATTGAAACAAGTGACCCACATCATGAGGAGTACCATTGCAGTTTGGACAGATGTTTTGGATGTCCGGGTTTATGCGAGAAAGGTACGAATTAAGGCGTGAACAAAAGCCCGACCGAAGTTGAGCTAGTGTTACTCTAGTGGCTCTCGGGAGCCTAATCTCCTCAGGCGAAATTGGTGGTGGGCGCTCTGAGAGGACTCTATTCGCACCTAAACTCGCGATAGACCGATTCACTTCTTCAGTGTGGATCGCTGCAATGGCGGCTCGGTATGTAACTTCATCGTAAGGGTCCCGTTTGTATCCCTGAACCTCTCTCTCAAGGTCTCGTAAACCACGCCTGACATGTCGTGGTGGAGGAATTCGGTCCATGAGATGATTATTGGGATGATCCTCACGGTAGCAACCAACAAGATACTGTTTTGAGAGTAGGAGATTGTGGTCACGTATTGGCATCAATTTTGTCTCCTGATGTAAGTGATCCTGGGCGGACATCAGAAGGCAACCTGTCGCGATGCGTAGAGCGGCATTTTGGCAGACCTGAACTTTCGACCAGTTTGTGTCACATAGACTATGTGTCCAAACTGGAACTGCATAATCAGCGGCCGCTCGACCCACCGCTTTATAAGTAGCTAGCATGGTTTCTTTATCTTTGCCCCAAGTGCTACCAGCTAGAGCTTTTAGGATGTTGTTCCTACTGCGCATTTTTTCACAGACTGAAGCTGCATGATTCGCAGACGTCATTATGTTCTCTAGGTGAAGCCCGAGAATTTTGGGGTTTTTAACAGTAGGAACAGAATTGTTGCCAATACGTATATCCATCTCCCATCTGATGTCCTCCCACCAAGTGGTTAGAAAAGTCGCAGAGGATTTGGACGCAGAGATGGTAAGGTTTCGGCTTTGGAAAAATGCCTGTAATCGTCCTAGATAGCGATTAATTCGCATTTCATCCTTATCATTCCCTGTGGCGAGTACGGTGCAATCGTCAGCATAGGAAATCACCTCGATTCCTTCAGGTGGTGTGGGAAGGCCGGACATGTAGATGTTGAACAGAGTGGGGGAGAGTACCCCTCCCTGTGGAACACCTAATTTGATTTTCCTAAGCTTAGAACGTTTGCCTCGAAACTCGGTGAAGGAGTGCCGACCAGCTAGATAATTGGCAATCCAACGGATCTCTTGTGCAGGAAGATGCATATTCAACAAGTTTGCTAAGAGCATTGAATGATTGACCTTATCGAATGCACTTGATAGGTCTATTGCCGCCAGAATAGTTCTGTGACAACGACTGCGTTGATTTAGCCCATCACGAATGCGTGTAGTGATCGCATCGAGGGCAGTGGTGGTACTATGCATCTTCCTGAAGCCATGCTGGTGAGGTTCTAGCTTCGCATGTGCAACAAGAGTGGGGTAAATAAGGGCCTCCAGCGTCTTTGCGACAGGAGAAAGTATCGTAATGGGGCGGTAGGATTCCCCGAGATTTGCGCTCTTCCCTGGCTTGAGACAGGGAACAATTCGACCTGTTTTCCAGATTTCAGGGATGGCAAGCGTGGACATCGACAAGTTAAAGGCGGCCGTGAGATACTCAATGACTGGAAGGTCGAGATGTTTCAACATGGTCATCGAAATGCCATCTGGTCCTAGGGCCTTGGAGTTTTTAGCATTCTCGATGACTTTTTTAACCTGGTCCGCGGTAAAAGATGGTATGGTGTCAACATTCCGGCTGCGAATCCGTCTTCTAATTTTGCGCTTGAGGCCGTCAGACTTGGGATGTTCAATAAATTGTTTATTGAACAGGCTTGCACACTGAAGAGGATTGCAGGTTTTTGTGATGCCAAATTCAATGGCGTTGTTTCCCTTTTCTTTCCGAGGATTGGAAAGGGCGCGGACGGTAGACCATAATTTGCTGACACCTTCATTGAGGTTACATTCATCGAGGTGCTGGTTCTATTTCGCCCTCCTATAGTCTTTAACTTGTCGGTCAATTTCGGAGTTAAGCTCCTGAATTCTGGGATCATCACCGAGCACTTCTGATCTGATCACGTTCATCGGCTAATCTGGCGGCACTAGTGAGGAAGTTAGGCCGAACTTTCGGGATACGTCCTGCAGGAATAAAACGTGCCGCGGCTGTGGTAATGCCGTTCCTAATATTTTTCTCGGCCTTATGAATGTTGGTAGGTGATGGTAGCTCGATGAACTTCGCCGACGAGTAAGCTTTGAAACCATCCCAATCGGCTTTCTTGTGATTGACAAACGTTCGCTTATCAGACTTAGTCATGTCATGTCCTTCGTATTAGGAAAACCTTAGGTGAGCCCCCTCTTCACCACACATCGGTCAGCCTATGCTGATCTGCCTGGGATTAGGTGAATATTTTTGTTTTGTTTTCGTACAAATTTCGTCAGCTATGCAGAGTACACTAAGAAGTCCTTGATCTAATGTAGTAGCTTAATAAAGAAACAGAAACAAAATTATTGGATGTTTCGTCTCATACGATCATTCACGTACTCACTTCGCCTGAACTTTGAAGACTCATCACGGGCTGAACGTAGACTCCCTCAATATACTGACCGGCTACATCGCGTCATTCAATGAGCATATACGACAAATCGCGATAGGAAAGCGCCTCGGATGCCTAGTCTCGAAAGACTCGTCGATGCAAATTGCTTCTTCAAATCAATTAAGTACATACAACAAATGGTAGAGCAAGGACCTTGCCCGCATCAGGATATGGTTGAATAAATAAAATAAAACAGAGCAAACCGGAGAGTGAGACTCAAGGATCAGAGACGCGAACAGGCTTAATTGGAGCAGGATGTATGGGTATTTCAGTACTCTTGCTTACATTTGGAGAAATAAGTTTTTCTTTAAAAAATATCCCAACAACTTAGAGGAGAGCGTGAAGGTGTTCTTAATTTTTAAGAAAAAGATCAGTGGACGACCCTAAATCGTACCTCTCAACCATACTCAAATGCGAGGGAAAAAATACACATTATTAGCTCACTTCGGATGTTACGACCGTAGTTCATTGTTGTGCAACAAATGCTCTCATCCCGAAAAAAAAGTTTACCATAGAGATGCATACAACTAACAAAGTTTCCAAACTTACCAATATCTTTGAATTATCGCCTGATTCACCGCTGTAACTTAATCCCAGCAAATCGTCTAAAAGCAGTCTTATTCGTTTCTCCGTGCCGTGCTTTGCCAAATGATAGCCCAGCATTGAGTACCAGTACTTCAGTTCATCCGACGATTTCACGGCTTCGGCCAGTTTAATTTGATTCTCGATGAAAGACAATTTAGCCGAAATCTGCCATTGGCTCGAACTTCTGTATACACACAAAAAAGGTCTGATCTTTATATATGCGCATAAAAGATTAAGGCCGCGCGCAGACTAAAGGCGTATTGAAGCGTAGCGTAGCGTAGAACCTGTCGCCCAATACAAGCGTTGTATTAGGCGACAGGTTTTACTCTACGCTACGCTCCAATACGCCTTTAGTCTGCGCGCGGCCTAAAACTTTGGAAAACTTACACATCCACCATATTTGTGCCAAAACTGTTCGATGCCGACTGCACCGACATAATCGGATAAGTACGGATGTTTCGTTGAAAATCGCGGGGAATTGTCGATTGTAGTCCATATCGTATAACTGGATCCTTTGAATTCAGAACCATCCAGCACTCCATGCTTTGAGAATATGAATAGGAACTGCCATTGGAGAATAGTACAAACGGTATACCACTTTCGGTAATTGTGAACTGGACCACTTGTCCTGACTTGAATATATCCGCGCAGGACGATGAAATGTGAATTGCTTGTTTCTCAATATTCCACACACGAATTTGTCCGCACTCAGATATTACACCACCCAAAGAACCCAAGGGACACTAATAAAAATTCGATAAAATAAAGTGATTCTGTGTTAATTGAATATTTAGTAAATCTTACAAAAGCACATTGTGTAGCAGCCGATGCGAGATGAAGTATGGGCAACGCACTTATACCAGTTCGTATATGCAAAAAACGTATAGTCCCGTCTTGGCTGCACAGCAGCAAATATTTTGTGCAAAGACTAAAGTTTACAATAGTTGATCCTGGAAGGTAAAATACGAGACTCGTACCGAAATCCTGAACACAAGAGAGTGCAAAACGCTCACCAATCAACGTCTCCCAAAGCTTGTCATTTGTACTCAACGTATAGCATGTAACTTTACTTAGCGATCCCAAACTAGTCGTCACACTTCCGTTGTGGACATGAATCCTTACATCACCGGCCTGCTTTATATGTTCGCCTGGTTTGCCGCCGGTTTGCTGACCCAAATTCACGCGTGTTGGACCGGGGGGCTTGCGTTCCGCTACACTTTGGACTTCTTGGCCCGACGACGACTGAGATCGTGATATTGCTTTGCTTCTGGCTGGCGTTGTGGATGTGTATAAAGCTTTTGTCAAACGATTGTCCAGGTGACTGTAAAACAGAACATTTTCCATAAATCTTTTTTGAAATAAAAAACTACTAAGTCTAATCTTACGCTTGGCCCTCGGCAGTTATTGTTTGGTTTGTATTGGCTATCACTTCGACGTTATTGTTGGTTTCTACGACAGTCTTCTCGTCAGTGAAAGTGCGTGAAGTGCTGTTCAACTCAGGGACGGTGGTTGGTTCACTAAAAATTAATGGAAAAGCGTCTCGTAATGACAACATTAAAACGTTCTTGTTTTAGTACTTACCCAACGTCCTGATGCAATGGAATAAACATTGGCGTTATCCGACGTTTCCCGTCAGCAGTCCTTGTTTCGATCTGCTTACTAATCGCTTTGACAGGAGTGGACTGCGAAACGGTAGTTTGTTCACCGTTAAAATGGGAATTTATGGATGGCTGAGCGGGTTTAGATGGTGGCAATGTAGGTGGTTTCAACTTTTCTTGTGTAATATTTAACAATTCGGCATTTTCAATAATCATGTCGCGCCCTGGCGAAGCCTGAACATCGAGTGTGGCGCTCTTGCCATACATTCGTTGATAGAGGGCATTCTGCGAATAATTTTTGCATGTCGATGATTACAAAATATTAAGAGGAGATTTATACAAACCTTATCCTCCTCGGAAAGTTGTGTCCCCAGTTCTTTATCAGTAAACTGCAAACAAGCCACGGACCCGTCCCCGCTGCAAGCCAACAAAATATATTTGTCAGGACCCCACGACAAATCTAGAACACTGTCCTGGAAAAGATCGTGTATAACGACTAGAGGTCGTTGCAATGCCGTCATCCAGACGGACAACGACCGATCACGAGATCCGACTGCTAGACAACAATACTGCTGCGACTTATTGGATTTGGCAGTTTGTCGCTTCAGTATGGAATTATGAAAACGCACGCATGTCACCGCTTTGCGATGTCCCACAAAATCCTTATCACACTTCCATCCTTCACGTTCAATAATTTGTGCTGTCGGACCGCCACCGTTCATAGCATGTGCCGATACCAGATATTGTCCGTCCGGTGACCATGATAAACGTAAAATATGCGTAGTTCCGCCACATTCTTCGAATGGTTCGGTGATTGTACTGCTACAGGTCCAATCAGACGTTTTCCAAATACGAACGCTACGATCATCACTTTGTGATGCAACAAATTTGCCGACCGGATCCCAGGCAATGCCTTTCACCAGACCCGTGTGTCCTTTGAGAATTGTGACCATTGTCGGCAATGCATGAACATCCCAAATGATGATTGTGTTATCAACACTACAGCTGGCGAGCCAACGATCTTGTGGCGACCAGGCCAAGTCGAGTACGTCGCCAGCATGTCCACGCAATGTGGAAATGCATTTCCATGTTTCGGGATTTTTGGTTATGCCGCCCGATCCGAAGACGCCACTTGAACCCTGTGAATGAAAATTTTAAGAGTTATGAGAGGTGTTTTTTCTACATGATTTTTTCAGAGTGACGTTGTAGCTATAGTGTACATAGATGGCTCTGTCAGTGGCCCACCATTTTGGCTAGTGTTTGGGAGCAAGGTACACTATGCATAGCAAGTATCTTCCCAGCGACGGCTCTTATAAGCATTATTCCCTTCTCATAACATGGAAGTCGATGGAACCGAGAATATTATAGACGAAATCATTAGCAAATTGGGTTAGTCTTCCTGTTAGCTGCTTCGGAAAATAACCGAGTACAGCTAGTAAAAGCACCTACGAAATTTTTGTCTAAGCATTTTCTTACTAGATGTGGACTTTTTTTGTAAATCTAGCGACAACACAGGGACCGGGCCTAAGAGGTGGCGCTTTTTGTAGTTTTTGCATTCAGTCGTCACCCTCAAATGATTCAATTTTCTTCATCATCCCATTTTCGTGAGCTGGAACTCCTTATGACTGTAAAATGTGGTCCTACTGGCGACCATTTCAAGGGGTTTCAAGCCTCTTCGGGGCGGACCACACCCGTTTCCAACGAGAAACGGCCAAGAGTTGCCACAAAGCCCCTCAATGGCAAGAGCTGTGAAGGTTCGATGCAGGAGGGTTGTGTATCTAGTATGTCTGTCATTTCATCTCAGCGCGGTTGCTCTCAATTCTATTAATCCGCGCCGGCATGGAAACTAATCCAGGTCCCGAAATTTACATCTGTTGTGTATGCAACCAACGCATCTTCGGCAATGCCAGGTCTTTGAGGTGTACCTGCTGCAGAGAATGGTGTCATTTTTATTGCTCAGACTTAAAAAAATGAGTCAGTATAACAAGTTGTCTTTTGTTGCTCTAGGGTGTCTGAATGCGGGTCGGCCCCAGCCACCCCAGGCCCCAGCTCACAAGCTAATGGTTTACCACCATCTCCATTCCTGGCCCCAGCTCTCGAGCCAATTCTCCACCACCGCCACCCTTAGTCAACAATACAGCAAGGCATACTCGCTCAAGTTTAACACCTGCACCCCCCACAGCAGTGTACACCCCACTCATCATACTGCAGTTTAATTGCAATGGCATCCGCAAGAAGATCAGCGAGATCGTCCGTTTCATGAGTACACGCAGAATTTTGATAGCGGCATTTCAGGAGACAAAGCTCCAACCTTCAACTCCCGAATTTAATATCCACGGCGATTCCATACTTTTGGGGCGCGATAGAGTCGGCAGGCAGGGTCCGAATCCAGGAGGAAGGCTTGCATTCCTAATACACAGAAACACAGATCTTCGTTTCAACGACGGCACGGCGGAAATGCAAGCTATTGCCGGTTAATCCGGCAATACCAATATCGAACTTATAAACATCTATGTTCCACCAGCATCCAGCTGTGGCTCTGGCTAAGTTCGATATTGGTCCACTCCTCACACGACAGCATAGGATCCTACTTGGCGACTTTAACGCCCATCATGAACTCTGGCACTCTCTCCTCGGTAATGATGCCAGAGGTATATTTATCGCGAATAAATTAGACCCATCAGACTTCTGCGCACTCAATGGAATTTCGTCTGGCGCCTGCCATAGTTCTCCTGACATAACTATTGTAAGCGCCAGTTTGATAACTTGCCGATATCCACGCTTGTCATCCCTGAATTTTGGAAAAAGGGTCGAATTACCCCCCTTCCAAAACCCGGTAAAAGCGCAAAACTCGCCGAATCCTACCGTCCAATCACGATTTTATCACCCGTTGCAAAGACGCTCGAAGCACTCATCCACCCCACCCTTGTATCACATGCTGAGCTAGCTTCTCACCAGCACGGCTTCAAGAAGATGCATAGTACTACAACAGCTCTGGATCTGATCACCCATCACATCCATAATGGCCTCAACCAGAAACAGCCCTGTGACAGAACTGTCCTAGTGGCGCTTGACCTGTCGAAAGCCTTCGACACGGTTATCCACTCTGCGCTGTTGGCCGACCTCCTTAATATGCATGTTCCTGCACAAGAGGTTAGGTGGATTGCCAACTATCTAGCTGGGAGGCAATCCTATACCGAGTTTCGTGGCAGTTTTTCAAAGCATAGGAAAATTAAGTAGGGAGTTCCACAAGGTAGCGTACTCTCTCCTACATTGTTCAATATTTACCTGTCGAGGCTTCCAACACCCCCGGAAGGTATCGAACTAATTTCCTATGCAGACGTTTGCACCGTACTCACCCAAACCATCATCTCATGGACAATACTCCCCCTCCACGACATGTCAGAAGTGGAATCAGAGATCTCGAGAGAGACGTCCAGAGATACACACGAGAACTTCCCGATATGTTCGATGACACAGCATACCACGCGGCCATCGCAAATATCACACAACCATTGTGAATCGGTCAATAGGGAGATTAAGCATATATATCACCTGAGGAGACTAGGCTCCCGAGAGCCACACGAGCGACACTAGCCCAGCTTAGGTCGGGTTTTTGTTCGCGCCTTAATTCATACTTACCTTGAATAGACCCGGAAATTTAGAACATTTGTCCGAGCTGCGGTGGTGCGCCCCATGATGTGCACCACCTGTTCCGATGCACCCACTAACCTCACTCCGAGGGCGTTATGGGAAAACCCTATTGCAGCTGCTACGTTCTTGTCACTTGAGACAATAGGCGAGAACGACGACGAAACATAGAATACTTCCACAGACATGCACAGCAGTTCAAGCCTTTCTGCACCGCTACTACAACAACGACATGACTGTAAAATATATTCCGTTGTATGTATGGTATGGATCGTTAATTTGCTTGGCTTGTTCTGCTATCCGCTTTAATAGGGGGAACTTTTGTGTTTCCGATATTTTCCGCTATATGGCGGACGGTAAGATAAGTGTCGCTAGTGTCGATAACAAGAACAAGAAAATTCTTCTTGCGAAGCTGATAGCGTAATGTTCCATTTGCTTGCCAGTCGCCAGTCCTGCTCAAAGTTAAGAGATGGAATATCGAAACTACGTGAAACCAAGCAAGGCATACCACAAGGAGGAGTTCTATCTCCTTCCTTGTTTAATTTCTACTTGTTAGGACTTCCCACTCCACTTGAAGAGATCGACATTATCTACACGGATGACTCCACCATCATGATAACCGGCAACGATATACACTGAAAGATCAGATCAGAGCTTATTTGTCGGCAAAAACCTTACTGTATACGCCCGAATTTAAAGCCACTAGAATGTTATTGCAATAACCATCCAAACAATCATCTTATGGGCAATCCCCCAACAAGGCGTCAAGTTAGACGTTCATTGAGGGGCAAGGAAAGGGACAAAGATACAAAGGAGTTCCCTCTTCGATAACTCCCAACTACAAGCCGTCAATAATTGGCATACACGCAAATGAAGTTCGGAAGCTTTTCCGAAGTCTGTCAGCAAATCTCGTACTAAGCACATCTCTGCCGACAAATTACAACATCCCAAAAGCCACACGAACTACGTTGGCTCAATTATGTTCCAGATGGTGTACAAGGCTTAACTTGCATCTATTTCGCATCTACTAGCGCTAGGGCTTATCTAGTATACTTACAAGTGAAATGTATATGTTCGGAGGCAGCCTCCGTACCCTTGCCACTTAAGAGCATCTAATGAGACGATCCGTGTACTTCCGGTCGATGACATTTCGTACTCGAAAGAGGACTAGACTACACATTCCAAAACCATACAGAAGCCACTGTGTATGGTCCACAAAACGATTCGATGCGACGAATATTCGCAAACAAAATGCTTCGCTGGTTGCAGTCTATGGAGCTCTGTATTCTGCCTCAGTTGATGATAGTGTTACGAGTCGGTTGCCGCTTGCTGTTCCTCGCAATTGCAACATCGCTTGATGTGAAAATATAACCAGTACAAGAACGACGTTTGCCATCAGATGCCCAGTCAATTCACCACCTCCGTAGTCATGAAAAAAATTGATGGTTGGTAGTTCCGTTGAAATATCGAAGAATACGTTTGATCACTATCCAATTCTCTTGCGAGCAAGAGATGTGTCGCTCGTCGTGAGCTTCCCATATAAGCCAATGTATTTGTATGGCTGGAGCTTGCGAGCCCTTTTCGATGTTTTCCTCGTTTGTAATACAATTTAAAACCAGAGGCATTTCATTTCTTAAGACGGGATTGGTGTTTTTGTTTTTTTTTTTTTAAATTTGTAAGAGCCAGAATGGTTCTGGTCCTTTTTAATGTCTTGTATGTTGTTGATAGATGGTCCATTATCCGATAGTGAAAGACCCGTTATTTCGGAGCCGGTCACATGGCAAACCCAGGTTGCCAATTAGCAGACCGCGTGGATACAGCTTTAGCAATACAGTAAAACACGGTTATAACGATATTGAAGGGACCGGCCGAAATGCGCGTTATACAGGGTTATTGGTTAAGTCGACCTATTCCCTGCAACACGTTATAATAGGGTCAAAATTCAACAAAATGAGGCCATAAATGTTAGGCCGATTTTCAATGGTCACTGAGATATATGAATTTTTATGTTTTTTTTTAAATAACCTAGAATTTTGCCATTTAAAGTCAGAATTAAAAAAACTACTAAGGTAATGGGGTTAAACTTATTTTTGGATTTTAGTCAACACTATAGCAGACATTTCTTAATCATTTGAAATTTCAAAAACCCATCACAATTCGAAATTTTTAATTTTAAATAAAAAAAAAATTTCTTAAATTTTTTTAAAGATATTTTTTAATGTAGTATTACTAAAAAAAATTATATGACATGGAGTCTGCAGATCACTGGAAAAACTTACGCGTGTTGTCAGCTTTCCAAAAAGGTGTCAATGTCAATACAAATATTTGAAATAATTGAAACAGCTAGCCGCAAGTTGTTCGGGGACCATCATTTCGTTTGATAAAAAATGAAATAAAGCAGTACATTATACGTACTCGTACGATGCATTTTGAATTTAATGACATTTATTTCATTTTTTGTCAAACGAAATGATGGTCCCCGAACAAGTTGCAGCTAGCTGTTTCAATTATTTCAAATATTTGTATTGACATTGACACCTTTTTGGAAAGCTGACAACACGCATATGTTTTTCAAGTGGTCTGCAGACTCCATGTCATATAATTTTTTTAGTAATACTACATTAAAAAATATCTTTAAATAATTTAAGAAATTTTTTTTATTTCAAATTAAAAATTTCGAATTGTGAAGGGTTTTTGAAATTTTAAATTATTAAGAAATGTCTGCTATAGTGTTGACTAAAATCGAAAAATAAGTTTAAGCCCATTACCTTAGTAGTTTTTTTTTAATTCTTACTTTAAATGGCAAAATTCTAGGTTATTTCAAAAAAACCTAAAAATGCATATATCTCAGTGACCATTGAAAATCGGCCTAACATTTATGGCCTCATTTTGTTGCATTTTGACCCTATTATAACGTGTTGCAGGGAATAGGTCGACTTAACCAATAACCCTGTATACGTGAAAGCGCTATAAAAATATTTAGAATGAAACATTTGCGGATACTTCTAGCTACTGTATACTATAGGGTGTTTTTTTAGACTTGTGGTTTTCAAGAAGAAATAAAACGCATATAATTTAATGATATGGCCAAGAATTTAGCTTTATTATACAGGGTGTCCCGCAACTGGTTAGCCATAGACCAATGGTAGACTCTACAGGATGTTTTAGGAAAAATGTCGCCAAAATTATTTCTCTAGCTTTCACCGTTAACCCTTTGAGGACCATACATTTTTGGCCGAAGCGATTTTGTTTTTTGTTTTATTTTCGTGAACACTAGGTCAATAGTAGTTATGTCACTAAAAATTGTGCCCCTAGCCCCCCATTCTACCCCTCATTTCGCTTGGCAAATATATTTGCCTGTGGGTTGAAAGGGAATTTACCACCTAAAAACAAGTGAACATAATAACGGCATTGTGACGTGTAATTAATGTATTTTAAGAGTAAGGATCCTAATTGAAAACAATTAATGTTAGGTGTGGTAAATATTGAAGCAATCGCGAGATGTTGTGGAGCAAAAGGACACATTATGTTGGGTACAAAGTACATCTGTGCAGTCATATTCATCCATAAAAGTACCACAAGCACAAACTTTCAGATTCTCTCGATTTGCCATTTTATGAAGAGTTCTTTCCTGAAAAGTCCAGTCCTCATCATCTCTGGAAAAGGGTGGACTCGTGGTCTACCAAAGTAGATGTGTTCCTCCGGCAAACCGGCTCGATATTCAGTGCGTATTTCTGTAGGATAGCTATAGGTTACGGTAGAGTATTATATGCTTACGTAATTCGAAAAATATCCAAGAGCACACTTGCCTTTTTGTATGTAGTAGTTGACAGCAAACAGGCACATTACGTATATTTTGCTAAATTATGCAGCAACAAATCGCGCCCGTTTAAGTTTAATTGTATCAGTCGGTCAGATTGCATTTGCATTTTTCTTTATGTCGATGTCAAGGCTTTACGGGATAACCCTTAAATTCAAGCATAGTCTTGGTGGAAGGAAAATTAGGGTAATTAGGGTAAAGGATCGAAAGGGGGACAACACAAACATCCATGGTCACAGTGTGACTCGAACGAACGCTCCGGAAAATCAGAGATTTCTTTCACTGAGCCGTCGAATGCCCACATATGCAGATATGCTCCCCACTGCATAGAAACCGATGTACCCTCGCTTCATTATCTGCCAGAAATTGTCCACCTGCCATATTAGAATTTTGCTAGAGAATGAGAAGTTGATTGACCCTTACAAAAAACTGCCAACATAAATTTCAACCATTTTCTTTGCTGTCGATGGGCATTAATATAATACAGCAAACTCATCGAGGTTATAAATGTTTTTTTTTCAGTGTAGACATGAAAGTTGTGTAGCCAGTTTCAGACACATAGAGGCGCCAAATTGCTTTGGGGGAGTAAATAAAGCTGGGCTTTGTTTTTGAAACTGTCTATATTAGGAGTAGATTAGGCGTTTTGGAGATACAGCGGATTTTGCTAAGTCAATGACAATTTTTAGACTCAGCCTTGATTTGTCAAATATTATTTCCAGAATATACCACATATAGTAATATAACTTGACAACGTTTTCTTCGCCATAATCACTAGATTCGTAAAGCAGTAGTTTCTATATTTCGTTTGGTTGCTGAAAAAAAAAACAGCTGTCGTGAGGTAGAAGGTTTTTTCATTTATGAACGCTATATACCGCAAATTATTTGACATTTCAGATTCATAAAATTTTTAATTTACCCCAATACAAATTCGATAAACTCACCACAATTAAGTGCAAGTGCGAAAACCTTCTTACACTATTCATTTTCGCGACTGTAACTCTAAATGTTGCAAATGTAATAAAAAAAGACATAGTGCGTTTTGTTCCGTTTCAGACCATAGGCAAATATATTTGCCCAACTTATTTTAGGCCTGTACGAGTTCACTGAACTTCGAAAAACCTGGAAAGTTGCAATTTTACAAAGAGAAGTGATAGACCAAATGCACTATTTGAGGCTCATCTATTTTTTCGATTTTACCGTTACATTACAACCCCTTGAACTGTGACTACTTTTTACTTAACTTTGGGGGCCCCTGGGTGGCAAAGCGGGTCAGATAGGAAATTATACCCATAATAATTTTGTTGCCCCAACTCTCATTTATGAATTTCTTTCCGAGCATTTTGTTATATTTTTAACGTGAACAATTTTAAATGTCAAAAACCTCCGGGCAAACATATTTGCCTTTAGTCGTCAAAGGGTTAAGGAGTAATTGCCTTTTTTGTGATTCTTGTCAAAAAACACGACTTTTTTCGAAAAACTCCTATTTTCTAGCTTCCACTTTAGCCAAATCAATGTTTTTCATATTCATCTGAAAGTACACAAAATTTGCAATAAAAGGGCACATCGAACGTTTCGTACGGTTTCGTATCTTGCGAGATACGACGTTTTGAATTTTGCAGAAATGTCAATTTAAATTTTTAATGTCAAAATTAAATCCGAATTTCGTAACGGTACATTGTAGTGGCAAATCTGCAAAGTTGACAAAAGTTGGCGTAGTATCTTAGCTTTCGAACGGCATATAAGAATAAAGCACAGAGTCATCCAGTTTCTGAATAATACGTATAAATGAAAAAAAACATAGTCTGCAAATGTACCAAACCGACTTCAATCTTGAAAAGGAAGTAAAATTTTTACATCAAGCATAGACTTGGTTGTTATGCATTATGGAAAAATACTTTTCGCTACTGTTGTAGATGCTACTTTACTAATAATAACGGTAAGTATAAACAAATTTGTTTTATGTGTTGAATTATTTGTACGAAGGTTCGCTGTGTACACATTAATGTTGTGAGAGTATTTTTCATTTTCATCGTCTAAAGGATAAACATTTTAATTTGTCAGGTATTAATTAGTGTCCTTTTATGTCCTTTTTCAGAGTTTTCCGACCTAATTTTTCCTTAGCAAATTTAATGATAGAATCTTAGATTCTAAAAAATGAAAAAGGGAGTGGCAACTTGAATTATTCGCGTAGTTATCGGCTTTGGGAAGACACAGATGATAAGTTACGGGAAACATGAAAATTTTCCATTCAAAGGCGATTTATTCGGTTGAGGGTCCGTGAAATAGGAATCAAACACCGGATATGTAATGTACTCGGCGTCCCCTTTGATATAATACCCCGCATGCCGACCTCCAGTCAAGGATTAAATAGGGTCGTTTTTTGCCCTTTTTGGGACCTTTCCGATCAAATTTATTTTAGCAAAATGAGTTTTAGACTCCTGGGACCCCATTGATTCAAGACCAAGAAAGAAATAGCCTTACTGTATTTTTTTCTATTGGAAATGCTTATATGACTGAACTATTTCCACGTAAAAGCAAAATTTCTTCCACTTACGGACAATGTTTTTTTCCCTTTTACACATATTATTCACAAATTGGATGATTCTGCACTTTATTCTTATATGCCGTTCGAAAGCTAAGATACTACGCCAAAATTTGTCAACTTTGCAGAATTGCCACTTCAATGAACCGTCACGATATTCGGGTTTAATTTTGACATTAAAAGTTGAAATTGACATTTCTGCTAAATTCAAAACGTCGTATCTCGGAAGATACGAAACCGTTGAAAGCGTTCGATATGTTTTTTTATTTGAAATTTTGTGTACTTTCAGAAGAAAATGAAAGATATTGATTTAGCTAAAGTGAAAGCTAGAAAATAGTAGTTTTTCGAAAAAAGTCGTGTTTTTGACAAGAATCACAAAAAAGGTAATTACTCCTGAACGGTAAAAGCAAGAGAAATAATTTTGGCGACATTTTTCTTAAAACATCCTGTGGAGTCTACCATTGGTCTATGGCTAACCAGTTGCGGGACACCCTGTATAGATAAGGGTTTGCAATTATGTTTTTAAAATGATTTCGGGCAAGTTGCCACCGCGGCTGGCTCGAATAAATTCCAGCCGAGAGGCCCAATTTTCGACCACTTTTTGCAGCAATTAGGGCCGAATGTCAGCAATAACGCGCCGAATATTCTCTTCCAAGGCATCAATTGTTTCGGGCTTATCTGCGTAGAAAAGCGACTTCACATAAACTCATAAAAAATAGTCCAGCGGTGTTAGATCGCACGATCTTGGAGAGCATGCCACAGGCCCACGACGCGAGCTCACCAAAAGTTTCCTTCAATAAATTGATTGTTTCATTAGCTGTATGGCATGCAGCGCGGTTTTGTTGGAACCAAAGGTCATCCACATCAACATCCTCCAAATCAGGCACGAAAAAGCCATTAACCATGGCTCTATAGCGTTCCCCATTGACTGTAACATTATGGCCGGCTTAGTTTTTGAAGAAATATGGACCAATGATTCACTCTGCCCATAGAGCACACCAAACAGTGACTTTTTGAGAATGTTACGGCCGGCGTCTCAACAATGGCTTGTGGATTATCATCACTCCAAACGCGACAATTTTGTTTATTAACATACCCATTAGACCAAAAGTGAGCTTCATCGCTAAACAAAATTTTCTTGTGAAAATGGGGATCGGTGGTCATCTCGTTTTGGGCACGATTTGCAAACGTTGTTCCGGAGTAAGTCTATTTATTATGAAATTGCAAACTAAACTGAGCATAAATCAAGTGGCAGCTGTCAAAAAAACCAACTCCGAAAAAAGTTATGCCAGATTGAAAACCACAAGTCTAAAAAAAAACACCCTATACTTGTATTCGAGTGGAAATTACTCGTATTCGTCTCCTTCATCATCATCAGGAGCATCGTCATCCTGGCCATTAGTACCGGAAATGTTATGAATAATTTTATCACAGTTTTGTAAATGACAGACGAGGAGTCTATCATCGGCGTTGCCTCAGAGTTAAAGATTTCTGCCAATTCTGGATAAGCCGTGACTTCAATGGATTGTTCCACAGTTTCCGTGGATTGAACTGTGCCACTTACATATATCTACAAATTTGAAACCAGCTTTTGAATATTAATTTGATATAGTGGACGGATTGCTTCCCAATGATACATAATGCATGGCTTGTAGCACATTTATTTTAGTCACTTTGAAATCAGCCTTGATTTCTTTGATCCTGAAGATTAAATAACAAACCAAGCTTCGCCGATAGTTTTGCTTAAAAACTTTAATAATCCTTTGGTCAAGGGGTTCTAGGCGACTAGTGCAATTCGGTGGTAGATATATAACCTTGACGTTGCTCAAATAATTGACGTTAGGAGGATGAGCAAGGCAGTGATCAATGAAAAGAGCTATGTGTCGATTTTGTCTTGCCATTTTCCGGTCTAACTTACCCAGTCATTCTACGAATAAGCCAGTTTGTCATCCACGCTCGATTTTCATTTTTGTATTCACAGGGGAATACTGTGTCCCTTAAAACAGCGAGGCTTTTGCGACTTCTCGATCACAAGGGGTTCCAACTTGTCACTTACATCTGCATTTGTGCATAGGAAAAACAGTCAACCTCTCCTTACTACGCTTACGACCATTACAATTATCCTTCTTAGAAACCAAGCATTTGTCTGCCAAGAGGTTGAAAAAAGTCCGAACTCATTCGGATAGTAGACTTCTTGAGAATCCTGTGACTTTTTTAAAATCTATCGATCCATCCTGTATTCGCTGCCAAATTGTTTAGCTCTAAATTCTTCGCAATTTCGCTAGCGTTTCCCATCAACATAACATTGGTCCATTCACCGGCAAATTAGATTTTGGGGCTTAGAATTTGGAACGATATAACCGTGATATCCCTATAAAACTTGCGCTATAACCGTGAAATATTTGCACTTAATGCATGGCTAAATTATGGGGACTAGGAAAAATGGCACTACAACCGTGAAATCGTTATATGCGTGAGCGTTATAACCGTGTTTTTGTATTTGATTTTTTCAGGCGCCATTTCTTTAAAATCAAAAACTGCTAAGTATGAATGAATTATCATGGTACGCTGTAGTAAGAAGGTATGCATAAAAGAGACATTTACGTATACAACTTCCCTCCAATTGACCTTTTGAATGTCACGCAACAATTAAAATGTATTTACCTTCGACATTTTCCAGATCATCACCAGCTTATCGTCCGATCCCGACGCTAACATGAGTCCATTCTGTGACCATCGCACACAATTGACACACGAGAGATGATTGTCCATTTGGCACAGAATCTTGGGAACACTCGGATCCATCTCAGCCTTTTCCGACAACACCGGCAACAGATTCCAGATAACTACCCGGCCGGAATCATTGCCCTGCCCGCCGGTAGCGAACTTAAGTCCACCCTGATGCACATCCACCGAAAATATGGGCTTATCTGTAATGAGGGTCAACAAATAGTAAGCATGCAGTCAGCGTTCATACGAAATGACACAGGTCACAGAAAAAGCAGGCACGGAAAAATCTGATCACTTACCATCATGATGTACCCACGAAGGCTTTAACAACTTCATAAGATGACAATAGTAAAACAATTATTGCGTGGCGAAGCTAAGCACTCCGGATTTTCAGCAAATCAATTTGAGCAATGACAGATGTAAACACTTTTTATTACCGCGCGCCCAGCGAACCGGCTGCCACCGCTCATTTGCACAACCCGCAATTGCCAAAATCAACCAAAATGTCGTCTCGTCGTGTTTTCGCTGTTTTCGCGAAGTGCATGTTTTTTGCGAGTTCTTTGGATGCACCCTGTATTGATTTTGACAGCTAGTTGACAGACGACTGTTTATTTGAAATTGAGACAACTTCACATGAATGAGAGGTCGAGTACACTTTAAAAAAACAGTTTCAATTTGAATTAAGATTTGATTGGGTGAGGTTATAAAACACAACGTTGCGCAACGTTTCGCGCAACGTTTCAAATCAACCGGCCGTTACGGATCAGAAACTTCTCCCTACAAACAGATCCTCTAAGCGCCCCCTTGCGAGGCATAGCTTGATTGATTGGCAGAAATTTACAATCTGCCGTCGAACCGTGCATTTCCGCCCTCATTCATTTATTAAACTGTTTATAATCAAAATAAAATGTATCTGCATCTCGTTTAAAACTGGAAATTTTAATTTTCGAGCAAAACGTATCAGCTGTGATGTGTCAATTGTCACATTTGTCACTTTCCGAGAGATGGCGATGGGAACACCAAGTCTGATCCGGATCTATGCGTTTACAGAACACAATAGGAAACGTTTCGGAAAACGCGAAACGTTACGCGAACGTTGTGTTTTATAACCTCACCCATTTTCAGAAGGTGAATTTCCGTTTTTTTGCGAAATCTTTTCTAGAGCTGTTGCCCGTAAGTCTAGGACCGAGTACGATGTAGCCCAGAAGTAGGATACGCAACGCACTATGTTACAGGTGTTACAGGCCAAATACATCTGCAACCGCGGAAGGGCAGTCGGATCGGACAATTTTGGTTGAAAACCAACAAAATCGGGCTTCTTTGGCTTCCAGTTCCCTTCAATGCCAAATAGAAAATATGTACATAATACATATTGCACATCAAATAGCTAACTACGGAACATATATAAAATTAGCAAAACTATGTTCAATAACTACTCTGTTTTTTTTTTTGTGAGCACTATTGAATCGCTGTTCTTCTTCTTCTTCTTCTTGTAGCGGTGCAGAAAGGTGTGTAACCCCTGTGCATCAATGGGTGAGGTTATAAAACACAACGTTCGCGTAACGTTTCGCGTTTTCCGAAACGTTTCCTATTGTGTTCTGTAAACGCATAGATCCGGATCAGACTTGGTGTTCCCATCGCCATCTCTCGGAAAGTGACAAATGTGACAATTGACACATCACAGCTGATACGTTTTGCTCGAAAATTAAAATTTCCAATTTTAAACGAGATGCAGATACATTTTATTTTGATTATAAATAGTTTAATAAATAAATGAGGGCGGAAATGCACGGTTCGACGGCAGATTGTTAATTTCTGTCAATCAATCAAGCTATGCCTCGCAAGGGGGCGCTTAGAGGATCTGTTTGTAGGGAGAAGTTTCTGATCCGTAACGGCCGGTTGATTTGAAACGTTGCGCGAAACGTTGCGCAACGTTGTGTTTTATAACCTCATCCTATGTGGGTACGATTTATGGTTCGTCAATGTTTGTGTCCGTGAGGTCTAAGGACAAAAACATAGCTGCTGCGATAGGGTTTTCCCACAGTGATATAGGGGTAAGATCAGTGGGCGCAGCGGGGCATTGAAACAAATGGCCCACATCATGAGGAGTGCCATTGCAATTTGGACAGATGTTTTGGATGTCCGGGTTTATGCGAGAAAGGTACGAATTAAGGCGTGAACAAAAGCCCGACCGAAGTTGAGCTAGTGTTACTCTGGTGGCTCTCGGGAGCCTAATCTCCTCAGGCGAAATTGGTGGTGGGCGCTCTGAGAGGACTCTATTCGCACCTAAACTCGCGATAGACCGATTCACTTCTTCAGTGTGGATCGCTGCAATGGCGGCTCGGTATGCAACTTCATCGTAAGGGTCCCGTTTGTATCCCTGAACCTCTCTCTCAAGGTCTCGTAAACCACGCCTGACATGTCGTGGTGGAGGAATTCGGTCCATGAGATGATTATTGGGATGATCCTCACGGTAGCAACCAACGAGATACTGTTTAGAGAGTAGGAGATTGGGTGAGGTTATAAAACACAACGTTTCGCGCAACGTTTCAAATCAACCGGCCGTTACGGATCAGAAACTTCTCCCTACAAACAGATCCCCTAAGCGCCCCCTTGCGAGGCATAGCTTAATTGATTGACAGAAATTTACAATCTGCCGTCGAACCGTGCATTTCCGCCCTCATTTATTTATTAAACTATTTATAATCAATGTAAAATGTATCTGCATCTCGTTTAAAACTGGAAATTTTAATTTTCGAGCAAAACGTATCAGCTGTGATGTGTCAATTGTCACATTTGTCACTTTCCGAGAGATGGCGATGGTAACACCAAGTCTGATCCGGATCTATGCGTTTACAGAACACAATAGGAAACGTTTCGGAAAACGCGACACGTTACGCGAACGTTGTGTTTTATAACCTCACCCATTGTGATCACGTATTGGCATCAATTTTGTCTCCTGATGTAAGTGATCCTGGGCAGACATCAGAAGGCAACCTGTCGCGATGCGTAGAGCGGCATTTTGGCAGACCTGAACTTTGGACCAGTTTGTGTCACATAGACTATGTGTCCAAACTGGGGCTGCATAATCAGCGGCCGCTCGACCCACCGCTTTATAAGTAGCTAGCATGGTTTCTTTATCTTTGCCCCAGGTGCTACCAGCTAGAGCTTTTAGGATGTTGTTCCTACTGCGCATTTTTTCACATACTGAAGCTGCGTGATTCGCAGACGTCATCATGTTCTCTAGGTGAAGCCCGAGAATTTTGGGGTTTTTAACAGTAGGAACAGAATTGTTGCCAATACGTATATCCATCTCCCATCTGATGTCCTCCCACCAAGTGGTTAGATAAGTCGCAGAAGATTTGGACGCAGAGATGGTGAGGTTTCGGCTTTGGAAAAATGCCTGTAATCGTCCTAGATAGCGATTAATTCGGAGGCGCATTTCATCCTTATCATTCCCTGTGGCGAGTACGGTGCAATCGTCAGCATAGGAAATCACCTCGATTCCTTCAGGTGGTGTGGGAAGGCCGGACATGTAGATGTTGAACAGAGTGGGGGAGAGTACCCCTCCCTGTGGAACACCTAATTTGATTTTCCTAAGCTTAGAACGTTTGCCTCGAAACTCGGTGAAGGAGTGCCGACCAGCTAGATAATTGGCAATCCAACGGATCTCTTGTGCAGGAAGATGCATATTCAACAGGTTTGCTAGGAGCATTGAATGATTGACCTTATCGAATGCACTTGATAGGTCTATTGCCACCAGAATAGTTCTGTGACAACGACTGCGTTGATTTAGCCCATCAACCTGTGATCCTCTTCAGTGTGCTAGCCTGTTCAATAAACAATTTATTGAACATCCCAAGTCTGACGGCCTCAAGCGCAAAATTAGAAGACGGATTCGCAGCCGGAATGTTGACACTATACCATCTTTTACAGCGGACCAGGTTAAAAAAGTCATCGAGAATGCTAAAAACTCCAAGGCCCTCGGACCAGATGGCATTTCGATGACCATGTTGAAACATCTCGACCTTCCAGCCATTGAGTATCTCACGGCCGCCTTTAACTTGTCGATGTCCACGCTTGCCATCCCTGAAATCTGGAAAACAGGTCGAATTGTTCCCTGTCTCAAGCCAGGGAAGAGCGCAAATCTCGGGGAATCCTACCGCCCCATTACGATACTTTCTCCTGTCGCAAAGACGCTGGAGGCCCTTATTCACCCCACTCTTGTTGCACATGCGAAGCTAGAACCTCACCAGCATGGCTTCAGGAAGATGCATAGTACCACCACTGCCCTCGATGTAGGCATGGTACGACCTGCTCTTTTGGGAGAACAGGTCGACCTTAATGATCTTCTGCATCGGAACAGGTCTGTAAAACTAGGTTTCCTGACCTATTTCGCAGCTTAAGAACACCACAGACTTAGCTATTTATTGGTCAATCGATTGCACACAATCGACCTCACGCCCGTACAGTACACACACTAGGCAATTTATCGCGCAATCTGAAATGACAGTCTCACGGTCCACAGAACACAACACGACATAGACAAAATTATCTATTTGGTGGCGATGACATCCATTGCCTTTCCTTTCGATGGAGAATAACCGCCACAACCACGGCATGAAGAATGACCACCGCATGTCAAAAAATCAGCAACTGAAAACACATGATTGTCCGAAAAATTGCATGGCAATATGTTCCACACGTCCAATCAAAAAATTGAATTCGATGGTTACATACACCTTCCAATTTATCTCGCAATCAAAAAATCTCTTCAATCGATCGGAGGTTCTGGGCGCCCATAACGATTTAAGTTCCATGCACCAGCGAAGAACACAATGTTGAATGAAAATGAATAACGCTTGCCAATTTCCAGTAAACTACATAGCATTGTCATTTTTATGCTTTGCGTCATTGCTTTTGGATTTATATGGACAAACAATATCGCAAATTATATTTTCACCCACTCACCACAATAAGAAGGGCGTTTTTTGATCATAATTATGTTATGTATGTTTGCGTCACAAAAAAAAGAGCGTGGTAAGTTTCCGGTTAAGACCAGCTGTTCCCTCAAACAAAAAAAAAACCTAAACCACCATATGCAAGTTTCTCAGATTTGTTTTGAATTGTTATTTTTCGCAGGTACTGCAATATAAAAATCCCTATGAATTAGCTATCTACATTACATTCCCCTAAGCTCGTATCCCGTTTTGGGTAGTGACACACGTGAAAATCAGCTGCAGTTTTTAAATGGGGGAACTTGTGAGCATGCCTTTTTAACAAATTCAAATGGGGGGAGAATTGGGGTTCCTTGGTACTTGGAGCAAATCTATTTTCAGCAAAAATCACATTCAGCTTAATGTTAATACTCGCATAAAATTTCACTGCTGAACTTGAACTCGTTATTCAAGAGTTAAGGTCCACCTAGATTAGTAAGCTGCGCGTCCAAAAACTGGAATCACAAACAGCCATTTGGCTGCTACTTAGCATCTACACTAGCAGCTAAATGGAGACAGAAAATTACAAAACCAAAATTTCATTTTGGTGATTTTTTTAAATATAATTATCCAAATCGGACTCTGCGCGTTTGAATTATACACGGCCATTCAAGAAATATTCAATATCACACAAAAGTTGCAAAATCGTCACTTTGAATTTGACAAACGGTTGGTTAAGTTGCCGTATTGAATATCAAAACTGGACGCACACCCAAATGGCGATCAGTTTGGATGGAATGACAACAGCCATTTGGTCGCACGTGACGCCATTTGGCGACTAATCTAGGTGGACCTTTATAGAGCTATTTAAAAGGTCCAAAATAAAATATTCTAATTTATTGTTTAGTCTACCGCCGAATTTTCCAATAAAATTCTAATGTATTATATATCATTGCATCATCATCTTTTGCCGTTTTTAAAATAATCGCTAAAAGCTAAAGAAATACCCCCTTCCTCCCACTATTCAAGGTTGCGGACTCCCAATGGGTCAGGGCAGTCAACGGCTCTTCATGTCTACCTTATCATTTGACTCTTCAGTTCAGGTATTCCTGATCATTCGACTCGTCTGGTCGACCTGATCAATCGACTCTTCAGTTCTACCTGTTCAATCGACTCATCAGGTTGACCTGATCAATCGGCTCTTCAGATCGACCTGTTCTATCGGCTCTTCAGTTCTACCTGTTCAATCGGCTCTTTAGTTCAACCTGATCAATCGACTCATCAGGTCGACCTGATCAATCGACTCATCAGGTCGACCTGATCAATCGGCTCTTCAGGTCTCAAACGAGTCTCACTGATCTGAGTCTTGCTGATGCGGTTGGATAGTAGACGTAATTGAACTGATTTGATTGCGTGCATATTTATGGGCGTAAGCAAAAAATTTAATTGAATTTTCTTCCATGTTATTAGTAGGATATATTGATATTATTTTGGTACTTGATGTGAATGTGTTCATTTAAAGTTGGAAAGATTGTACGTCACTTACTTATGATGGCGATCAGACTAGTTTGAAAGCTAGGAACCTGTTCTTTTGACAATTGCGGAACGGGAGCGATCAACTCTTTGTACGGAGCGGGATCAAAATAGTAGTTCAGTTCATTAAGAACCATGACTACCTCGATGCGATCACTACACGCATTCGTGTTGAATCGCTGTTCGGCTGGTTTAGTGGGTGGAATATTTAACGAATAGTGCTTTTCATTTTGAACTGGAGCATCCATTTTAATTATTGTCCCGTCAACACAGCCAGCTGTTAAAGGATAGCCGCCAAGACGTAGAAATTCGGATGCTATCTCGGAACACCTTTCTACGGGTCAACGGATAGTATCGCCCAACATTTCCGTAACAATAGCGTATGTTAAGGTCCCTCTAGACGTGTCGCCAAATGGCTGCGCTTCCAAAAGGCGACACGTGCAGCCAAATGGCTGCTGTCATTCCGTCCAAACCCGTCGCCATTTGGCTGTGCGTCCAGTTTTGATATTCAATATGGCAACTCAACGAAACGCTTTGACAACCGCTTGTCAAATTCAAAGTGACAATTTTCCGACTTTTGTTTGTTCTTTTGTGTGAAAATGAATAATTCTTGAATGGCCGTGTAATAATACAAACGCGCAGAGTCCGATTTTGATAATTGAATTTAAAAAAATCACCAAAATGAAATTTTGGTTATGTCATTTTCTGTCTACATTTGGCTGCTAGTGTGGATGCTAAGGAGCAGCCAAATGGCTGCACGCGATGCCAGTTTTTGGACGCGCAGCCATTTGGCTGCTAATCTAGAGGGACCTTAATTCGGTGCAATGTTCTGCAAACCGTTAATTTATGTACTCCGTGCATAGTTCCAATGCCATGGTACTGGCATCCAGTCCCCAACCAATGAAAAGTGGTAAACAGCTGCTGAATAGGGCTCAAAGTCAAAGCATTGTTCCGTGCAGTCGGAAATACTCGATTTTGGTTTTGGTTAGACGAACATTTTCGAGAGTGCCTAAGTCCAAATTATACAGGGTGTCCGGAAACTGCCGCATAAACGCACCGGATTGTGATTCCTCATGTGATTTCCAGCAAAAAAGATGTACGGAATATACCCCCTTAGCTTAACCCTTTAGCTGCCACAGGCATTTGAAGATTTTTGAAAAAAAAATTTTTTGTTTACAACAAAAACTTCAATATCTCAAAAGCTAGACTAGCTAGAATGGCAAAGTACGATGATTAATATAGCCAACAAATTTACCTAAAAAATAAAACTAATGGCACTAAAATCGGATAAGAATGTTTGGTTTTTACAGAGCTTCAAATTCAAATTTGTGTGATTTGACCCAAAAACAATATGTTTTTCCTTCTCAATTTTCTCTAACTTTTCTTACATAATTTTATTCTAGCTTCGTTACTTCTAACAGGTTTAATGCCTTAGAGTAGGTACTAACATCGTCAGTTCACGTGAAATCCATGCAAATACTGTCAAAATTTTGATGATCGTGAAATCGAATTTGCTTGGTGGTACTCACTTCACATGAAAGTCTCCACACCGGTTTTTGACATTTCGCCAGCGAAAATAATGCAGTTGCACTTTATTTCACAATGAAAAGATGTGATCGACAATCTTACAATTATCTTACATTGAGTAAATAAAAAGCAAGTCTCCACGGCCCCGTTTTAGATTTTACCAATTATTGTAGATCTTTAGGAGCAGTGTGAATTGAATTGTATTGAATTCGAGCTAAAATTAACCCTAGTTTTCTACACTTAACTTTTAAAAACTGTTAGAAATAATGGAACTATACTGCTATACTGCTCAAAACAAAATAACGCCACTAATGTCCGTTGACTTTAACAATAGGTGTGTTTTTTTGGTTATCCCGTGCAGGTTTGGGTAACGAAACTCCATATAAAAAAAATGACAGCTGACGCACCTGTCATTTTTTTTATATGAAGTTTCGTTACCCAAACCTGCACGGGATAACCAAAAAAACACACCTAACGTCTTCTGGCGAATTTTAGTGTGATAATTAATTTCAAAAATGCCATTCTCTACCTGATTGTGATGTGAGTTATCACAGTATGATTCGTCAACATTAGCTTTAACGCAACTGGCTTAAACAGTTTTTTGGAGTCACGGAGTCATACATTTTGTAGTTTTGTTTATTTCTCATTTTGATTGAGAGTTAGTTTTCGCCAAGTTCTTTAACTGCAACATTAGTTGTTGCACTTTTAAAGATAAGGAGAATCTGTAAAATACAAAATGCCAGTAATTCGGCGCCATTTAAATTTAAATGCTTCGTCCAGTGCCTTAGAAATGTTGGAGGAAAGTCGTTCGCAAAGTTCTGTGGCCCTGCAATTAGGGTATTCGCGAAGAGCCATTCAAAATCTTTGGAACCGTTACCAGGAGACAGGAAGTGTATCCCATCGTCATGGTTCAGGCCGAGTTCGAATAACCACCCCCGCAGAAGACCGATATGTGAGACTTTGTGCGCGACGGGATCGTGCCATTCGTGCTCGTGTACTACAAAGTAGGCTATTAAGGACGACTGGGACGATTTTTAGCCCTCAAACAATCAGAAATCCTTTGCACGAAAGCCAACAACGGTCAAGGAGACGTGTTACCAGAACACAACTGACCAGGACGCATCGTACGAATCGTTTAAGATTTGCTCGTCGACATATCCAATGGGACATGCAACAATGGCGCAAGGTGCTCTTCTCGGATGAGTGCAAAGTAAATTTTTGTAGTGACAACCGACGCATAAGAGCCTGGCGGAGAACCGGAGAAGCATTTTTGGATCCTTGCATTAATCAAATTGAGAGGCAAGGCGGTCCCAGTGTGATGGTCTGGGCCGGAATTAGCTTGCAAGGCAAAACTGACCTTATTATCCTAAATAACGGGACAATTACGTTTACGTCCAAAAGTTATATTGAAAGGATTGTTATGTCAGATATCATTCCTTTTTCACAACAGGCGTTGGATGGTTTTATCCTCATGCAGGATAATGCACGAACACATACTGTCCGGGCGACAATGTCTGTTTTCGAGGAGGCCAATATTGAGGTCATGGAGTGGCCTGCCAACAGTCCGGCCCTTAATCCGGTAGAACATCTTTGGGATCAATTAAAACGCCGGATGCGGACCGCTGAAGAGGACTGACAGCTGATTCAAAACCTAAAAATGTGTCGGAACGAGATATCAAAAGAAAGCGTCGATTGGCTTATTGAAAGCGTTCCATTCAGGCTTCGAGACTGCATATCAAAAAGTGTAGACCATACTCGACACTTAAAATACAAAGAACCAATTTTTTTTTACAGATTATACATACAAATTAATTGTTAGTGTTACGATTACATGACCGCAAAAAGTAAGCAATCCGAAAAAATGCTAAAAAAAAAGTGTAACTTTTGGTCAAAATTCGATAAAATTCATTATATTTAATGAAAAACATATTGTTTTATTAAATTGGACCAGCAAAACTATGATTTTCCTTTTCCACAGAAGAATAATCAGAAAATTATTAGTGGTCCTTATTTTGTTTTGAGGAGTATAGAATCAAATGATGCAAGAAAGATATGATTGTAAGACTACGTGGCAATTTTCAAAAGAATCGTACAAGCACCTCTCCTTGGCAGAAGTTGGAGAAAATTGAGATGAAAAATTCGATTGTTTTTGGGTCAAATCACACAAGTTTGACTTTGAAACTTCGTAAAAATCAAACCTCTTATCGGATTTTAGTGTGGTTAACTTTATTTTATAGGTAAATTTGTTGGCTGTAATAATCATCTTGTTTAACAATTCTAGCTGGTCTAGCCTTGGAGATATTGAGCTTTAAGTCGCACAACAAAATTATTTTTTCAAAAATCTTCAAATGCCTGTGGCAACTAAAGGGTTAAGCTAAGGAGTATATTTCGTACTACAACTTTTTTGCTGGAAATCATATGAGGAATCACAATCCGGTGCGTTTATGCGTTCAGCAGAATTTGCTTCAATAAGTCGTTCGAAACGCAACATCTTTTCACTATACAGGGTGTCCGGAAACTGCCGCATAAACGCACCGGATTATGATTCCTCAGTTGATTTCCAGCAAAAAAGTTGTATTCAACATACCCCCTCAGCTTAACCCTTTAGCTGCCACAGGCATTTAAAGATTTTTGAAAAAATCATTTTCCTGCAAGACTTAAAGCCTAATATCTTCAAAGCTAGACCAGCTAGTGAAATAAAATGATTATTACAGCCAACAAATTTACCTATAAAATAAAACTAACCACACTAAAATCCGATGAGAGGTTTGGTTTTTACAGAGCTTCAAAGTCAAATTGGCGTGATTTGACCCAAAAACAATCTTTTTTTCCATCTCAATTTTATCCAACTTCTGCCAAGGTGAGGTGCTTGTACGATTCTTTTAAAAATTGGCGCATAGTCTTACAATCATATCTTTCTTACATCATTTTAATCTAGCTCCATTACTTCTAACAGTTTTTATACGTTAAGTGTAGAAAACTAGGGTTAATTCTCGAATTCAATACAATTCAATTCATACTGCTCCTAAAGATGTGCAATATTGGTAAAATCTATTCAAAGTATGTCGAAATCGAGCCAAAATTAACCCTAGTTTTCTGCCTTTAAGGTACTAAAACTGTTAGAAATAATTGAGCTAGAATAAAATGATGTAAGAAAGATATGATCGTAAGACTATGCGCCAATTTTAAAAACAATCGTACAAGCACCTCACCTTGGCAGAAGTTTTAGAAAATTGAGATGGAAAAAAATATTGTTTTTGGGTCAAAGCACGCAAATTTGACTTTGAAGCTCTGCAAAAACCAAACCTCTTATCCGATTTTAGTGTGATTAGTTTTATTTTATAGGTAAATTTGTTGGCTGTAATAATCATTTTATTCCACGATTCTAGCTTGTCTAGCTTTGGAGATATTAGGCTTTAAGTCTAACAGGAAAATGATTTTTTCAAAAATCTTTAAATTCCTGTGGCAGCTAAAGAGTTAAGCTGAGGGGGTATGTTCCATACAACTTTTTTGCTGGAAATCAACTGAGGAATCATAATTCGGTGCGTTTACGCGGCAGTTTCCGGACACCCTGTATACTTGTTTAACGCGCTAGCACTACTAAACTGTAACCCAATTTTTTTTTTATCAAACGCAAACGGTAATTTGATAACTAAAAGTTATTGGTGCAACAACAATTTGCAAACGATTCGATGAAATGATTAACTTTTCGCTTACAGTTTGAAAATAATCATTTACGCATTCTCGCGTTGGTGGAACAGAAATAGAGTCTCTATGAGTATTTTTTACCTTTTCAAATATCACTGGAGTGCTTTTCATTTGGCGATTTAGTGCAACATAAATTTAGCAGAAAAATTGATAATTCGATAATTGTTGAGTGAAAAGTGGTTGGTGCAATAGGGCCCTGGTACTGCAACCTGCAACATGCCTACAAATCACTTAATTTCCGGTTTTTTTCGTGCTGCCAACTTAGGTTCGGAACTAAGTTGCAGGTGTATAACAGGCCTTATACATCTGCAACTTGGTTGCTAACCTAGGTTGCAGGTACGCCACTACACACTTGCAACATTCCGGCAACCACGCAATTCACATTCTTGCAACCTGGTACTGCAACATGCATACAAATCACATATTTTCCGTTTTTTTTGCGTGTTGCCAACCTAGGTTGTCAACCAAGTTGCAGGTGTATAAGGGCTGTTACATCACACTAGGCGAAGAGCAGTGCCAGTAAATACAAAAACAACTTCCTTTTGCCTTTGAAAAATTCTATGAAAAATTCAACCCAGCAGGCGATTACCACGGAACACACGTGTTTTCGCGAAGTGCATGTTTGCGAGTTCTTTGGATGCACCCTGTATTATTACCAGTATATTACATGCTGTATCATCTTTAATTCTAACGTACGACGTTCAACATCTTTCACCATGAGACGATATAGTCACAACAAATATCGAAAATACAAACATGTTCAACAAATACTAGGCGAAGAATCTGCCACAGATGATTCGGAATATTCCTGGAACAGTCAGAGAATGTTCAGAGATTTCCCCGAAAATACACCCAGTACATCTCGCGGCTTCTGGTATACAAGTACACCAAGGAATCCTCTTGCCATACGGAATTTTCCGCCTGCTAGCGAAACCCAAACTAGTCGCCATAAAAGAAAGATGAGAATTCCAAAAAGGAAAGCCCATGTCCCGGAGGAAATTATTCGTTTGCGGCAATCAACAAGTAAGCTTTTCGATGATAGCTTCCCAAGTAACGATTGACCAAACATAAACGTTGTTTTTCTATATTTCAGAAATGCAAATCGCTAAGCTGCCCTTTTCCCGGCTGATCCGAGAGCTTCTTATGCATCAGGCTTCCGGTATGAATATGAGAATTACACTACCAGCGCTAGTGGCTTTGCAAGAGTCGGCTGAACTTTATTTGACTCAACTATTTGAGGATGCCTATCGATGCACCTTACATCGGAATCGTGTCACCTTAGTGGTGAAGGATTTAGAGTTGGTTCGACATTTACGTGGACCCAACGATCCGGGTAGCGCGGTTTAACCATGAAAGGGGTTTCGTTTTTGTATGGGAAATCTATTGTAAAGTGAAAAACAATAGATGAATGTTTCGAATTTAGTTTTCTGCTGTCTTATTCTCTATGGTAAACACGTTACTGATGGTATTGATGCCGTAGCAATAATAAACTCTCTAGTGATCGTTCGATCTATATAAGTTTAGTTTCACTGGCGAACTAGTTTGTGTTGGCATCGGGAAGATTTATTGGTGTGGCCTTTTTTTTTTAAATCTAGTAGTGGACCAAGAAAAGGCCGAGCATGGAGTACATACATGCATCTACCGCCTTAGCTTCCCGGATGATTAACAATTATACAAAATTCAGTTTGAAGTTAATAAATGCGGATGGGGTCTATATGGTGTTGATATTTAGATAGCAGTTAGCAAAAGCCTGGCTACTGCTTCCTATTTTGAAACAAATGGCTCCTGAAGATCCTTGACTTACTTATTGTGATTCCACCAACTTCACTGAACCGCTAGTATTAGGAAAGGGGAACGACTTGATTAAAAAAGCTACACCAATTTTAGACATTTATTTGCAACACTGAAATGTAAAAAATGGAAGACAACTATATTTATACTATCAACATACAATTACATAAAAGCTTTCCAATTTCAATTGCATTTAGATCATTTATGATTTTGTATAAGGTCGCATTTAAAGTGCGTAAACATTGTATTAATAACATTTAACGATTCTCTATCTACACATACGAGTATTTATTGGAAACGAAAAAATTTTATTGTCTCGGTTTTCATCAATGTTAAAAATTTATCTATCACAATAGCGCACATAGTTGGTTTTTAACCCTTTACTTCTTCTTCTTAGATTCGGCCTTAGTGTCGGGTCTTGGTGGATATATTACATATAAATATAATTGGGCTGCGCTCATTACCACAAGAATTAAATTTTGCACCTGAAACATAAAAAGAAAGAGTTAACATTAATAAAATGTACAATAATTTCACGTTTTATTTATCATAATTAACAAACATTTAATTGTTTAATCGACAATTGGTGGCTCATTAGTTAGAAAGCTACGATAGATACGAACTCCACTACGAACATAGTTGGTTGTGGTGTTTATTTGAAAAATGCTACAACGGCAGCGGGTTGTATTTAATCGTCCCGGAGTTACCAGTGGTTCGAACGGCCTATAGCCCGCGGACATCCTTTTTTTGTAGTTACGACATCCTTAGGTGATGCTCCCCATGAAGGAGGGGGGGGGGATTAGTTTCAGGAGCTGGGGTACCTTACAATCTCGCGTTTCACCTTCTTATTCTTTATGGCACGATAGCCCGACATCGGGCCTTGGCCGCCTGGATTGAAAACCTCCAATTGTCGCGGTCACGCGACCTCGTCCTCCAGTTCCGAAAGCCTAGCAGCTGATGGGCGTCCTCACATACAGAATGCTCCCATCGGGCTCTCGGTCGTCCACGCAATCTGGCTCCGTCCACTCGTTGCGCGTTCATCACCTTTTTGAGCATGCGATCGTCGTTCATCCTTTGCACATGTCCCGCCCATTGCAGTCGCTGCAATTTCAAGATATTCGACACCTGTAGCTCATCATACAGCTGATACAACTCAAGGTTATACCGGATGCGCCATTCACCTCGTTCACGAACGGCCCCGAAGATTCTTCGGAGAACCTTTCGCTCGAATGTGTTCAACAGGTGTCCAGAGTTTTGGGTTAGGGTCCATGCCTCGCAGCCATAGCATAGCACAGATCGGATTATGGTTTTATACACGTGGAGCTTCGTGTTTCTGTGTACCAGCTTCGAATTCATAATTGGGAGGACCGAAAAATAACACTTATTAGCTAGTTGTAACGTCGCTTTATCTCATCTGTTTCGTTGGCGTCCTGTGACAAATTGCAACCCAGGTAAGTGAAGTTGTCTACATATTCTATATTGAGGTCCCCCACTGTGATGCTTGAATTTACTGGCGTTCTAGTTTTTGATTGCATCATGACCTTGGTTTTAGATTCGTTAATATGTAGCCCAACTTCTTTGGCGGCGTTGTTGAGATTATGCAGAAGGCTTTCTGCATCACCCAATCTTCGAGACATGATGTTGATGTCGTCGGTGTACGCTACTAGTTGAGTCGATTTAATGAGTAGCATTCCGCTGCTGTCCAAATTCATGGCTCGATTTACATACTCCGGAGCCAGGTTGAAGAGCGTCGGCGCCAGACCGTCGCCTTGCTTGAGTCCAGTACGAGTTTCAAATAGGTCAGTGAGTCTGTTCTGAACTCTGACCTGCGAGACGGTATTATTTATTTTATTTATTTATTTATTTTATTTCACCGCCAAATACTGGCTGAATATACAAATACAACAGGTATAAAAAAGAGTACAAGACTAAGATCTTGCCTCGTTAAAAAACCTGATTTTTTCTTCGAAGAATCGTGTACATGACTAGACTAGGTGGTGAAAAATATCACAGTCAAACATACAGTAAATAATAATAAACGTATACAAGACGGTGTGGGATTGTTTGGTTGAACATTGAGGAGCTCTTCAAAATGTGAGGCCCAGCGTTTATCAACGCTATCGGCGTCGCTAATGATATTGCCATCCTTATCCTTACAGAGGCTGGTCCTGGGTTGGTATCCACTTTTAATTGAATTAATTAGCTTGTACGCTTGTCTACTGTTCCTACTAGCTAGTCTTTGGTTTATTTGCATCAACTGCTCGTCAAGATGCTTACGTTTCTTACGCCTAATTAACCTATTCGAAAATCGTCGAAGCTCGTCATATTCGTTTTTTTGGCTCTAGTTGCGTGTTCGGACCATTGGCGATATGCTTGGTTTTTCGCATCTACCGAATTTTGACATTCCTCGTTAAACCAATCATTTCGGGCTCTCCGGCCTTTGTAGCCCACAACCTCCTCTGCGACCCCTTTGATGGTGTCTTTGAGTGTATACCAGATCTCAAGGGCGCCTTCGTTGCTGATGTTATTTAGCAAGGGCGTCAGCTTCTACTCAACGGCAGTCGTATAAGCAACCACCGTGTCATCATCCGACAATTTGTCAACCGCAAAAATTTTTGCCGGGTTGAATCTCGAATGATGCACCGAAGAAATTCTGCACCTATAAGTCGCCTTCACCATATAGTGGTCAGAATCAATATTTGCTCCACGATAGGATCGAACATCCATGGTGCTCGATGCCCATCTCTTACAGACGAGGATGTGGTCAATTTGGTTGACGGTATGTTGATCTAGAGATCTCCAGGTCTGCCTGTGAATGCCACGATGCGGAAAACATGAAGAGCTAATGACTATATTTCTGCTGGTCGCGAAGTCAATTAGTCGTTACAGTCTTCATGGAGGCTGTACCCTCCAGTAATCCCCCTATGCCAACTTTCGTTTCCGACTTTGGAGTTAAAATCCCCCAGCAGCAATTTGACATCGTTTGATTGAAGTGAATCGAAGACTTCGGTGGGGGCATGCGCGTTTATGAGCCAGAGATTGAAGAACCGGTTTTTAATACGAATCGCACACAGCCGCTCGTTTATGGGTTTGAAGTCGATAACATGCGGCTTAAGTTGATTGTTTACAATGAAAGCCACTCCAAACTCCCTGTGGCCCGAAGGTTTTCCACTTGTGAAAATTGTGTACGAATTTCGGTCATCAATCTCGCTACTAAGTCATTTTGTTTCCTGGAGTGCAACTATGCTCGCTTATATTTTTCGACCTGATCCAAGAGGGCCCTTCGGGGAGCGAACATTCCAGGTTCCGAAAGAGTAATCAGTTGTTCGTTTGTGAAGTCGTCGTTGGGTTGTATTCGTCCAATCCGAGGCTTTCATTCCAGGTTTCTTGATGTAGATTTTTTTCCAAGGATGGGTTGTCGGCCCATCGTTTAACCATGATAGTTTTCGTAAAACGGAAGAGGTCCATCATGGAGAGGCCTCGGAGGTGCTGCTTCGGTCATTGACAATTTGTTTTTTGTCACCCTATTATATTTAGTCTGGCTGGTGTAGCGGTTAGTGCGCGCACCTTCGGTGCACAGGATCATGAGTTCGAATCTCACCGTGGATCATGGTGTTTTTCGAACTCACGAGCTTGTGACGGACTATGATCTCACTCAGATGTTAAACGAGTACCCATTTATGGGGATAAATAACACTGCTGAGCGTGATGCTGATCTCATTACCTCAACAAAAAAGCAGATAAGATCTTGGAAATAGGATGTCACTAACACATCCTGCGGCCTTAGTCCAATGCTGGATTGTCGCGCCTGTTATTTATTTATTATATTTAGTAACCTGAGACGCTGAAGTTGTTAATACAGCACTCAGGCGCAGCGGTTAAGTATGATGACCTACATCATAAGGCGCACCAGCGCAATTTGAGTAGATGTTTTGTAGTATGCTCGGGTCCATGCGAGATATTATACAGGGTGTCCCGTTCATCTCTCTTGATTACCGTAACTCCTAATGGAGTATGGTGCGTTGATGACTACCGTGTGTAGTCATTAACGTTACAAAGACAACTGAATTCGGAGTTAAAAATAATAAATAACAGGCGCGACAATCCAGCATTGGACTAAGGCCGCAGGATATGTTAGTGACATCCTATTTCCAAGATCTTATCTGCTTTTTGTTGAGGTAATGAGATCAGCATCACGCTCAGCAGTGTTATTTATCCCCATGTACTCGTTTAACATCTGAGTGAGATCATAGTCCGTCACAAGCTCGTGAGTTCGAAAAACACCATGGAACACGGTGAGATTCGAACTCATGAGCCTGTGCACCGAAGGTGCGCGCGCGCACTAACCGCTAGACCAGCCAGACCAATTCGGAGTTAGTTAGTTTATTATTCTACGATAAGAATATTTCTAATCATCTTCTTCTGAATAATAAACTTGCGACGAGTCGTGCCGAATTTGGAAACTCGTTTCTCTATGAGTGTCTATTTAACAGAGTGGCGACCGAACCATCACGGCCACAGAGCACATCATGGTGGAGGATATTTTAATGGTTAGTAGTGTGGCTCATTTGGGGGAAATTAATGTACAACGGGACCCCTCTATTTTTTACCGTTACAATGTAATAGCATTTTTTGTAAATTGTGTCAAAATGTCCAACTTGCCGAACTAAATCAAAATTTGCCACACTACCAAACATTTGATCCGAGAGATGACTTCACTTCAACCGATTTTAAATTTTTGAACGGAAGATACGAGCAATGTCGGAACGGCGAGATGTCGTTTTATTGGAAATTGTATGTAGTTTCAGAAAGTGAAGTTGTATCTTGGATGAAATGATTGGTGTTGTGGCAAATTTTGATTGAGTTCGGCAAGTCGGGCATTTTGACACTGGGTACATTCTAAAAACGGCTCTGGACTAAGCAACACTGATGATTGGACGACTCATATACTGCTAGCCGTTGTAGGAATAGAGGACGAGTCTCATCCTCCACACCATCATCATCGAATCATGGTTCCCAACAACAATCGCCATCCACTCCGATTTACACTATATGTCCAGTTATTCCACGAATAAATCTGAATCCAGCGCCTCCAACCTCAACTTTAACAAGGCCAACTGAAGGAAGCGGAAGGATTCACTCAAGCGGAAAATTGCAAGGGCAATCCAATCTACAAGTCACCCATGAAGTCACTCGTGGCATACAGAGAGCTAAAAATTCATTTCATTTGGTCCCGAATGTATTGAGATGATATTGCTCAGACCGGCCTTTAGAGTATATCACCGCAACGATGAATTTATCGCTACGATCTTTCAACATTCCAGAGTATTGAAAGAAAAGCCGGATCATCCCACGACCCAAACCTGGTAAAGAACACAACATTGCAGAATGATACTGTCCGATTATGCTTTTGTTCTCTACTGATACTTACGGTTACGACGCATATAGATCTCGCGGGTCATCAACACGGCTTTAGGCAAATGCATAGCACCACCACTCGACCAGATCACGTCCAAGTTCTTGAATGGACTAAATGAAGCTAAGCCATGCAAACGAACTATCCTAGTGGCTCCCGATCTTAGAGAAAGCAGGCGAGAGGAGTCAAACACATATAGGTTGTGTGATCACATAGCCACTCTGGACTAACGCATGGCATGAGTTGCTATGTTTTCTCTAAGCTCCCGATATGTCAAAGGCGTTTGATCTGGCAAAATACAAACTACGGAAAATCAATCAAGGTGTACCACAAAGAGGAGCTCTATCTACTGTATTGTTTAACCTGTACATGTCAGCACTTTCCACTCCGCCTGAAGGGATCGACATTATCTCGTACGCAGATGATTGTACCGTCATGAAAACCAGCACTGATATTCCCGCTATGTGCACCCTCATCAACGAGTACTTGAAGGATCTAAATGACTTTTTTGTCAAGTAAGAACCTCAAGCTATCAACGCCCAAATCCTCATCCACTCTTTTCCCCACGTTCAATCAGGAATTTAACCTACGATATCAAGGTAGGCAACACAGAGGTTCTCACTATCCGGGACCCTACTCTGCAAGGAGGTTTGGATCCCTGTGACGCAGCGCGGCTGTGTAGTGGGACACAGATTTTTGCTGAGTACCTGAGCAGCGCAGGGAGGCCCCTAGTATGGTTGATACGCCATGGCGTGGATCTGTACAAAGACCATTTGGGCGATAACGTTTCCGAGCTCCCTAGTTATGTACGGGTAGCTCTTGGCATTACTGACCTCCTCCCATAATTTACGGGAGGGAAGTCATATATAGGCCGAGCACGATAAAGGTGGTTTCTTGGTGGGGAGGGATCACCATACGGTTAATCGTGTGAGCTTTGGACCTGGCGGCTTCGCATAACCCGAGCCTTGAAGGGGCTAGTTAGGGAGAACGGCCTTGGTGGAAAATGCCTACGCGCCTATATCTAACTAGTTTGTGGATTGATGACCACACGGCCCGAATCGCATTGCTGACTAGTAAACTGAAGGGGCCACCCGGATGTGAAAAGCAGCGCTACGAGTCTGCTTTAAGCAGAAAAGTACCTGTGACAGGTCCAACGAGCATGGAATGTGCACATCTGAATTCTGCGTGAGGCTTAACCAATAAGGGGCCGAAGGAGGGTCACACCTGCTATAGATAAGTCTATAGCGAATAGTGTACCTCGGGGATGGGTGTGCCCAGGGGACCATGATCCTTGCCCATGTGTTGGCCTCGAGGTGGCTGGAGGTTGTTGCATAAGACATCGAGCTGGTGATGCAGCCCCGGGGTTGGGTTTCTGAAGGCGAGTGCATTCACTGGATGAAGAAATTGACATTTGACAAAAAGACCTTGTCAATAAAACGCCTAAGGTCCACACCGCCCAAAGGACCAGAAGATAAAGGCGTAAAGCCTAGGTGCTCCCTTGACGGTATACCTCGTAGATGTAAACTTGTCCAGGACCCCAAATTCTCGGCGTCACAATCGGCAACCGTAGCATTTTCAACAGCCACGCAGCCAATATTTGTGACAAACTAAAGAGCAGGAATAAAATACTTAAGGCTCTAGCTGGCAGCACATGGAGAACCGACAAAGAAACTCTGCTTACTACCTACAAAGCTATTGATCGATCAACGCTGAATTATTATTATTATTACACCCCACCACTACGTCCCGTCACTAACTACAAGGTGGCATTAATTGTTTGATACACGCAAATGAATTTCGAAAATCTATCTGCAAATCGCGTACTGGGTACCGAACCACCATTTGTCTTGACGAGTTACAACTTCAAGAGTCACTCGAACCACCTTGGCTCAATTACGTTCCGGATGGTGTACAAGGTTAAAATCCTATCTATCACGGATAGATAACAACATTGCAAACACATGCCCTGCTTGCGGAGCCAGCCCACACAACGTTGACCATATATTGTCCTGCTGCACCAACGCAACTTACGCTTCTTGCGTTATGGGAGAATCCCATAGAGCCAGCAGTATTCACCTGGAAGATAGGATGCCAACAATTTACGAGTAGTGAAGCAAATGTATTTCTTCTTCCTGGAGCTTGCGCCACTACTACAACAACAACAACGTTTAAGTACCCCAACGCCCATCTCTGATACAAAATAAAAAAAATATACAATTTTCGCCCCTTCGAGAATACCCTGTTATCTATGTCCTATCAAGATCTAAGGTATTCGTGCCAAAGAATGTCAACACATTCCTACCAGTTTGATGTCGGTCGGTTGAACCGTTCGCGAGTAATTTAGTGAACAGACGGACCACGGACGAACGCAAATAGATTTTACAAGTTAAAAAAAAAACCTAAAAACGGGTGTGGTCCGCCCCGAAGAGGCTGAAATTGCCGTGAAGGTTGCCAATGTGACCACTAAAAATAGCTTTCGTCTTTCACTGAAAATAGCTTTCGTCTTTCATTTCTCCATGAAAGGTCTTGCTTATTTGTAGACACTGAAGTCAGCCTTTGAGTTAGGAAACTAATCCTTGCATAAGGAGTTGGCATACCATAATATAATACGATCAAGCAATTTTTGGAACCTGTATCGCTCGGCCTGTGCTTCAGATTACGGTCTACGGCTAATGTTTAATCAATGTGTTTCCTTTGTTGTTGTTCTTGTTACTGTAGCGATTCAAGAAATTTTTTTCTCTTGAATCGAAGGGAGGTGTTTCCTTTAATCGCCTCTTACGACACACCGATGCGTTTTTCAAGTTTAGATCCCCCGACCGGCAAAATATTTTGCGATCCATGTTCAGCTGGATAGCGTTATAACTAAACCTTTTACTTAGCTATTTGGAACATATCACATAAAGGAAATAAATACGTCGAAGGTTCCAAAATGAATGACATATTCCATGCATTAAGAATATATGAAGCAATAAAACTACATATTAAGGCTAAAGGAGGATGGTCAAAACGGTCGTTTGATGAACAGCAATGAAACGTATGTCAAATGAAAGCTTGGATTGAGTAGATTAACGTTTGTTCTAGCGATATTTAGCTAAACAGTGGGAGATAGGAGATATGGGCGATTTAAGTTTTGACAAAAAATGAAAAATCTTACTGCACTAAAATCACATTTACTGAAAAAGTATGTAACTCAGAGACTTGAAGTAAATTTTCTAATACACTTAACAGTTTTCACTATCATTGATTAAAGAACTTATTACAAAATATTAAGTCGGTTTGAAATTATACACGTTCAAAGTCAAAAGTTGTGAGTTTTTAATGTTTTCTTTGTTACTTTTATCTCTTATTTTCTATATTGCGCAATCATTACATATAATATATTTTATAAAATGAAATCTTTGTTTTGTAGTGAACAAATCCTCTTTACATACATTTAGTCTATTTTCAAAAGTTAAGAAGTTAATTGGGCTTAAACGACGTAAGGTCTCGCAAAAAATACACAATTTGACCAAAATATATCATAACGTTGCACGTGTATGTCGTGTAAATCGCACTATCAATGGAAACGGATGAGTAAAAAGTTAAAGGATTACAACTTAGGTTGTAAATAAAATGACGTGAATTTAGAGATAGTATTGGTATTTTAGAAGCATATGATTATGAAGCTAATGTACCTCCTACAAAGGAAAGGGAAGAAAGCCAATTAACCACGGAACAGGCGAATAGATTAAGACTTATAACCATATGCCGCTGGGTAGTAGAAGTTATGAACGGAAGGATGAAGCAATCTTATAAGATGTTTCGTCAAATCAACTTTAATAGATCTCTTCCCCACATGTTTGACGACTTTAAAATAGGAGCTAGTCTCTTAAACACCTTTTATTGTTTTTACAAGGATAATCATTTGGCTCCTAAATAATTCATATAATTAATGAAAACATTAATAAGCCGAATCGTCTTTATCAATATGTAGAGATGAATAATTTAAATAGGCAAGGCATCGAAGTAATTTCGTGGGTATGGAAGCAAACCTCCCATTTTTAGAAGATTTTGTTTGATTTTGCACGCTTTAGGAACATATCATATAAAGTTAGCTAGGTCGTATGTTGCAGAGCTTTTGCGGGAGTGGATTTACTATGTTGAAATGTGTAGGCATGATACACTTGACAGAGAACAGCATGGGATACATTCCATTATAGAGCATTACTGCAGTTGTCTTACTGGCAGGCGAACAGTGGGAAGCTGCGCCCATATTCTGTTAGTTTTATGGTATGTAGGATTAGGTAGATTGAAGAATTCAATCCTCCAGCGCAGCATTTACTAGATGTAGTAATTGATGAACAATATTAATTATTCTATTGTTACCTAATTTTAATGTTTGTTTTGTTTAAATGCAATAAAAATACTAAAATAATGTATTACTTCTTTTTATATAAAAATTCATTCTGATCAAGAATAGTATGTATGTATGTTTTCCCCTATGTGTGACTAATTAGACGAGCGGATGAGGAAAAAATGTGTTTGGGTTTTAATATACTCACATAACAACCCATAGCATCAATGAATGCATTATAAGGAATGGACTTTTGTATGAAGGGGGTCTTAATATTTATGTTGGCGAGGTCCCACGAAAAGGATTTAACGAGAATGCAATAAGAAAGCAATATCCAAAAAATCAGCTTAATTAGAGTTTTTTTCGGAGATTTAGAAGCAAAAAATGAATATAGGGGAAAATGGTTTTTGTATCAAAAGTACACTTTGTTTTGAAGGAATCGTCCTGATTTTTTTTACATTAGTATACTACTATAGTAGGAAATAATTTGACCAATTAAGACAATTCAACTGCTATCCGGACTAAAGTTATACCAAAAAAATGAAAAAAATTGTAGGGGAGGTAGGGAAAATATTGGTCGCATTGTATTCACAATTTACAGAAAGTAAGATCCTCTAGTAAAACTCGTACAAAATTTCAGGTCTCTAGCTTCATTCTTTCAAAAGTTATAGACCAGCAAAATTGTCCTAAGGAACGAACAAAAGTCGTCCTTTCTCAGGAACCCCAATGTTTACGGGCCTTAAATTTATATATTAGTTACCCTCTAATATAGCCCTTTCATTTGACACCAGTTTCATTGCTGTTCACTCAACGACCAACTTTCATACAAAAGTGCCCATCGTCCTTTCCCAATCTCGTAGTAAGCTCCATTTAGTTGATTGTAAGATAATTAACATGCGATATGCCAACCAGTTGCATCAACATCAACTGACAGTTAACTAACTGAAATAATGCACGCTCTTTTAAGCATATAATGCTTATTTATAAGCGCTAAGCAATGAATTATAATCTTTAATTATATAAGATAGATAGAACTAAACGCAGCATATACAATCTCACAAGTGTCGTAGTTGATTGATTATTATTATATAATACGTGCCTCTTGATTAAGTCAGAAAACGATTGCCTCATTTTTATAAAACCAGATACGTACAAAATGTAATGTTGCTAAGAACAAGAAAAAGCCAAGTCATTATCTCGGATTCATTGATACCGAATACGAAACGACCAACTGTTTGGTGTTGACAAATGTTTTGTAGTGACTATAGTTGAGTACTTACCACAACGACTGTGTTCTCAATTGCCAGACCATAGACCAACCAGGAAAATGACACAACTGTTCCGGACAAAACGATTGGCAGCGGAAAGTTGCCGACAGTCTTCTTGCGTATGATCTCGCGTAAATGAAGGAACGGCGAACCGACTAGGAACATCAACCAGGCCGTCATAATTAAGCCTAAACGAAACTCCACCTTGCTAGGATCTTCGTATTCACAGTAGACGACACAACCGGCCGAAACGAGTCCGCCCAGTCCAAGTTGAAGCCACACTTGAGTCTTATCCTTATTCGGCGTGTAGAAGTAGAACACGCAGGTATAGATCGTATTAAGAGCAAAACCCAGGAGATTGATATTGAGCATGTTTGCATCTCCCAAGATTGAAGCGAATTTAAGACTTAGCACTGTCCTGGAAGAGGAATAGAAATTTTGAGTTAAGGATTTGCGCGGAAGTGAACAATGTCCGTGTGTACTTACAATACGAAACCACCAACGAAAGGCATGAAGGGGAAGCCGGCACTGCTACCTTTTTGTCGAATTGTGTTGAGCATTACGGCAGGACTTAGAAATTGGACAAAGGTTACAGTGCCCGCTATTTGGCCAATTAAATTGGCATGGGGCTTCAAGGCTGCACTAAGAGCTTCCATTTTAAAGAGTTCCCGGGGTCAACGCGAATTGAAGAGATGGTACTGCCACCGGAAGGTCGACTCACTCACTGAATGGCTGAAATTTCGCTGTATTTCGGGTAGAGTACCTGCAGCACAATCAACTAATTACTTACTAGATACTGACGAGAGTGTCAGTACTCTCTGTGCATGTTACTTACGCACGAATGCTGCTTTTGCCGAGAAAAATTCGTGAGCAGGCGAGAAACCAGTTTACTTCACATTTGAATAAACACCCACCGCACAGTCCGCAGAATGTGAAAAATTAATCTGGAATACATGATAAGATTACATGATGATGGCGAGAAACAGCTGGCTTTTTCGGTGGAAATCGAGTCAGTTCGTGGATAGTCGCACAAGACGATTAGCGTGCTATTACATTGCAGGCAGTTGGTACCAATTCCTGCTTTTTTATTTCAGATAGCGAATTCTAGACTTTTTCGGTTGCAGGATTCAATAAGGAATGAAAATTAGTAATAGCTCCTCTGAAGTAAGCTAAGGTGACACGTGTGAGGTTGGAGCTGCATATTAAGGAGAGAGAAGCATTGTCGGTTGGAGATAGAGATAAATTGTTCGTTACGCCATTACTATAAGGGATTGGAGTAGCGGGACGCGTAACACTGGCAGTTGCCCCATCGGGTCTGGTCCGAGAATGTGAATTCGAAACTTGAAGTATACCTAAATATATCAAGAATAGAGAATCAGAAAATGTTTCTGAATTTGTCGTGGCCACTGGCGATTTTGGTGAAATGGAAATTAACGACTCGCAATGGTCGATGAAGTCTCTGAAAAGTGAACTAAAATTAAATTTGGAAACGGGAAATATGAAATGTCGAAAGACGTGGAAAGGTTAGCTCCATAACAGTTGATGCAATAATTGATGGAGGCACTGAACCGAATAGTACGCTGAATTTATCTTGAGGAGGATCCAAAGTCAACGACAGACGAAAGGAAAAGGAAGCTCTCGAAATATTATCAAATCAAATGTCAAGACGGAAGATATTCTAAAATCAAAAGATTCGTTAAAAGGTTCAAGAGTGGGAGAAATATTGGGAGTTCGTCCAACAATTGAAGGAGGGAGTTCGGAGTCTGTTTCGTCAGAGAAAAATTTCTGGCAGACATGAAAGAGGTTGTGTTCGCTGTCGAACGTTCAGATCCGTAACTGAATGTTAAAAACAAACTAATCCTACCGGTGGTACCAAAACGTAGCGAGAAGGACGAGGTATCTCTTTTGAGCTTAGAAAGCTCAGTATAGATGTATAGCTTAGAAAGCTCAGTATTGTTTATCGGGAAAGCAGAGATGGAATCATCGACCAAAGTGGCTTATCGGTCGGCACGGAGATCAATTCATGGGAAGGTGCGGAACTACAGGTTGGTAGTCTTCGAGCCTTGGAGGAGGGAAATAAGGCTATACACAGATATAGGCTAGTTAGCCGTTATGAAGTACTCCGGGTTTAAGAGAGGCGTGCGTCGCTGTGTCAGCGTTTATAGTCATAGACTACTTTAGATAAGTAGCAAACTAAAGTGCGAAACTGAACGGATATGTTCCCTTCCACTACCCTCTGTTCTGTTCTGATTAAATAGGCAGGATGCAACCATATCGAAACACATTAAAAGCTGGTGCAATGGAGTTTGTATGTAATTGCACACAATGAACGATACGGAAGGGAAGCAAAAAATGCGTGGAATACTTCGATGGCAAAAAAGGATGCTTCTCGTAGCGATTAGAACGGAATCGGAGGAAGCAGATCCATTCTGCCTCGCATTTTATAAAAACACACTTTCTGAGAGAACAGTCGACGTCATAGCCACGCGAATCGATTCGATGTTTATTGGGAGGACAGTGAAATAGCGTAAAGGCAACGTGTGTGTTAGAATAAGGGGACAGATAGTCATGGTGGTCTTGGGTTGTTCACATAGAGGATGCCTCACCTCTACAAAAGATTAATCTAAATTCTCTTGTTTGGAAACAAATAGATGACACATGGCATCATTTTGGAAACAGTAACGGCTGCGAGAGAATCTTGGGGAAAATGCATTTTGGATTTACTACGTTTATATACCATATGGCCGTGTAATGTGATTAGGTACCACTCCTGCTAGTGGGTAGTAATGACCACACACGGAATCCATGGATTCCCGGAAAGCCACCCACACATGGAGAATCCATGGATTCGTCGTTCTGTCAAACTCGTTGCCCAGCTTTTATATTTTGACAGAACGAAGCATTTATGGATTCATCATCTGTGTGCGGCCCAATAAAACATTAAGTACGTTTTTTTGGTTATCGCGTGTAGGTTTGGGTAACGAAACTCCATATAAAAAAATGACAGCTGACCCACCTGTCATTTTTTTTATATGAAGTTTCGTTACCCAAACCTACACGCGATAACCAAAAAAACGTACTTATTATCTCGTTTCGGAAGCTGTTCTTTTTGAACGGTGTATCAAGCTTGAAATAGATTGGACGCGTCATCGGCAGAAGCAATTGAGAACACACGCATTTGCCTTTGATGACCCACATTGACAGCAGCAGCAGAAACAGAAAAAATGCTTCTGTTGCTGCTGTCAATGTGGACCATCAAAGGCAAATGCGTGTGTTCTAAAAGTAGGTACTAACATCGTCAGTTCACGTGAAATCCATGCAAATACTGTCAAAATTTTGGTGATCGTGAAATCGAATTCGCTTGGTGGTACTCACTTCACATGAAAGTCTCCACACCGGTTTTTGACATTTCGCCAGCGAAAATAATGCAGTTGCACTTTATTTCACAATGAAAAGATGTCATCGACAAACAATCAGAACGCGAGTGAACATTTTTGCTGATTTTCATCCCTTAAAGGTAAGTACTGAGTTCACCTAGCGAAAAACTTGCATATATGTCTCCCGTGAAACCGGTGCCGTGGAGACTTGCTTGTTATTAACTCAATTTAAGGTAAATGTTCACTCGCGTTCTGATTGATTGTCGATGACATCTTTCCACTGCGAAATAAAGTGCAACTGCATTTGTTTCGCCGGCGAAATGTCAAAAACAAATGTGGAGACTTTCGTGTGAAGTGAGTACCACCAAGCGAATTCGATTTCACGAACATCAAAATTTTGATAGTATTTGCATGGATTTCACGTGAACTGACGATGTTAGTACCTACTTTTAAATTGAAATATTTCTGCTGATGCCGATGCTGACGCGTCAAATGTATTTCAAGCATCATTCAGATCACCATGCTAAGGGCCGATAACTCACACATATTTTTCCGTGTGTGTCGGTTGGTTAGTCTTATCGTATAGACAAGCGGCGCACACCATTATTTTTTCTAGTTTGTATATACAGTAGAATCATTACGCATTTTCATACGGTGGCGTAACCCAGCAGAATATGGCGTAACTATGCAAAATAAACAAACATTGAATTCAATACAATGTACCATATTTCGAAAAATGGTGTGCGCCTGGGGCTAGAACGAAGCGATTGTGCGTCACATCATTTTCACTTTAAGGTCGTCGGCCGATCATTTTCCAAAGCTTTCTGTCAGAGGTACTGATAAGTGTAAGAGAAACTGGCCCTAAGAATGGTGTTCTGAATGCTATGCATTTTGGCACAGATATGCTTAAAATGATGTTCTGAATGCTTTCCTGTTTAGAATAAAGAAACGTTGCGATTTGCGGGTAACAAGCAGTGTGTCTTTGGCAAAAATTCTGTCGCCGCGTACAATCGCTTTATAGTCGTAAGTGGTTTTCTGTAAGAAAATAGTCAAATTTCAATTTATGAATTAATCGGGTTGTTTCCAATGAAATTTTGCTCAAATACTCAGGGAAATGTCCGGAAAATAATTAAGTTCATGTCGTACTCAAATGGAGCTAGCGTCATTTTTGCAGATGTGACCTATTTTCATAAAAATTTCGAATTTTGGCGCTCGTCCTTCACCCAATTTTTGTCTGCCTTTTGGAATATATACGCCGGGGACCCATTCCTATAAAATGGCATATGAGTCAAACGCGAGGAAATAGTTATATAGTTATAGTTAGTTATAGAATAGCAACATGTTTAAATTATTAATGACTTATTTGGGCTCGTCTGCCACCACTTAAGCCCCAGAAATTATCTGCCATGTTGGTTTTCGTTATCCAGTGGACCATCATGATCACCGAAAACACAAACAGCGAGGAAATAGTTGTTGTAACCGATACTGATTTTTAACGAGTCTACCACCCCCTTAGCCACACGTTTGTGGCATCTCCAATCAATCAAATTTTCAATAATGTGAGGAATACAAGGAAATACTTGCAACTGATGGTGTCGAGGGCTCTAGTAGGTGGATGAATGCCAATTTAAAATTTGGCTGCGAATTTAGTTTGAAACCAAGTTTTCTGTCAGTATCGTATTAATGACTGACGACAGTTAAAGTGAATTGAAAAGTTTGAATTCATGAACATATTGAATGATGACCTTACAAAGCCCTAAACACACCTCTACACCTACCGAGCTGTTTGAAGTCTAGAATCTTCAGAATTTTAAGTTTGAGTCTGCAGGAAAAGATCTAATTTTATTATATTTCCTATTTCCATTCATGAAAACATCATTCCATACCTAATTTTCGCTGAAATTTGCAACAAGTGGCTGTTTTCGTTGCAACTGTTGCTCTATCGCGCAAAATCCAAAACTGCCCGAAAATTTCATGCAAATTTCGTTTCGTTGCATTGGTCAGACTGCATTTCAAAACAGCAATTCACACAAACACCACGCCATCGTCAAGCGGCCCACTAGGAAAAATTAGAAGTCCTTCTCGAAGAAGATGTTTTGAAGGTCTTTTTCATTCCAAGGGAGCAAATAAGGAGGTATTTAGAATGACTTTAAAAATGAAATGAAATCCTTCTCGGGAAGGTATTTAGAAGGTGTGTAGAAGGTAATAGTCATTCCGAGGAAGTAAATATGGAGGCATTTAGAATGAGTTCAGAAGACAATATAAAATCATTTCCGGGTAGGTGTTTAGGAGCGAATTCGAAGGAATATGCCGTTTGTTTTACCGCTAACTTTGCGACGTACAATTTCGTATATTGCTGGAAATCATTTCCTGCGCAGTTCGTGCATAATTTTTGTTGTGAGTGGTGGATTGATTCAGTTCGTAGCAGAAAATTTCGATTATACATAGTTTGAAGTTTATAAAGTGAATTTTTAACCAATATATATTTGGTACGTTTGCATTACTTTTATTTCTCGACTGTATAACTATATATCTAATAAGAATTTCATCCTAAGATGCTGTGAAAACTGAAAAATTTGGATACTTAAATTACGTGGAAGAAATGAAGGCGGAATTTAAAGCTGCAAAACAAAAATTTTACAAAAAGAAGCGTATCATTGTCAATAAGTCTTGTTAAAAATCTGAATTTACCGAAAAAATATGAAACTATTTCTTTTTTTTACAGAAAAAATTCTAAATTTCATTTTTTTGTCTATACTTAAAACAGCTGAGTAATCTCATATACATAGTAGTTTATTTACTTAAAAATAATGAAATTGTTTTTTTTTTTCTTTTTTATTTTAAAAATGTTAAGAGTGTGATATAATAAATTTAATATAAAAAACTCTACATAAATTACTAAGTTTTTTTTTCATCATCAAGGGGCGCTATACGCACGACGCTCGATTGGAGAGTTCTTAGAACTCGTGAGATGCTGATCTATCTCTTTCGTAAGCAATGTTTGCTCTTCTTCCTCCTTGCCCTCTATACCATTGCGTCGCGTAGCTCGACCTGCGGTGTAGGTACGTCGCCCGTTCTGGCGGTAATGTCTCAGCCTATTTGTACAGGTAACTTACTCTTTTGGATCGTGTCATCGCCGAGGCCAATGCGATAAGTTTGTTATTATCAATAAATGAATTTTGTTCCTTTCTGAACGGCGATCTCAATTCAAAAGTAAAGTATCAACTTAATTTGCATAATTTTAATACATTTTTTGACATTGAGTGCGGGTAGGTGGTATTTCCAACATAAAATATAGAAATATAAATAAAAAATAAATAAAAATAATATATAAAATAGATCTTAAATAAATAATAATAGTAACTTCTTATAAGGTACACTATGTTGTTACCCGAAACTAATCGACACCGAATGCACAAAAAACGCGCTTATTTTTAGTGAAAACATCTTTCTAAAAGTCCTTCCCATTTTCATTCTAAAGAACTACCAATAAGGCCTTTCAAGAAATCCTTACTATTTCCTTCCGAAGTACTGAAAAAGAATCCTTCTTAGAAGTTCTTATTGATTCATTCTGAAGTACTGCAAAAGAAACCTTCCTAGAAGACCTTACTGATTCATTCTAAAGTACAGCAAAAAAAGCCTTCCATGAAGTCCTTTTTATTTCATTCCGAAGTACTGGAAATAAAACCTTCCTAGAAGTCATTATGGAATCATTACATAGTACTTCCAAAAGATTCCTTCTTGGAATTACTTCTTTCCGCGGACATGGCTATGGAAAATGATAGATATAAAGGTAGGTAAAAAGAATGAATTCTTTCATTCCAAGAAGACCTTTGGAAGGGCTTACTTCACACTCTTTTTCCTAGTGGGGGTCGCGCGTATACGTACACGGCATTTGTTCACTGCTCGTGCGTGTGTGAGTGTTGTGTCTTTTCTTCGGATGCGCGAAAATTCGTCAGGTATTTTTCGTGATTTTTCTCCAGTTTCGTTTACATTTTTGGCTTTTATTTGTTCGCCTGCGTGACACGAAACTTCGCGTGCAGCGGTAAAGATCAAAGTTCTCAGCGCCGGATGTGCCGTGTGTTGGCTATTGTGCGTGGAAATTTTGTGTGTTTCGTGAAGTGTCGCGACGTCTACGACAAGACGACAACGAAGTCGTTTCCTTCTTCCTGTTGTCTCCCTCATTTTGTTCGTCTTTCAATTGCTCGGTGAATATCGCGAACTGCCCTGCAGTGTCTCTATATGACACTCCCGTCCACCCTCCGGGGCTCTTGACATTTCTCATCGTCACCGCGGATTTGTGTCTTGCATCGGGCGGCCCGCGAGGCGAACCCATATTGCTGTATGCCGCCGCCGCCACCACCTTTTGCCAAAAAACCATACACACACCTTGAGAAGAGCGGCGATACCGGACATCGAAGTTGAAGAACTTTTTCTCAGTTTTCGAATATTTTGTGATTTTTCCGCCCCGAAAAAAAATAGTTTTCCAGGCCTCTTGGACGGTGGACGTTGTTTTCGTTGATCTTTTTATTGTGCACCCACTGCGAAAATGTCATTTTGTGTTCCGGTGTCGTTTGTTCGATGGCGTTAATCTTGTCCGTGCGACGACGTGGGAAAGGTGGCCGCCTTCAGGAAAAAACGCTGCCAGTTTGTGCCTCGATCGTTAACGAGGTGAGGGAACAAACGAAATGATAAGATTTTGACAGTAACGGCACACAGCGGATCGGCAGTTGAAGTCAATTGTCATCGTCGTTTGTGGATTTGGTGTGTGATCTCATACGGAGCAAGGCGAATAAGTTCGAGAAAATTGGCGGAGATTCGGTGCACGGCCTGCTGTCGAGAGGATATTTGCGTCTTCGCCGTCACTGCCGTGCAAAATGTCGGCAATTGTTGACAACGATCGTAAAATGAGGTAAGCAACCCCAAAAAACTTCAATTTCCTATCCAATGTAAACTTCCAAGTTAAAGCCACTGCTTGAGGTGATTCGCATTTCGTCAAAAGGTAACCGCTCTCGGAGCTTCGGGGCGACCAGTCATCATCCCATCACACACACCTCGGATCGTGGTGCAACTGTCACAAGTCACGGAGCGCCGTCATCCATGTCGTCGTCGTCTTCGTAGTTGCGGATCTGCTTCTACAAGTGTCAGCGAATTTTTGGAATTGTAAATTTGAGCAATATTGAATGCGGGGTGCGGAGTGAAAGCCTAGCCCGAGGGAAAAGTAGTAGTTTTCGGTGCAGATGCAAATGAAAAAAGTGTGTCGTGTACGGGGGAGTGTGTGTCAAGTCAACAGCCGCATCTCGATCGCTGCCCAGATTGTTTGCATTGTGGCGAGCGGAAGACGTCGGTCATCGTCTTCAGATCGCTTTCGCTCTATCAGCGCAAGAATCTCTTTGTTTTCGTTCTAGTATGTCGACTAGAGACTAGAAAAGGTACAAAAAATGTCCAATGACGACTCAGCTGGGGACACAGCGGCGAGACTTATCGCGAGCTTATTATCACTTTGCAATGTTTTGCCTGCGATTCACTCCGTGTGTGTAGGCGTTTTGACTAGTGTCTCCCCATGGAGGACCCATGTCGCACGATACTTGGTCGCCCCCATTCCCCCTCGAGTCAGTTCAGTAGTTTCATGAAATCGGTGTTTTGAGATTGCTCCCAGCGGTCGATGACAAATCACAACATTGGCGTTTAGGTTTTTTCTTTTTCAGTGGTTAGTTAGGTGCTCCCGATGGAGTAAGCGATTGTGGACGGAATTTGCATGCAGCCACGGTTGTGGTGATATCACGCGGAAGAGGCGGAAATGAATTGTTAGTTCCTAGTAAACAGATTTTTTTTAGTAGGAAATTTGGCGATACTGACAAAGGGATTAGTCCATTGCTCGGGGGTTTCTCGATTTGCAATGTATGTTTCTGAGAATAAATGCTATTGGGAGAGTTGTAATATGTCTGCTTGTCAGACATCTGCAAATTTTGGATTTCATGTCATCTAGTCCCAAGCACCTCCGAAAATTCCTGCGTCCTGGTGGTGAGAAGAGTTGCAGTACATTTAGACGGCGAAATGACTAGGTTGCGGATATTGAAGAACTCCACCAGTTTCTAGTCATTCAGTCGAGCACACATGCCATTTAAATCATTCCCCGAGGTGAGTACGGTGCAATCGTCTGCATAGGAAATTAGTTCGATATCTTCCGGTGGTGTTGGAAGGCTCGACAGGTAGATGTTAAACAATGTAGGAGACAGTACGCTACCCTGTGGAACTCCCTGCTTAATTTTTCTATGCTTTGAACAACTGCCCCGAAACTCTGTGAAGGATTGCTTCCCAGCTAGATAGTTGGCAATCCACCTAACTGCTTGTGCAGGAATATGCATATTTAGGAGATCGGCCAACAACGTAGAGTGAACGACCGTGTCGAAGGCTTTCGACAGGTCAAGGGCAACTAGGACTGTTCTGTCACATGGCTGTTTCTGGTTGAGGCCATTGTGGATGTTATGGGTGATCATATCCAGGGCTGTTGTGGTGCTTTGCATTTTCCTAAAGCCATGCTGGTGGAAGCTAGATCAGCATGCGATACAAGGGTGGGGTGGATGAGTGCTTCGAGCGTCTTACCTTTCCTTCTTCCTTGCCTCGTTCTTTATACCGCTCCATGGTTCCGCGTTGCTCGACCTGCGGTGTAGGCACATCGCCCGTTTTGGCGATAATTTCTCAGCATATTTCTACAGGCAGCTCTATCTTGGATCGTGTCATCGCCGAGACCAATGCGTTGTTGTTGCTTTTTCATTTGACACATCCAGGTGTTCTTCGGTCTGCCTCTGGCCTTGGGTCCATCAAGTGGAACTTCCATTGATATCGCTCTCTTTGCGGAGTTCTCAGGCGGACGCCTTTGAACATGGCAATACCAATCCATTCGTCGGTCTTCGAGCTTTTCGGTGATTGGTTGGTCTATGGACAAGCTGCCTCGGATGTAGCTACTCTTGATGTGGTCCCTTTTGGTTACACCAACTGACATGCGTAACATTTTCATTTCAGTCGCTGTCATTTCTTTCGCGTAACCTTCATACATGGTCCAGCATTCTGATCCATACATGAGTGCGGGACGTACAACCGTTTTATACAACTTGCCCTTTAGCTTCAGTGGCATTTTCTTATCGCAGAAAACTCCAGAGTTTTCTCGCCACCTCATCCACCCAACCTTTGTGCGATGTTTGATATCATCATCGCATGTAGCTCCGCTGTTCACCATCGAGCCAAGGTACTTGAACTTGGTACAAGACTTAAGCTGCTCTCCTTTGACGTACATTTCTGGTATCGGTGCATTTGGGTCTGAGAATTGGCAGCATAAGAACTCAGTCTTTGTTATACTTACCCTCAGTCCATGCTCCTCCAGAATGTCACACCATTTTGTAAGCGCAGCTTGCAAGGCAACGATGTTTGGGCTACTGAGGACTATATCATCAGCAAAAAGAAGAGATATTTCTAGGCCGTCGGAGACACGTGTTAATAAGTAGCACATGATGATGTTGAAGAGCAACGGACTCAATACACTGCCCTGGTGTACTCCGACATTCACCGGAAATTCTTCTGATTCACCGGCTGTGCATCTAACCTTAGTCGTAGCTCCACCATACATGTCTCGTATCATCCTGACGTATGCCTCGGGGACATTAAGTGCTCTCAAGGCCAACCATATCAGATCACGAGGTACTCTATCGAATGCCTTCTCCAAATCGATGAACACAAAGTGCAAGTCCTTTCGTGCTGCTCTATACTTTTCCATCGCAATACGAATGCACTGAATCGCATCGACTGTAGATCGACCTTCAACAAAGCCGCATTGATTGTCATTCAACCGCACAATCTTTCTCAATCGGTTGCAGACAACTCGCTCGTAGATCTTTAGTGTATGAGGTGTTAACTTTATAGCCCTATAGTTACCAACGGGTGATAAAATTGTGATTGGACGGTAGGATTCGGCGAGTTTCGCGCTTTTACCGGGTTTGAGAAGGGGGATGATTCGTCCCTTTTTCCAGAATTCAGGGATGACAAGCGTGGATATCGACAAGTTGAAAGCCATCGTTAGATATTCGATGGCCGGAAAATCTAGCATGACCATTGAAATGCCATCTGGTCCAATGGCCTTTGTTTTTTTTTTGGCATTCTTGATTGCTGCTGAAACTTGGTCCGCTGTATAGGTGGGGATGATGTGAACCGTTCCTCGCCGTCCTTCAAATTTTACAATTTAGGATCGCAAATATATTTTTACATTTCATATTATCAACATCTTGCCCAACTATTAAATTTTACTATTTTAGTGGGACTGATTAAAATTATCATTGCTGTACACAACTCTATTCTCAGTGAACTTGTTTCAACTGAGCACAACTCTATATTTCAGCACACATTTATCAAATTCCCCTTTGAGAAACAATACCTCTATGTTGGTGTTGTTTATATACCTCCCTGTTTCGCTGATGAGTCTTATAATGATTTGTGTGATATTATCTCCTCTGTCCTTCTAACATGAATGTTGATGGCAGAATTATAGTCTTTGGTGACTATGCTCTATTAATCGTCCGTCCAAACATAAACTTCTTCCTGTAAATCTACTAGATAATCCCGACTTTAACATCATCCGTACATTGTATGGTAATGACTTATAGCAGGTTTCGTCGATCCCCAACCAAAATGGTAAATTGTTAGATATGATCTTCACTAACTGTTATGACGAAGTAGTTGTTACTCCAACCTCGGAAGCTGAGAACCTTTTTAACAATTCTTGTCATCCTTCTGCCATTACAGTAGAATTTTCATCCATATCTTTTAGCCAGGAAATAAATTATGAAATGATCTATGATTTTCTAAATGCTGACTATGAAGGCATTAAGAACTGTCTGCATTCTATGGACTGAGCAGTATATCTCTCTTCATTGATTCTTGACGACATAGTGACCTCCTTCTATAATATTTTTCTCCACGCCATTGATAATTATATATATACCCATAAGATGGTATAGGATATATCTTTTTTGTTACGCCGTATTATGTAACACCTCTAAGGAGCCACCGGAGGTATGGCAAAGTATATATATAATTATTCAGGGTCGGTCCCTGATTCGATTGAGCCATGTCTGTCTGTCTGCTCGCACGATAACTCCCGAAATAATGAAGCGGTTTGAAATTTTGGTCAGATGATCCTTTTGATCAAATCTTGGACGGTATTGAAAATGGACCAAATCGGACCAAGGGTTCCCCTAACCCCCATACAAATGACTCCTCCTTGATATTTTCATTCGGCCATAACTTTCGACAAAATATCGCTAGCGACCTCAAATTTTGATTAATGCCTTATTATGACATAAGCTTTGAGTTGATGGAAAGTGAAAAAGGCCTTACCTCCACTACCCCTACCTCCCTTACAAAGCTACTTATATTTAGCCATACCTTTTGATAGAATGTCGCGAAACACTTCAAATTTGTGTCAAATGGTAGCTTTTGGAAGTCCCTTTAAGATATTAAACATATGCGAAACAAAGGAATAAACTCTACAAGGTTATTAAAAATGATCCATTTACCAGCGACACGCTTATGTAAGAGGAACTTGGGAATAAATTCCGCAATAAGTCCCATGTAGCATATAATCATTATGTTAATTTGATGGGTAGTCTGGCTGGTCTAGCGGTTAGTGCGCGCACCTTCGGTGCACAGGCTCATGAGTTCGAATCTCACCGTGTTCCATGGTGTTTTTCGAACTCACGAGCTTGTGACGGACTATGATCTCACTCAGATGTTAAACGAGTACCCATTTATGGGGATAAATAACACTGCTGAGCGTGATGCTGATCTCATTACCTCAACAAAAAGCAGATAAGATCTTGGAAATAGGATGTCACTAACACATCCTGCGGCCTTAGTCCAATGCTGGATTGTCGCGCCTGTTTTTTTTTTAATTTGATGGGACAGACAATTATAGATGATCCGAAAAAGTTCTACGGTTTGTTAACACCAAACGGAAGAATACAGGTTACTCTGCTTCTATGCGCAGATGTAGCATTACCTCTTTGTGCCCCCTAGATATATGAAACCTCTTTGCTGACCACTTTCAAGACAGTTTCTGCGCACCCTATACACCTTTCAATTCAACCCCATTTGCGGATGCCATCTCGATATCTATTACAGACATAACCATACAGTCATCTCAGGATGAGATATTTACAGCTATTCAACAGCTAAGCGTTAATAAAGGTCCCGGTCCTGACTAAATTCCTCCCTGTTCTGTAACGCGATGTGTAGACCAACTAATTTTTCCTTTACACATGGTTTTTAACAAATCACTTCGTTCTAATATCTTCCCATCCTCCTGAAAAATTTCACATCTGAAACCTGTCCACAAAAGCGGTGATAAACGATCGGTTGACAGCTACCGGGGCATAGCTATCCTATCAATTATCCCCAAACTGTTTGAGAAAATAGTTTGTGATAAACTCACTCCCATTATCGATCCACTTCACAATGAATAAAAACATGGCTTTCGAAAAGGCAGATCGACTACATCCAACCTTATGATACTGTAAACACCTATGAATTTTTGGGACGCAGCCTCCGTATCCCACGAAAATGGCCGTGGGCCCTCCGCTGCCGTCCCGGTTCCCATTTAGTGCGGGTACACAATCTCCAGTCCAACGCTTTTGATAGGGTTGATAAATCATTTAATTTTAATTTATAAATTGGGGCCGTTGCTTAATTGGATCCGATCCTATCTTCATGAACGTATACAATTCGTCAAATACAAGGGCTTCATATCCAAAAGCGTATTTAAAGTTATACCATTCCATCCTTACCCAGTAGGACTCAGCATTCCTTCAATGTAAACTAGAATCCCCTGAACATCGTAATAAGCTACGTCTCAACGTTAACAAATGCCAAGTGATTAGCTTTTCTCGGAAAAATGGAGTTATAACCATTTCGTACCTAACAACGCTGAATTGTGTAGGGTTGATCATATCACTGACATCGGCGTTATTTTGGACAACAAAATGTGATTTAATCTTCAATATGATAGGGTATTATCCTTGGCCACCAAGCAGTTTGGCTTCATTAAAAGACGTTCTAAGGAATTTAAAATTATTTGGGTTACTAAATAATTGTCCTGACATGTCTAAATCTGTCTTTAAGCTAAACTTGACTAAGGCCCTTCAATCATCCTAGTCCATCCAACCTTTTAAGCCCAATTACATCCAACCTTCCCACCCAATTAAAATTTACAATCAAGTATTTATGATTGTTTAATGCCTTGTTTGGTGATTGAATAAAAAATAAATAAAATATAAAATGAGACCGAGTTCTGATCGTGCGAATAGCACGATGAGTGTATACCCTATACCCATGTACAGGCCTAGAAGGAACGCAAAACCAAAAATTTACAATTTCATTTTTTTATAGGGGAGGAGGGAGAATATGAGTCGGATCTGGTGAACTCTTAATATCTTAAAGGGGCTTCCAAAAGCTACCATTTGACACAAATTTGAGGTTTTTCGCGAGACGCTATCAAAATATTTGGTTGAATATAGTTTTGTAGGGGAGGTAGGGGTAGAGGTGGTAATGCCTTTTTCACTTTGCATCAGTTCAAAGTATATGTCATAATAAGGCTATAATTAAAATTTGAGGTTGCTAGCGATATTTAGTCGAAAGTTATGGTTGAATGAAAATATCAAGGAGGAGTCATTTGTATGGTGGGTAGGGGAACCATTGATCCGATTTGGCCCATTTTCAATACCGTCCAAGATTTGATCAAAAGAAACATCTGACCAAAATGTCAAACCGCTAGCTTCATTATTTCGGGAGTTATCGTGCGAACAGACAGACACACGGACAGACAGACAGATATGGCTCATACGAATCGGTGACCGATCCTGATCATTTCTATATATTTCTATATTTTCTATATATTTATATATCTATATTCTATATATCTGTATCTATTTATCAATATATCTATATCTATATCTATATATCTATATATCTATATCTATATATCTATATCTATATCTATATTCTATATTCTATATATATGTATAAAATAGCTTATTTGGGAATGTTTGTAACGGTTTGGCTCAAAAACTATTGGACCGATCTTAAAAATTATTTTTTCCAATGACTGCATCTGTAACACAGACGAGAATAGGATACTTATTTTTTCCACTTTCGACGTAAAAATACGGTAAATTCCGTTATGCTTAAAATTTGTGATACTCGCTTAAGTCTTTTCGGATTTGGCTTAATGAAGCATTTCCCGTGGTTCGATTTTGACCAAATTATGTGTACAGCTTACTTGAGGCATATGTATGTCATCCTAATACCACACCGTAATATATACATAGGTCCTGCTGCAATTATGGATATGGAAAAAGGACTCTTTCAATCATAAGGTGAAAGGAAATCCAAAATTGATAGAAATGGATATCTTTGGATTTATAGTGAAGATATCAATGTACTGGAATATCATTGAAGAAATTTGGTATCCTTTCACAATCGTGCACGCAGTTCAAGTCCTTTAAAAACAGTTTGAACTCTTTCGAGAGATCAAGGGCGTTGATAGTAAGGAAGGCGAGATGGGTGTCATAACTGGAAATAATGGAGCAATATATCATTTGTAAATGAAATTGGAGTCTTTAGAATGCATAACGGATCCTTTAAGGTGAGGAAAGGACTGCGAAACATAATAATTAGATTTTATGGGCTTGGCAGGGTACGTTGAAGCGTACACAGTAAACGAGTCCTTTGGAAACAATTTGATTCCTTTGAATGGGAACAAAGATTTTCTCAACAAAGAAGTGCGGTGCTGTCAGCCTGTCGTTTCTCACCAAAGCTTCCCCCACCGCCATCTTGATAGACAGGCCGGACTGTCGAAATTCGATTTCGAAAATTTGGTATCTTAGCGCCTGTGGTTGTTGCTATTGATATTGTTGTAAATGCCACATGACAGCTCATTTTTTCAGCTGATAATCCGGCCTGTCTTATCAATATGGCGGTGCTTCCCCCCAACAATTGAATATTGAACTGAAAGCTAAATTGTCATGTAGAGGGTATATGTTTTTATCATTTTCACAGCAAAAACGAACTAAAACAAAATCTAGCCTTTGTTCCGTCAAAAAAACGTGTGGGACATTTATATTTTTTTGGTTTAGAAGCACTGGCGTTGTGGGCCTTAGAAATGCCCACTGTCACTGGTCACGAACGCAATTGTGGAGTAGATGGAACCTAAATTTCTGCACTGCGGCCTGTCTATCTAGATGGCAGTGGTTCCATGGACGCAATTGGTAATCATTGCAATGACAAGAAGTGGTCGAAAGAGTCGAAAGGGATGTACTGGGACAACTATCATGTGCAGCATATGGACATGGGCGAACCTCCACAAATCATTACAGAATTGTTGACTGATGTACTTCTTCTTCCTTGCCTTGTTCTTTATACCGCTCCATGGCTTCGCGTTGCTCGACCCGCGGTGTAGGCACATCGCCCGTTTTGCCGATAATATCCCAGCATATTTCTACAGGCAGCTCTATCTTGGATCGTGTCATCGCCGAGACCAATGCGTTGTTGTTGCTTTTTCATTTGACACGTCCAGGTGTTCTTCGGTCTGCCTCTGGCCTTGGGTTCATCAAGTGTTGACTGATGTACATCAGGCGTTAAACCACTTCATAAAAAACGTAAGGAAATACAACGGCTGATTTGCTATAACGTTGTTTGGAGGTAATTTCATGCCAACTTAGCGAACAACGCGAGCGTAGCAAGCTATCACAGCTAGTATTAAATATTTAAAATCCAGTATGTATTTAACCCCAACTCCAATCAATTCATATTATACATTTCTTCTATAAAAAAAAAACACAAATAAATAAGCACGAGAGCGTTCAAGGTCGAACGAAATATGTATTACAATAGCAAACTGCTTGATAAATTTATATTTTCAATATTTGGCGCCACATATTTTGAAATCCACCCCGTGACGCTGACAATTGCAAGGTATTCAATGGCAATTTTTAGAACCGTGTTCAATCTGTTTGTGATGGAGTTGCAAGATTTTTAAGTTCAGTTTACAAATTGGCAGACAGACGGTTTCATTAGAAATGAATGCTAAAATCAATGACAATCAAAGTGCAAGGTCGGTCGAATAGCTCGTGAGGACCTTAGGAGTGCTCATCGGATTTCTGAGGATAACCTATTGAGTGCTATGTATTATCTTGATGTTAGTATTCAGGTCGGACCTGACGGCATTCCGAATTTTTGTTGTTGAAGAAATGCATGTAATCGTTATACCGTCTCTTAGAGCTTTTTGTTTTATTTTGTCCTTGTCTCCAGATGTTTTCCTTGATGAATGAAAAGTTGCATACATTGATATAGCTGAATTATCAGCAATACCAAAGCTGTTTGAAATGCTTGCTAAAATATGTTCTTTAATTAGCCGGTTGAGATCGCCATGTCAACATGGATTTCTTAAAGGACATTCAAATCTTGGAGAATATAAAACTTGCTGTTCATTATTGGGTTTACAAGCTTTATATTATAGAAGAGCATTTTTAAACGCTATTATAAGAGACCTGTTTTGCTCTCAGGTTGTTTGTGAAGATATATGTATTATATAACTTCCAAGTCAGAAATATTCCTCATAGAGTGGGTCTACTCTACAATGTGGTAGATGATATTGAAACCATAAAACATACTGTCGTTTACATAATGCCACTTAATAATAATAATAATGTTCGGAATCATTTTGCACGAATATCTGAGTGCGTAAATGCTGCAAGCTTAGCCCCGACGCATTCGCAATTTTTGTCAATGCCATTCTAGATGAAATTCCTGGGGGAGCAAAAGCCTATGATGTGCTGCTAAAAGGTCTGTTATATGCGACGGTGTTCTTCACTGAATCGCCCGAGGACATGCAGAAGATGATTGATTATTTGGAAAACTATTGTGATCGATGGAAGCTTACCATAAACTTGGATAAGTCAAAAATTGTTACGTTTTCGATTGGCTCAGCATGAGAAGTGGCAATATAAAGGTAATGATGTTGAAGTCGTCAAAGAATATAAATATCTCGGTTTTTGGGTCTCATGTAACTTATGTATTGAAACGCATTTGGAAAAAAAACTGAAAGAGGCAAAATGGGCCATAAATGCGATATGGAAAAACTGTTTCAACTAACCAGACATAAGTCATGCGGCTAAGTACAAAATCTTCCAGGCAGTGGCCAAATCTGTGCTTCTATACGGTGCCCAAGTTTGGGGCGGTGAGCAGTACGAAGAAGTAGAAAAGCTGCAAGTACTATTTAAAGCGAATTTTCCAACTTCCGACAACAACACCAAATTACATGTTGTATCAAGAAACAGGTTTAACACCAATCTTTCTGGATACTCTGAAAATGCATTTCAAATATTTGGCAAAAGTATCTACTATGAACTGCGATAGGTTACCTAAGAGGATACAGATTTATGCCGTAGAGACAAAAGAGCGCAGTTTATATGGAAATGATTTCGTTAGCATACGTGCGCGAAACCGAGTTTTCCTGGGATGGGACTTCTGCAAGCAGCAACATATTGCAACAGTTTCTAATACACGTAAGAGAACATGAAATAGAGAAAGTAGCAGAACAGGCAAAATCATCACAACATCGGGAACTTTATGTTCAATTAAACCACACCCTAGGAGAAAGCACATATTTTCAAAATAATTTCAGCGTTAGCAAAATTTCATTAATATTTAGAGCTCGAGGAGAGCTACTTTCGCTGAATTACCAACCGCATAGACCGGATTTGCCGATTCTCTGCAGTCTGTGCAACATGAAAGTAAGAAAGGATTCACGACATTTTATTGCCATATGTCCCGTATTGAGGGAAATCAGAAGATCCTGTTTTGGTCGAAATGTGCTCAATGAACGAGAATTAACTAATTTGCTAAATTATATTATATTATTATTTCTTTATTGCAAAAATTCATTATGATTTCACAGTTCAGTACATAGTCTTAACAATTAAAATTCAAATAAAAAAAAGAAAAGAAAAGTAATAACAGAAAATTGATTTTTGCAACTCACATAAGCCGGAAGGGCTTGTGGGTGAGCGCTGAAGAAGACAGTCGAAAATGATGCACTAATCAATAAAAATCAAGCACATAATTGGGAAAATTTGTACGACTTCTGCCGAATTGCCCTGAGATATCGTCGAAATATATTGGATGGAACCTTGTGAGACGTCATTTGTGGCACAGGGTAGATGAACATGCAAAATCTGGAGTTGTGTGAACTTCATCGCCCTGTGCCCTTGCAAGACCACAAATCGGGAAAAGGCAGCATCGATGACGAATATATTCCAAATATCGCAAAATACAATACCGAAATTTAACAACACCGTAACCAAAAGGAAAACTAATTGAAGAAAGTGAAATAAAAGGATTTATTTTTATATTGTATAAATGTATGGATTAATTTAAGTATTGAATAAAACATTTATCTATCAATCTATCTATCATAATGCCACTTTTTTTGCTCTTTGATCTCTGTTGGTGACTAAAGTACCAGATATCTACAGCGAAACCTCAAGGAAGCCTTTTTTACATTTTATTTATTTTTGTTTTTCTCTTTTCAGGATCCAAAGGCTTGAAGAGCTGGTGCGCAACCCGTCCAGCGTAGTGAACATTGATTGTTTGCTGGACACGGTTACTGCATTGGCCGCCGATTGTGATCATGATCCGGTCAAGAAGCTCAAAAACATAGAGGCGTATATAAACAGATGTAAGTCATTTCGACGTCACAAAAATTCCGATTTTTTTAAAACATTTATTCCTCCTTCTGCTCCCTAGACGAAGGACTAGCTCGAAAAATCGCCGAATTGCGTATGAAACCGGATGACTTTAATTTAATCAAAGTGATTGGACGCGGAGCGTTTGGCGAAGTGCAACTTGTTCGGCACAAGTCGACACAACAGGTGTATGCAATGAAACGACTCTCGAAATTTGAAATGATCAAAAGACCGGACTCGGCGTTTTTCTGGGAGGAACGACACATCATGGCGCACGCCAATTCCGAATGGATAGTTCAATTACACTATGCCTTTCAGGACAATAAGTATTTATATATGGTGATGGATTATATGCCAGGTGAGGCAACATTGTTGTAGTGTGGGAGAATTCGGTGGTAATCGCTTTGATTTTACCTTACAGGTGGCGATATTGTTAGTCTTATGTCCATGTATGAAATACCCGAAAAGTGGGCAATATTTTATACAATGGAAGTTGTTTTAGCCTTAGACACTATACACAATATGGGCTTTGTGCATCGCGATGTCAAGCCCGATAATATGCTCTTGGACAAGTACGGACACTTGAAGCTGGCGGATTTTGGAACGTGTATGCGAATGGGACCGGACGGTTTAGTGAAGAGTAGTAACGCGGTCGGCACACCGGACTATATTAGTCCTGAAGTGTTGCAATCGCAGGGCGGCGAGAATGAGTACGGGCGGGAATGTGATTGGTGGTCGGTTGGAATTTTCCTCTATGAAATGCTTATTGGTGATACGCCCTTCTATGCGGACAGCTTAGTGGGCACGTATGGAAAAATCATGGATCATAAGAATTCTCTCAACTTTCCGTCTGAATTAGAAATTAGTGAAAATGCCAAATCATTGATACGCGGATTTCTTACCGATCGGATAAATCGTTTGGGACGAAATGGTATTGAGGAGATTAAATGTCATCCGTTCTTTCAAAATGACACGTGGACGTTTGAAAATTTACGCGAATCTGTACCGCCGGTCGTACCTGAGCTGAGCAGTGACGATGATACGAGAAATTTTGACGATATCGAACGTGACGAGAGTCCCGAAGAAATTTTTCCCGTGCCAAAAACATTTGCCGGTAATCACTTGCCGTTTATTGGTTTTACGTATAACGGTGATTATCAGCTGTTTTCGAACGATTCTGTGGATACGAATCATCGGACGCACAATCATGGACATCGACCGTCCAATACGGCTGAGCTGAAGCGACTCGAGGCGTTGTATGAGCGCGAGAAAGCGAATGTGGAGAATTTGGAGAAACACGAGCGGGCACTGAAGATACAAATTGAAACACTAACACAACGGGAGGCTGAAGTGCAATTGTTGGCCAATAAGTTTGAAAAAGAGCTGGCCATGTTGAAGCATAATTGCAAGGAGGCACAACGAAAGGCCGATCACGAGTCAGAGCTTCGACGGAAAACGGAAAATATTTTGGCCGAAACCAAGCGTAGTTTAGACGAGGAGCAGAGCCGAAGGACGCGCGAAATGAATAACAACCAGCAACACAACGATCGAATTAATATGCTCGAAAAGCAACTCACCGATATGCAGGATAAGTTGACGAGTGTCAATGAGAACGGTCAAAAGTTGAAGAAACAAATTGTCGAGCTGCGCTTGTCGAAGAATGAGGTAGAGCAGAAGGCGGCTCAACTTCAAGGCGTCCTGGCCGGACTTCAAGCACAACGCGACGCTCTGCAGCAAGAAGTGGCCGAGCTTCAAAGTCGTTTGGTACAGGAGAAGAATGGCAGGGCGCAACTCAAAGAGATCAACAAGGAGTTGGAGAATAAGCTCCAGGTGGCAAACAGTAATTGCGAGTTGATCTCGAAGCGAGAGCAAAAAGCAATAGAAGAATATCGGCTGCTTAACGAAAGGGTTTCCGAATTGGAGAAATGTAATGCCGGACTCGACTTGGAACTCAAGTCGGAGAAGAATCGATATCAACAGGAGGTGAAAGCTCACCAAGAAACTCAAAAGTCGCGTCTACTGAGCCGCGAAGAGGCCAACATGCAAGAGGTCAAAGCGCTTCAAACCAAATTGAACGAGGAAAAAGCCGCCCGAATGAAGTCCGATCAGAACTCGCAAGAAAAAGAACGCCAAATCTCCATGCTATCCGTCGACTATCGGCAAATTCGACAAAAGCTTCAAAAGCTGGAAGGGGAATGCCGTCAGGAGAGTGAAAAAGTTATGGCACTTCAAAGTCAAATCGATCAGGAGGCGAGCAAACGAAACTCGCTTCTGTCCGAGCTCAGCCTACAAAGTTCCGAAGTGGCTCATCTGAAAGCCCGCGAAACGCAAATCAACAAAGAAATCACTCAGTTGCGCGAAACGAAACGTCGTTTCGAGGAGGATATTGTGAAAATTAAGAATGCTCATAATGCTGATATTCTACAAATGCGCGAACTTCAAGATCAACTTGAAGCCGAACAGTACTTCTCCCGCTTGTATAAGACTCAAAGTAGCGAATTGCGCGAAGAGAATGCCGAGAAAAATCGCATTGTACAGGAAATGGAAGAGGAATGTTCATCGCTCAAGCATCAAGTTCAAGTGGCTGTGGCGCGGGCCGATGCCGAAGCTTTGGCTCGCACGATAGCCGAGGAAACCGTGGCGGATCTCGAAAAGGAGAAAACCATAAAAGAGTTGGAGCTGAAGGATTTCATGACGAAACATCGTAATGAAATTGCCGCCAAGGAAGCGTCACTAGCTGCCGTGCGAGAGGCTGAGGCCGAGGTATTGAAGAAACTTAATCAAAAAATCGCCGAATACGATGAATTGTTGCAACAAAATCAAAAGTTGCAAAGTGATTTGTCCGAAAATCGCGTGTTCAAAGAGGACATGGTCAAATTGCAGGAAAAACTTAAGACTGAAAATCTCCTGAAACAAGTAGCCGTCAATAAGCTGACGGAAATTATGAATCGTAAGGATGCCAATATACAGGGTAAGTGTCAGTCATCATTATTTATATCCTAAAGGTGACGAAACTTAAATTAACATTCTGTGAATTACAGGCAAGCAAAATAAGGCTAAAACCAATTCGGCCGCTGATCTTAAAAAGAAGGAGAAGGAAAGCAGACGTTTGCAACAAGAACTAACACAGGAGAGGGAGAAATACACTCAACTATTGTTGAAATTCCAGGATTTGCAAAGTCAGTTTGCTGACGAATGCAACGTAAGTTCAGCCTACCAAATTTTAATTCTTGTCCTAACCAATCCAATATCTTCTGCAGGCCAAAACGAAACTTCAAATGGAGGTTGATTGCAAGGCAACCGAAATAGAGCAGCTACAGTCGAAATTGAATGAGACTGCGTCGCTTTCGTCGGCCGATAACGACACAGAGGATACAATGGTAAGTCCTATCTTCTCCTGTACACAATTATTTTCTAATCTATTCAAATTTTAGGATACCGTCTTTGAGGGTTGGTTAAGTGTGCCAAATAAACAAAATATTCGCCGTCACGGCTGGAAACGACAATTTGTCGTCGTGTCATCAAGAAAAATAATTTTCTACAATTCCGAGATAGACAAGCAGAACACAATCGATCCTGTGCTTATTTTAGATTTAAGGTTTGTGTTAATCGTTGTGGCGGTTGCGAGTTGAGTTTGTTATATTTATTCGGGACATTTTCTTACAGCAAAGTATTTCATGTTCGATCAGTGACACAAGGTGATGTTATACGAGCGGATGCCAAAGAAATTCCTAGAATATTCCAGCTTTTATATGCTGGCGAAGGTGAGGCTAGACGACCTGATGATCAGCAAAATCAGCTTGATTTGAGTTCATTACGCGCAAGCGGTATTATCCATAAAGGTAAAATTTAAAACTCTCTTTTTTGCTTAGGACCTTTAATCGAAACCCATTTCCTTTCACACAGGACACGAATTTACCCAAATTAGTTATCATATGCCGACCGCGTGTGAAGTTTGCACGAAACCTTTGTGGCATATGTTCAAGCCGCCGGCGGCCTATGAATGTAAAAAGTAAGTACACCCGATAATTTACTCTTATCCTTGAAATGTAACCGATTTTCAATCTTCTTTTCATTTAATAGATGTCGCAATAAGATACACAAAGAACACGTGGACAACAGCGATCCAATGGTACCATGTAAATTACATCATGATCCTCATAGCGCTAGAGAAATGCTATTGCTAGCGACAACTATAGATGATCAACATCTGTGGGTAAATCGATTATCGAAACGTATCCAGAAATGTGGATATAAAGCAAATTCATCGTCAAACAATAATAGTAGTGGCGATGGTAGTAAAATTTCACCAAGGTATGTTGACTAATTTATTTGGTTCTTTCATTCGTTGAATAATATTGATTTCACGTTAATCATAAAATTATTTGGATGGTGGTATTGTAATGTCATTAGTAGTGCTGCATGATATGCTTTGTAATGGAAAATAACTAGCGCGACAGTCCAACATTGGACCAAAGCCGCAGATGTGTGACATCAAATATCCAAGATCTTAACTGCTTTTTTTGCAGAGATATCGAGATCAATTCGCACCGATATGCTTTATGCTTGACTAAAATAAATAAACATTAAATAATCCTAAGCGCCTTTAGGAGTATTGGTTTTTGTTTCCCTTTTTTTACTTTGGTTAACTTTATTATGGATACTCTCTTTTCCTGCTGAGCGCATAGTACTTCGTTACATTGGCAACACATATTTCATAGCATTCTGTCGCACTTTATTCACAGTAACTGTCAATTCCAAGGCTCAGAATTTATATTTTTGTGGAATTGAAAAAAAAAATTGTGTCTAGGTCTCTGAGCGTAATTACTCTATTAGCTCTGGAGCATAGCGATTCTAGTAATGTTGGGTGAATATTTTCCTTGTTTTTCCTTGGTTTTGTCGGAGAAGCCTATCTGGGCGCTTTATTCGGTGATGTTGACGTCCTCGCCATGTTACTACAATGATATACGTAATGGCCTTGTGTGTGTATTGTGACCAACATTGACTTTGTGTTTTTGTCTGGATATATTTGCGATATTACTTCCTCATCGTCTGGTTTTTGGATCATTGTCTCTCAGAGGGTCTGGCTGATCGACCTCTTCTGGGTTTATCTCTTGAGGCACGATTTACGGCTCGAGTTCATTTCATGGGAAGTCTATAACAAAATCGACTATCCCGTTGTCCGTGTTCGGTGTTTCGTTTTCGTTTTTCGGTCGTTTGCAATTTCTCATTACTCTAGACGGCCTTTGAAGCTGGTTCCAAAATTTATCAGTTTGTGCTTCTTTTATGATTTGGAAAACTTAGCTAGAAAACGGTGCGGTGGTGTTGTGAGTATGCATTGTTAATGGCAGAGTCGATCGCCTTGTGATTATCTGTAATCTTATGTACTCTTGGATCGCTTCTGCCATTGCTATAAACTTCGCTTTCTTTTGAGGAAATAGCGACGGTCTTCTGCCTTTTGGTAGACCATGAAATGGCTTCATTTGGAGAGGTGAAAACCCTTCCTTTCCAATGGAAACGGCAAAAGGTATTATTCCCTCTCAAACCAAATAAACCGGCTACAGAGCCAAGCTCATATCGCCCAATCTGCCTGCTCGACACATTGAGACACATTAGGTGCTGGATGAAAAAGGGTGCTTGTCAGATCGGCAGTACGGTCTTAGACGGACGAGGGGTACTTTGGATGCAGTTGAATTGGATACTAATTTGACAAGGGAATCGCTTCATCAAAATGGCTGTTCTGTGGTGACGCTCGATGTCAAGAACGCTTTTAATTCCGCCAACTGGGCCCCCATTCATCCCGTTTTACAAAGAATGTATGTTTCAGACTATCTTCCAGCTATAATTAGGAGCTACCTCTCAAGTCGATCGTGTCAAGGTGTTCTCTAAAAATCAGAGTAGGAAGCAATTCATAACCTTTAAAAAAAAACCCATTAGGTTTTTGGGGGTTAAGATAGACACGAGACTGATCTTTGGAGAGCATTTGAAGTTTGTATGTGAAAAAAGCGCCGATCGCCTTCGTGGTCTTAGCAAAGATCATGCAGAATATAGGCGAACCAAAATCAAGCAGAAGATTGTTGCTGCCCAAGGTTCTTACATCTACTACATACTAAAGTATACCTGACCGGTTTGGGCCATTTCACTAAATTCCTTTGGGAACGTTCAGATATGAAGCTCGGCTTACCGTAGGTGCGCATTGTAAGTGTGCTCTGCGTACAGAACGACGTAATAGCACGCCGACGGACTTGAAAGTGAAAAAAAAAAGTTTGGAAGGACAGGAAAGCATGAGACAGTGGCAACTGCGGTTGGACGAAGATGTGACCAGTAGATTGACTCACTCTATCATCCCTGATATTGCAAAATGGATTAAACTCCAACACGGCGAAGTGAATCATTTTTGAACTCAATTCCGATTCAAGCTGGATGACTCGCCAGAGTGTCCTAGCTCCAAGGGAGTTGCAGAAAACGCAAGGCATGTATTGTTTGAGTGCCCTAGATTTATTGCAAGTTATGAAGGTATGATGTTTTTTTGTATGTCCCTTTTTACCTATGATTGGGTAGCTTGGTATATTTAAAATTTTTAAAATATGTAAGCTCGTATCACCCAGACATGTTTTTGTTTAAATTTTTTTTATCGAAAATTTGAATGTGGGAAATGGGGAAGAAATTAATTTTTTCCGGGCACAAATTTAAAGACATAATTATCTAATGATAAGACCTTATTTTGTATCTGTTTCAGCCGTTTAAGGGGGATTAAAATCAATCGGAATATTTTTGCAAAATATTTTATTCCGTACATACAATGCCGGAAAATAAATATTTGTCACTTACATTTTCTTAAAAAAAAAAAACGTGAAGATATAAAAATTTTGGGTTTATATTTGGACTTAATTGATTCATTGAAACAGTCAACATATTATTTATAGTCAGAGAAGAATATGATATTTGGTCGGCAAAAATTCTACATGGCTGGATTTTTACAGGATGGTTTGTGATGGCCCCCAGATTATGGGAAATAAAGTCCCCACCGATTGGAGGTCCGACACTTTTTGGGTTTTTTTTTGCGATTATTTCAAAATCGGCAAAAGATACAGAAAAATGGTCTGAGGGCGAAAAAACTACATAAAATTTCCTGTCATCATCAATATGGCACGATAGCCCGACGTCGGGCTTTGGCCGCCTTAGAATAAATTAGAATATTTTAAATTTAGACTTTTTTACAAAGCTCCATGAAAAAAAGCAAGTTCAGCCATGTAATTTTGTGTTAGTAAGTTTACCCACTTCTGGTACCATGTTCTTTAAATCTTTGTAACTGTCAATTTATCCTAAGGTTGGGTGGATGAGGTGGCGAGAAAACTCTGGAGTTTTCTGCGATAAGAAAATGCCACTGAAGCTAAAGGGCAAGTTGTACAAAACGGTTGTACGTCCCGCACTCATGTATGGATCAGAATGCTGGACCATGTATGATGGTTACGCGAAAGAAATGACAGCGACTGAAATGAAAATGTTACGCATGTCAGTTGGTGTAACCAAAAGGGACCACATCAAGAGTAGCTACATCCGAGGCAGCTTGTCCATAGACCAACCAATCACCGAAAAGCTCGAAGACCGACGAATGGATTGGTATTGCCATGTTCAAAGGCGTCCGCCTGAGAACCCCGCAAAGAGAGCGATATCAATGGAAGTTCCACTTGATGGACCCAAGGCCAGAGGCAGACCGAAGAACACGTGGATGTGTCAAATGAAAAAGCAACAACAACGCATTGGTCTCGGCGATGACACGATCCAAGATAGAGCTGCCTGTAGAAATATGCTGAGAAATTATCGCCAAAACGGGCGATGTGCCTACACCGCAGGTCGAGCAACGCGGAACCATGGAGCGGTATAAAGAACGAGGCAAGGAAGAAGAAGAAGAAGAAAGTTCTTTAAATCTTTGGCAATATTACTGTTGCGATTTGGTTCTGCCATTCGCTTTAGGGACAACACTCACACAGACTTAACGACACCGCTGGGAAGATACTATGCAACTGAAAATTCAGTGGCTTGAATCCTCACCCTACGATACTACAGTCTCAAAGACTGCCCATGCTTGTTCGTTGTGGGAATGATGAGTTATACCTGGCCAATATAAATGAAATAAAAGAATTAATAAACCTGAATTTACGAACAGTTTCGAACATTCACATATAAAGCAATGTACATACCGAATTCGGGAATCCTGCTGTGAACTAGGACGATATGCACGCAATCGTAAACATTTAGGCCCGTATTTATAAACATACATTAAGGAAGCCTTAACTCAATACGACCTTTAGTCAAGCATGCCGAAATTCAAGGAATGAATTTTCAGTAATTTTTATCAAAATAATTTATTCTTACGAGTATTTTAGTTCCAATATAAATTATTTGTGGAAAAAAATATTATTGTTCTCTTTACAGAAGAAAAAAAAAACTGAAAATGGTTGCACAAATACTCAAAAATACATGTCAATGCATTCTTGACATACATTGCAACCCTAACAAAAGGAGACCAAGGAGACCTTAAGTCAAGGAATTGATGGATTTAGCATTACTAAATAGGCTACTAAAAAGTTTTTAGATTAGGCATGTTTTAGTACGTTTCGTCAAATATGTTATTTCCATCAGAAAATTTGACCTTTTTTAGCATATAGCTGCTCAGAACACTTTGATGACAAGTGATACTCGAGTAAGTTACAGTAAGTTAAAAAAGTCAATTTAGCCAAAAAATGGAATTACCACGTGAAAATGTTCGTGCAATGTTCTACGATTTTAAAGTTGGATTTTCAAAACAACATTGTTTCAATCGGCGTCATTTTGCATTTGGGATGAAGCATCATACCGTCGGACAATTTATAAGCAAAGTCACTTAAGGTGTTTTAAATTCATTTTAAAATATATAAAAAAATCTTGGACTTTGCGGATCAAAATTTTATCGTTTTTTATAAACAGTTTTCTTAAAAAAAAATTTATAACTGGTTTAACGAGTTCAAACGTAGTCGTAATTCACTCAAGGACGAGTTTCGTGAAGGTCGTCCAAAAACAGCCATTGTGTCGGAAAACGTGAATGCCGTGCGTGAAATGATTACGCAAGACCGGCATGTGACATACGGTGAGATAGAGGCATCCTTAGGCATTTCTCCCCGGCCATACATTTGATGCTGCATGGACACTTGGCCGTAAAAAAGGTTTGTTCCCGTTGGATCCCGCATAATTTGAAAATAGCTAAAAAAGGCTCGTGTCGATTGGTGAAGAAAAATGATAAAAAAATACCATAACGGTGCATCAAATGACGTGAATAAAATAAAATCGTCACCGGTGACGAATCATGGATCTATGCCTATGAGCCGGAAAGTAAACAGCAGTCGACTGTGTGGGTGTTCCAAGACGAGCCCAATCCAAGCAAAGTTGTTCGCGCACGAAGCACTGCAAGGCAAATGGTATTTCTTCGGCCGAATGGGTCCTATGGCCATTGTTCCACTAGTCTACCATTTGTCTTATCATTTGAGGTGTTCTTTCTAGAGTCATCTAGAGTTACACATTGACGCAGTCTTTCATTTGTCACAAGTTGTACATGGCGAGGTATCTGAGCGTTCTGACCATGGCCAGAAATATGTACTTTAAATCTTATTACTGCTTTATTGGTTTCGAGGAAATGATTCCAATAATATAATGGCTATATACGATTACAGTAGTGAAAACATTCTTGCAGGGGATTTTTTATTGAGGGAGTCAATCGTGGCCGACTGTAAGACTCATCTTATATCTCATCTAAAAGACAAGAGTAACATTTCAAAAGTTTTCTTGTGAAATGAATGAAAGGAAATTTAAATTTCGGTTAAAATCAAAATCCGGGCTAAGATCCGAAAAACGCAAAAAACCGAAGAACCCGCCCAGAGTTCTATCAGTCGTTGGTCTGTGCACTCTGCTATTCGAATACACATGCCATACAAAAACTCGTCCGACTTTGAGGCAGAAAGTATTTTCTTCTTCTTCCTTGCCTCGTTCTTTATACCGCTCCATGGTTTCGCGTTGCTCGACTTGCGGTGTAGGCACATCGCCCGTTTTGGCGGTAATATCCCAGCACATTTCTACAGGCAGCTCTATCTTGGATCGTGTCATCGCCGAGACCAATGCGTTGTTGTTGCTTTTTCATTTGACACATCCAGGTGTTCTTCGGTCTGGACAAGCTGCCTTTTTGAGGCAGAAAGTATCTTATTACCCAATTAAATAAGTCTCTTAAAAAAATAACAGGCGCGACAATCCAGCATTGGACTAAGGCCACAGGATGTGTTAGTGACATCCTATTTCCAAGATTTTATCTACTTTTTGTTGAGGTAATGAGATCAGCATCCCGCTCAGCAGTGTTATTTATCCCCATAAATGGGTACTCGTTTAACATCTGAATGAGATCATAGTCCGTCACAAGCTCGTGAGTTCGAAAAAACCATGAACACGGTGAGATTCGAACTCATGACCCTGTGCACCGAAGGTGTGCGCACTAACCGCTACACCAGCCAGACTACTCTCTTAAAGTCTCCCTTATATTATAATACACACATAATATAACTTATATCTTCTATATAATAAAAGAAAGTCGTGTTAGTTACACCATTTATAACTCGAGAACCGCTGGACAGATTTTAATGGTTGTGGGTTTTTTGGATTAGACTCTGGCCAGAATAGCATAGTAACTATTGAAACACGTAAAAATTCACAATGAGCTGAAATTTACAATGGGTTCTTTTTCATCTATTTCTGCGTGTATTTCTTTAACATATGAGCGGATTTCAGTAAATTTCTTCCACAGGATTGGTATCTACCCAAAGTAACAGGACAGCCATCGAGACATATGAAAAATTCACAATGGGGCACAATTATGAAGACAATTTTTTCCTTATATTTCTTTCTGTCTTTTTTGAACGAATTACAGGATTTCAGTTTACCGCACCTTATGAGTAGAGGTACGGAAATTTCGTATTTACGAAATAGAAGCGAATTTAGGCAAAAATTGCTCATTTTTGCGAATAGATGGGAAATTTACTAATTTGTACTTTTCCACGAAAATGTTAAATTTTCTCCAAAAAATCTACTAGGGAAATAACATTTTTCATCTCAAATTCATTTTTTTCATAAGATTCCCATTAATGATAAATAGAGACATTTCTAAATGCACAGTGTTCGTAGAATCACGAGCACAATATAACTTGCCAAACATCCAGCTCGGTGTGTAGTCGGAGGTTCGATGAATACATTTTGTTTCTGCAATGAGAATTCCGTAGAAAAAGCTTTTATCGTGGTTCGACGAACCGCAAAGTCGAGAACTATCTATAAAAAAAGACATAAGCGTAAAAATGTGGGTGTACTTCTGCCTCAGAAGTTTCCCTTTTACAGTTACTCCTTGAGGAGCGCTTTTGACTATTTGCGTTATCAAAAACATTTCTCAACAACTGAATCCGAGCCCAAATTGTGATTCAGTTGACAGTCACACTACTTCTTAATGTATTTTTTGCGTTTTTTTGTAAGCAATAATAAATGCGTTTTTTTTCAGTGGAGAGTTTTGAACATTCGCTTCACTGTGAATTTATAGAATTTTAACCTCAATAACAATAACAAAATGTACAAAATTATGTTTTTATGCGAATTTCAGCGAAATTTCTAATATTCAAAATGAGTTTATGCGAAATTCCTTTTTTTATTTGCGAAATTTCCGTACCTATACTTATGGGTCTACACAAGGCTCCGAACGGAATAGCTATACTGCTATTGAAGTAAACAGAAAATTCACAACGAGCAACAATTAACAATGAGTTTTTTTCACATATTATTTTTATATTTCTTGAACTTCTTAGCGGATTTTCGGAAGATTTTCCTGCCGAATTGGTCCTTTCTCTGAATATCAAAATAATAGTGAATGAAATAAAAAATATCACAATGAGCAAAATTATAAAGATTTGTTTTTCGTATATTTATTTTTTTATTCCTTTGAAGGAATTACCAGATTTTAGTCAAAAGATTCCAGCGGATTGTTGAAAAATGCGAAAAATTACAATGAATGATTATTAAAAACGGTTTTTTCAAATACTTCTGTCTATATCTCCAAAATCGGATATACGGAACGGATGAGCAAAATGTTGAAGGAAGCTCTTTTCCTATCCCTTTGCCACTTTTAGGGGGTCTTAGTAAATTTGCAGCACCGTATTTGAGGCTGTACCGAATACGATTAGAAGTACATATAGCAGGTTCGGAAAAATTGGGAAGAACATGTTGATGAAAGTGATTTTTCTCATTTCTTAAAAAAAACTAAGTCATGCTACTATAGGAACCGTGGTCGTTAAGGGGTTAATAATTTTATGATTTTTGTTTGAACCGTGCGTCGAAATTCACAATTAGCAGCATTCATAATGAGTTCTTTTTCACAGACTTGTGTCTGAATTGCTTAAACATGCTAGCGGATTTTTGAAGATTTTCCCGAATAGCAGAATAAGTATTGAAAACTTCGGAAAAAAATCACATCATCATCAATGTGGCACGATAGCCCGACGTCGGGCCTTGGCCGCCTGAATCGTTGTCCTCCAATTGTCGCGGTTACGTGACCTCGTCCTCCAGTTTCGGAAGCCCAGCAGCTGGTGGGCGTCTTCACCTACGGAGTTCTCCCAGCGAGCTCTCGGTCGTCCACGCAACCTCGCTCCGTCAATTCGTTGTGCGTTCATCACTTTCTTTGGCATGCGATTATCGTCCATCCGTTGTACATGCCCCGCCCATTGCAAACGTTGAAGCTTCACGATTTTCGATACTTCCAGCTCATCGTACAATTGATACAACTCATGGTTGTACCGGATACGCCATTGGTCTCGCTCGCGAACGGCCCCGAAAATTCGCCGAAGGACCTTTCGTTCGAATCGGTCTAGCAAAATTTCGGAGGCTTGGGTGAGGGTCCATGTTTCGCAGCCATAACATAGCACGGGTCGGATGATCGTTTTGTACACGCGGAGCTTCGTGTTCCTGTGCGCAAGTTTCGAATTAATTATAGGGAGGACCGAGAAATATGTCTTATTGGCTAGTTGTATCCGTCGCTTAATTTCGTCGGTTTCGTTGGCGTCCTTTGATAAGTTACAACCCAGATAGTTGAAGTTGTCTACATACTCGATATTAAGGTCCCCCACTGTGATGCTTGAATTTGCTGGCGTCCTTGTTTTCGATTGCATCGTGGCCTTTGTTTTGCTTTCGTTGATATGTAGTCCAACTTCCTTTGCGGCGTTATTGAGGTTATGCAGAAGGCTTTCTGCATCACCCACCCTTCGAGACATGATGTTGATATCGTCGGCGTACGCTACTAATTGAGTCGACTTGATGAGAAGCGTTCCGCTGCTGTCCATATTCATGGCTCGAATTACATACTCCAAAGCAAGGTTGAAGAGCGTCGGCGCCAGCCCGTCGCCCTGCTTGAGTCCAGTACGAGTTTCAAATAGGTCAGTGAGTCGATTCTGCACTCTGACCTGCGAGACGGTATTAGTCAGCGTCATCCTTGTGAGTCGCACTAACTTTGCCGGTATACCAAAATTCAGCATAATGTTGTACAGTACACTTCGATCGATACTGTCGTATGCCTGCTTGAAGTCGACAAAGATTTGGTATACGTCGATGTTATATTCCCAGCACTTTTGGAGTAGTAGCTTCACTGTGAAAAGCTGATCGGTCGTTGATCGACCAGGTCTGAAGCCGCCTTGATACTCGCCAATGATTCGTTCTGCGTACGGATTAATTCTCTTTTCAAGAATTTTAGATAATATCTTATAGGCCGTACAAACTAATGATATGCCCCTGTAATTCTCACACTTCAGCTTGTCACCCTTTTTGTGGATTGGGCAGATTATGCTTTTGCGCCAATCTTCGGGGATTTCCTCGTCGTTCCATATTTTCAGCAGTAGCACATGTATAGCGTTGGTCAGGCACGTTCCACCATGCTTCAGCAGTTCTGCTGGAATCTCGTCAGCGCCGGGCGCTTTATTATTTTGAAGCGACTGTATGGCAAGACTCACCTCCTCTACTGTTGGGGGTAGAACGGGAGGGCCTGGTTCGGCTAACTGCTCAAGAGCTGGCTCCGCGGGGGATGTTGAGGGTGCATTGAGGAGCTCTTCAAAATGCGAGGCCCATCGTTTGTTGACGCTTTCGATGTCGCTGATGATGTTACCATCCTTGTCCTTACATAGGCTTGTCCTGGGTTGATATCCGTTCTTAACATTATTTATGAGTTTGTACGCCTGTCTAATGTTCTTACTGGCTAATCTTTGGTTTATTTGCTGTAACTGCTCGTCAAAATGTTTGCGTTTCTTACGTCTAATTAACTTATTAGATACTCGCCGAAGCTCGTTATATCTTTCTTTCTTGGATCGGGATGCGCGTTGTGTGTATTGGCGATAGGCTTCATTTTTTACCTCAATCGAGGCCCTGCATTCGTCGTCGAACCAGTCTGCTCGTCTGCGCCGGCCTTTATAGCCCACGACCTCTTCTGCGACCCCCTTGATGCTGTCTTTGAGCTCCTCCCAGAACTCATGGATGCCTAAATTGTTGATGTCATCAAGCATGGGCGACAGTTTTTCCTCTAGTGCTGTTGTATACGCAGCCGCCGTGGCATCATCAATCAAATTGTCAACCTCGAAGATCTTGGCAGGGTTGATTCTCGTTAGGTGCACCGAAGAGATTCTGCACCTGTAGGTTGTCTTCACCAAATAGTGATCGGTGTCGCAGTTGGCTCCTCGATAGGATCGAACATCTAGGACATTAGAAGCCCATCTCTTGCTGATAAGTACGTGGTCGATCTGGTTCACGGTGTATTCATCTGGAGACTTCCAGGTCTGCTTGTGGATTCGTCGATGAGGGAAGCATGTAGAGCTTATTACCAGGTTTCTGCCGCTCGCGAAGTCGATAAGTCGCTGACCGTTGTTGTTTTCGTCGTGGAGGCTATGACCTCCAGTAGTTCCCCTATTCCAGCTTTCATTTCCGATTTTGGCGTTAAAGTCTCCTAGCAGCAGCTTGACGTCGTTTGATGGAAGTGAGTCGAAGAGTGTTTCTAGGTCGTTGTAGAACTCGTCCTTAATCGCGTCTTCTTTTACTTCTGTAGGGGCATGCGCATTAATGAGCCAGAGATTAGCGAAACGGGTCTTAATGCGGATCGCACATAGCCGCTCGTTGATGGGTTTGAAGCCGATAACGTGGTCCTTGAGCTGCTTATTCACGATGAAAGCTACTCCAAACTCCTTGTTGCCCGCCTCTTTACCACTCGTAAAAATAGTGTGCGAATTGAGGTCGTTAATCTCGCTTTTGAGCCATTTAGTTTCCTGGATTGCAACTATGCTCAGCTTGTATTGTTCTACCTGATCCAGGAGGGCCCTTAAGGCCCCCGGTCTATTCAGGGAGCGTACATTCCAGGATCCGAAAGAGTAATCAGTTGTTCGTTTGCGGGGTCGTCGTTGTTTTGTATCCGTCCAATCCGAGGCTTTTGTTTCAGGTTTCTTGACTTGAAGTTTTTCTTAGGATGAGTTGTCGGCCCATCGCTAAACCATGATAGGGTTTAATCGTTGAGTAAAGGCCATCATGGGCATGCCTCGAAGATGCTGCTTTAGTGGTTGGCTTAAATGTTTTCTGTCACCTATCACGTTAAGTAACCTGAGACGCTGCAGATGTTAATGCAGCACTCAGGCGCAGCGGTTACTCGGATAATGCGGGAAAGTAACGCCCCGTAGAGAGACATAGGAATTGGCCGAAGTCCTTTTCCTATGAAACTCCTCCTGCATAGCTAAGGGTCCGCAGTTATGCCACAACTGAAGAAGATATAGGAATTAGCCGAAGCCTTTCAACCTTTATCTTCCCCCTTACGGGGGAAAAAAATCACAATAAGCAAAATTATGAAGACTGTCCTTTTTCAAATAATTTTGTTCTGTATTTCTTGAACGAATTGCAGTATTTCAGTAAATTGATTCCACCGGATTTGTATACAACCAGAATTTCTCTATCGAAATATACAAAATATTCACAAGAAGCAAAATTATGAAAACAGTTTTTTTCAAATACTTTTGTCTATATCTCCTGAATTAATTCAATATTGAGTAAATTTGCAACAACAAACGCATTGGTCTCAGTGATGACACGATCCAAGATAGAGGTGTCTGCAGAAATAGACTTCACCCCGAATAGCGGAATTAAAACAAGCACAAAATTCACAATTAACAAAATTATGGAGACTGTTCTTTTTTACACACTTTCGCATTTATCTCCTGAACGGATAAGCAGATTCTGGTAAAAATGCTATGCCAAATGGGGCTCTACTCCACCTACACTCCACCACTTCAGCCCTTCAGTACCCTTCGTCGTAAAGCCCATGAAAAATTTGAATTATTAGCAGTTCTTTTTTCCCAGCTTTTGGCTATATCTTTTGAAGGACTTAGTATATTTCAGGAAATTTAGTATTTCAATTTTATTCGATTTGAAAGGGAATGTTAGTGCGAGTGCAGCGAGCCCAGCTTCTATTCAGATAAGATGCATTCCATGTTCTGCTACATCTAGAATCGTATTAATGCGTTGTCATTGCTTTTTCATCTGACAGCGAAACTGTTATTTACTATTAACTGATAATTGTCTGTTTTTGACTTTTTAGTCCGAAGTAATGTAGTGTTTTAAAGTTATCAAGAGCTATCGCTTTACTTTCCTATGTATTAGTTCTATCATACCTATTAGATGGTGTTGGCTTTCCTCTCTTCATAAAAATGTATATGATTGGCTAATTAAAAGAAATTTGATTTTATTTTCAGTCATTCGAATTACTTCAATTTCATATGAATGTTTCACCAAGATAACAGTCAGTTAATACTTAAAGAAAAATGCTAATGCTATTGTTATCAATAACAAGTAGATATCATTGTACAGTGCTGACTTAGTATCAGTGTCACACTAATTGCAAGAAAATGTAGTGTGTGAAAAAGAGTAGGCTGCCTATATGCATTTTATTGGGCTCCGTCACACACAACGCGATCTCAAATATGTTTTCGCCGCGCGCACTGTATTATACTATATTTCATTATTATAAAATGCAGAATGAAGACGCGTACGTACGTTCTGCGATCAGTTGTTAAAGAATACAAAACATACGTCACAATAAATGTATGTGACAGATCACCCCGAATCCGAGCGATACATTGAATTATATAGGTAAATTGGACGCGGACGCAGATCGCGTTGTGTTTGCATGGGTCATTAAGCTTTTATTTCTGTTTGTAAATAGTGCATCTATATTTTTTTCTCTATTTAGTATATGTAAATGTTTTCCATGTATGAATTGAAAAACATTCATACTGAACGGGTTTGGAAATAAGTAATATTGGTAGTCTTAGCACAGTAAATGCTTTAATTTGGGGTCGTTATTTCTTAAATACGTGAATGATCTTAACACGAACCACAACGCATCAAGTTTTCACAAAAATAGCTCTCTGGAGCTCGTCGTTGTCGAAAAAACAATCCTAAGGCTGCATTCTGACGAGAATATTCGATAAGTTATTTACATACTAATCAGAGCAGGTTTTCGTATGATAGTAATCATTTTTTTTGCTAGAAGTCTTTGTGGAAATGCCGGTCACTTGGGGGAATACCTTCGTTTATGCAGTCAGTCTCTTTCCTAGTGTGATCTTTGATTATCATATCCGGAATCTTAATCTGGCAATCTCAGTACATAGCCTTCTTAGCTGCTTTGGTAGTTGCTTAAAATGTTCCCTTTGCCTGTTTTTTTTTCGAGTTGATTGATGCAGATACGTAGTAATTGGTCTGCACTGTATCGGTCCAACAACGGTCACTTACCAACTCTAAGCCGAATTTTATTGTACTTCACTTAAACTTAGCCCTAGTCACATAGTCCCTATTTTCAGTTATTATGAAACATATTTTTGCACTATACCTACATAATCGATTTTCAATATGTATTAATATTAAATTTTCACGTAATTTTTAGAAAACAGTTTATAAATATTAATTTATTATGTTGATGACATATGCGAAACATCCAAATAATTTTATTATAGTTGATTTAAAAGGAGATAGCATCTCCTTTTGCATGCCGTTAAAAATACGTAAATAATCAAATTCGTATTTTATTCTTTTCTATTCCTTCCAATAAAACAAAAATACACACAATTAAATCTCTTTATCCACACTGTGCTCCTAACATTTGGACTTGGCATTTAATGTATCAAACATTCTTTTTTGTACAGTCAATCGACTCGTTCCGCCTATAAGCCATATGCAGTCAATGTACAAAGATCAGCCACACTTCCTGCTAATTCATCATTAAAACAGTGATTCTCTTTCTATATCATTACTAGATTCGTAATTAACATGTAGTCTTAAATTATATACGTACATTTGTAAGCAAAAACAAAGAAAATAACAAAAAAGAGAGACGGTAAATGTGAAACACCAACAACAAAAACAAAACAACGATCCTTATGCATAGAAATAATAATAACCACCATTATAACACCAAGCAATGAATGAATTCTGTATATTTTCCATTAAGAAAATAATTAAAAAAAAAATAATAATTCTCGCCTAAAACAAGTAGATTGACCATTTTAAAATTTTCTCTCGATGCAATAAAAAGCCTATAAGACACTCATAAGAACAATGAATCGAGAATCGCTTGAAAGCAAAGCAAAATATTTTTGTAAACTAACAGCAATAACAATATTCATATAATACTTATTAATATATATGCATATACGATTACTTAATGCAAGAAGACCACTATTATTATCATTCTTTAACTGTTATTGGCATTTATTATATCAATTCTTATTTTATTACGGCAATTAACTATTTTTATTATTATATTTTTTGTGTATATTATGACTTATTATGATGATGATGTCTCCTTGTACCATGTTCATTTTCCCCCTTATAGGCATTTTAAAATAAATTCTCTTTTTTATTAAATCTCTTACACACCCACGTTTATCTGTTAGCAAGTATATAATTTGTAATATTATTTAATCAGTGATTTAATTTAAGCAAGAACGAAAGAAAAAAGTGAAAGAGTAAAGAAAAAACACTAAAAAAATATTAGATTAATTAGGTTAGGTAGTTATTGAAAGAAACGTGAAGAAGAAGGAGAAAAATGCTAAATATAAAAAATACAAAGATTTTATTTTTTAAAATATATATTTTTTATTATGAAACCAATTTAATTTTTTTTATTTATATTTTCAATGAGGCAACTGTTTTACAGTTTTGTTTTCTTTATTTTCATGTTGATTTCTTTTTTGAAATATTTTCAATACCAGATAGATCAAATTGCAACAATTCAGCGGGCGAACATTTCGAGTGGAGCGCGTCGTACTTAAAGTTGCTTGTGGCTTGTGATGCTTAAGAATTAATCAAAAATAAACTTACAGAAGGTAGGTACCACATTTCGTTGTAAAATATAAAATTCCGTTTAAGAATATAATTTGAACTACATCAATGATTATATTTATGACACATGGTGACAACTACTCTAAGGCTTCATGCACACGACGCGAAAACGGCTCGCAAGCTTGACACATCGAAATGCATTGGCTCTTATGGGAAGCTCACGACAGCGAGAGCCGTGCCGCTGTCAAATCACAACTAGCGAGACGTGTTTTCACATATCGTGCACCACAATCCGCAAATTCACGGCTCGCGAGCCGTGTTTTGACTGTGCACGGCTCTCGCTTGCTGTCGCTCGTCATGGGCTTCCCATAAGAGCCAATGCATTTCGATGTGTCGAGCTTGCGAGCCGTTTTCGCGTTGTGTGCATGAAGCCTTATACCCCGTTTACAAAATTCGGATGAAGAGTAGAGTAGAGAATTTGCCACCCTACTGAGCTTTACTCTAGTAACTGCAATTCGACTCAATCAAATTAACCCATTTCCTGCCGCACCTCGACGCAGATTGTTTTTATATAATTTTCTTGTTTATTCTTGATGTTTGAGCTTAGATTCAGAGAAAAAATGTGTTTTTAATTTTTTGGGTTTCGCGGATTACCAGGAAAAAAATGGTTCGCTGACGAACCAATGGCGGAAAACTATATAAAATATTGTTCGTCAATTCACTTTGCCTGGTCATACTGTATTGTGGTATTTGGGTAAAATTAACATTTTCTGTATGATCGTATTTATTTGTTAAAAAAGGCATTCGTAAAGTCGATTCACACGTTACAGTCACAGTCTCTGTGATTTTGCATACACATTTCTTCACTGTATAGGTCCATCTAGATTAGTCGCCAAATGGCGTCACGTGCAGCCAAATGGCTGTTGTCATTCCATCCAAACTGATCGCCATTTGGGTGTGCGTCAAGTTTTGATATTCAATATGGCAACTCAACCAACCGCTTATCAAATTCAAAGTGACAATTTTGCAACTTTTCTTCGTTCTTTGGTGTGAAATTAAATAATTCTTGAATGGCAATGCAATAATTAAAACGCGCAGAGTCCGATTTTAATAATTAAATTTGAAAATATCACCAAAATGAAATTTTGGTTATATAATTTTCTGTCTCCATTTGGCTGCTAGTGTAGATGCTTCGTAGCAGCCAAATGGCTCTTCGTGATGCCAGTTTTTGGACGCGCAGCCATTTAGCGACTAATTTAGATGGACCTTATGACTGACAATTTGTAAATTGATATCGAAAATCCTATGATTGAAATGTATGAACCGACCATTAAAAACGGAAGCATTTGGTCCGACAGAGTCATTAACAATCAGTGAACTTAGGTTACGCATACTTCGCCCGTGGAATCCAGAGTGGTCCCCCCAAATTGAGGAGAATCGTGGTGAAACCTTAGAGATTGAGTCTACAGATTGGCGTCCTAGGAGACAAGGGTTCTCACGTTTTTTCCTGATGAGCTCCAAGCTAATTAAGCTATGAGTGTAGTAACTACATTAGACACCCGATGTTCTGAAATGGTTGGGACCAGACCCAATTCGGACTTTCGAGTTGTTTGAATTTTCGAAATGCTTTCCTGGTGATAATAAAATCATTGAAAAATTAACAATTTTAACTTCTAATAATCTTGTATTCGAAATATACATTCCATCAAGTTTATAGAGCAGTATACAGTAATAAACTATAGACAAGCTTGAAATTTTATCAAAAATTAAACAAAATTGGACATAAGTCCATATCGGGAATATCACCATTCCGGATTTTGGGGGTCCAGAAAATCGGGGTTTGACTGTACATGAATTTTAAAAACAATAATTCCGTTTCCTATCCTTAAATAAACATATATGCAAGTTTGGAATGCAATTTTCAACATCCCGACACGGGGACAAAAATTAGCCAAATTTACCGTTATTTTTGACGCAAAATACGGAATTTTAAAATTAGAAAAAAATATATTTTATGACCAGTTCTAGAAAGCATCTGTAAAATTCATTCTTCAAAAGAATTTTACTTTTGCAGTTAAAAAAAATAAAACATTAATGGTTCGTGAACGAATCAATGGCAAAAAATGGGTTAATATTCCCTCTAGAGACTTGTCACTCTGCCACTAACATCTGGATCACAGATATCCTGCATCGAACCTTCATGGCTCTCGCCAGGGTGGCAGTGTAGGCCGCTCTTGGCCGCTTTAAAAAAAGGGAGTGTGGTTCGCTCCGGAGAGATTGAGTTGTCATAGGCAAGGTTTCCAGTAGGACACCCTTACTATTCCTTTAAAACCAATCTTCCTCGTAGACTCAAGCCCAAGCATCCAAAACCTCTGTACAAACTGCATTGATGCACCTCACGATGAGGATCATTGGTTTCAATGCCCGTCATGCTTGTGTTCGTAATTCAGTTGACAAGTACAAAAACTGGTGTGTAAATAAAAAAATTTGCGAAATCAATGATTTTTTTGAATTTTCTTTGCGTGTGTCCATATTGATGTTAAAAGAAAATTCCTTGTGCTAATTTGGTGTAAAGCAAACGTCGTTGTTTAGCACTTTTTGTAAGTTTTTGCTGTTTAACGCTTCAATCGTTCATCCTACAAATAAAATTGCTGAGAGCACTTCAACTTTTTTTCAATTTAAGGTTGTTAAACATTTGCCTTTGTCTAAAAAAACTTACAAAAGAATTGTGATTAGAGGATAATTGAAATATTTGCATTTTCAAAACAATCACCGCATTTAACATATGGGTAGTGGAACCGAAGTTTACCTTGTTTTGATGAAGTCCATGCCCAGGACGAACTATTACTACCAATATTCCTTAACCCCTTGTGGGGCATAATGCGTCTACTACACCTCGCCATCGAGTACGGTTTCATTTGTAAAAATGCGCGACTTGCCGAACTAAATCAAAATTTGCCATACCACCAAAAATTTCATCCTAGATATGACTTCACTTTCTGAAACTACATAAAATTTCCAATAAAACGATACCTCGCCCGTTACGAAGTTGCTCGTATCTTCCGGGATACACCCGTTCAAACTTTAAAGTAATTTTAAAATCGGGTTTTCATAAAAAAATCAATTAATACAAATTTATGAAGAACCGACTTTTATACCCTTCGCTCATAGAGTGAAAGCTTGTAACGCATTGGCTATGTCCACACATGTGCGTTTTCGTCTTCCCTATCGTCATCAAGCTCCGTATCCACTTTCAACATTGATCATGTCATTGATTGCGTCAAGTGAACAGAAGAGATCAATGTCTTATTCTATCCAGATCTGTTCATTATTTATCGTTAAATATGTATGTGTCACGGCTTTGGTCAGGACGGGTAAATGATAAATTCTTTCATGAATTGTATGAATAGATGATGTGTTATTAATATTTAACATTGGCAATTGCGTTCAAGAATGAATACGTTTCTTCAATAGCGCATACATCTCAAGTTTCAATTGTCAAAATGATGAAGACGAACGAAAATTGAAACTGTCTAGACAGGCACATTGAAGGAAGCATCTGTGACCATATAAAAAGTATACATATATTATCAGCATGACGAGTTGAGTCGATTGGACGATGTCCGTCTGTCTGTCTGTCCGTCTGTTGCAGCGCGTTTTTCTCGGCCGCTATAAAAGCTATGGAGCTGAAATTTTGAACACGTGCTTATTATTGTGGCAGGCTGTTTGTATGTTTGAATCACCGAAATTGGATCACTGGGTCATGGGGCTGCCATACAAACCTAGCCCCCAATTTAAGTTCTTCGATGAAAAACTTTTTTATTTGTGCAACAATTTCAACCAAATTTCACACAAATGTGTTTCTATTGATGACACAAAACATATGTAAGAATAGATAATAGATAATGACCATCATGTGGCTTCTAAGAAACATTTTTTACACCAATTTCACAAAACCTTGAATTAATGTGTCTTTATCAAAGTAACAAAAAAGTTCGAAACAAATGGAATCGTACTGTGGGGCCATGCTCCCGCATCGCCCAATAAAATTTTCTGAGTAAATATTTGTATTTGCCCACTTATTTCAACCAAACCCCACACAAATATTGTTTTGTCGACGCAACGGAACTTTTGTAAAGACGGAAGGATTAAATACAAGTCGTAGGTATGCCCGAAAAAACTTTTAGCCCGAGGAGAGCGAAGGGTATCCAAATTTCGGCCGTGCCCGAAATAAGCCTCGGTCTCGTTAAACTTCTTTTTTTTTACGGGGGTATCTCGGAAGATACGAGCAACTTCGTAACGGGCGAGAAATGAGTTCCCAAACTCGGCATGACTCACCGCAATTTTTTATTCAGAAGATGATGAGAAATTATTCTTATCGTAGAATAATAAACTAAAAATCCGGCTAGGAAGTGGTATTGGGAGAATTCACATTGTAAGACAAAACCGGACGGGTAAACAATTTGAATTCAGCCATTGGGAGAATTCACATTGTAAGACAAAACCGGACGGGTAAACTTGCAAGACAAGAACCATCGTTCTTACAATCTGAATTGCACAATGCTTGTCTGCTGGCCACTACAAAAGCTCTCGCCGTCCGTTTATTAGCACAAACAAACAACCGGCGAGAGCTTTTGTAGTGGCCAGCAGACAAGCATTGTGCAATTCAGATTGTAAGAACGATGGTTCTTGTCTTGCAAGTTTACCCGTCCGGTTTTGTCTTACAATTTGAATTCAGTCATTGGCTGACAACCGTATTGTACTCCGAACTTAGTTCCCTTTGAATCGTTGACGACTACACACGGTAGTTGTGTATGCAATGACAACTATTAACATTATAAGTTTTTAAGACTTGGATCAAATTACTTCACTATTTATCCAGTGTGGGTATTTTCACCGGATAAAATACAAGTTGGTCGTATCCATTGTTTTATTCGACAACTGACCGCTGTGCATAGTGTACCTTATAGGGGATGGCTCGTAAATCTATTACTATTACTTATTTTTTTGAACAAAATCTTTGAAAAAGTACTTGCTTGTCGCTACTTCAATTCATAATAATTGACAAAAGTAAAAATATGTTGTCAGGGAACTTCATGCATTAATGGGTTAGGTAGAAGGACAAGGGCAACGATCGGCAAAGACCCCGCCCAATTTTCCCGCTACTGAGCTACAATTTTCCCGCTTGCCGCTGCTCGCACGGTTGGCTCCGTCCCCTGGGCATCTTCGGATGGCCAATTCCTATCTTTACAACCTGTAAAGAGACCATGCAGGTCACTTATAAAGCGAGAGGTCGAGCAATCCCTAGCTTTGCAGCACCAGTGTGGTCACAAACCGTTTGTGACACAAACTGGATTAAGATCCGGGCATGCCAGAATGCTGCTCTACGTATCGCTATGCCACCTGATGTCGTTCCAGGAATCTTCATCAGGAAACCAGCAGGTTACCAGTGCGTGATCATAATCTTCTCCTGTCTGTCCAATATCTGGTCGGTTATTATCAAGAGGATCACCCAAACCATCATCTCATGGACAATACTCGACCTCAACGATATGTCAGGAGTGGACTCAGAGATCTCGAGAGAGAAACTTGGAACACATGCACAGCGGTTCAGGCCTTCTGTACCGCTACAGCAACAACGGCTGCAAAACAATGTTTAGCAGAAAATGGGGTCTCAGTCAAAGCATAGTACTTAGGATCTACTCAGCGGTAGTACGGCCCATTCTAACACTAGTCACTAGTATGGTGGCCAGCGCTCAGCAAAGGCTACAATGTATCAAAACTGAGTATAGTGCAAAGATTGGTATGCGTTTGTCTTACCATGACAGGTGTCATGGGAACATGCTCGAGGTATGCGCTGAATGAAATCCTGCATCATCCACAAATTGTTCTTGTTATCAACCAACTGGCAGCATCCAGTGCAGTCATGTTCAAAGAGTTAAGTTGCTGGTGTGCTGTCATAATTCTAAGCCAGCTGATGCAAGACGTATGGAACGCTGTAACGGACTTTAAAGTACTCAAACTATGTTTTGAGAAGAACTTTGATGTTAAATTCCCAATTGGAGGTGACTGGAAGGGGAGCGAGGTGGTCTAGGAGTTTGACATGATATTTTTCACAGATGGGTCTAAAATGGATTGTGACGTGGGTACTACCACCTTCCTGATCACGACCGCATTTTTCAGGCAGAAATGCTTGCAATCATGAAGGGTTGTCATGCACTCAGGAACATACAGGACAACCAGAGCATATCGTCATTTGTTAAGATAGTCTGACTGACTGGAATCGGTAAAGACGACTTACAAAGTCTTTAAACACATAGGACGTAGAGGGTAACGAGATGGTTGATGTACTGGCCCAAATTGATGTCACTCTTGGCTGCTCTCATGCGGAGCGTGTTTGTATTCTGATGTCAGCTGTTATATCTTCTTGTTTTGCGGCATTATATCTTCTTGTTTTGCTTTAACTCCTTCAATGCATGAAGGATTACCGTGTGTAGTCAACGTTTCGACGACAACTGAATTGGGGGTCGGTGTAATACGGTTGTCAGTCATACCACTTCCGTCGCATTTTCCTTTATTATTCTTCGATAAGAACATTTCTTATCTTGTTCTGAATAATAAATGAACGACGGGCCATGCCGAGTATCGGAAAGTCATTTCTCTATGAATTTCTATAGCACAGAGTGCCGCCCGAATGATCACGGCCACAAGTGCTGCTATTCCAAATAGCGGAATCTGAGGACTTGCGCCATATCAAGGAAGAAGTGGCCTTCCTATGGAAAAGAACGTCTGGGATCATCCTGACTAAACCGCGAAATCACCAACCTTACTATCGTTATCACGGGACACTGGTCAATAGGACGCATCCCTTACAATCCGCATTGCCGTACCTGTGGATATGTAGATGCGAGAGAAACTCTCATTGACTTCCTCGAGTCCCGCCGGTATCGAACGCAGGGCAGGGCTTTTCGTGGAAGCTTGAATGCAGCTGATGTGCAAATACAGGAGCTGCTTAACTTCATAAATCACTCCTTCCTTCTAGAGCATTCAGGGGCAGTAAAGAATTTGCCCTTAAAATATCGAAAAAACAAACTCTGTTCTACTCTACTAAGAGGTTATGCACTTTTACTGTGACTTCTTCTTTATGGCACGATAGCCCGTCGTCGGGCCTTGGCCGCCTGGATTGAAGACCTCCAATTGTCGCGGTCACGCGACCTTGTCCTCCAGTTCCGAAAGCCTAGCATCTGGTGGGCGTCTTCACATACAGAATGCTCCCATCGGGCTCTCGGTCGTCCACGCAATCTGGCTCCGTCCACTCGTTGCACGTTCACCACCTTTTTGGACATGCGATCGTCGTTCATCCTTTGTACAAGTCCCGGCCATTTCAGTCGCTGCAATTTCACGATTTTCGACACATGTAGTTCATCATGCAGCTGATACAACTCATGGTTGTACCGGATGCGCCATTCACATCGTTCACGAACGGCCCCGAAGAATCTTCGGAGAACCTTTCGCTCGAATGTGTCCAACAGGTGTTCAGAGTTTTGGGTTAGGATCCATGCTTCGCAGCCATAGCATAGCACAGGTCGGATGATGGTTTTATACACGTGGAGTTTCGTGTTCCTGTGAACCAGCTTTGATTTCATAATTGGGAGGACCGAAAAATAACACTTATTAGCTAGTTGTATCCGTCGCTTTATCTCATCTGTTTCGTTGACGTCCTTTGACAAATTGCAACCCAGGTAAGTGAAATCGAGTACATACCCTATATTGAGGTCCCTCGCTGTGATGCTTGAATTTACTGGCGTTCTAGTTTATGATTGCATCATAAGCTTGCTTTTAGATTCGTTGATATGTAGCCCAACTTCTTTGGCGGCGGTATTGAGATTATGCAGAAGGCTTTCTGCATCACCCAATCTTCGAAACATGATGTTGATGTCGTCGGCGTACGCTACTAGTTGAGTCGACTTAATGAGTAGCGTTCCGCTGCTGTCCAATTTCATGGCTCGAATTACATACTCCAGAGCCAGGTTGAAGAGCGTCGGCGCCAGCCCGTCGCCTTGCTTGAGTCCAGTATGAGTCTGAGTCTGTTCTGAGCTCTGACCTGCGAGACGGTATTAGTTATCGTCATCCTTATGAGTCGCACTAGCTTAGCCGGTATTCCAAAATGCAGCAAAATGTTGTACAGTAAGCTTCGATGGGGTTGTTCGGTTGAACATTGAGGAGCTCTTCAAAATGTGAGGCCCAGCGTTTATCAACGCTATCGGTGTCGCTAATGATATTGCCATAATTGTATTGATTAGCTTGTACGATTGTCTAGTGTTCCTAATAGCTAGTCTTTTGTTTATTTGCATCAACTGCTCGTCTAGATGCTTACGTTTCTTACCCCTAATAACCCTATCCGAAAATCGTCGAAGCTCGTCATATTTGGTTTTTGGCTCTAGTTGCGCGTTCGATCCATTGGCGATATGCTTCGTTACTGTGACTTAATGTGCATATTAATAATATCCATTCATCGATTGCTTATGTATAAAAACGTGCTTCGAGTTTATCTCTTCCTTACGAAATTTCAACCTTATTGGGAGATCCATAAGAACTGAAACTAGCTTCTTTATAATTTGACGAAAGATGAAATTGTGTATATTTAAAAACAAATCTTATTCCAATCTCGTAGTCTGGAACTTCGAAACCAGTTTCGATTTCTTTATTATCTATAATAAAAATTAATTTTAAGCATTTTATTCTTCAGGCTTTTGATTGCAGAATCAAAATATTCAAGCGTTCAAAAACAAGTCATATCGTTATCAAATCCAACTTTATTAGTCTCTATTGCATTTATCTTAAAATGAATATCCATTACTGATATTATGCATATTAAAAATGATGTAAACAATCAATTTATCACTTTTAGCATCTTTTATAATCGAAGCATCAGTTGCACAATAAACGTTCTCAGACACTTCTTTTAATAACTCGTTTCTTGTCAATATAAACTATCTGCATACCATCTTTATTTTCAGTCATCTTTTATTTATTTGCTTTTTTTTACTTTTTTAGACGTCTTCTGTTAGGAGATTCTATTCAACATTCCTTAAACCATATACAATAGCGATAGAAATGAGATTTACACAAAAATATTAAAAGAGTTCGGATAATAATGAAATACACTTGTCTGCTAAATCAATTGGCGGCGTTAGAAGCATATTTCATCGTCGTAAAAAAAAATCAACATATGACTATAATACAATACAATAATAATTTTAATATGCAATAAATAAGTTTAAACCATTGAATTTTTGTTCTTCTTAAAAGTGCCTTTTCAGTTGTGCTTTTACGTTTTCCATATACGCTGCATACTCTAGTAACAAACATATTGAATTGTTTGATAAATATTCATAATAATATGTATTTAAAACCATATTACAATATATGCAATGATAATTATTATGAAGTGATTAAGTGCTTTTTTTGTATACGCGCATCTTCATATATGTTAAGCAAACATATTCTTACATAACCATAAGACAAAGAAGTCGATATATAGATTCAATTTTAAAAATTTTTTTATTCATAGTAAATTTTCAAATGAGATCCAACTATGTATATGGACAGTAGATAGAAATTTTAAAATTTTGTTATATTACGTATAAGAATCCATAGTATTAAGATGAGCATTTATTTAATGTAGTAAACAAAAGTGATTCATACATTGTAATTAAATACATAAAAGTCAAAAGTATTTTTTATAGACCAAACTTTTTATAATGATCGAGTTATAATAGTACTTAAGATTTATACCAATTCAAAATGATATACTGAAAACAAATCAAAATTTTCTTTATTCTTTATTGTTTGTAAATATACATCAAATTCAAAGAAAAAATCAATTGTTTTATTTACCCATTTTAAAATAGAAAAGATTCCCGCAAACTTGTTCATCGATAACATTAACTATCCAGGACCATAACATACACATAAATGCTTTTTAGAGTGGCCATACACTGTCCAAGCGAATGTACAATAAACGGTTATTTTCTTTGGTTGCATTTCGTACGTCGGTAACGCAACCAAAGAAAATGACCGTTTATCGTACGACCATTGGACAGTATAGGGCGATTCTTAGTGGAAGTTCTTTATCCTTATATTCAAATATTCAATAAGAAAATCGTGGGCAAGCTTTTTTGTTTCATTCATGATTATAACTTATTATTTGCCCTTTGCTTCCAAAATCCAATCAACTCCCCAACCCCGGCCACCACTTGTCTACATGGCGAATTTCCTGAATTCTGGAAACGAACATCAAATAAACCAACACAATTTCTTGAAATTATAAACAAAAATATAATACTTTTATTACATTGCAATAAACGCAACTGATACAATGGCTAAAACAAAGGTCTTATTTTCTAAGCACTGGAACACACAAACAACTGCATTATTCGTCCTACAACAATGATGGTATACTGTCAATTTCGTTGCCGAACACCTCATTACTCTCCTCGCTAGTGTCGAAATCTTCTTCCCATTCACACAGTCCCGGAAAACGTTCACTCTTTCTTTGGCACTTTGAAGCGGGCTCACCCGTTCGGTAAATAGGTTCCGTGAAAATTGGCGTAAAATCGTAGTTGCATGTCAACAGGAATGCAAGTCCTCGGTGCCCCATCCAATATCTTATGGCTGCACATCCAACACGTTTTGCGCGGTCGGCAACCATCATTGCAAAGTGGCCAATTTGTTTTCTGTAAACAAGAAAATGAAGGAATGAGTAATATGAGTACATAATAACAAATACAGGAATTCTTCTTTAGAGGTATTGAAATCATATTTTAAACACAGACACAGGTTAAGGTTTTCAGGTTTCCTTGATGACTACATCAAATAAAATAAATAACAGGCGCGACAATCCAATTGGACTAAGGCCGCAAGATGTGTTAGTGTCATCCTATTTCCAAGATCTTATCTGCTTTTTGTCGAGTAAATGAGATCAGCATCACGCTCAGCAGTGTTATTTATCCCCTCGTTTAACATCTAAGTGAGATCATAGTCCGTCACAAGCTCGTGAGTTCGAAAAACACCATGATCCACGGTGAGATTCGAACTCATTACCCTGTGCACCGAAGGTGCGCACTAACCGCTAGACCAGCCAGGCTAAACTAGCTGGAAATCTGCCAGGCAGTAGGCTTCAGCGACAATATTTTGACGGCAACATACTGAATTAAGGCAGGAAAAGTCGACCTAGTAAAATGCTCTTGAGCAAGGCAATTGATTGCATTGACTTTGATACAAAACAACTTCCTTCCATTCGCTCCTGTCCGAAATCGAAGATTTAAATGGACCCTTACCAAAAGCTCCAACAGTGGACAGGCTTTAAATCCTAATAGGTATAAAAACTGTTAGGACTTGCCTGTTTCGCATATTTTTACTCAGAATGCCTTGGCAGTCAAGATACGTTCCGCTATCGATGGCTTTCCTAAGGATTAACAAGAAGCGTTTTCCAGGAAACATCGGATTAGTTTATTAACGTGGACCGCAAAATTTGTCTGGCTCCTCGTCGCTTGCAGAGTGGGTAAGAAAGAAAGATTCTTCCAGTTGCCCGCAATTTGTTGTGGAATTTTCAAAATTAGTGCGTTGTAGACTAAGGTGACTAGATGCCTGATAGACGAATGATGTACACACTATCTATTAGTGGAAGTGGATCTCGATTCGAACACAAGCATTTTTGTGATTAACCCCAAAACAACTTTTTTTTTTCATCTCAATTTTCTCTAACTTCTGCCTAGGTGAAGTGCTTGCATAAATGCTTTTTTTTTGCTGCAGGCAGTTTCTATGTTTGAATCGGTAAAATCGGACAATGGGGTCATAAGGCTGCCATACAAACTCCCAAATTAGGTTCTTCTAAGAAAAACTTTTTTATTTGTGTACCAATTTCAACCAAATTTCACACAAATGTGTTTCTATTGATAACACAAAACATATTGTAGGAATGGATCAAATCGGAACATGGGGTCATGGGGCTGCCATACAAACCTAACCCCCAAATTAGGTTCTTCTAAGAAAAACTTTTTTATTTGTGCACCAATTTCATTCATCAATTGAGAACGGCTGGACCGATTTGAATGCTTCTTTTTTTGTTTTATCCGTCTTACGTAGGAAAAGGTTTATGGACCAAATTTTTTTTTTAAATCTCGAAGGAAGTGGTGGTAAATATCGAAATTTCATTTTGTATGAGAGTCAACTGTTGCAATCAAGTTTTCATCGACAACATTTAAATTGAATGGGAATATTTAGTTGTCATTGGATCAAATACAGTGTTAATTGTAGTCAAGGTGACTATGTTTTTACGTACACACATCCTTTAGTCCGAGCCGTGATGGTAAAAAACCGGGGTTTTCGAACTGTCGGAAATTAACCATCTTAAAAGTTGCGTTTAGTTACGGTGATATCGAAACGGTTGGTCAGCCGAAGCAAAACTTGACCAGTATAGCGTAATTAGACGTAATTAGACGCAAAAATTAGAGGTGTTCGGGGGTATGGGTAACTGTCGGATCGAACCTATTTTTTTCGATAGAGGACCTCTCCGTGAGTCTACAAACATTGGTCAGCCGAGCCGCAACCTGACCGAAGGGTTCGGCCAACCAGTTTAAAGGTGCGATTTTTTTAGGTGCGATGGGGTTTTCGGAACTGTCGGATCAAACCTATTCTATTCGATAAAGGACCGCCCCCTGATGCAAAAAATACTGGTCAGCCGAGCGGCAACCTGACCGAAGGGTTCGGCCAACCAGTTCGAAATTACCAATTTTTACGGGTCGATGGGGTTTCAGAACTGTCGGATCAAACCTATTCTATTCGATAGAGGGTCACTCCCTGATGCTAAAAACATTGGTCAGCCGAACCGCAACCTGACCAAAGGGTTCGGCCAACCAGTTCGAAATTACCAATTTTGACGGGTCGATGGGGTATCAGAACTGTCGGATCAAACCTATTCTATTCGATAGAGGGTCACTCCCTGATGATAAAAACACTGGTCAGCCGAACCGGAACCTGACCGAAGGGTTCGGCCAACCAGTTTGAAAGTAACAATTTTGACGGGTCGATGGGGTTTCAGAACTGTCGAATCAAACCTATTCTATTCGATAGAGGGTCACTCCCTGATACTAAAAACACTGGTCAGCCGAACCGCAACCTGACCGAAGGGTTCGGCCAACCAGTTCGAAAGTACCAATTTTGACGGGTCGATGGGGTATCAGAACTGTCGGATCAAACCTATTCTATTCGATAGAGGGTCACTCCCTGGTGCTAAAAACACTGGTCAGCCGAACGGCAACCTGACCCAAAGGTTCGGCCAACCAGTTTGAAAGTACCAATTTTGACGGGTCGATGGGGTATCAGAACTGTCGGATCGAACCTATTCTATTCGATAGAGGGTCACTCCCTGATACTAAAAACACTGGTCAGCCGAACCGCAACCTGACCGAAGGGTTCGGCCAACCAGTTCGAAAGTACCAATTTTGACGGGTCGATGGGGTATCAGAACTGTCGGATCAAACCTATTCTATTCGATAAAGGACCGCCCCCTGATGCTAAAAACACTGGTCAGCCGAACCGCAACCTGACCGAAGGGCTCGGCCAACCAGTTCAAAGGTGCTAATTAATTAAGTGCGTTCGGGGTTTCAGAACTGTCGGATCAAACCTATTCTATTCGATAGAGGGTCACTCCATGGTGCTAAAAACACTGGTCAGCCGAACCGCAACCTGACCGAAGGGCTCGGCCAACCAGTTTAAAGGTGCTTATTAATTAAGTGCGTTCGGGGTCTTAAAGCTGTCGGATCAAACCTATTCTATTCGATAGAGGGTCACTCCCTGGTGCTAAAAACACTGGTCAGCCGACCCGCAACCTCACCGAAGGGTTCGACCAACCAGTTTGAAAGTACCAATTTTGCCGGGTCGATGGGGTATCCGAACTGTCGGATCGAACCTATTCTATTCGATAAAGGATCGCCCCCTGATGCTAAAAACACTGGTCAGCCGAACCGCAACCTGACCGAAGGGTTCGGCCAACCAGTTTGAGGGTGCTCATTTTCTAGGTGTAGTACATACATATACATATGTTTATATCGCTTTCATATCTTTTTACCTAGAAATCTGCTCTCCTCGCCACATTCAACGCGTCTAATCTCTTTCAAGCATTAAGCTCTTTACAGACTATAGAAGATTTTGCATAATCTTGAGATTTTACAAAATCTAGGCGAAAATCTTCTAGATTTTCCATACATTTTCATAGATTTTGTACGGAAATTATAACCAAAATCTCGGAGAAAATCTTTACAAAATCATGGTGAAGCGTGGTGAGCTTCGCATTTGATAATACTACAGTAGAGGTAATCTAATCCATTTTCCGCTTCGCACATGGTTTTGTGCACAAAAGTTTGATGACGAACATAAACCATTAATTCCTATAAGATAGATTCTGCTTCTTGTTTTAACAAATTAATATAAATAGCAGTTTCATGCATGAAATTGTCGGAATTTTTAATTTAGACGGATTGTCCTGTACTGTCAAGTCGTAGAAAAAGATTACGACCAAAGTGTGAACAGCATACAGGATTACATAATCTACCTAGATATTGCGGCCATATGTGAAAAGTCTATTAGGTGCTTGTCCGAAACCGGATTTCTCTCCCACTAGGATTGTATGAGTACACGTAGCCTTCATTCATAATTTCAGAGATCATTCATAAATCACACACAGATCATAGTCCAATCCCTACAAGCCTGCACACACACAATCAAAACACAAGTAAAAAACAAAGTTTTTTTTCTCAAATTTTCACGCTCATAATGCCCTTAACCCAGCGCGTACATTAAGCTGTGTAATGCCGCGTCCACGTCAACGACAACTTGTTTGATTAAACTTTTCCCTCGCACTTATCGCAAGTTGGAAGGCTGTTCGCACGATACAATATTCTCTCCAACTCAAACAAGTCGTCCAACTTCTGTTCACACGCACGATTAGTCTTCAAATTCGTTTGAATATCAAAAGTTGGAAAAAAATTGGATCGTGCGAGCGGCCTTACAGCCCTTATACACCTGCAACTTGGTCGCCAACCTAGGTTGGCAACACGCAAAAAAACCGGAAATTAAGTAATTTGTAGGCATGTTGCAGGTTGCAGTACCAGGTTGCAAGAACGTGAATGGCGTGGTTGCCGGAATGTTGCAAGTGTGTAGTAACGTACCTGCAACCTAGGTTGGCAACCAAGTTGCAGGTGTATTTGGCCTGTTAAGCTCGACTTCACGACGACGCATATTCCCGGGGTCATCATGTCGATGAGACGAGAAAATTTATGGCATCGCAAAAGGTATGAATCGTATTTACATATGTATATATGTACATACATATGCATACATAGATACGAGAACTCTTGTGTAGAACTGAATTTGTAGAATGAGCCAAATTCATTCCTTTTGATGATTTTAAGAAATTGCATTGAAGTGACAATGAAAATTTTGTTATTAGCCGAAACAAATTAAGCCAAAATATGGCCATCGAACGGCAAAAATTATTATGGGAAAAAAGTCCCCACCGATTAAGGTTCGCAGCCTTAACAAAGGGGGAATAGGGGGTATTTGGTTTTTTTTTGCGATTATTTCAAAAACAGCAAGAGATACAGAAAAATGATCTGAGGACACAAACAAAAACCACGTAAAGTTGCACTTTGTATGGGAGGTACACTTGGTTTTATCCGATTGAGTTGATGTTTGGTGGGTGCTGATGTTTACTTGTGCTTCCATTGGCAAATGGAAGATGTTTTTTTCATGTTTGACTAATTTTTCTTGATTCTAAATCTTCATTTCATCCCTATTCTCTTTCCGACTTAAGTATATGAGTAATATATAAACTTATATATTTATACTTTCTATACTAATTACATAAAATAGCTTATATGGTAAATAGGTAATAATATACCACTTGGTTGCTAAAACATCCTAAAGAAACGATTGTGAAAGGATACAAAATTTCGTCAATTTCCAATATTTGATATCTTCACTATAAATATCAAATTTGGACTTCCTTACTCCTTATGATTGGAAGAGTCCTTTTTCCGTATCCACACCTGAAGAAGGTGTGAAATGCGTGATGAAACAAAATTCGAAACGACTTAAGCGAATTACTCAAATTTTAATTATAATAGAAAATACGCATTTCCACATCCAAAGTGGAAAAAAATAAGTATCTTATTCTCGTTTCCGTCACAGATGCAGGGATTGGGAAAAATAACTTTAAGAGAGGTCCAGTAGTTTTTAGGCCGAACCGTTACAAACAAACATTCCCATAGCTATTTTATATAATCAGTATAGAAAGTATAGATATAGATATTACTCATATACGAGTTAGAATTAGAATTATAATTTTATTGAAAAATAAGTTATAATTATAATTATTATACATAATAATTTTCATTTTAAACCTTTTTTAAAAAAATGCAGGTTCAGCCATTAAATTTAGTTTGCGCGTATTCGCATTATGTCGAAGATGATTTTTGCTGAAAATTGTGTTGCTCCGGTCAAAAACTTTTAGAATTTATTATTTAAACTATAGTATTCATTCAAGTCATAATATGTAAAAAATTGTCAAAAAATAAAACGACTAACTTATTCTCGAAGTTAGTAATCCTAAGATAGCTTAGGTGTAGGACGTAGGACTACGAAACTACCCAGCAAACAATTTCTATCGTCCGCGATACGAATTCAATTCGCCTGATAGAAAACATTTCTCGAATTTCATATCGTTTTCGGATTAAAGGCGTCACTCCCTTCGTGAAGGAATAGTGACCGATATTAATTCGCCAGGAAGATAATTTGGCGATAATAGACTAATACATAGAAAAAGTGAAACAATTTTTTTTTTATTTTTCCCTTTTTTCTAATTGTTTTTCTTCTATTTCATCCTTAACTTTTTTTACCTTATTTTAAACTTTACCTTTTTACACTTTGCTTCTACTGGGAATCGAACCGGGCACCTATCGTTTCGTAGTCCTACGTCCTACACCTGAGCTATCTAAGATCACAAATTATGGGAATAAATTAGTCGTTTTATATTTTGACAATTTCGTAATTCGCTCGTTGGGAAGAATTACGATTTTATCATCCTTGCAAAAATGAGAAGATATTTCGTTAATAGGAGTCACATTCCTGACATATTGATGACGATAAAGCGATTTTTCGTCGGGGAGACAAGCTTACGATAAATTTTTCATTTGAATGATATCGTTTTCGTATCATTTTTGTGATTTTTCGAATAAAACGATAAAATTGTTTGCTGGGTATAGGTGCCCGGTTCGATTCCCAGTAGAAGCAAAATGTAAAAAGGTTAAGTTAAAATAAGGTAAAATAATAATAATAGATAAAAAAAATTAGAATAAAAAGGAAAAAAATAAAAAATAATATTTTTTCACCACAGTCATTGTTTTTCCATAAATTCTTCATAGTCCGTAGTGGTGATTCTACATCAACGACAGTCTTCGGAATAAGATCGATTCCAGTTCTCACTTAGTCATAGTTCTCCTTAGTAGAAGGCCTTCGATTCTTTATCGATGAATTGTCGATTCTGTTCTAACTGGGGTACGCTGCCTGTCATAACTATAGCCAATGATGATGCTATCGCTTGCTACAAATGTTTTTTCTCTATTGAAACGTTTAAGGTCAGGATTTTGCAGAGAAGTTCTAACACTATTAGAGGTGGTTACTTCAACTGTTAAATACATAAACAACACTGCTTAACACTATTAAGCAACACTGTCCAAAATGTGTAGTAGGGTAGGCTACCATGGAACACTTGATGACGTCACTTCCAGTATAGGAAGAACTCTTAGGATTGTCCTCACGATAAATTGCTTCGTTTTCTACGGAAGATAGGACACATCACAGATTTTGTTTTGTTTGTTTAATCCGTTTTACGCTGAGGAAGGTTTATAGACCGAGAAAATTTTGAAAGTCTCAAAGGAAGTGGCGGTAAATCTAAATTCCATTTCGTATGTATGGAATATTTAGTTGTCATTGGATAAAATACAGATAAATTGTATTCAAGGTGACTACGTTTTTGCGTACATACCTATATCCTGGATGTTGGTCACAGCAATTTCACAATTAGCTTCGTACTACTTCGGAAATCCGTCGATATCTCCGCAATCCTTCGGCGGAGCGGCACGATTGAGGTGTTGCCGGACCAGCCACAAAAGCGTTATTGGAACTTCTTCCCCAATCAGTGCACAGAGTGGTCAGAGGCAACCGTCAACCCGAAGGTATGATGGTTTCTGGGTTAGTATGAACAGTGTAGGTGGCGTGCGCACATTTTAGTGCACTTGGCGAAAACTGAGTAAATGAGTGTGCTGATGCTGACATATATGAATAGGTATAATAACAAATTATTAATTAATGATTTTCGAGATAACTCACGCTAATATAGTTGAAGGGCATGTGCAGTCTCATCAATCAGTCAGGGGGTCGAGTATGTTATTGTTGTATTGCCTTGACCGCTTAACCCCCGACGGAAATCTATCGCGTTTTTCCATATACACTTTGGTTTCACCATCGATAGGTCGATCTCAATAAATTATAGTTAGCAGGTTGATTGGCATTCAAATTAGTGTCAAGTTGTGATTGAAACCAATAACACGAGCGAAGCGAGCACTAGATAAGAGAGCGAGCGAACCGAGCTTCCTTAGCTAGTAAATTTATATAAAAATATTACACTATCAGTTCAAAAAAGATCCTGGTGTAATAAACATATATAAAAAAGATATTGCGCTGGCTTTGTAGCTTTAATAGGTTATGGGCCAGGATCAGCTCATATAATTAACAAAAAATAATAAGTCACTAAATGAATAATAAAAAGAAGTGATAAAGTTAATATTGAAAGTTGCACAAAATAAGCACGAAGAATCATGAACTCAGCTCGTATATAGGTCTTTGTAAGGATAATTACGATACATGGAAAATGCAGAAGAAGCTTTATTTAAAAAAATACCGGCGTACAGAGGGCTGCGCCCGCAATACGAGGTTTTTTTAGATTTTGGATACATACATAGTGAATAATTTTGCACGTATATTTTATAGGTAATAAATAAGAATTATGCACAATATTAATGAAATGCTGCTTGTAAATCTATTTTTGGATTGGTCCAAATAAACGCGTTCCAGAATGAAAGGCTAACAACGCCTTTCATTCATACTCCAAATTGGAACCAACGTCTAAGTATTTCGTGCTGAAGACTGTTACGATTCTACACATTCCTACCAAATTTCATGACGATCGGTTAAGCCGTTCGCGAGTGCGAGAGTGAACAGACGGACGGACAGACGGACGGACAAAATCAATTTCATAAGGGTTTTTTGAAAAATCTAAAAAACCCTAAAAAACCGATGCTTGAGGATACGTTAACGGATCCATAGGAAAGCCTACAGTTGAAAACGGAAATACATTCTCGATTGCTGAAAAATCATGCATTGAAAAAGATCGGATGGCAAAATCCGATATCATATTATTAATCAATCCGTCCAATTAAAGGATATTAACTGAACCGTCAAGATATTTGCTCTGTGGCATGGTTCAAGAGTAATGCCATCGTATTTACCGACGTGTCGTAAAAGGCTACTAAAAGGGAGAGGAGAGATGTTTTGGCACTAGTGTGGGAAAACAAATAAATTAATGGACTTACCTTTAAAGCGCTGTTTTCACGATGGATTTGTCGTCCAACTTTTGAGCATTCAAACAAGTTAGACAAGAAATCCATCGTGTAAATTGAAGTTGGACAACAAGTTTGAAGTGGAACGAGCATTCAAACAAATCCACCGTGAAAACAGAAGTTGGACAACTTGTTTCAGATGCATTGATTATAGTCCAATCGAAATATAATATACTTTCTAAAAAAGAATTTATGCGCCTAGCGTTTTATGTTGTTGTAAATTTTAAGAGATGCAAAGATTGTTCTGGTAATCAAACTGGAATCATCCGACCATATAAGATATACATATATATGTATATACATATGTATGAATATGTTTACAGAATATTCACCGGATTAATTGATTGATGCGAGTTTCAATGGCTTTCACACAAAAGCGATGTATGTATATATGCGTATGTACATTATGTATATGAACCATAATTTCCAAAATTATTTGTACTACGAAATGAAAATCATAATCGAAAGCTTTGTAGTACTCCGAAAGTTTGCAATGCATCGAAAATAAATTTGGATCACACGTTCCAGATGATCATGTTTTTGGTTAAATCGTAGAATATGTAGTAGTTTGGTTTCGAACTGAACGGGCGGTAGGTTTTCTTTCTGATTTTATAGTTATGTATGTACATACCTACAAACAATGACATGACATGATAGTATGCAGTGTGCAATGTTAATTCGAGAATAGGAATGCTACAGGCGTCAGAGAATACAATGTCGTTGGCCGCCAAGACAAATAAAATATGAATATCCAACGAAAAAAAACCCGTTTTATCTTGTACGACGCGACGTGCGTACTATCATGCTCACATCGCTCGTGTGAATAACACACTACAACGCACGCAAAACTCAAAATACTTTATCAATTGCAGCCCAGACCGAAAATTAATTGTTTCGGTTTTGAAAAAAAATTGTCATTATTTTTGGAATCGAGAGATCGAACTATTTGATTCATCAATGTTCAAATACCTTTCATCCAGCTACTGATTACCAATATCTGTGCGCTATCATCCAATTCCGGCTTTCCGTAGACTTTTCGGGCACGCTGTATAATCATTCGGACAGGTTTCCTTTAATGTTTAAAATATTCACGAAAAAATAAAAGAAAAAGCTATTATATTTTTCCTGTACTAATACGTATAACAAAAACTGATAACGTTTTACGACCGCTCCAACTTTCAACTACTGTTTACACGGCCAACAAGTTTGATAGGATTTGTTTGAGAGAATATCGTACGTGTAAACAGCCTTCCAGCTTGGATAAGTTTGAGGGAAAAGTTGGATGCAAACAAGTTTGATGCCATCTAAACGCGCCTTTACATACACCGACAGTCTCCAGACACAGTAACCCTTGGGCTTCATTCAAACGGCGCGAAAACGGCTCGCAAGCTCCAGCCATACAAATGCATTGGCTTATATGGGAAGCTCACGACGAGCGAGAGCTGTGCCGCTGTCAAAACTCAACTAGCGAGACGTGTTTCCACATATCGTGCACCAAAACCCGCAAATTCACGGCTAGCGAGCCGTGTTTTGACAGTGGCACGGCTCTCGTTTGCTCTCGCTCGTCGTTAGCAAAATTTTAGTCTAGCGCCGAATTTTTCAATAAAATTCTAATGTCTTATATACCATTGCGACCGTATTTTTATTTATTTTTTCCTGCAATAATCCAGCGATGTATGTTTTTTGCCGACCCAATATCGTATTTTTCTTCAACTATATAATTTATTTTATTTAACTTAAGTATGTACTCGTATATGAGTAATATCTATATCTATACTTTCTATACTGATTATATAAAATAGCTTATATGGGAATGTTTGTTTGTAACGGTTCGGCCTAAAAACTACTGGACCTCTCTTAAAGTTATTTTTCCCAATCCCTGCATCTGTGACGGAAACGAGAATAAGATACTTATTTTTTTCCACTTTGGATGTGGAAATGCGTATTTTCTATTATAATTAAAATTTGAGTAATTCGCTTAAGTCGTTTCGAATTTTGTTTCATCACGCATTTCACACCTTCTTCAGGTGTGGATACGGAAAAAGGACTCTTCCAATCATAAGGAGTAAGGAAGTCCAAATTTGATATTTATAGTGAAGATATCAAATATTGGAAATTGACGAAATTTTGTATCCTTTCACAATCGTTTCTTTAGGATGTTTTAGCAACCAAGTGGTATATTATTACCTATTTACTATATAAGCTATTTTATGTAATTAGTATAGAAAGTATAAATATAGATATTACTCATATACTTAAGTCGGAAAGAGAATAGGGATGAAATGAAGATTTAGAATCAAGAAAAATTAGTCAAACATGAAAAAAACATCTTCCATTTGCCAATGGAAGCACAAGTAAACATCAGCACCCACCAAACATCAACTCAATCGGATAAAACCAAGTGTACCTCCCATACAAAGTGCAACTTTACGTGGTTTTTGTTTGTGTCCTCAGATCATTTTTCTGTATCTCTTGCTGTTTTTGAAATAATCGCAAAAAAAAACAAATACCCCCTATTCCCCCTTTGTTAAGGCTGCGAACCTTAATCGGTGGGGACTTTTTTCCCATAATAATTTTTGCCGTTCGATGGCCATATTTTGGCTTAATTTGTTTCGGCTAATAACAAAATTTTCATTGTCACTTCAATGCAATTTCTTAAAATCATCAAAAGGAATGAATTTGGCTCATTCTACAAATTCAGTTCTACACAAGAGTTCTCGTATCTATGTATGCATATGTATGTACATATATACATATGTAAATACGATTCATACCTTTTGCGATGCCATAAATTTTCTCGTCTCATCGACATGATGACCCCGGGAATATGCGTCGTCGTGAAGTCGAGCTTAAGGCCGCTCGCACGATCCAATTTTTTTCCAACTTTTGATATTCAAACGAATTTGAAGACTAATCGTGCGTGTGAACAGAAGTTGGACGACTTGTTTGAGTTGGAGAGAATATTGTATCGTGCGAACAGCCTTCCAACTTGCGATAAGTGCGAGGGAAAAGTTTAATCAAACAAGTTGTCGTTGACGTGGACGCGGCATTACACAGCTTAATGTACGCGCTGGGTTAAGGGCATTATGAGCGTGAAAATTTGAGAAAAAAAACTTTGTTTTTTACTTGTGTTTTGATTGTGTGTGTGCAGGCTTGTAGGGATTGGACTATGATCTGTGTGTGATTTATGAATGATCTCTGAAATTATGAATGAAGGCTACGTGTACTCATACAATCCTAGTGGGAGAGAAATCCGGTTTCGGACAAGCACCTAATAGACTTTTCACATATGGCCGCAATATCTAGGTAGATTATGTAATCCTGTATGCTGTTCACACTTTGGTCGTAATCTTTTTCCACGACTTGACAGTACAGGACAATCCGTCTAAATTAAAAATTCCGACAATTTCATGCATGAAACTGCTATTTATATTAATTTGTTAAAACAAGAAGCAGAATCTATCTTATAGGAATTAATGGTTTATGTTCGTCATCAAACTTTTGTGCACAAAACCATGTGCGAAGCGGAAAATGGATTAGATTACCTCTACTGTAGTATTATCAAATGCGAAGCTCACCACGCTTCACCATGATTTTGTAAAGATTTTCTCCGAGATTTTGGTTATAATTTCCGTACAAAATCTATGAAAATGTATGGAAAATCTAGAAGATTTTCGCCTAGATTTTGTAAAATCTCAAGATTATGCAAAATCTTCTATAGTCTGTAAAGAGCTTAATGCTTGAAAGAGATTAGACGCGTTGAATGTGGCGAGGAGAGCAGATTTCTAGGTAAAAAGATATGAAAGCGATATAAACATATGTATATGTATGTACTACACCTAGAAAATGAGCACCCTCAAACTGGTTGGCCGAACCCTTCGGTCAGGTTGCGGTTCGGCTGACCAGTGTTTTTAGCATCAGGGGGCGATCCTTTATCGAATAGAATAGGTTCGATCCGACAGTTCGGATACCCCATCGACCCGGCAAAATTGGTACTTTCAAACTGGTTGGTCGAACCCTTCGGTGAGGTTGCGGGTCGGCTGACCAGTGTTTTTAGCACCAGGGAGTGACCCTCTATCGAATAGAATAGGTTTGATCCGACAGCTTTAAGACCCCGAACGCACTTAATTAATTAGCACCTTTAAACTGGTTGGCCGAGCCCTTCGGTCAGGTTGCGGTTCGGCTGACCAGTGTTTTTAGCACCAGGGAGTGACCCTCTATCGAATAGAATAGGTTTGATCCGACAGTTCTGAAACCCCGAACGCACTTAATTAATTAGCACCTTTGAACTGGTTGGCCGAGCCCTTCGGTCAGGTTGCGGTTCGGCTGACCAGTGTTTTTAGCATCAGGGGGCGGTCCTTTATCGAATAGAATAGGTTTGATCCGACAGTTCTGATACCCCATCGACCCGTCAAAATTGGTACTTTCGAACTGGTTGGCCGAACCCTTCGGTCAGGTTGCGGTTCGGCTGACCAGTGTTTTTAGTATCAGGGAGTGACCCTCTATCGAATAGAATAGGTTCGATCCGACAGTTCTGATACCCCATCGACCCGTCAAAATTGGTACTTTCAAACTGGTTGGCCGAACCTTTGGGTCAGGTTGCCGTTCGGCTGACCAGTGTTTTTAGCACCAGGGAGTGACCCTCTATCGAATAGAATAGGTTTGATCCGACAGTTCTGATACCCCATCGACCCGTCAAAATTGGTACTTTCGAACTGGTTGGCCGAACCCTTCGGTCAGGTTGCGGTTCGGCTGACCAGTGTTTTTAGTATCAGGGAGTGACCCTCTATCGAATAGAATAGGTTTGATTCGACAGTTCTGAAACCCCATCGACCCGTCAAAATTGTTACTTTCAAACTGGTTGGCCGAACCCTTCGGTCAGGTTCCGGTTCGGCTGACCAGTGTTTTTATCATCAGGGAGTGACCCTCTATCGAATAGAATAGGTTTGATCCGACAGTTCTGATACCCCATCGACCCGTCAAAATTGGTAATTTCGAACTGGTTGGCCGAACCCTTTGGTCAGGTTGCGGTTCGGCTGACCAATGTTTTTAGCATCAGGGAGTGACCCTCTATCGATTAGAATAGGTTTGATCCGACAGTTCTGAAACCCCATCGACCCGTAAAAATTGGTAATTTCGAACTGGTTGGCCGAACCCTTCGGTCAGGTTGCCGCTCGGCTGACCAGTATTTTTTGCATCAGGGGGCGGTCCTTTATCGAATAGAATAGGTTTGATCCGACAGTTCCGAAAACCCCATCGCACCTAAAAAAATCGCACCTTTAAACTGGTTGGCCGAACCCTTCGGTCAGGTTGCGGCTCGGCTGACCAATGTTTTTAGACTCACGGAGAGGTCCTCTATCGAAAAAAATAGGTTCGATCCGACAGTTACCCATACCCCCGAACACCTCTAATTTTTGCGTCTAATTACGTCTAATTACGCTATACTGGTCAAGTTTTGCTTCGGCTGACCAACCGTTTCGATATCACCGTAACTAAACGCAACTTTTAAGAAGGTTAATTTCCGACAGTTCGAAAACCCCGGTTTTTTACCATCACGGCTCGGACTACTTGATGTTGGTCACAGCAATTTCACAATAGACTTCGTACTACTTCGGGAATCCGTCGATATCTCCGCGATCCTTTGGCGGAACGACACGATTGAGGTGTCGCCGGATTCGCAACAAAATTGCCTAAAGGGTCACCGGGCGCTTTTCCCAATAACCGTCAGCCCGGATGTTGGCATAGCAAGATTACAATTAACTTCGTACTACTTCGAAATTCGCGATATCTCTGCAATCCTTCGGCCGAGCGACACGATTGAGGTGTCGCGGGATTCGCCATAAAATTGCTTAAAGGGTCATCGGTCCCTTTTACCCAATCAGTGTACCGTGTTTTTATTGGGTCAAATAAATTGTATTCAAGGTGACTACGTTTTTACGCGTTTGTATGCATATACAACATCCTGGATATTGGCCAAAGCAATTTCACAATCAACTTCGTATTGCTTCGAAAATCCGTCGATGTGCTTCCTCGGTTGCCCTCCCATCGATGGGAACTTTTAGCATTTTGTTTGCAGTCATAGAAGCTACAAATTTGTCATAGACGATCTTACAACATACACCCCCGTTACAGAGATATTCACGAAAAACTCAAAAATTGTCGTTTTTCTAGGGTGTGAGGCCCAGTAGCACCCTTAAGGGTGTACATATTGATGAGAAATTTGGCCACTTGCTTTAGAACCGTATTTCCTACAAAGAGCCGTACATCATCTTTTAGTCAGAGTTACCGTTATAAAGATTTTCCTGAAACCCTCTTAAAAATACCGTTCGACCTCCTTGCACCGTTAGGAGTGCTCAAATAAAAGTCGACTTTTGATATTTTATTCTGGAGCCACAAGAGCTACAAACTTGGCATACACACCTTTTTAGCCTATATTCTTCTTCTTCTCAGTACCGCATGTGGGGCCATGGTGTGTTAACTCAGCCGTTTATAGGCAATTTCGTGTCAACGTTCCATTGCATATCATTTCGGAGTGTATATAATAGGTGTGTTTTTTTGGTTATCCCGTGCAGGTTTGGGTAACGAAACTCCATATAAAAAAAATGACAGCTGACGCACCTGTCATTTTTTTTATATGAAGTTTCGTTACCCAAACCTGCACGGGATAACCAAAAAAACACACCTAATGTTGCAAGCACTATATATTTCCTATCCGCACATGTACAGAAATTTTGGACCACGCCGAGATTCGATCTTCGGACCTCTAGATTACTATAGCATCGTAGAGTGCGACTCAACCAGTGAAGTACAGAGCGTGTCAGCACATATTACCGTTGATATATTCAAAGACACCTATTTTACAAGGTCTTGGACACTGATACAGACGGGGACTTTTGGGGTTTTTTTAGGACCTCGCAAGGAAGGCTCATGCAGAAATTCAGCTTTCCCCTGATTTTTCCGAAGTGAAATGCTAAATATCCTAAGGTTTAATGCTTCCGTGCTGTTTCGTGACGAACACCTGTTGGTCGAATTAAGTTTATATGTAACTGCGCAGATGGCATGGCACGGTACGGAAGTAAAACTGTACTAGAGATCTTCGGCACGTAACGGAAGCGTTCTATTTCGCACTTAATGCTGAATCTAAGAAAAAACCATCTACATAACAATCCCCGAAATAGAAATTAAAGCATGTGCTGGAATGATTGTATGTCGCATATATTAATGCAGCTACTTGTGATTGGGATATTTTTTACTTTTAACAAGCTTTTCTTAAAGAACCATAAGGATTAGCGCAGAAATTTGAAAACTTCAGTCCCTATTTACGAAAATGGGCTTACATAATAATTATTCTTTTAAAAGGTTTTTGGATTTGACTCCACTCAGGGAAAAAACATCTCCACAAAGATCAATCTGTGGATCCTCGAATGCCATTGAAAATCTGTATCTCTACAGTATTTTGGGTAGAAATAGAATGGCTGCAGCAACAGCAACAACACCAATGCGAAATGTCAAGCAAAATGCATTTTAAATTGCTGTCAAAAATGCAAAATGCATTTTCGCTGTTCAGCACATTTGTCATGCCATGCTGCATCTAACGTAACCAGCATTATTATATTTAGTATAGAAAAAGAACCAAATGCATTTTACGAATATCGAATCTGGGACTGAATATACTTAAAGATGTATCCACACCGCTCGTCAAAAAACTCACATCGCGTGCTGCCATTGTGCAGCTACTTACCGTCTACACCTAGCTATTAAATGGAGCCTAAAGCCTAGTACTGACCTCGAGAGTGAAATTTTTCGCCGCTGCGATTTTTTTAATGAAAATGTATTCTTACTGTCTTGGAATATGTGGGGGAATGCTGGGGAATTCCGCAAGCTACAATCCGAAAACAGTTCCATAAATTTTCTCGGCCATTTTATGTATTTTTTTCCCGATTATTTCATCGTGAAATGTCAAATCACCGGGGAATCGAAAAATAATACATAAAATGGCCGAGGTATGAATTATGGAACCGGTTTCGGATTGTAGCTTATGGAAAACCCCACCGTTTGTGACATATTCCACGACAGTAAGTATCCATTTTTATTGATAAAATCCCTGGGCGAAAAATTTCACTCTCGATCTTAATTCAGCCCTTAAAAATGACATAATCAAATTTTTACTTTAGATGTTTTTGATTTGATTGTCAAAATCGAACTCTGCGCGTTTAAATTTATTATTAGTATATTTAAGAACAATACAATTTCATACAAAAAGCGACCAAAAAGCCAAATTGTAATTTTGAATTCGACAAACTATTAGTCCGAGCCGTGATGGTAAAAAACCGGGGTTTTCGAACTGTCGGAAATTAACCATCTTAAAAGTTGCGTTTAGTTACGGTGATATCGAAACGGTTGGTCAGCCGAAGCAAAACTTGACCAGTATAGCGTAATTAGACGTAATTAGACGCAAAAATTAGAGGTGTTCGGGGGTATGGGTAACTGTCGGATCGAACCTATTTTTTTCGATAGAGGACCTCTCCGTGAGTCTACAAACATTGGTCAGCCGAGCCGCAACCTGACCGAAGGGTTCGGCCAACCAGTTTAAAGGTGCGATTTTTTTAGGTGCGATGGGGTTTTCGGAACTGTCGGATCAAACCTATTCTATTCGATAAAGGACCGCCCCCTGATGCAAAAAATACTGGTCAGCCGAGCGGCAACCTGACCGAAGGGTTCGGCCAACCAGTTCGAAATTACCAATTTTTACGGGTCGATGGGGTTTCAGAACTGTCGGATCAAACCTATTCTATTCGATAGAGGGTCACTCCCTGATGCTAAAAACATTGGTCAGCCGAACCGCAACCTGACCAAAGGGTTCGGCCAACCAGTTCGAAATTACCAATTTTGACGGGTCGATGGGGTATCAGAACTGTCGGATCAAACCTATTCTATTCGATAGAGGGTCACTCCCTGATGATAAAAACACTGGTCAGCCGAACCGGAACCTGACCGAAGGGTTCGGCCAACCAGTTTGAAAGTAACAATTTTGACGGGTCGATGGGGTTTCAGAACTGTCGAATCAAACCTATTCTATTCGATAGAGGGTCACTCCCTGATACTAAAAACACTGGTCAGCCGAACCGCAACCTGACCGAAGGGTTCGGCCAACCAGTTCGAAAGTACCAATTTTGACGGGTCGATGGGGTATCAGAACTGTCGGATCAAACCTATTCTATTCGATAGAGGGTCACTCCCTGGTGCTAAAAACACTGGTCAGCCGAACGGCAACCTGACCCAAAGGTTCGGCCAACCAGTTTGAAAGTACCAATTTTGACGGGTCGATGGGGTATCAGAACTGTCGGATCGAACCTATTCTATTCGATAGAGGGTCACTCCCTGATACTAAAAACACTGGTCAGCCGAACCGCAACCTGACCGAAGGGTTCGGCCAACCAGTTCGAAAGTACCAATTTTGACGGGTCGATGGGGTATCAGAACTGTCGGATCAAACCTATTCTATTCGATAAAGGACCGCCCCCTGATGCTAAAAACACTGGTCAGCCGAACCGCAACCTGACCGAAGGGCTCGGCCAACCAGTTCAAAGGTGCTAATTAATTAAGTGCGTTCGGGGTTTCAGAACTGTCGGATCAAACCTATTCTATTCGATAGAGGGTCACTCCATGGTGCTAAAAACACTGGTCAGCCGAACCGCAACCTGACCGAAGGGCTCGGCCAACCAGTTTAAAGGTGCTTATTAATTAAGTGCGTTCGGGGTCTTAAAGCTGTCGGATCAAACCTATTCTATTCGATAGAGGGTCACTCCCTGGTGCTAAAAACACTGGTCAGCCGACCCGCAACCTCACCGAAGGGTTCGACCAACCAGTTTGAAAGTACCAATTTTGCCGGGTCGATGGGGTATCCGAACTGTCGGATCGAACCTATTCTATTCGATAAAGGATCGCCCCCTGATGCTAAAAACACTGGTCAGCCGAACCGCAACCTGACCGAAGGGTTCGGCCAACCAGTTTGAGGGTGCTCATTTTCTAGGTGTAGTACATACATATACATATGTTTATATCGCTTTCATATCTTTTTACCTAGAAATCTGCTCTCCTCGCCACATTCAACGCGTCTAATCTCTTTCAAGCATTAAGCTCTTTACAGACTATAGAAGATTTTGCATAATCTTGAGATTTTACAAAATCTAGGCGAAAATCTTCTAGATTTTCCATACATTTTCATAGATTTTGTACGGAAATTATAACCAAAATCTCGGAGAAAATCTTTACAAAATCATGGTGAAGCGTGGTGAGCTTCGCATTTGATAATACTACAGTAGAGGTAATCTAATCCATTTTCCGCTTCGCACATGGTTTTGTGCACAAAAGTTTGATGACGAACATAAACCATTAATTCCTATAAGATAGATTCTGCTTCTTGTTTTAACAAATTAATATAAATAGCAGTTTCATGCATGAAATTGTCGGAATTTTTAATTTAGACGGATTGTCCTGTACTGTCAAGTCGTGGAAAAAGATTACGACCAAAGTGTGAACAGCATACAGGATTACATAATCTACCTAGATATTGCGGCCATATGTGAAAAGTCTATTAGGTGCTTGTCCGAAACCGGATTTCTCTCCCACTAGGATTGTATGAGTACACGTAGCCTTCATTCATAATTTCAGAGATCATTCATAAATCACACACAGATCATAGTCCAATCCCTACAAGCCTGCACACACACAATCAAAACACAAGTAAAAAACAAAGTTTTTTTTCTCAAATTTTCACGCTCATAATGCCCTTAACCCAGCGCGTACATTAAGCTGTGTAATGCCGCGTCCACGTCAACGACAACTTGTTTGATTAAACTTTTCCCTCGCACTTATCGCAAGTTGGAAGGCTGTTCGCACGATACAATATTCTCTCCAACTCAAACAAGTCGTCCAACTTCTGTTCACACGCACGATTAGTCTTCAAATTCGTTTGAATATCAAAAGTTGGAAAAAAATTGGATCGTGCGAGCGGCCTTAAGCTCGACTTCACGACGACGCATATTCCCGGGGTCATCATGTCGATGAGACGAGAAAATTTATGGCATCGCAAAAGGTATGAATCGTATTTACATATGTATATATGTACATACATATGCATACATAGATACGAGAACTCTTGTGTAGAACTGAATTTGTAGAATGAGCCAAATTCATTCCTTTTGATGATTTTAAGAAATTGCATTGAAGTGACAATGAAAATTTTGTTATTAGCCGAAACAAATTAAGCCAAAATATGGCCATCGAACGGCAAAAATTATTATGGGAAAAAAGTCCCCACCGATTAAGGTTCGCAGCCTTAACAAAGGGGGAATAGGGGGTATTTGGTTTTTTTTTGCGATTATTTCAAAAACAGCAAGAGATACAGAAAAATGATCTGAGGACACAAACAAAAACCACGTAAAGTTGCACTTTGTATGGGAGGTACACTTGGTTTTATCCGTTTTTTGAGTTGATGTTTGGTGGGTGCTGATGTTTACTTGTGCTTCCATTGGCAAATGGAAGATGTTTTTTTCATGTTTGACTAATTTTTCTTGATTCTAAATCTTCATTTCATCCCTATTCTCTTTCCGACTTAAGTATATGAGTAATATCTATATTTATACTTTCTATACTAATTACATAAAATAGCTTATATGGTAAATAGGTAATAATATACCACTTGGTTGCTAAAACATCCTAAAGAAACGATTGTGAAAGGATACAAAATTTCGTCAATTTCCAATATTTGATATCTTCACTATAAATATCAAATTTGGACTTCCTTACTCCTTATGATTGGAAGAGTCCTTTTTCCGTATCCACACCTGAAGAAGGTGTGAAATGCGTGATGAAACAAAATTCGAAACGACTTAAGCGAATTACTCAAATTTTAATTATAATAGAAAATACGCATTTCCACATCCAAAGTGGAAAAAAATAAGTATCTTATTCTCGTTTCCGTCACAGATGCAGGGATTGGGAAAAATAACTTTAAGAGAGGTCCAGTAGTTTTTAGGCCGAACCGTTACAAACAAACATTCCCATAGCTATTTTATATAATCAGTATAGAAAGTATAGATATAGATATTACTCATATACGAGTTAGAATTAGAATTATAATTTTATTGAAAAATAAGTTATAATTATAATTATTATACATAATAATTTTCATTTTAAACCTTTTTTAAAAAAATGCAGGTTCAGCCATTAAATTTAGTTTGCGCGTATTCGCATTATGTCGAAGATGATTTTTGCTGAAAATTGTGTTGCTCCGGTCAAAAACTTTTAGAATTTATTATTTAAACTATAGTATTCATTCAAGTCATAATATGTAAAAAATTGTCAAAAAATAAAACGACTAACTTATTCTCGAAGTTAGTAATCCTAAGATAGCTTAGGTGTAGGACGTAGGACTACGAAACTACCCAGCAAACAATTTCTATCGTCCGCGATACGAATTCAATTCGCCTGATAGAAAACATTTCTCGAATTTCATATCGTTTTCGGATTAAAGGCGTCACTCCCTTCGTGAAGGAATAGTGACCGATATTAATTCGCCAGGAAGATAATTTGGCGATAATAGACTAATACATAGAAAAAGTGAAACAATTTTTTTTTTATTTTTCCCTTTTTTCTAATTGTTTTTCTTCTATTTCATCCTTAACTTTTTTTACCTTATTTTAAACTTTACCTTTTTACACTTTGCTTCTACTGGGAATCGAACCGGGCACCTATCGTTTCGTAGTCCTACGTCCTACACCTGAGCTATCTAAGATCACAAATTATGGGAATAAATTAGTCGTTTTATATTTTGACAATTTCGTAATTCGCTCGTTGGGAAGAATTACGATTTTATCATCCTTGCAAAAATGAGAAGATATTTCGTTAATAGGAGTCACATTCCTGACATATTGATGACGATAAAGCGATTTTTCGTCGGGGAGACAAGCTTACGATAAATTTTTCATTTGAATGATATCGTTTTCGTATCATTTTTGTGATTTTTCGAATAAAACGATAAAATTGTTTGCTGGGTATAGGTGCCCGGTTCGATTCCCAGTAGAAGCAAAATGTAAAAAGGTTAAGTTAAAATAAGGTAAAATAATAATAATAGATAAAAAAAATTAGAATAAAAAGGAAAAAAATAAAAAATAATATTTTTTCACCACAGTCATTGTTTTTCCATAAATTCTTCATAGTCCGTAGTGGTGATTCTACATCAACGACAGTCTTCGGAATAAGATCGATTCCAGTTCTCACTTAGTCATAGTTCTCCTTAGTAGAAGGCCTTCGATTCTTTATCGATGAATTGTCGATTCTGTTCTAACTGGGGTACGCTGCCTGTCATAACTATAGCCAATGATGATGCTATCGCTTGCTACAAATGTTTTTTCTCTATTGAAACGTTTAAGGTCAGGATTTTGCAGAGAAGTTCTAACACTATTAGAGGTGGTTACTTCAACTGTTAAATACATAAACAACACTGCTTAACACTATTAAGCAACACTGTCCAAAATGTGTAGTAGGGTAGGCTACCATGGAACACTTGATGACGTCACTTCCAGTATAGGAAGAACTCTTAGGATTGTCCTCACGATAAATTGCTTCGTTTTCTACGGAAGATAGGACACATCACAGATTTTGTTTTGTTTGTTTAATCCGTTTTACGCTGAGGAAGGTTTATAGACCGAGAAAATTTTGAAAGTCTCAAAGGAAGTGGCGGTAAATCTAAATTCCATTTCGTATGTATGGAATATTTAGTTGTCATTGGATAAAATACAGATAAATTGTATTCAAGGTGACTACGTTTTTGCGTACATACCTATATCCTGGATGTTGGTCACAGCAATTTCACAATTAGCTTCGTACTACTTCGGAAATCCGTCGATATCTCCGCAATCCTTCGGCGGAGCGGCACGATTGAGGTGTTGCCGGACCAGCCACAAAAGCGTTATTGGAACTTCTTCCCCAATCAGTGCACAGAGTGGTCAGAGGCAACCGTCAACCCGAAGGTATGATGGTTTCTGGGTTAGTATGAACAGTGTAGGTGGCGTGCGCACATTTTAGTGCACTTGGCGAAAACTGAGTAAATGAGTGTGCTGATGCTGACATATATGAATAGGTATAATAACAAATTATTAATTAATGATTTTCGAGATAACTCACGCTAATATAGTTGAAGGGCATGTGCAGTCTCATCAATCAGTCAGGGGGTCGAGTATGTTATTGTTGTATTGCCTTGACCGCTTAACCCCCGACGGAAATCTATCGCGTTTTTCCATATACACTTTGGTTTCACCATCGATAGGTCGATCTCAATAAATTATAGTTAGCAGGTTGATTGGCATTCAAATTAGTGTCAAGTTGTGATTGAAACCAATAACACGAGCGAAGCGAGCACTAGATAAGAGAGCGAGCGAACCGAGCTTCCTTAGCTAGTAAATTTATATAAAAATATTACACTATCAGTTCAAAAAAGATCCTGGTGTAATAAACATATATAAAAAAGATATTGCGCTGGCTTTGTAGCTTTAATAGGTTATGGGCCAGGATCAGCTCATATAATTAACAAAAAATAATAAGTCACTAAATGAATAATAAAAAGAAGTGATAAAGTTAATATTGAAAGTTGCACAAAATAAGCACGAAGAATCATGAACTCAGCTCGTATATAGGTCTTTGTAAGGATAATTACGATACATGGAAAATGCAGAAGAAGCTTTATTTAAAAAAATACCGGCGTACAGAGGGCTGCGCCCGCAATACGAGGTTTTTTTAGATTTTGGATACATACATAGTGAATAATTTTGCACGTATATTTTATAGGTAATAAATAAGAATTATGCACAATATTAATGAAATGCTGCTTGTAAATCTATTTTTGGATTGGTCCAAATAAACGCGTTCCAGAATGAAAGGCTAACAACGCCTTTCATTCATACTCCAAATTGGAACCAACGTCTAAGTATTTCGTGCTGAAGACTGTTACGATTCTACACATTCCTACCAAATTTCATGACGATCGGTTAAGCCGTTCGCGAGTGCGAGAGTGAACAGACGGACGGACAGACGGACGGACAAAATCAATTTCATAAGGGTTTTTTGAAAAATCTAAAAAACCCTAAAAAACCGATGCTTGAGGATACGTTAACGGATCCATAGGAAAGCCTACAGTTGAAAACGGAAATACATTCTCGATTGCTGAAAAATCATGCATTGAAAAAGATCGGATGGCAAAATCCGATATCATATTATTAATCAATCCGTCCAATTAAAGGATATTAACTGAACCGTCAAGATATTTGCTCTGTGGCATGGTTCAAGAGTAATGCCATCGTATTTACCGACGTGTCGTAAAAGGCTACTAAAAGGGAGAGGAGAGATGTTTTGGCACTAGTGTGGGAAAACAAATAAATTAATGGACTTACCTTTAAAGCGCTGTTTTCACGATGGATTTGTCGTCCAACTTTTGAGCATTCAAACAAGTTAGACAAGAAATCCATCGTGTAAATTGAAGTTGGACAACAAGTTTGAAGTGGAACGAGCATTCAAACAAATCCACCGTGAAAACAGAAGTTGGACAACTTGTTTCAGATGCATTGATTATAGTCCAATCGAAATATAATATACTTTCTAAAAAAGAATTTATGCGCCTAGCGTTTTATGTTGTTGTAAATTTTAAGAGATGCAAAGATTGTTCTGGTAATCAAACTGGAATCATCCGACCATATAAGATATACATATATATGTATATACATACATATGTATGAATATGTTTACAGAATATTCACCGGATTAATTGATTGATGCGAGTTTCAATGGCTTTCACACAAAAGCGATGTATGTATATATGCGTATGTACATTATGTATATGAACCATAATTTCCAAAATTATTTGTACTACGAAATGAAAATCATAATCGAAAGCTTTGTAGTACTCCGAAAGTTTGCAATGCATCGAAAATAAATTTGGATCACACGTTCCAGATGATCATGTTTTTGGTTAAATCGTAGAATATGTAGTAGTTTGGTTTCGAACTGAACGGGCGGTAGGTTTTCTTTCTGATTTTATAGTTATGTATGTACATACCTACAAACAATGACATGACATGATAGTATGCAGTGTGCAATGTTAATTCGAGAATAGGAATGCTACAGGCGTCAGAGAATACAATGTCGTTGGCCGCCAAGACAAATAAAATATGAATATCCAACGAAAAAAAACCCGTTTTATCTTGTACGACGCGACGTGCGTACTATCATGCTCACATCGCTCGTGTGAATAACACACTACAACGCACGCAAAACTCAAAATACTTTATCAATTGCAGCCCAGACCGAAAATTAATTGTTTCGGTTTTGAAAAAAAATTGTCATTATTTTTGGAATCGAGAGATCGAACTATTTGATTCATCAATGTTCAAATACCTTTCATCCAGCTACTGATTACCAATATCTGTGCGCTATCATCCAATTCCGGCTTTCCGTAGACTTTTCGGGCACGCTGTATAATCATTCGGACAGGTTTCCTTTAATGTTTAAAATATTCACGAAAAAATAAAAGAAAAAGCTATTATATTTTTCCTGTACTAATACGTATAACAAAAACTGATAACGTTTTACGACCGCTCCAACTTTCAACTACTGTTTACACGGCCAACAAGTTTGATAGGATTTGTTTGAGAGAATATCGTACGTGTAAACAGCCTTCCAGCTTGGATAAGTTTGAGGGAAAAGTTGGATGCAAACAAGTTTGATGCCATCTAAACGCGCCTTTACATACACCGACAGTCTCCAGACACAGTAACCCTTGGGCTTCATTCAAACGGCGCGAAAACGGCTCGCAAGCTCCAGCCATACAAATGCATTGGCTTATATGGGAAGCTCACGACGAGCGAGAGCTGTGCCGCTGTCAAAACTCAACTAGCGAGACGTGTTTCCACATATCGTGCACCAAAACCCGCAAATTCACGGCTAGCGAGCCGTGTTTTGACAGTGGCACGGCTCTCGTTTGCTCTCGCTCGTCGTTAGCAAAATTTTAGTCTAGCGCCGAATTTTTCAATAAAATTCTAATGTCTTATATACCATTGCGACCGTATTTTTATTTATTTTTTCCTGCAATAATCCAGCGATGTATGTTTTTTGCCGACCCAATATCGTATTTTTCTTCAACTATATAATTTATTTTATTTAACTTAAGTATGTACTCGTATATGAGTAATATCTATATCTATACTTTCTATACTGATTATATAAAATAGCTTATATGGGAATGTTTGTTTGTAACGGTTCGGCCTAAAAACTACTGGACCTCTCTTAAAGTTATTTTTCCCAATCCCTGCATCTGTGACGGAAACGAGAATAAGATACTTATTTTTTTCCACTTTGGATGTGGAAATGCGTATTTTCTATTATAATTAAAATTTGAGTAATTCGCTTAAGTCGTTTCGAATTTTGTTTCATCACGCATTTCACACCTTCTTCAGGTGTGGATACGGAAAAAGGACTCTTCCAATCATAAGGAGTAAGGAAGTCCAAATTTGATATTTATAGTGAAGATATCAAATATTGGAAATTGACGAAATTTTGTATCCTTTCACAATCGTTTCTTTAGGATGTTTTAGCAACCAAGTGGTATATTATTACCTATTTACTATATAAGCTATTTTATGTAATTAGTATAGAAAGTATAAATATAGATATTACTCATATACTTAAGTCGGAAAGAGAATAGGGATGAAATGAAGATTTAGAATCAAGAAAAATTAGTCAAACATGAAAAAAACATCTTCCATTTGCCAATGGAAGCACAAGTAAACATCAGCACCCACCAAACATCAACTCAATCGGATAAAACCAAGTGTACCTCCCATACAAAGTGCAACTTTACGTGGTTTTTGTTTGTGTCCTCAGATCATTTTTCTGTATCTCTTGCTGTTTTTGAAATAATCGCAAAAAAAAACAAATACCCCCTATTCCCCCTTTGTTAAGGCTGCGAACCTTAATCGGTGGGGACTTTTTTCCCATAATAATTTTTGCCGTTCGATGGCCATATTTTGGCTTAATTTGTTTCGGCTAATAACAAAATTTTCATTGTCACTTCAATGCAATTTCTTAAAATCATCAAAAGGAATGAATTTGGCTCATTCTACAAATTCAGTTCTACACAAGAGTTCTCGTATCTATGTATGCATATGTATGTACATATATACATATGTAAATACGATTCATACCTTTTGCGATGCCATAAATTTTCTCGTCTCATCGACATGATGACCCCGGGAATATGCGTCGTCGTGAAGTCGAGCTTAAGGCCGCTCGCACGATCCAATTTTTTTCCAACTTTTGATATTCAAACGAATTTGAAGACTAATCGTGCGTGTGAACAGAAGTTGGACGACTTGTTTGAGTTGGAGAGAATATTGTATCGTGCGAACAGCCTTCCAACTTGCGATAAGTGCGAGGGAAAAGTTTAATCAAACAAGTTGTCGTTGACGTGGACGCGGCATTACACAGCTTAATGTACGCGCTGGGTTAAGGGCATTATGAGCGTGAAAATTTGAGAAAAAAAACTTTGTTTTTTACTTGTGTTTTGATTGTGTGTGTGCAGGCTTGTAGGGATTGGACTATGATCTGTGTGTGATTTATGAATGATCTCTGAAATTATGAATGAAGGCTACGTGTACTCATACAATCCTAGTGGGAGAGAAATCCGGTTTCGGACAAGCACCTAATAGACTTTTCACATATGGCCGCAATATCTAGGTAGATTATGTAATCCTGTATGCTGTTCACACTTTGGTCGTAATCTTTTTCCACGACTTGACAGTACAGGACAATCCGTCTAAATTAAAAATTCCGACAATTTCATGCATGAAACTGCTATTTATATTAATTTGTTAAAACAAGAAGCAGAATCTATCTTATAGGAATTAATGGTTTATGTTCGTCATCAAACTTTTGTGCACAAAACCATGTGCGAAGCGGAAAATGGATTAGATTACCTCTACTGTAGTATTATCAAATGCGAAGCTCACCACGCTTCACCATGATTTTGTAAAGATTTTCTCCGAGATTTTGGTTATAATTTCCGTACAAAATCTATGAAAATGTATGGAAAATCTAGAAGATTTTCGCCTAGATTTTGTAAAATCTCAAGATTATGCAAAATCTTCTATAGTCTGTAAAGAGCTTAATGCTTGAAAGAGATTAGACGCGTTGAATGTGGCGAGGAGAGCAGATTTCTAGGTAAAAAGATATGAAAGCGATATAAACATATGTATATGTATGTACTACACCTAGAAAATGAGCACCCTCAAACTGGTTGGCCGAACCCTTCGGTCAGGTTGCGGTTCGGCTGACCAGTGTTTTTAGCATCAGGGGGCGATCCTTTATCGAATAGAATAGGTTCGATCCGACAGTTCGGATACCCCATCGACCCGGCAAAATTGGTACTTTCAAACTGGTTGGTCGAACCCTTCGGTGAGGTTGCGGGTCGGCTGACCAGTGTTTTTAGCACCAGGGAGTGACCCTCTATCGAATAGAATAGGTTTGATCCGACAGCTTTAAGACCCCGAACGCACTTAATTAATTAGCACCTTTAAACTGGTTGGCCGAGCCCTTCGGTCAGGTTGCGGACCAGTGTTTTTAGCACCAGGGAGTGACCCTCTATCGAATAGAATAGGTTTGATCCGACAGTTCTGAAACCCCGAACGCACTTAATTAATTAGCACCTTTGAACTGGTTGGCCGAGCCCTTCGGTCAGGTTGCGGTTCGGCTGACCAGTGTTTTTAGCATCAGGGGGCGGTCCTTTATCGAATAGAATAGGTTTGATCCGACAGTTCTGATACCCCATCGACCCGTCAAAATTGGTACTTTCGAACTGGTTGGCCGAACCCTTCGGTCAGGTTGCGGTTCGGCTGACCAGTGTTTTTAGTATCAGGGAGTGACCCTCTATCGAATAGAATAGGTTCGATCCGACAGTTCTGATACCCCATCGACCCGTCAAAATTGGTACTTTCAAACTGGTTGGCCGAACCTTTGGGTCAGGTTGCCGTTCGGCTGACCAGTGTTTTTAGCACCAGGGAGTGACCCTCTATCGAATAGAATAGGTTTGATCCGACAGTTCTGATACCCCATCGACCCGTCAAAATTGGTACTTTCGAACTGGTTGGCCGAACCCTTCGGTCAGGTTGCGGTTCGGCTGACCAGTGTTTTTAGTATCAGGGAGTGACCCTCTATCGAATAGAATAGGTTTGATTCGACAGTTCTGAAACCCCATCGACCCGTCAAAATTGTTACTTTCAAACTGGTTGGCCGAACCCTTCGGTCAGGTTCCGGTTCGGCTGACCAGTGTTTTTATCATCAGGGAGTGACCCTCTATCGAATAGAATAGGTTTGATCCGACAGTTCTGATACCCCATCGACCCGTCAAAATTGGTAATTTCGAACTGGTTGGCCGAACCCTTTGGTCAGGTTGCGGTTCGGCTGACCAATGTTTTTAGCATCAGGGAGTGACCCTCTATCGATTAGAATAGGTTTGATCCGACAGTTCTGAAACCCCATCGACCCGTAAAAATTGGTAATTTCGAACTGGTTGGCCGAACCCTTCGGTCAGGTTGCCGCTCGGCTGACCAGTATTTTTTGCATCAGGGGGCGGTCCTTTATCGAATAGAATAGGTTTGATCCGACAGTTCCGAAAACCCCATCGCACCTAAAAAAATCGCACCTTTAAACTGGTTGGCCGAACCCTTCGGTCAGGTTGCGGCTCGGCTGACCAATGTTTTTAGACTCACGGAGAGGTCCTCTATCGAAAAAAATAGGTTCGATCCGACAGTTACCCATACCCCCGAACACCTCTAATTTTTGCGTCTAATTACGTCTAATTACGCTATACTGGTCAAGTTTTGCTTCGGCTGACCAACCGTTTCGATATCACCGTAACTAAACGCAACTTTTAAGAAGGTTAATTTCCGACAGTTCGAAAACCCCGGTTTTTTACCATCACGGCTCGGACTATATTGTCAAAGTGTCAGGTGACATGATTCAGTTGGATATCAAAACTGAACGGCTAACCAAATGGCAGTCAGTAATCACAACTGCCGGTTGGCATCGCGAGCTGCTAATTGACAGCCAGTGTGTATACAACATTAGAGATCCCACTTAACTTAACTAATGTGATCTGATAACCATCCTCATAGGTCATAGATAAAAAATACGAATGTGGCAACACGCAACGAATTGAAATAAGTTGAGAGATATTGCCAAAAATACACTCTAATGCAGTGGTTCCCAATCTTATTCAGTTTGTGCGCCCCGTGCGACGTCTACTGAGCACCCCCTTCCGAAAATGTTGACAAAAAAAGAAAACTAGGGGGCTTCGCCCCCTGCTCGCTTCGCTAGCCAACCCCAGGGGCCGAGGCTAATTTCGGGCGCGGCCGAAATTTGGATACCCTTCGCTTGGGCTAAAAGTTTTTTCGGGCGTACCTATGACTTGTATTTAATCCCCCTCCTCATTCTTTTTCTTCCGTCTTGACAAAAGTTTTGGGCTTGGTTGAAATAAGTGGGCAAATAAAAATATTTACTCGGACATTTTATTGGGGTTGCGGGAGCATGACCCCACAGTACGATTCCATTCGTTTTTAACTTTTTTGTTGCTTTGGTAAAGACACATTAATTCAAGGTTTTGTGAAATTGGTGCAACAAATGTTTCTTAGAAGAACCAAAATGGGGGCTGGGTTTGTATGGCCACCCCATGACCCCATAGTCAGATTTGATCAATTCTTAGATATGTTTTGTGTCATCAAGAGAAACACGTTTGTGTGTAATTTTGTTGAAATTGGTGCACAAATAAAAAAGTTTTTCTTAGAAGAACCTAATTTGGGGGGTTGGATTTCTATGGCAGCCCCATGACCCCATGCTCCGATTTTATCCATTCTTACATATGTTTTGTGTCAACAATAGAAATACATTTGTGTGAAATTTGGTTGAAATTAGTGAACAAATAAAAAAGTTTTTCTTAGAAGAACCTAATTTGGGGGGTTCAGTTTGTATGGCAGCCCCATGACCCCAAGGTCCGATTTGATCCATTCTTGCATATATTTTGTGTTATCAATAGAAACACATTTGTGTGATATTTGGTTGAAATTCGTACACAAATAAAAAAGTTTTTCTTAAGAACTCAAATTGGGGAGCTAGGTTTGTATGACAGCCCCATGACCCAGTGATCCAATTTAGGTGAATCAAACATACAAACAGCCTGCAACAATAAGAAGCACGTGTGCAAAATTTCAGCTCCGTAGCTTTTATAGTGGCCGAGAAAAACGCACTGCAACAGACGGACAGACGGACAGACAGACAGACAGACGGACATCGCCCAATCGATTCATCTCGTCATGCTGATCATATATGTATACTTTTTATATGGTCGGAGATGCTTCCTTCAATGCGTTACAAACTTCATGACAAAGTTAATATACCCTTTCACTCTATGAGCGAAGGGTATAAATATGTGTTGGAAAATTGCAAGGTTTCGTTTTGATTTTGAACATAAGTTCGGATTATATTTTCGCAATTAAAATTATGACCGGATCCCATGCTCAAATTCGAAAGGATTTCGAAAGAGTTTCGAGTCGGAACGGTGGTCTTAAAGCAAAGCACAATTCAAAAACGTCATAGATGAAAACACCATTACTTAAATTTTCTTACATACCCTTCTGGATGATTGCTGAATTCATCGATAAAAGTCTGGTTAGCATCAACATACTCATAGAACCAACGTGTCACTGCCATCTTGATCCTTTTCGAATTCGAATGAAATGGAGGATTCTGCGTACTTATCCCAATGTTTTGACCCGAATATGGATACCGAACTGCATAATAAGTGAAAAAGGACACGTTTTAATATATTTTCGTCAAACTAACTTAACTCGTCATCATTACATGTATTTCGGCAAGGATCATGCGCAAATTGACACGTTTTTACATTTAAACTGGCTATGTACTCCAATTCACGATCCCACTTCAATGCAGGCATATGCGAAGCAGGCAAATAGTCTTCGATTAATCCCAGAGCGATTTTATTTCGGGCCGTATTATGCAGATCCAGGAGCAAATTGATGCGCCTTTGATTCAAATTGACCATAGTGGCACCAATGGGACAACTTTCCGATAAACTTCCATTATTTCCGCAAGCGATATGATCGACATAGTTGTAATCTGTTCCATTCCAAAATTTACACAATTCAGGATCACAATAGAAGGACTCCGCGTTTCCATACAAACTTCCACTAAACACTACGATTGCGATCACACTTAGTAAAATCTCAAAACTGAGCTGCATATTACCGATCGTTTATAGTATTGTCCGTTAAAATTAGCGTCTTAAGCACAGCACCTTAAACACGGAGGTTTCGCCAGAACTGATGGCCTCTCATCTTGGTCGAGGGTCTTTTAACATCTTTTTTGATGCGCACCTCAGAACACCAGTTGGTTGGTTTATTATGGATTTCATTCAACACGCCAATCCGCATTATAATTATAGACATACTAGTATTATTGCTAGAATACGTAATAGATTTCTAACACGTGTAGCGGCTAATCACGTTAGAGATGGCTTCGAGCCAATATTATTAGCACACTTCTTATAATCGTTACTATGAATTCTAGCCATATCCAAAGGAAGCAATATGTGATCTAACTCGCCTTTGGGGGGAAAATGGCAAAATAATTGCAAGGTGGATGGATGGATGAATGATTATTACAAGTCAATTTATCAAGAATGTCTACAGCTGGGACAAATTAGTTGGCAGTCATCTAGAAGCTAATTTTTTCGCACCACGATTTTACCTTTTAATTTAGATGGGGTTTTTTTAGGCTTCCGCTACGTATCCGTGAAATGTATCGATAGTAGATAGAATCTTCATGTTGGTTGAAGGAAAAACTATGATTAGATGATTTGATTTAGTGCTGATCATGTTCCGTATCTATTCTGATCGAATGACAATCGTTATTACCCAATAGATATGGGGTGATCAGTATGCAGTGATTATCGTGATATTTTATCTGATGCATTTGTAATGAGTATGTTCTCACTTGAAGCTAGTCCGTGGAAGGAATAGAAATGTTTATAATTTTTGTATTCAGTTCAATGCTGATGTAGTTCTGTTACAGGTGGAATTTTGATTTATTGGAAACGATTTCAAGTGTTTTGATGCAAGTATTCATTGACCTTTTCAAATGTTAGCAGGGAATCGTAACAAAATTTGTCATAGACAGAAAGAGGGGATAAGGTTAAGAAGAGGATTTTAAAACTTAACTTAAACATAAAGAGAAACGAGGCTAAGGGCGGCCACACACGGAACGCAATCCATGGATTCCGGACTTATCTTTTCACAGAGAACGTGCAATTTGTATAGAAAATGCAATGATTTGGTTTTATTGTTAAATTGGCTGATCAGTTCCATTCGAATGGATTTTTCTCGACTTTTTTAATTCCTGGAGACAAGAGTTTATGTAAAATCCTCCGTTTTTCTGAAACAAGTGAGAGCTATTTCCAAAAGTTTTGACTTCAGAAATTGATACACTCTAAGAAGTAAAAAATGTCTGCGCTGGGAAATTGTTTTTCGGAGTCGTGATTTTTTTGTGACTTTTAGTCCCTCAAATATCGTGGATAAAGGATAAAAAGTATACCAATTTATCTTTGATTGGAGATAAGCAAGTCACTAGAAATCAGCTCAATCGGATTAAAATTAGGTAGTATATTGATGTCCTCCAATGGCGATAAACTAAAATGTAGCCTGCTTCAATTTTTTGGGAGCATATGCCGTTTTGATAAATATGAGTAGACTGTGGGGGCTTTGTTCGGAGCGACTCATTTTTTGGCAAAAATCACCTTCAACAAAGTTTCATGGCTAAACTTGCATTTTTCCGGGAGTTATTGCGCGTTTTGGAACAGTAAAAAATGAAAGTACCCTAATTTATGTTTTAGTCTAGCGTAAGCTGACCAGACGTAAGCATTTTGACCTGTCGTACAGAATTCCCTATACCACACAATAAAATTTAATTCACTACATACTAAGCTCACCGGGGAGGACTATTGTCTGAATCCTGTACCCTGTACGATCGTCATTTCGCAAGATAATCGCACTTTTATGTTTGGCAATCGTTCATTTTCGTTAACTCGGAACCCCTTCTTAATCTTTCTGAAATTTGGCACACTTGAGAGCTACTTGGCGCTCACATTTTCTCCAATTACACAGTCCTACCTATCCGCGTTCGGAAGTTCATCATCATCAATGTGGCACGATAGCCCGACGTCGGGCTTTGGCCGCCTGAATCGTTGACCTCCAATTGTCGCGGTTACGTGACCTTGTGCTCCAGTTTCGGGGGCGAGCAACTGGTGGGCGTCCTCGCCAACAGACTTCTCCCAGCGAGCTCTCGGTCGTCCACGCAACCTCACTCCGTCAATTCGTTGTGCGTTCATCAATTTCTTTGGCATGCGATTATCGTCCGTTGAACATGCCTCGCCCATTGCAAACGTTGAAGCTTCACGATTTTTGATACTCCCAGCTCATCGTACAATTGATAAAACTTATGGTTGTACCGGATACGCCACTGATCTCGCTCGCGGACGGCCCCGAAAATTCGCCGAAGGACCTTTCGTTCGAATCGGTCTAGCAAAATTTCGGAGGCTTGGGTGAGGGTGCATGCTTCGCAGCCATAACATAGCACGGGTCGGATGATCGTTTTGTACACGCGGAGCTTCGTGTTCCTGTGCGCAAGTTTCGAATTAATTATAGGGAAGACCGAGAACTATGTCTTATTGACTAGTTGTATCCATCGCTTAATTTCGTCGTTTTCGTTGGTGCCCTTTGATAAGTTACAACCCAGATAGTTGAAGTTGTCTACATACTCGATATTGAGGTCCCTCACTGTGATGCTTGAATTTGCTGGCGTCCTTCTTTTCGATTGCATCATTGCCTTTGTTTTGCTTTCGTTGATATGTAGTCCAACTTCGTTTGCGGCGTTATTGAGGTTATGCAGAAGGCTTTCTGCATCACCAAACCTTCGAGACATGATGTTCATTTCGTCGCTACTAATTGAGTCGACTTCATGAGTAGCGTTCCGTTGCTGTCCATATTCATGGTTCGAATTACATACTCCAAAGCAAGGTTGAAGAGCGTCGGCGCCAGCCCGTCGCCCTGCTTGAGTCCAGTACGAGTTTCAAATAGGTCAGTGAGTCGGTTCTGCACTCTGACCTGCGAGACGGTATTAGTCATCGTCATCCTTGTGAGTCGTACTAACTTTGCCGGTATTCCAAAATGCAGCAAAATGTTATACAGTACACTTCGATCGATACTGTCATATGCTTGCTTGAAGTCGACAAAGATTTTGGTATACGTCGATGTTATATTCCTAGCACTTTTGGAGTATTAGCTTCACTGTGAATAGCTGATTGTTCGTTGAACCACCAGGTCTGAAGCCGCCTTGATACTCGCCCATGATTCGTTCTGCGTACGGACTGATTCTCTTTTCCAAAATTTGGGATAACATTTTACAGGTCATACAAACTAATGATATGCCCCTTTAATTCTCACACTTCAGCTTGTCACCCTTTTTGTGGATTGGGCAGATTATACTTTTGTGCCAATCTTCGGGGATTACCTCGTCGTTCCATATTTTCAGCAGTAGCACATGTAAAGGCATGTTCCACTATGCTTCAGCAGTTCTGCTGGGATCTCGTCAGCGCCGGGCGCTTTATTACTTCGAAGCGACTGCATGGCGAGACTCACCTCCTCCACTGTTGGGGGTAGAACGGGAGGGCCTGGTTCGGCAAACTACTCAAGAGCTGGCTCCGTGGGGGATGTTGATGGTACATTGAGGAGCTCTTCAAAATGCGAGGCCCATCGTTTGTTGACGCTTTCGATGTCGCTGATGATGTTACCATCCTTGTCCTTACATAGGCTTGTCCTGGGTTGATATCCGTTCTTGATATTATTTATAAGTTTGTACGCCTGTCTAATGTTCTTACTGGCTAATCTTTGGTTTATTAGCTGTAACTGCTCGTCAAAATGTTTGCGTTTCTTACGTCTAATTAACCTAATAGATACTAGCCGAAGTTCGTTGTATCTTTCTTTCTTGGCTCGGGATGCGCGTTGTGTATTGGCGATAGGCTTCATTTTTCGCCTCAATCGAGGCCCTGCATTCGTCGTCGAACCAGTCTGCTCGTCTGCGCCGGCCTTTATAGCCCACGACCTCTTCTGCGACCCCTTGATGCTGTCTTTGAGCTCCTCCCAGAACTCATGGATGCCTAGATTATTGATGTTATCAAGCATGGGCGACAGTTTTTCCTCAAGTGCTGTAGTATACGCAGCCGCCGTGGCATCATCAATCAAATTGTCAACCTCGAAGATCTTGGCAGGGTTGATTCTCGTTAGGTGCACCGAAAAGATTCTGCACCTGTAGGTCGTCTTCACCAAATAGTGATCGGTGTCACAGTTGGCTCGTCGATAGGGCATTAGAACATCTAGGGCATTAGAAGCCCATCTCTTGCTGATCAGTACGTGGTCGATCTGGTTCACGGTGTATTCATCTGGAGACTTCCAGGTCTGCTTATGGATTCGTCGATGAGGGAAACATGTAGTGCTTATGACCCGGTTTCTGCCGCTTGCGAAGTCGATAAGTCGCTGACCGTTGCTGTGGTTTTCGTCGTGGAGGCTGTGACCTCCAGTAGTTCCCCCATGCCAGCTTTCGTTTCCGACTTTGGCGTTAAAGTCTCCTAGCAGCAGCTTGACGTCGTTTGAAAGAAGTGGGTTGAGGAGTGTTTCTAGGTGGTTGTAGTATTAGTCCTTAATCGCGTCTTCTTTTACTTCTGTAGGGGCATGCGTATTAATGAGCCAGAGATTAGCGAAACGGGTCTTGATGAGGATCGCACATAGCCGCTCTTTGGGTTCGAAGCCGATAGCGTGGCCCTTGAGCTGCTTACTCACAATGAAAGCTACTCCAAACTCCTTGATGCCCTCCTCTTTACCACTCGTAAAAATAGTGTGCGATTTGAGGTCGTTAATCTCGCTTTTGAGCCATTTAGTTTCCTGGATTGCAACTATGCTCAGTTTGTATTGTTCTACCTGATCCAGGCCCTTAAGGCCCTCGGTATATTCAGGGAGCGTATATTCCAGGATCCGAAAGAGTAATCAGTTGTTCGTTTGCGGGTTCGTCGTTGTTTTGTATCCGTCCAATCCGAGGCTTTTGTTTCAGGTTTCTTGACTTTCTTAGGATGAGTTGTCGGCACATCGCTAAACCATAATAGGGTTTAATCATTGAATAAAGGCCATCATGGGCATGCCTCGATAATGCTGCTTTGGTGGTTGAGTTAAACGTTTTCTGTCACCTATCACGTAAGTAGCCTGAGACGCTGCAGATGTTAATACAGCACTCAGGCGCAGCGGTTACTCGGATAATGCGGGAAAGTAACGCCCCGTAGAGAGACATAGGAATTGGCCGAAGCCGTTCACCCTATGAAACTCCTCCTGTGTTCGGAAGTTACGGCATCTTAACCCTTAACTACATTCGTTATTTTTACCAAAGTATGTGCATTTGTGGGGTAGATTTCTACCCCAATAAATATTTTGGTATATTTTGCAAAATACTCTATACATTAAGAAGTTTTAGGGTGAAATACAACAAGTCATTCATTTAAATTCAAATTATGTTTATATTGTTTCAAAACATTTTATTATTTTAAAGGAACCGGAGTTTTTTCAAGCCAGTCACTATTTTTCCGTAGAAAAAAAGAGTATTTTTCCTTACTTAAAAAAAAAAAATAAAAAACATGACATCAGGTCTTTTAATGATTTTATATTTTTGAAAAAAGTACCGTAAGGAAGTTCCTTATCTTGATTTAGGATTTTATTTAAAGAGATAAAACACATTTAAAGCTACATTTAAAAAATCCTCTTTCAAAATTTGTGCAAAATCTCCTTAAAAAAATATCGCGATATGTCTTCAAAATAAATACTCAAGGTAAAAGATGAACAAAAGGCCAACGTAACTACATTCGTGGGGTATTTTTCTTCCCCACCGTGCATTTACCGAGAGTACTATTGCATGTAGAAGGACTCAATTCTGCACTCAGAGAGACCACAACATCAGCAGAGATTACGTGAAGTTTGCACGAACATGGTGCAATACGAACTTAGTTATGATGAAAAAAATTACGACTGGGGTAGAAAACTACTCCACGAATGTAGTTAAGGGTTAAATCGCAATTATTGAGTTTTTTAATTGAAAATTGCCCATAACTCGGAAATTCGTGAGCGCAAAACTTTAACATTTTAATAACTTGTAAGGCACCGTACTGTTCATAAATTAATAACAGGCGCGACAATCCAGCATTGGACTAAAGCCGTAGGATTTGTTAATGACATCATATTTCCAAGATCTTATCTGCTTTTTGTTGTGGTAATGAGATCAGCATCACGCTCAGCAATGTTATTTATCCCCATAAATGGGTATCAAGAGACGCGAGAGCGTCTCGCCCGCCAAAGGAAAAAAAACGAAAGCGAACAAGTCTATGATTACCGGAGACAACTTGCTTTTTTGTTTGACAGGGCTACAGCCTTCCAAGCAACATCCCCCAAAAAAAAATGTTTAACAAAATATTCCACATATCCTGTTCTAGTGCCTTTTCTAAAAAAATCTTTGATCGGCACAATAACGGGTAAGATATATGTAATAAACGGTGAAATTTTCACCCTCACAGACTTAAGCGAGTAACCCAATTTCAGACGAGTCTACAGTTGCAGAAAGACTTGCTTCTACTGTCTCTCCCCGTGATGGGATTTTTATGAAATTTGGAATGAATGATCCTCTGGTGGTCCTTCTAAAGAATCAATGTCTTCCATTTAGATAAGTGGATGGAATAACGGTAAAATAATAGGTCAAGTTAACAAAAGATTTCCAACAATTGCGTCTTTCGGCTCATCGCATTGACAATTTTTTAAAACACACTGCGACATTGGGACACGGGGACATTAGGATTTTGGGAGACTCGGATCTTAGGGCAGTGGGATATTAGGAAATTGGGACATTAGGGTCGTGGGACATTAGGAAATTAAGACATTGGGGCATTAGGCACACTGGGGAAACTGGGACGTGGGGACATCGGGATATTGGGACATTGGGATATTGGGACATTAGGACACTGGGAGACTGGGACATTGGGGCACTGGCATATTAGGATATTGGGACATTATGAAGACCTTGGGACAATAGGACAATCGGACATTGGAAAACTGGTACATAGGAACATTGGTCAACTGAGACATCGGGATATTATGACATTGGGACATCATGATATTGGGACATTGGGGCACTGGGATATTAGGACATTGGGACATTAGCACATTAGGACTTTCGGATATGAGGACATTAGGTGCACTGGGGAAACTGCGACATGGGGACATTGGGCCACTGGAACATCGCGATATTGGGACATCGGGATATTAGGACATTGGGACATTGGAAAATTGGGATATTGGAACATTGTGACATTGCAACATTGGGATATTGGGACATTAGGACACTGGGAGACTGGGACATGGGGGCACTGGGATATTAGGACATTGGAACATTGGGATATTGGAATATTGGGACGTTGGGAAATTGGGACATTAGGATATGGAGACATTGGGACATCGAGACATTAGGACATTGTGACGCTGGGACATTTGGATACTGGGAAATTGGGACATTAGGATATGGAGACATTGGGACATCGAGACATTAGGACATTGTGACGCTGGGACATTTGGATACTGGGAAATTAGGTACACTGGGGAAATTGGGACATGGAGGCACTGGGACAGTGGTACATTCGGATATTTGGCTATTGTACCTTGGGACACCTGGTATACTGCGACATTGGGCCACTGACCACTGGGACACTGGGTCATCGGGATATTAGGACATTAGATGGACATTAGGTGGGAGACTGGGACACAGGAAGACTGGGACATTGGGATATTGCGATACTGGGACATTAGAACACTAGATTAGTGGGACATTCGGACATTAGGCCATTGGGACACTGTGATATTTGCACATGCGGACATTGGGACATAAGGAAATTAGGAAAATGGGACACTGGGACATCAGGATCCCAAAACGAAAATATTAGGTGGCTATTTAAGTATGCAAAAATATATGATATCTGACCAAAAACAACAAAGTTGTAAAAGTTACCCCGCCAAAGAAAAATTCATCTGCCGCAAAAAGAATACTTATCACTCCAATCCGCCGCTCATATGTAATTTTGTTTTAGGTGTAAATGCTGGAGAAGTTTAAATGTACGAGACTACTTCTTAGAGTAATTTGGTTGGAGCATTAACATTTTACTAAGTGCCACTTTGACGGCTCCCACCAAATTACTTTAGGAAGTAGTCCTGTACATTTAAACTTCTCCAGCATTTACACCTAAAACAAAATTACATATGAGCGGCGGATTGGAGTGATAAGTATTCTTTTTGCGGCAGATGAATTTTTCTTTGGCGGGGTAACTTTTACAACTTTGTTGTTTTTGGTCAGATTCGTTTAACATCTGAGTGAGATCATAGTCCGTCACAAGCTCGTGAGTTCGAAAAACACCATGATCCACGGTGAGATTCGAACTCATGACCCTGTGCACCGAAGCTGCGCGCACTAACCGCTAGACCAGCCAGACTACATATTTAGTGAAAACTATACTGTTCGTATTTAGTGAAAATATCTCTAGCTGTCCAAGGTTCAAAAGTTACAGCCGTTGAAAGATGCGATTGAAGGTGGAAAGTTTGACCCCTATACGACCGATGATCGCACTTTTATGTTTGCAAATTATTAATTTTCCATAGCTCGGGAACCGACCGAAATTTCTCAAATTGGCGCACATGTAAAGCTACTTGACGCACATTTCCTCCAAGCTTCAAGGTCTTACCTATCCGCGTTCGGAAATTAAAGCTGCCCAAACCGCAACTTTTTTGTTTTCTATTTGAGAATTGTCCATTACTTGGAAATTTTGAAATTTGGCAGACTTGTGGAGCACCGCAAATTTGGAGAACATTTAAAGGATCTAGCTTCCAAGGTTTGAACCTTAAAGCTGTCGAAAGAGCGTTTATTTCTTCTATCACAAACGGTGGAAACGGTCAGTCACTGTACTTCATCCGATTAATAAAATGAGGTATCAGTTTATCAATTGCAATAAACGAAAAGATGCTTTTAAATAAGTAGGTACTTTGCGGGCACCACGAAAAGTCAAATGTGAGATCATACGATTGTCCTTAAAAATCTTTAATCTCTAAAATATATCTTTTGTTTTATGTGTATAATCTTATTTCTAGTAATTTTCTTTGTTATAGCTATTCGTGTTAAAACTTACGCTTGTGCTTCACATGCTGATGACTTGTCGATTTTTTTTTGTCAAGGAGAACCAGTGGCGTAGATAGCTCGGAGGTGAGCAGTGGTGAGCACCGGCGGAATGCATTAATTAAGCATTAAGGGGTTCTAATAAGGGATTTAAGTGATGGCCACCATCAGCACATGTATAGCGTTTGCTTTTCTACCGAATAAATATTTCCTTTAGTCGTTTGAAGTCTGTTGATGAGATAAAAAAAGGGATGTTGCTTAAAGGTTTTGAAATTGTTTTAATTCTGCTTGTTTAGCTGAGATTCCGGATGAGTAGGTTTGGCACAGCGAATTTACGTCTAGCAACGCAGCAGTTGAGATCAGAGAGAGAGATCAGAGATCAGTTTTCATAATCCCCACCTTAATGTTGTTAAACCTACTCAATGTTGTTAAACCTACTCAATCGAGATGGATGCGGTAAAAATAGGCCTTCGTGGGTGATTTGTCTGTAGCATACTGTTGCGCATTTGAATGAAATGACTGCACTTAGCGAGACTAAAATTTTATTTCACGTGTCTTATCATGTTACAAACCGGAAGACAACAGACGAAAGATGGATTCTATAAAGTTAGTTAAGCTTGTACATACACAAAGTTAGTCGCAATTTTCAAACAAATTAAGTTGGTTAGAATTGTAAAACATAACATTTCTTCCCTCGCTTAGGGTTTGAACCAATTGGGTTTTCGATGAGTTCGAGCTGACCTTCTAGGCGTTGAAGTTGCGACATCTACCGATGGACTTGATGTTTGCGATGGTTCACTTCGATTCCGCTGAATATCATTCAGGGATGTAGTACCTTCGGGTGGTGACGTTGCTGGACTTGGGACAATCTCTGAAGATGGTGAATCTTGAGGCTGGTGATAACGTAGTATCGAGCTTGCAGGAAGAACATCATTAGGTTCCACGTCGGTACTTGAAGGACCGGCACGTATTTGGTCTACATGGCGTTTGTGCTGGTTCCCTTGGTAAAGGATCTGGTAGTGTAAGCCTTCGAGTCTACGTATTATTTTACCGGGGATCGACTTGTCTAGCTTCGGGTTGTTGGACTTGAAGTATAGACAGATTGATTCTCATCAAACTCTCGATACGTTGAATTGAACGAGGCTCGTTGCTTTTCTGATATTTTCATGTTGATGTTGTTAGGGCGTAAAAGATCGAACTTCGTACGGATGTTTCGACCTAAGAAAAGCATTGAAGGGGATTCATTCGTCGTTGAATGTGGTGCTCTCCGATAGTGTTGCAGGAAAACCTTCAAATCGAATTTGATTTTCTCAGGCGTCGTCGACAAGCACTGTAGAGCTCTTTTCACTGTACCCACGTTGCGTTCGGCCTGGCCGTTTGTCGATGGATGGTACGGTGCTGTTAATTTATGGTATTTCACTCCTAATGATTGAAGATACGAGCAAAAATCTTCAGAAGCAAATTGAGTTCCATTATCAGTGACGACAGTAATGGGTACTCCGTAAGACGAAAAATATTTGTCCAGAATTTCAAACGTTGCTGCGGATATCCTCGACTTAGTGACGGCTTCCTCAAGCCACTTGCTATACGCGTCGACAATGATGAGTAACGTATGACCGGCAACTAGTCCCGCATAATCCAGCTGTATGCGTTCCCATGGTGACTTTGGATACTCCCAATGATGAGTTCGGAATTTAGCTGCTGCATGCGCGACTTTTGCACACTGAGGGCATGACTTAGCAATTTGCTCAATGTCTCTATCGATTCCAGGCCAATAAACAAATGATCTGGCTATTCCTTTCATTTTGACAATTCCAAGGTGTGCTGTATGAAGATCTTGAAGTATGTGGTCCCGTAATGACTTTGGGACCACTACGCGATGTTCGAACAATAAACAACCTCCGGATAAGACAAAATTGGCTTCGGGTGCCTTCTATCCAAGTCGTTGTAGGTTTTGCCCAGACTCCAAATGTTTGAAAATTTTTCCTAGATCGGCATCTTTCTTTGTATTTTTTGATATCGTCTCGGCACGAACTGGCAACTGACTGACGTGATGAAACATAAAGTCATCGAAATCATCATTACTCCTCTTCTCCTCGCATGAGTTGGCTTCCGCAATACTGTTGACGGATTCGGAAACGATTGGAGCACGAGAACAATAATCAGCATTAGCGTCTTTCGTTGGCCTGAGAACTACCTCGAAGTCGAAATGTGAAAGGTAGTCGGCGTAATTTGCCATCCGGCTTATACACAAAACTGGTAACGATTTTGTAGGATGTAAAATTTGCGAAAGTGGCTTATGATCGGTGATAAGATAAGATTCGGTATAAATTAATTATAATAAACAGATTTACCTAAGAATAGCTGAAGCTCGTCGAAATTGGATGGCTTCGGGGCATCGCGGATTGCTTCGATGTGTTTGTCTGATTTGTGCACACCATTTGCTTCGATACGATGACCAAGAAATTCGATAGAAGGTGATGCGAATGTGCACTTACTACGATTTAGGCGAACATCATGCGACTCCAGGCGAATAAGGAGTTCCTCTAACACTGATAGCAAAAAAGTCTGGCGCTTTTCATGCCATAGAAGATGTGCTCAGGAGGATTGAGGATTTAATGTTGGTTTGTATAGTTGCCCGTAATCCGAATATTGCCATTTCTTGTGCATATTCATCGCGTAACGCGTACGGAATTTCGCGAGCACGAGCGAAAACGGGTTTGACATTGTCTTGGAAATGGACACTGACTCTTGGTCCTCGAAGAAGTCCGGGTTTGTCACTGAAAACAATCGACTGTCGCGACAATAATTCACTTAAACATTGCTTTTCCACTGTGGAAAATTCACTTAAACTTATGACAGTGTTTTTAATGTTGTTTACGAACATTTGTTGGAAGTCTATCACCGACACGAATTCGGAAATCCACTCGCGACCGAATACTAGTTCGAAGTCACCTTTGACAACGTACACATTCAAATGTTTGGTTTTATCACTGACTATCACGTTTACCGATATTCGACCGACAGTGAAATGTCCCGTATAACTTTCGAACCGAGCACGAATTTAGATTTAAGTGAACGTAATGTTTTTAAATTCATTATTGTGTAAGGGGCACCGGTATCTAACTCCATTTAGATCGGCTTGCCATCAATTGATGATGATGAGTGTTTCTCGTGGCTTCAAGTGTACTCCAGATTTTGAATGTTTCCTGAAAATTGCTTGGCGATTTCGATATGATTTCGTCGCATGTATTTCGCGACTCAATTCCATACAACAACTGCTCGATTAACATCCGATCGAGGAAATCGCCATATTCAATCAAAGAGCAAAATGTGCGATTGACTTACCTATGGTGATTGACGGATATTCCGAAAAGGAATACTTTCGGCGAATTAATTTTTCTGAGTGTCGAAGTGGTCCACTAGGGTCTTCTTCGGAGCATCGTACGTGGCATTTTCGGGAAGTTGCGGGGATAATAGGAATTTCAGCGTATTGTTGAGCTCGGATCCCATGTGAACACGTGCGTAGTTGGCGTGCTGATTTTCTGGGATTTTCGATTGTAAAGCCCAGTCAAACCTTTGGAAATAATCGCCGACTGTTGTTCCATCGACAGTGCGGTACTCTTGCATCGAAAAAGGCGGCTTCACATCTGTTGGCTGATTGGCTTCTGATCTCGTTTGAAAGCAGCGGCAATTGCTGTTGAGAGGTTCTTGAAGAAATCTTCGGGTAGCTCTGCCATTTTGAAGCTATCCCACTTCTGACACCAAAATTTGTTGCGTAATTGAATGAAATGATTGCACTTAGCGAGACTAAAATTTTATTTCACGTGTCTTGTCATGTTACAAACCGGAAGAGAACAGCCCCACTGTGATGTCCCCTCCCCGTTGAGGTGAAAGTCGACATTTGTTTTTTCATCGGTTGTCACATCGAATTCAGGATGAGAACACAAATACACAAAATGGCTGAAAGTTTTGATACTATTTTCGGATTTTAGTTTATGGAAGCGTTTCTGATTTATTCCACAACAGTAAGTATACTTATATGCATTTTCATTGAAAAAACTTCGATTTCATATTTTCATTTTCAGGTCTAAAAATACGTCACTTGTAACTATTTTAAGATACTTCATGTTAGCAGCTTAATTAAATTTACAAAACCCTAAAAATATTAATGTAATACATAATGAAAGCATACGTCATAAACCGCCGACTTCACTTTATATATGAATTTTGTAAGCAATAAAAAATTCACATTTCGGCACGTATTATAAACAAAACTATACGAAAACAAGTATGTATAGCTGCAGTGTAACGATCTTTTATTTCTTAGTCATTTTCGTACTTTTGCTTAACATGGATTTCCTAAAAGTGTCATATCATATTTCATTAATCGTATTTATCGGTTTGTTCACAAAAGTTGTATCGACAGATTATTGTAATCCTCAGCTGTGCCGAAATCCATCGAAGTCCAAGCATATAGCGTGCAACAACACACTGTCGGAATTCTCGAAAGAATGTGGAGGAAATGCATCATTTATCACATTCACCGACGAGTGGAAAACTTTAATTTTGGATCTGCACAATTCCAAAAGGAATGAAGTCTCTCTTGGACGTATTCCTGGATTCTTTACAGCTCAGCGAATGGGTACACTGAAGTGGGACTCAGAATTGGAAACGTTAGCAAAATATAATGTTAAAAAATGTAAAATGGAACATGACGATTGTCGAAATACGGGTAAGTAAGCAGTTAAGTTAAATATGTATGAAAAATAACAGGCGCGACAATCCAACATTGGACTAAGGCCGCAGGATGTATAAGTGTCATCCTATTTCCAAGATCTTATCTGCTTTTTGTTGAGGTAATGAGATCAGCATCACGCTCAGCAGTGTTATTTGTCCCCATAAAAGGGTACTCATTTAACATCCGAGTGAGATCATAGTCCGTCACAAGCTCGTGAGTTCGAAAAACACCATGGTTCACGGTGAGATTCGAACACATGACCCTGTGCACCGAAGGTGCGCACTAACCGCTAGACCAGCCAGACTAAATATGTATAGATAAAAGGAAATTTGACTTATTTTCATAATATTTTCCATAGACCGTTTTCGTCACGTGGGACAAAATATTGGAATTCATCAAGCGTCACCCGCATTGCCTCCGACCGAAAACATCATTCGTCGCATAGTCGAAGATTGGTTTGAAGAATATAAATTAACAAATGTCACCTTTATCATCAGCTATCGGAAGCATCCTGACAAAAGGTACGTCAACGAACCATTCAGCCATAATCCTGGCGACTTTCCCTGAAAATCATTTTAACATCCAATAACGCAAGCATACTTTCTGCTCTCTCTGTACCCTCTTTTTCATGATTTCAACAAATAAAATACATAAATGGGGATGATACCTACCACCAACTTGTGTGCTATACAGAAAGAAAATTGGACATTTCACTGCATTGATAAATGATCGATGTATTAGCCTGGGATGTGCTGCAATTCGCTTTGAAAGTGCACCCGAGAGACATAGCACATTTTTGATGACCTGCAATTATTCGTCAACAAACTTTCGAAATCGTCCTGTTTACCAGAGTGGACCGTCGGGATCGAAATGTACAACAGGAATGAACATGAAATACAGTGGATTATGTACAATGCAGGAGGACATATCGTCGAATCCAATTTAAATTTTGGTTTTAACTTTTGATGGGTTATATATTTGAAAATAAAGTTTATAGGAATTCAGATGTGATAGTTTTGTATGGAATGATTGTGGAAAAACGGAATGACTAAATAGTCGCGATTTTAATGTCCAGAACAAAACAACTCAACATAATATCTCCTGCCCAGGATAGCTCTAGATAAATTTACTAATGACAGGATTTACCCTCATTTAATTTTACAAAAGGAAGTGAATAATTTCCGCCGCGATTCCTGCGGCTAAAGATTCTTCAAAGGGGAGTTCTGCAACCACTCCACCTCGTCCAGGTCTTTCTACTGACTGAGCTACGTGACACATAATGATGGGTGAACTTTGCGAATGAACCTAAAAAGCAGCACTCCTCCTAACTATTTAAATCTCTATTTATCTTCAATCTCCGTGTAATCAGAAACCAGGAAGAAATTAACTTTCAGAATAATCCAACCTCCATCGCAGCTTTAAATAAGCTTGGAAGATGCTCTATAAAAACGTTCAGTTGACAGGTTGACGCTTCCGCTCCATTTTTCGCAACAATAACCCTTGAAGAAATTTTTAGGATGTCATTCAAAAATGAAAACTCGTCAGTATACTCATTGTCAACCTAATCGTGTCATTATGGCTGAAGTTAAACAGACTCACTGATTTCGATTTCAGTTTTCATACCGATAATACAAATACGATGGCCAAATTCCGACCAGCTAGCCCCCCACCCCGGTCGGCGAATCCCATTCCCATGCGGTTGGTCACGTCGAGAAGACAATTTTGGTGTAGGGAAATGAGCTACGTAAAAATATTATGGCGGAAGGCAGTTGCTCCGGAAGAACCGGTTTGAAAAAGAAAAGTTGATAGAACAGGTGTAATTATACGGATAGCTTTCATCATCATCATCAATGTGGCACGATAGCCCGACGTCGGGCCTTGGCCGCCTGAATCGTAGACCTCCAATTGTCGCGATTACGTGACCTTGTCCTCCAGTTTCGGAAGCCCAGCAGCTGGTGGGCGTCTTCACCTACGGAGAACTCCCAGCGAGCTCTGGGTCGTCCACGCAACCTCGCTCCGTCAATTCGTTGTGCGTTCATAACTTTCTTTGGCATGCGATTGTCGTGCATCCGTTGTACATACCCTGCCCATTGCAGACGTTGAAGCTTCACGATTTTCGATACTTCCAGCTCATCGTACAATTGATACAACTCATGGTTGTATCGGATACGCCATTGGTCTCGCTCGCGAACGGCCCCGAAAATTCGCCGAAGGACCTTTCGTTCGAATCGGTCTAGCAAAATTTCGGAGGCTTGGGTAAGGGTCCATGTTTCGCAGCCATAACATAGCACGGGTCGGATGATCGTTTTGTACACGCGGAGCTTCGTGTTCCTGTGCGCAAGTTTCGAATTAATTATAGGGAGGACCGAGAAATATGTCTTATTGGCTAGTTGTATCCGTCGCTTAATTTCGTCGGTTTCGTTGGCGTCCTTTGATAAGTTACAACCCAGATAGTTGAAGTTGTCTACATACTCGATATTAAGGTCCCCCACTGTGATGCTTGAATTTGCTGGCGTCCTTGTTTTCGATTGCATCATGGCCTTTGTTTTGCTTTCGTTGATATGTAGTCCAACTTCCTTTGCGGCGTTATTGAGGTTATGCAGGAGGCTTTCTGCATCACCCAACCTTCGAGACATGATGTTGATATCGTCGGCGTACGCTACTAATTGAGTCGACTTGATGAGTAGCGTTCCGCTGCTGTCCATATTCATGGCTCGAATTACATACTCCAAAGCTAGGTTGAAGAGCGTCGACGCCAGCCCGTCGCCCTGCTTGAGTCCAGTACGAGTTTCAAATAGGTCAGTGAGTCGGTTCTGCACTTTGACCTGCGAGACGGTATTAGTCATCGTCATCCTTGTGAGTCGCATTAACTTTGCCGGTATACCAAAATTCAGCATAATGTTGTACAGTACACTTCGGTCGATACTGTCGTATGCCTGCTTGAAGTCGACAAAGATTTGGTATACGTCGATGTTCTATTCCCAGCACTTTTGGAGTAGTAGCTTCACTGTGTAAAGCTGATCGGTCGTTGAACGACCAGGTCTGAAGCCGCCTTGATACTCGCCAATGATTTGTTCTGCGTACGGATTGATTCTCTTTTCAAGAATTTTTGATAAAATCTTATAGGCCGTACAAACTAATGATATGCCCCTGTAATTCTCACACTTCAGCTTGTCACCCTTTTTGTGGATTGGGCAGATTATGCTTTTGCGCCAATCTTCGGGGATTACCTCGTCGTTCCATATTTTCAGCAGTAGCACATGTACAGCGTTGGTCAGGCACGTTCCACCATGCTTCAGCAGTTCTGCTGGGATCTCGTCAGCGCCGGGCGCTTTATTATTTTGGAGCGACTGTATGGCAAGACTCACTTCCTCTACTGTTGGGGGTAGAACGGGAGGGCCTGGTTCGGCTAACTGCTCAAGAGCTAGCTCCGCGAGGGATGTTGATGATGCATTGAGGAGCTCTTCAAAATGCGAGGCCCATCGTTTGTTGACGCGGATAGCTTTAACGGATGGAAATTATTGAATTGAAGACTTTTATCCAAATCAGGTCCTAGTCTTATGACTATTAAAACAAACTTAGCCGACTTGGGCCCTCCTGACGGTTTCTAAATTCTAAAGACAAAATTTCTCCTTGTTCGTTCCGCAATCGACAGCTGTCAATCGACTTGCACCAAAAAAGCCAGCAAAAAATAATTGCCTCCACTTGCCATTCGCAATGACCTCATTTGAAAATATCAATAATATGAAATTAATCAAATCAAAATGTTCGGGTCGCCATCGCTTTTCAATACGCTTAAAAATTAAGTCGGACACCCCTGCATTTTACAAATCCAAAAATTTTAAATTATTTAATATTCTGCTACTTTGCCCCGATTTCTTTTCTTCTACTATCTCGATCTGGTTAAAGACCTATTGTAATCCCAGTTAATCAAGGTAATAATACTTTGTTCTCGTTGTTCATTTTAACCAAAACAAACCTTCGAAAGACTACATAATAGTGTTACACTACTTCTAAAGGGAAATTTTGGATAGTTTTCTCTTAGATATTCAAAACCGCTACTATCTGTGCAAAAACGTTTAAAACTATTTAGAGTATTTTTTTTTTATTTGTTGAATCTAAGTTTATCAGGAATTAAGTGAATTGAAGGTGTCAAACGTTATTTACTTTTTTCTTAAAAAGAATTAATTGTGCTTAACACCATCAGTTTTCGTTGTATCAAAATAGTTCTGGTCCAATTTATATTATCTTCTACGCAAGCATATAAAAGCAAGCAAAGTGGCAAAAAAAGAGTATGTCTCTTCGCGATTTTTTGAAAAGATGAAGTACGCATTATTGTTTACAATTGTCCTGTTTGCAGGATCTGCATTCGGACAAACATCAAACAACTATTGTGCATACAATCTTTGTTCCGGACTTCAGCATATTGCATGCAATAATCCAGGGGTGAGTACGCAACATCTCTTGAGTCATTTAAACATAAATATTACTTATTTTGTGATATTCTCTTATTCGTTTTCAGGACTACGGATATCGATGCTCGTCAGATGCTGCTGCACTCGATCTGCGAGGACATCGTACAGCGATCTTGCATCGACACAATACCTACCGAAATGAAATAGCCGGTGGAAATAATCCACGTTTCCAGTCGGCAGTTCGTATGGCCACCATGGTATGGGATGATGAGCTGGAATATTTGGCCTATTTGAATGTTATCCGTTGCGAAAACGATCACGACGAATGTCGCAACACAGATCGTTTCAGAAATTCTGGACAAAGTCTTGCATGGCGTTGGGATCCTTCCGGGCAAGTTCCCGGCACGCGGGAAGCCGTTCTCTGGGCTATCGACTATTGGTACAGTGAACACGAAACCACTCATCCAAGTTTGATTGATTCATTCTACCCGGGAACGTAAGTGTTTTTATTGCCGAAATTAGTCATGTGAAATAATTTGTCGTCTATTTTAGCGGAAATGAACATTTCACCGTGATGGTTGCTGAAAAGAACGTTGCAGCAGGATGTGCTGCTCTACAATATCGGGAGAACGGTGGCACGTACACTTATGTAGCTTGTAATTATGCAACAACCAATATTATTGATCGGCCAATCTACAGATGTGGACCAACCGCTTCACTTTGCCAACAAGGTAGAAATCCAGAATATCCGAATTTGTGCGAAATTACAGAAACTTACAATGTAAATAATTCAGAACAGTGGTAAAATTGTCATAATGTAACCGGTGAATAAATATTTTGTATGAAAACACAATCTGATTTATTGAGATCAACTAACAACTACATACTAAGAAAGGAAGCATCCGTAGATCCTAGTCCAAAAAGTTCTGGGTGATTAAGGGTCTCTTTGCCTGGAGGCAACAAACAAACACTAAATGTGTGTCAGTTGAATATTCATCACTGTATACGAGGTATGTTCAAAAAGTATCGCGAATTTAATGTTTTTTTTCAAGAATTATTTATTTATTCATGAATATCTATTTTGTCCCCTTCAAAGTAACCCCCATCAGACATTATACACTTTTACGTTTTTTCCAATCCTCGAAGCATTTTGAAAAATCATTTTTTATGATCTTGTTCAGCTCCTCCTTCGATGCCGTCTTTATCTCCTCAATCGTGGCGTAACGTCGTCCTTTCATGGGCCTCTTCAGTTTCGGGAACAAGAAAAAGTCACAGGGGGCCAGGTCTGGGGAATACGGTGGCTGCGGGATTATTAGAGTGTTGTTTTTGGCCAAAAATTCGCGCACAAGTAACGATGTGTGAGCAGGGCATTATCATGGTGCAACAGCCAATTTTTGTTCTTCCACAAATCCGGGTGTTTCTGGCGGATTGCTTCTCGCAAATTGCGCATTACTTGAAGGTAATATTCCTTATTGACCGTTCTACCCTGCGGCAAGAACTCATAATGCACCACTCCCCTGAAATCGAAGAAAACTGTCAGCAAAACCTTCAAAACCGTCGCTCACATGTTTTCGGCCCTCTGAGAACATTTTGTACCACCGATAAACGTTGCTTTTGTCCAAAGTAGCTTCGCCGTATGCAACAGTCAACATTCTGAATGCGTCCACGCACTTTAAGTTGTTCTTCAAAAAAAAAAAAATTATACAAATTCTTTGATCCATTTTTTGGAATAGACGAAAATCGAAGACAAGCTAAAACACTCCCACGCACAATAGCTGCCAAAAACTGACTGGACATTCAAAATGGCCGAAATTGTCAACATAAGTGAGGGTCATAAGTACCAACATAACGCCACCAAAAGATCAAAAATCGAACATACGTAGCTCGCGAAAATTCAAAATTCGCGATACTTTTTGAACATACCTCGTATCAGCATCAGCGATGATGATGAGATGCTTTGAGAAAGAAAAACTCGACATTGCATTGATACAAGAACCCTGGATTACCAAGGAAAACTAAAGTAGGGGTTTGTCGCAACAGTCCGCCAATCTATACTATGTACAAACGGGTGGAAAGGTAAGGACTTGTATCCTGGTGCGGCATGGTGTACATGTGGTACAAATGACGCATCTCAGCTCGCCCGATCTTACGGCAGTAATTATTGGAAGTAGAGCAGGATCATTTATAATTGCGTCGGCGTACCTCCCTTACGACCTTCTTCAATAGATGTACAGAACCTGGTAAAATACTGTAAAGAACGAGGTATAGGTCTGATATTAGGCTGTGATGCCAACGCGCACAGTACTGTGTGGGGTAGCACAGATGACAACATCAGAGGACAGCAGCTACTGGAATTTGTTGAAAGAAAGAGGATATACCTAATAGTACGACTGCGATAGAGCGATCGGTGGAACAAATGAATTCTGCGATAACTCACTCTTTCAAACAGGCTTGTCCCGCTATAATCATAGATGAAAAGAATCCAACACCCTGGTGGTGCAAAGAATTGGAATCTATGAAGAAAGAGATTAGGAAAGCGTGTAATAGGTATATGAGAGAGAGGGACTCTCGCTCTTGGGATCTATATAAGCATAAAAAGAGAGAGCTAAAGAAGAAGTACACGTAAAAGGAATTCGTGGAGGGAACTTTGCTCGAGTATGAGGAATATGGTATGCAGATTTAAGTAGATTATGAAAAGACATAGTTTCCATAATGGGACTAATCCGAAAGGCGGATGGGACTATGACGGAAACAATGGAGGAGACATTGCAGTCGCTTATGGAAGGATGCTTAAAGTCAAGTAATCCGTGGACTCAAACCTGTAAATTGGTAGGGGCGACCCGAGGATAAGAAGCTGAGAGGATAATAGCTTCAAATGGTGTCAGGAGTGCTATCAACACTTTTAAGCCATATAAGACGGCTGGAATGGACGGAATATTTCCGGAACATATTCGTTGCTTGTTTATCGACAGGATATATCCCAATGTCTTGGAGGGAGACTGAAGTTGTTTTTCTACCAAAACCGGGGAAAAAGGATTATACATAAGCCAAGTCATTCAGGCCGGTTAGCCTAACCTCATTTCAATTGAAGACAATAGAGCGAGTATTGGTGGACAATCTAGAGAATATCTAGCTAACGTATATACCTCTGAGTAGATGTCAACAAGCTTACAGAGCAGGTTGATCTACTGAGTCCGCTCTGCATGAAGTAGCGCGGGTAGCAAACAGAGAGATTAACAACAGCGGTATCGCTATGTCAACCTTTATGGACATAGAGGGGGCTTTTGATCTCATACAGCAAACTAAGAAATGCCCTAACTGAGCGGGAAATCGAGCCACTGATCCTATTGGTTAAGCCTAACGTTAAATTCAGATGTACACATCCCAGGTTCGTTGGACCTGTGACTATGAGCCTGTGCAGACTCTTAGCGCTGCTTTTCACATCCAGGCGGCCCCTTCAGTTTACTAGTCAGCAATGCGATACGGGCAGTGTGGTCATCAATCCACAAACTAGTTAGATATAGACGCGTAGGCATTTTCCACCAAGGCCGTTATCCCTAACTAGCCCCTTCAGGGCTCGGGTTATGCGAAGCCGCCAGCTCCGAGGCTCACACGTTAATCGTACGGTGCACCGCCCCCCCCCCCCCCCCCCCCAGGGGACACCATTATCGTGCTTGGCCTTTAGTGACTTCCGTCCCGTAAGTTGTGGGAAGAGGAAGGTCACGCCAAGAGCCACCCGTACATGACTAGGGAGCTCGGACACGTCATCGCCCGAATTGGTCTTTGTAACCTTTGATCCCAAACTTACTTGGAACTCTCATGTTAACGAAAAGACACAAAAGCAGCGAGGATTTTACATCAGTGTAAGAAAGTGTGTGCACGTAGGTGGGGTATATAACCAAAAGCGGCACATTGAATATATACAATGATGGTTAGGCTCATTCTATCCTATGCAGCAGTGGTCTGGTGGACCAAGGGTAGCCAGAAAACTGCTAGGCAACGGTTGGATGGGATTCAACGCACAGCATGTGTAAGCATATGTGGTGCAATGAGAACCACGCCAACACATGCTATGGAGGTTATACTGGGATTACCGCCACTGGATCTTTTTACAAAGCAAAGTGCGGCGCTTACAGAAATAAGAATGGTAAGAGATGGCACATGGCATCACTTTGGTAGCAACGGAGGATCATGGATATTGTTCGTAATAATGTCAGGGAGACTCATATGCCTTTGGATGGTATAAGTATATAGATGTAGGGTAATCGAAAGACATCACAGCACTATCATAGAGGATGGTAGGATACACGAGGAGTATCCACGTGATATTGCTATCTTTACTGATGGGATTCATGGAAAGAAGAGCGGGGCCTGGAATGTAATCCGAGTAGCTAAACAGTGCAGGGTCTGTTTAGAACCTCCGTAGCGAATGGTTGTCTTTTTGATTCGAGTGTCTTTTAAATTAGCAAAACTTTTATATAAAATATATCTCGTAAGCAAAAACGTAGTGAACTGTGCGTGTTAATTATTGTGTATATATCGTGTTTTCATAAATCGTCGAACCCAGAAGCAAATAACTGCCTGTAAGCAAAAATACAGTGAACTGTACGAGTTAAACTACCGCGTAGATATCGTGCTTACGTAAACATCGAACTCAGAAACAAATAACTGTGCCAACAAACTTAAGTTTAACTTAAAGTTTCACCCCTTTAGGTGATTCAGACATTACTGTAGAAGAATATGAAGAAGTGATCACAACGTACATTGTAGATATCTACGATAAAATCGTAAAGCTGAATCTAGACGTATCAGCGCTAAAGGAGGCAAATGCTCGCATTGTAAATGAGTTAAACATATGGAAGCAAAAAAAAAACAAACTTCTAGAAAAAGATTTAGCGCAAGTTGAAAAAAAGCAATAACGCGCAAACCTAATTTTTAAGGGGATAGAAGACAGTATGCCCCACAAAACAACAGTGGAAGGATTCTGCGCGAACATAATGGCAGTACCCGGAGTCGTTGTAAAGGAGGTGACAACTCTCCACCAAAGAGATGGGAAAGTGTCACTCGTAGCAGAAGTAAATGACGAGGCTACAGTAAGCACACTCCTGAGGAATTCAGTCAAATTAAAAGTCACAAATGTGACAATTGATCAAGACCTACCAAGGGACGCCAGGGAAAAGAAATCGGCTATGATTAAACTGAAGAGGGACCTAACTGGAGTCGACAGAGAGAAGAAAATAATAGTAAGAGATGACAGGATGAAAATTGGAAACATGTGGTTCTACTGGAATGGAAATAAGCAAATGAGGTGTGGCGACGACGACGGCAGGACGGTTCTGGATAGCATTTATTGTAATCAAAATCTACAAAATATTAATTTAAACTATAGTATTCTATCTACTTAAAATTTTCGACAATATGTAAAAGACGAAATTATGATTTTTCGCAAATATCTTGTTAACTGTAATATTTACATCAAAATGTTCTGAGAAAAATTTAAACTACACAAAATACATCTCCAAATCACAGTAGACTCGAACAAATTTGGCAAACGTTAAGGCTAAGTCCCATTAGACCCTACACCAAATATTACTTCGATCGGATTAAAACAAAGGGTACCTCCCATACAAATTATTCAGGCCATAGAACAATTTGTCAGCTCTTTTTTTGGATGTTTGGGTCAAGAGCTAAAATCATTATACTATTAGTAATGAATTTTCACATACATACAAATCGGTAAATGAGGCAATTATTCTGGAACTTAGGCGCAGCGGTGCTTCTTCCAAATCTTATGTATTAAGTGATTTGACTTAAGCGCTTTACACATATAGCCCCAAAATCTACGTAGATTATGTAATCTCGTATGCTGTTCACACTATGGTCATAATCTTGTTCCACGACTTGACAGTACAGTACAATCTGTCTAAATTGCAAACTCCGACAATTTCATGCGCGACTGAAACTGTTATTTATATTAATTTGTTAAAACAAGAAGCAGAATCTATCTTATAGGAATTATGTAAATGATTTATGTTCGGCAATAGGTGAAAACATCACACTTTTGTGTACAAAACCATGTGCCAAGCGAAAATGGATGAGATGACCTCTACTGTAGAATTGTCAAATGCGAAGCTCACCACACTTCACCATGATTTTGTAAAGATTTTCTCCGAGATTTTGGTTATAATCTCCGTACAAAATCTATGAAATTGTATGGAAAATCTACAAGATTTTCGCCTAGATTTTGTATAATCTCAAGATTATGCAAAATCTTCTATAGTGTGTAAAGAGCTTTAGCCGTTAGAGGTTTTACGCACTACACATGGAAGAAGTCTTTTGACTGGCATGTCCGCATTTTCAGAACCTTCGAATGAAATTTAACTGGGAAGGGGAAAGACAAAGATGATATGCGACTTCAACTAAACCGCTTGGACCGTAAAAATCTGAGTCCCCGCCACTTTTCTTACTACCTGGTCGAGGTACTGCAAATGAAAGGTTGATGTGTTTACATCTTGACTCTGTGACATATTGATTTTATGATGTATTCAGCCCATCATGCCGCAGCGGTTAGTGGCAATGAGACATACGGTTACGCCATTGCAGCGATTCCCACTGAGGAAGTGAATCGGTCTATTTCGAGATTAGTCTAATTTTCCGTTTGTTTGAATTATAAAACAAGAAAACTCCTCAGGGTTTTTTTTTCTTTCTTTTTCATTTATTATATGTCGATGTGATCACCTTCTTTAGTAGAACATAAATGAGGAAAATCGGTATTTCTTCCCCGCTGACACTCAGATGTAGGGTTACCCGGTCTATAAACCGGATCACCTGGTACATTTGCCGTACCATAGTTACATACCAAATAACTCATTTTTCCGTCACCTTCTTTATGATACAATGCTGCACATCCAGTGGCGTTATTCTTCTCCGCGGCCATCAAAGCAAAATTTTCAGTTCCACTGTTTGAAAAAAGGACTTCTTAGAAAATTAAATCAGTTCTGTCAACAGCACTGTCGTACTATACTTACTGGCTTACATAGTAACGTTTCATTTGAATAGGATTCGACCGTACATGTTCACTGAACCATTGATCAATACCCCAAACAATAGCATCCTTTGGCTCGGGTACAATATCCGTTTGATCCCATCGAAAAGCCAAACTCTGACCACAATTCGGGTAACGATCCGTATTTCGACACTCATCACTCTCAAAATCACAACGCAATGCATTCATCTCAGCCAAATAGGAAAGTTCCTCGTCCCATTCCATGGTCATCATACGGACGGCCGGATTAAAGCCTCGTACCTCTCCACCTGCTATGCGATTTCGATGAAAGTTGTGACGTTTCAGAATATCGTCTATGTACAGCTTAATGTCGATAGTCTTCGTGTCTTTCACACACTGACTTAAGTAGTAGTCCTAAACACATAAGATAATCCATATCAAAAAAGTGATCATTCTTTATCAGTCTGCTGAGAGTTACCGACGTCTCCTTACAAGCGATATGAGGAAGTCCCGAGCATAGCTCAGGAGCACAATAGTCTTGGGACCATGACTGTCCCAAAATTGGGTGGCTCAACCAAGATGACAGGACAAATCCAAGTGCAACTAAATACTTCATTATTGTAACCACGAGTGGAATCAACTTCGAAGCCACCACTAAATTCAAATGGCTTTTATATGCATGGCGTTGCAATATGAGTGAATATTGCAAATCGACACAACTTGGATGACTTTTATATGGCCAAAGTCTTAAGAGGAGAAACTTGCTACTTATGTATGTATACTTTAGATAAAAGAAATTTCTTTGTTTGTATGAAAATTGTTTTAACCCATAATAGTTTGACCTAATGCTCCTTTTTTATTTTATTTTTGCTCTTACTTGTTTCCCTTATCTTTGCTGATGCTTTTATATAGCTATTTGTCGGGGGTTTAAATAGATAAGTGCTCCACAATTTCGACAAAAAAGTTAGTCGCAGAGACGCTTCAGTCATATGTGGTGCATTTTTCGAATGACTACACACACAGTAGCTCATTAGGCTATTAAACCTAAAATTTTGGTTGTTGATTCATTTGTTGACTCAGCGAGAGGGCATATAAAGAGAAATAACTCGGTTCCTATGAAATGATGTTCTTATAGCAGCCCATACATTGAACAACAACAACCGATCCTTTTGACACGTGTGTAATCTATAAAAGATGCGCCTGCAAGGAAGCACCTAAACACCTAAACGTGTGTGTGTTTTATTTTATGGTCCTTCGAATGGTTTGAACATTACAAAACTGAAAGGGTATTTTTGCATCCAGAACATAATATACTATCCATCAAAAAACCATCTCCCAAGGCTCCATTCCGGTAATAGTCAGCAATGCGAATTGTGTGCGTATATGAAACCAAAAAGCATCTAGGAATAAACACTTTGGCCTTTCCGCCTAACTATAATCCCTTGGTGACTCGGGTTATGGAGAATCACCAGCTGGGCCACGCGGCTTCCTCAAGCCTCCGAGGAAGCACTGTGAAATGTACTCTGCCTTACAATGATTGACATCCGAAAGGAAGAAGTCAGTCATTCCAACACCAATGCATAACTCGCGCTCCGTTTTTACCATTACTTCCAAAGCTCGTGAGATATGCCGCGAAAGCATGCAACTTTTAGGTTACCCCAGCAATTTTACCCTATTTTGGGTGTCTGTACACTCGGATATTAAAAATAATGTGCTAGTAGCTCAGGTAGAAAGTACAGCCATCGCTTCGATATGGTACTTCCCATGGCCAGCTAAATCGAAAGAAGTTTTATTTTGACCGAACTTCATGCTAAATTGCGCTTTCATTCTTTTTGCTGCTGCTTGTCAAAATGCCGCTTACCCCTCCCCTATAGCGGGCGCTGCACGGATAATACCTGTAGTATTTCAGTAATTCACAAGTAGCTGCACAAGGAGGAAGGTGTAGACGTAAAGGTACGTGTTCGTAGAGACGACTCACGTGAGGATCGCTTAGCGATCGTAGTTTTGCATCCAATTCCGGGCTGTATTTGAATATTTTTTGAAGGGTGATACTTTCCTTGTGTCAACTATGATCCAAAGGAACATGTCTGTATAGAAAATATCAGTATATAGAGCTCAGAACCGGTGGTTTAACATGGATCGCTGAGCGATCATCACATGAGTCGTCTCTACGAACACAAACCTTAAGACAGCAAACCACGATGATCGCTAATTAACCACAGCCGTACCTGCGAACTAGTGCAAATTCTTCGACATTCCACTAGGAAATTTATTAATTAAATTATATCGCCTCCCGACAGTGAAATTGATTCATCGAAATAAGTTTTGGTAAGTTAAAATAATCGCACACACACCACCAAATGTTGCAGAAACTGTGACAACTCCTGTCAGCCAAAGTTTATTCTACAATGTAATCTATCCAAGGCCTCTCCGATAGAAGCAGATTTCACGGCGAGTTCGTAATGTCCCCTCGCGAACGAAAGCCTATGCGGGACAGACTCTTCAAGCCTCAAATACGAATAAATCACAGCCTCCAAAAAAGAGGACAAGGGATCAATAGAGAACAATGGAAGAAATCCCGAGACCCCGGACCAGAGTGGAAACAAAACAGCAGAGGAAGAAGAACGCAAAATTTAGGAAGTTAAGGACAAGACCCGACAAGATGATCATTTCTCAGTCAAATGAGATGACCTATACCGACATTCTAAAAAAAGTGAAGTCTGAACCACAGCTGAAAGAGATGGACGACAACGTCTCTCGCCAAACAAGATGGGGAACAATTTATTGTTCCAAATGATAACCCGCGTAGGAGATTCAGCAGATGCAACAATAGTATTATTGTTATGGGCCTCTTAGAGCTGAATCCTTCCAGTATAAGAGCATTGCGGTTGGAGACAAGGATAGAGATTCTAGATCTAGATGTAGTCACAACAAGGAAGGATATCCGGAAGTATAGAGCTTCCACTCGACGCTCTAAAGTCGTTCAGGAAAGCGTACGTTGGCACCCAAATAGCAACCATAGGCTTGCCTACAGACGTATTCAACAAGGTGATGGAAGTAGGCAAAGTTCAGGTGGGATGGACGATCTGTCCTTTAAAATGACAATTATTGTTTCCGTAGTTTAAGTGAAGTATTATGCCGATCCCACACTGTCCCGGGGTACAAAAGACCAAATGTGTGGACAACAAATGCTTGGAAAAGACAGAGACAAAGCGGCATTCTGCGACAAAGGGTCCGATTGCATTTTGTGCAAGGAGGCAGCAGGATGCCTCAAGTGCTCAGTATATCAGGAGGCAATAATAACGGTGTCCGGAAACTGCTGCATAAACGCACCGGATTATGATACCTCAGTAAATTTCCAGCAAAAAAGTTGCACGAACATACCCCCTTAGCTTAACCCTTTAGCTGCCAAAGGCAATTGAAGATTTTTGGAAAAAATCATTTTTTTTGCGCGACTTTAAGCTCAATATCTCCAAAGCTAGACCAGATAGAATAGTAAAACAAAATGATTATTACAGCCAACAAGTTTACCTATAAAATAAAACTAACCGCACTAAAATTGGATAAGAGGTTTGGTTTTTACAGAGCTTCATAGTTTAATTTGTGTGATTTCACCCAAATCTCAATTTTTTCCGGCCAAGGAGAGGTGCTTGTACGATTCTTTTAAAAATTGGAGCATAGTCTTACGATCATATCTTTCTTACATCATTTTATTCTAGCTCCATTATTTCTAACAGTTTTAATACCTTAAGTGCAGAAAACTAGGGTTAATTTTGGCTCGATTTCGACATTATTTGAATAGATTTTTCCAATTGAAGATCTTTAGGGGCAGTCTGAATTGAATTGTATTGAATTCGAGCTAAATTAACCCTAGTTTTTTGCACTTAACGTATAAAAACTGTTAGAAATAATGAAGCTAGAATAAAATGATGTAAGAAAGATATGATCGTAAGACTATGCGCCAATTTTTAAAAGAATCGTACAAGCACCTCACTTTGGCAGCAGTTGGAGAAAACTGAGATGGAAAAATAGATTGTTTTTGGGTAAAATCACACAAATTTGATTTTGAAGTTCTGTAAAAACGAAACCTCTTATCTGATTTTAGTGCCGCTAGTTTTATTTTATAGGTAAATTTGTTGGCTGTAATAATCATTTTGTTTCACTATTCTAGCTGGTCTAGCTTTGAGCTTTAAGTCGTGCAAGAAAACGATTTTTTCAAAAATCTTCAAATGCCTGTGGCAACTAAAGGGTTAAGCTAAGGGGGTATGTTCAGTGCAACTTTTTTGCTTGAAATCAACTGAGGAATCATAATCCGGTGCGTTTATGCGGCAGTTTCCGGACACCCTGTATTATTCCCAAATGAGATTCTTGTAGCTGAATCTGAATCACTGCCAGGCAGCACAAGTTCTGCCTGCTCAAAATATTTTCTTTACTTTGTTTCCTCAATATAAATTGGAACCTGCTAGACGAAGACTTGAACCAATTAGAGTTATAGTCTAGGAGCCAGGTACCCAACTACCTTCCTCATAAGGTAACCGGCTGAAAATGTGTACAGGTGGTAGTTCATCACCGCTTCTGTGCAAAACTGCTGGTCAGCCCAAAATTTAGCGGTTCCTTGTTAGGGAAATTGCGCAATATGTGTGCTAATTTTGAGGTTCAATCTTCCTCATAAGGTAACCGGCTGAATTTAAGTGCATGTGTTAGATCTCGACTTCCAGATGCCGAAAGTGCCGGTCAGCCCAATTTTTAGCGGTTCCTTCACCTATGCTGACCGCCTCAAAGCTGCAAAAAAATGACCCCTACCTTACTCATAAGGTAACCGGCTGAATTTATGTTCAAACGATAGATCTCGCTTAACCGTATCGAAACATAGTGGGCTGACCGCTCTGAACCGGTTCCTTGACCGGTTTTAACCGGTTTAAAGTATTGAAAATACCCTCGAAAAAATGGATTTTTGATCATACCTGATTAGGTAACCAGGCTGGATTTGTATTCAAATGGTAGATCTCAATTCGCCCCTGTCGAAAGTACTGGTCAGCCCAAACCGGTTCCTTGAATCATTTTTACCGATTCAAAATAAGCAAAAATACACCAAGTACACAATATAAAATACTTAATTTGGGGGGGATATGAAGCATTCACCCGATTAAATTTATGTTCGTATGATAGACCTCAATTCGCCTGTGTCGAGAGTACTGGTCAGCCCAGACCAAACCGGTTCCTTGACGTATTTTTACCGATTCAAAATAAGTAAAAATACACCAAGTGCACAATATAATCTACTTAATTTTGGGGGATATGAAGTAATCACCCAATTAAATTTATGTTCGTATTACAGATCCTGATGCGCTAGTCTCGAAAGTGCCGGTCAGCCCAGACTAAACCAGTTCCTTAACGCATTTTTACCGATTCGAAATAGGCCAATTTACACCAAGTACACAATATAATCTACTTAATTTTTGAGGGATATTAAGTATTCACCCAATTAAATTTATGTTCGTATGACAGATCCTACTGCGCCAGTCTCGAAAGTGCCGGTCAGCCCAGACCAAACCGGTTCCTTGGCGCATTTTTACCGATTCAAAGTAGGCAAAAATTAAGTATGCATATAAATATATTTAATGTTTAAATCAAATTAAATTATTAAACAAACAATTAATTTAGTTCTATTGATTATATTACATATTTATCTCGGAGCTATAGATATTACTAGCAATATCGTCATTGTCGTCAATATCGTCGTGTGGCGTTGGTTCTACGATGTCTTCTATTTTCAAAGGGCTTTGTTCGCCGTCAAACCAATGGAGCTCCAGCCTTACCGAATCATTCGCAGTTGTGGTTTTCCATCCGTACCTTGTAGGAGGTAAAACTGTACATGTTGCCTTTGTAGCATTTCGCCACATTGTTGAAACGTATATTGTCCTCAATATTTTTTGCTTCAATGATTTCCAGCAAGGAGGAATCAAAGTTGAATCAAAGCCCCTTATTTTTTTTAGAAATTGCTCTGAATTTTTTTTTTGCTAGCATACATTTTCTCAAAAATTTCTACGTGAGCTTTATCTACGCTATCGCAATTTCTAACAGAGTACATTAACGCGGTAAACTCTTGAATGCCACTCATTTTGTCTTCATCATCCACGTCAGACTCGATCGAAAGTGAAAAAAATATATATTTTGAAATATAACATTATTTTCTAATATCTTACAGGGTCAGATTTTCCCCTTTCTATAGAATGCTGCAGTGTAGTGGCTACCTGTAAAGGCATGTAGTGCAGGCAAATCCTTACATAAATTTGGCCCAAGTACCTTTGGTAGTTCGGTACAATTGATGCTTTCCATTTCATGTTTGCTAGCCCCAGCCATCCATATCTCTAAATAGGGGAAATTATGTTTATTACATAATGTAATAATTAAAATATCTGTGTCATTCGCTTTGATGAGAACTTTTGCGGTAGGGTTTTCTTCTGCAATTTTGGATGCATGGTAAATTATCCTTGTGTCTGCTTCTTCATGATAACATACATATCCACGTTTTTCTTTTCTCAACACCTTATTATTGAAAACTCTATAAGAAAAGCATTTTTCCTCTACGGTGAGAAACACAATTTTATCTTTAAAGATAGGGACGACAGAGTCACTAGACGAGTGTGCAATGATGTTTTCAATCTAAGATGATGGTGTGACCAAGCAAAATATGGAATAACTATGCAAAATAAACAAAAATTCAATTCAGTTTAAAAGAAAAGCTTGTGTGTCTTCTAAATACGATAAGACTAACCATTCGATAAGAGTTTTGAGAAATCGGGCCTAAGTTTTTCCATAATTACGCAGTTTGTATTTTTGTACTTGGTGTATTTTCGCATATTTCGAATCGGTAAAAATGCGTCAAGGAACCGGTTTGGTCTAAGCTGACCGGCACTTTCGAGACTGGCACATTAGGATCTGTAATACGAACATAAATTTAATTGGGTGATTACTTCATATCCCCCCAAAATTAAGTAGATTATATTGTGCACTTTGTGTAAATTGGCCTATTTCGAATCGGTAAAAATGCGTTAAGGAACTGGTTTAGTCTGGGCTGACCGGCACTTTCGAGACTGGCGCATCAGGACCTGTCATACGAACATAAATTTAATTCGGTGATTACTTCATATCCCCCAAAATTAGGTAGATTATATTGTGCACTTGGTGTATTTTCGCTTATTTTGAATTGGTAAAAATGCATCAAGGAACCGGTTTGGTCTGGGCTGACCAGTACTTTCGACATGGGCGAATTGAGATCTACCATATGAATACAAATCCAGCCTGGTTACCTAATCAGGTATGATCAAAAATCCATTTTTTACGAGGGTATTTTCAATACTTTAAACCGGTTAAAACCGGTCAAGGAACCGGTTCAGAGCGGTCAGCCCACTATGTTTCGATACGGTTAAGCGAGATCTATCGTTTGAACATAAATTCAGCCGGTTACCTTATGAGGAAGGTAGGGGTCATTTTTTTGCAGCTTTGAGGCGGTCAGCATAGGTGAAGGAACCGCTAAAAATTGGGCTGACCGGCACTTTCGGCATCTGGAAGTCGAGATCTAACACATGCACTTAAATTCAGCCGGTTACCTTATGAGGAAGATTGAACCTCAAAATTAGCACACATATTGCGTAATTTCCCTAACAAGGAACCGCTAAATTTTGGGCTGACCAGCAGTTTTGAACAGAAGCGGTGATGAACTACCACCTGTACACATTTTCAGCCGGTTACCTTATGAGGAAGGTAGTTGGGTACCTGGCTCCCTCACTATTACCCCATCCCCGATTACAGAACGTTTAAATACAGCATCGAGGCTTGAGGGCGTTGAAGGCGGCAAGATTCACGCCCGGAAGATTCATCCACGTCTTTGGAACTTGCCTAGAAGAACGAATCTCCCCGCTATCATGGAAAATGCAAAAATTGGTGCTTATTCCAAAACCAAGTAAACCAGCTCGTGAGCTCAATTCTTACCACCCTATTTGTTTACTCGATACAACGGGAAAAGTGTTCAAACGAATTATACATAACCGGTTGTCAGAAGTAGTGGAAGAGCCAGGATGTTTATCAGAGGTCAATACGGTTTTAGACGAGCGCGCTTTACGGGGTCTACGATAGACGAAATAACTATTGTAACTAGAATAGCGACGGAATCAATTTGTAAAAGTACTTTTTGTGCTGTTATTGTGACTTTAGACGGTTAAAACGGGTTGGATACGATATCCCACCTATCATATTCCCGTTTTTAAAAATCCCGACATTCATTATCCCGCGATTTTAATATCCCGCCAGTTTAAAATCACGCTCAATTGAAACCCCGTCTAATCAAAATCCCGCCAATTTAATATCCCGCCATTTCAATAACCCGCTAATTCAAAATACTGCGTTTCAATATCCCGCTTTCTAATATCCCGTCATAGAAAGTAAGTATTCTTTCGAAAATCGCGCGCGCGATTTATGAAAGAATACTTGCCTTCTATGATGGGAAATGGGATATTTCGTTTTCAAAAAGCAATTAAGCTTCAAGCGGGCGCGTTGGCGGTAATTTACCGCCCTGGTCATATAAACACATATAGCTTTTCTCCCATTGGCCGGATCGAGGTGGGAGAAGTATGTATTCTTAAGCCATACTGTTATACATTACGATAAAATGTTGGGTCAATTTTACCTTCCATACCTTTCCAGCGGTTGTCAAACGTTCGGGGATGGTTTATTTTGGTTTACAGTTGTGTTCAAAATGTGTGTGCTTTGTGTAGTATCACTGAAGTGACGTGCTTCGCTAAAACTGCAGAACTTGTTTTCTTGTTCACCAGATAAAATTTGTTTATGATTATAACTTATTTGGAACATGCTCTTCTTTCAATTTACCGTAATTATGAGAATGGAGCTTGTTGGGCGCAAATGGATGGGAAAAACGCGCGCGCGGTTATGTCACAAAATGATGCGCGCCCGCTTGAAGTTTAATGTCAATTGACATTAATTGCTCAGAAACCTAAAGCACTCCTAAATTAGCAACCTCAGAAAAAAGTGTTCTTTCAAAATGAGTCGGAGAGTGTGTCATTACCTTTTATAGCAAGCAGTTAGGTACATGAGGGTTACGGTTGACTCGGACTAAGTTTTGGAAAGCACTTAAAGTATGTAGGCGGCGACCGCTACGGCCGGTGGCTCAAGCCAAACACAGGTGGCCAGTGAATAAGTAGGAGGCTGCTTTTGTCGATGGCGGTAACATCAATCATTCATTTATATGTATATGCTTCGCCGTTCGTTTGGGCCAGTGCACTACGGTTCGCCTGTAACGCAAAGCCTTTAAACTAGTCCTAGCGGACGAGATCAGCAGGCTGTACAGAGTACAGTTCGGTCGCCAAGTGGAGCATCGGAGATGCACCCGGGGTGAAGAAACATAGAAAGGCTGAAGTCTATGAGAAGGTGGGATGAGGTGAGACCTTTACTGGCTGATGGACATATACCGCCATCCCAGGTATAGCTACGTGGGTAGGCAGAAAACACGGGGATGTGAATTTCTATATGACCCAGTTCTTAACGGGCCACGGAGGTTACCGACTCGCCAAAATATCCTAAATGCAAAGTAGTTGCGGAGGACGCGAAACGTGATCTGTTTGATTGTCCCAGATTTGTTTATATCCCCAGCCAATTCGAAGCGGAAGTGGGAGAATACGTAAGCGCCGAGAGCCTATATAGCAATTAGTTTGAGTAAGCATGGGAATTTATGCAGTTCACATGGAGCTACAGAGGGATGAGCATATACGAAAGTCTACTAATTAGCTGGAACTGGCCCTGTCATAAAATACCGAAAGGTGGTCCCGCAGGGTTAAGTGTTGACCAAAGAGGTGTTTATGTTTAGTCGGTAAAAATGTCTTCATTCATCAAATCATACTCTGTGAATATTAGCTATAGAAGTCTCGAAAATTGTGAGACTACAGCGGTTACAAAGTGATTGCCAGGAAGATCGAGAGCTCGTTGGGAATGCTCAATGAATAAAACTCGACTGAAACTCGGAGACCCCTTTCAACTTAATGATCCATCTAATTTAACAAGAAATGTTTCATACTCATCACCTCAATTTCAAAGTTAATCCTTTAAGCACGTTTGACGAAAACATTTCGCGCTAGTCTTGATAAGGTCTTTTCCAGGCCAACTTTTACATTCTTATGTAAAGACGATGCACGTTTAAAACACCTAAAAGATCTAATATAATTTAGATAGCATCCAGTAATGTATGCCATTGTTTTTCGGCATTTTGATTGAGTACAATACGTGCGAAAAACACACTTAAATGAAAAGTACTACATGAAAATAACATGTCGGTATGTTTACTTTTTCTTATTCGGATTTTCCAAGAGTTTTGTAAAAAAAAATCCTTTATTTAACACCGCGGCCTGTACAAGAAATCAGCCATTTCTTATCAGGCGTGTATATAAAGGTGGCATTTATACGGTAGCAAATTAAGTTGATTACCTTAGCCGATAGAGTCATGAAGCTGATATTTACCATAGTGATTAAGTTATCGTTATTAGGCTCCTTAGAGACGGTCTTTGGACTTTTGACCAAGGATTATTGTTCGAGATCGCTGTGTTCTGGGCTTTTACATACGGCTTGCGGTAACAATGAAGTGAGTTCTTATGTGAATATACAAAAACGTGAAGCTCAGGCCAAACCATCTATGTATACATATACATGAAGTAACAAAAACGTCAATCAAATACAGCCAATTCTGGTGTAGCGATTTCCTGTCGTGTGAATGAAATAGAGTATTTGGTGGTACACTTCCTACTAGTAAGAAGCGGCCGAGCATAGACTTTTACTTTTGTGGCTTTTGATGGAGAAGGTTTTGGTCCCGCTGTATATATTTTTTTACATGTTTTTTGTATGTTAAAACTCATATATTTCATCGTAATAATGACATACCATACCCATAGGAATTTGGCCACCAATGCTTCCCAGACACTACGGTCATTGACATAAAACCCCATAAAAATCTCATTGTGGAGCGTCACAATCGGCACCGAAACAGAACAGCTGGAGGACATCTACCAGGTTTCAATCCGGCTGCTCGAATGGCGACAATGGTGTGGGACGATGAGCTAGGCTATTTGGCCTATTTGAATGCCATTCGATGTGATATGCAGCATGACGAATGTCGAAATACGGATCGTTTCCGAAATTCAGGACAAAGTTTGGCATGGCGATGGGATCCTTTGGATAGTGTACCCAGAGCGAGAGAAGCTTTCATCTGGGCTATCGATTATTGGTTTAGTGAATATCTGGATTCAAATATGGGTCAGATTAACAGATTTTATGTTGGAAAGTAAGTTGCATATGATCTACTTTTAGCCCTTTGTGATTTTTTAATATATTTTATAATTTTCAGCAACGCTGAGCATTTCACGGTGATGTGCTCAGAGCGTAACGTTGCTGTAGGATGTGCTTGTATTAAACAAAACGAAGGTGATGGTATCAATACGTATGTGGTGTGCAATTATGCAACAACGAATATTGTCGATCGGCCTGTGTATAGGCGAGGACCGGCTGCGTCGCATTGTAAGACGGGGAACAATGGCCGATTTACAAACTTATGTTCACCAAATGAATTGTACGATGTTAACTCAATTAATCGGTGGTGACAATTCAAATGTTAAATTATTTAATAAATTATAATATAAGCTGCCTTGATTTTTTTTCCCGGAAAATAACGTGACCGTTAGCCGGAGGAAGCAGGATTTTACACTCGCAGGTTGCATCGTCTGCCATTGTAAAGCTTTATTATACATATTAAAAGTTCAAGCAGAGATAGGGACTTTTCTAGGTTCAGTGCCGCCGTGCGTCCCGGGCTACTCCCACGATTCCAGAGTGCCTCAGCACTTCCACAGATGGCTGGCTGGACTTGGACTAATACAGAAATCAAATCTAACTCTGATTTCTTGTTGCATGCAGCCTAGTAAGGTCGCCTATTGAGACTTTTGATTCCGGTAGATGTCCTGCCAGAGAGCAGGGCTAAAATGATTAACTTGTATGTTACTAAATATTTTGAATACAAACATCCGAAAACGGAAAAGATCCAACAAAACGGTTTAAGAACTGAATTAACTGAATCATGGACCAAAATGACTCTGTAAGGTACACTAATCAAGTCATTTTAATGCACAAACGGCATGAAATGGTCGTAACCAAAAGAGCATTCATACTAACAAATAAATTCGTGTCCTTGTGCTCTTAAACCTAATTCAAATAATGGTTGGCGTGTCTGGTTGAAATAGGCTTGACGAGCGTAGCGTAGTGTAGTTAAAAATTCAAAATTTTTTAAAAAATTGCAAAGTGTTTGAATAAAGATATGTATGTCAACAAATATATGAGTTCATATAAGGTTACTAGATAATGAACCTTAACGAATAAGGGAACCCTTTAGGAATAGCGTCAGTCCCTTAACCCTTTACCGCCCAATGTTCCCAATTGGGAACATAATTTCATGTTTTTTTTAAACCCACTTGGAATTATTTTTTTGTTCTTTCCCATTTTTTTTAGTTTATTAACAAGTTGGTAAAAAGGAAAAAAAATAAACAAATGATAAAAAAATTGCCGTTATTTTTTGGTGATTTTTTTAAAAAGAGGATTTTTTTTAATTTTGGGGAAAAAAATTTCAAATTTTTTTTAACCAACAAAACTTTGAAATTTTAATGTATTTTTATTTTTTACTATTAATAAATACATACGAGATAATAGTAGTGACCTTAATTTTATAAAAAAATAATACCGTTATAGGCTATACATGTTCAAACTGACGTGTTCCCAATTGGGAACATTGGCTCACTTCAGTGTCTTGTAGAAAAATTATTTTGTTTCCAATTTTTCAATATGACTGGACTTACATTGCAATTGCATGTAATTTTCGCATGTTTTATGCCAGTCTCTATTCGGTGTTCATAAGTGAGAGTTCAAGTTCGTAAATTTGGTAGTGGAATATCTACAGAGCTTAGATGATTGCGACGTGGGTTCATTGAATAATGTAGATATCTGTCAATTACCTCCTGAGGAAAACGACAAAGTTACTGACGAGGAAGACATTGAGGAAGAAGTCTTAGACCAAGTGATGTTTGCGGGGAAGTTTCCGTTATAATAAAAAGATCGGAAGATAGGCATCGGGCAGTAAAAATAAACGTGTCCAGAAAAGAAAAGCTACAAATGGTGACCATCAACGGTTGGCCAAAAGTGAATCAAAGCCCAAACCGAGGCAAAAATAAACCCGGCATTGCACCTCTAAATTGGTTTCCCAGCATTAATTTTCAAAACCCAATACACAATGAGCCGGTAAAAAACATAGGAACTAACTTCCCACATTTGAAAACCTGAATTCCGGTAGAAATATATTATGAATTTATGCCACAAAGCTGTCTGCAGCATTTAGCAGAAATAACAAAAATCTACGCCTTTCAGCATGTTGATCCGATCGGCGTTGAATGGACTTCGTTTTTGGGCATACTCCTTCTCAGTGAGTACCACCAGTTGCCTTCTGAGAATCACTACTGGTCTACTGCGGAAGACATTTACTATCCAAACGCATCAACCGTAAAGTCCCTTGCAGGAATCGAAAGTCGTGGCATGTAGATATTATGTGAAGGAGAACAAAAAGATAGGCATACAAAAACCACATCTTATTCACAAATATAACCACGGAATGGCTGGGGTCGATATTTTAGATGGACTTCTAATCTTCGTATTGCCCATGCCTACGATGTAAAAAATGTTGGTGGAATCTATTCGCTAATGCTCTCAACATGGCAGTAGTAGCAGCCTGGTTTGTGCATAAGGAAATGCATGGGAAATCGGCAATGACTCACCTAGACTTCAGGCCGGAAGTAACAATGTTCCTGCTAAGGGTTTTATAAAAAAACTAGGTCCACAGCCAGGTCCTAAGGCACATGCTAGCCCAGCAAGATGCAAATTAGATGGCCACTATTTGATAAAATCATCGCAAGGAAGATGTTCTCTTTGTAAGTGAAATGCACGGCTAGAGTGTAAGGAGTGCAACAAACGTCTTCATCTTGAATGAATTCTGCCAAAATATGATTTATACTTTTCCATAAATTTAATTCCAAAATATAATTTATACTTTTCCATAAATTACATTGAAGAACCAATACAGTCCAACATATCTGGAAAAAAATCGACCTTGCTTTGTTTATATCCCATTAATGGCCATTGTTCCCAATTGGGAACAGCATAGAAAGGGGGGAAGGGGGTGAGGTAAAAATTTTTTTTTTGTATATTCTTAAAAGAATTATATTTAGAGTTAATATTCAGGAACAAAAAAAAGGAAATTCAAGCGATTAAGAGTTCGGACTTTAAAGGGTTAAGGGTTCCTTTAAGTATAAGTGGGATCCTTTGCACCTACAAAGTTGGGGTTGCATTTAAATTAAAGAAGATTTTGTTAGCTTTAAAAGTGCAGTGGACGACTTTCTTGTACGGAACACGTTTTAGAAATTACAAACCAAAATATGAAAAAAGTCCGAAGATTTTGAGGATTTTTGAGGGTTAGCGCAGGTTTTTCGAAGTTGGTGGTACACTACTGGTATCTATCCTAACAATATCCCAAAAAAAACCACAGCCGAGCAATTTTTTGCGACCTAACGCCTTATGTCACTGCCATCTAGATAGACAGGCCAAACTGCAGAAATTTGTTCGTCCACGAGTGGACAAGTGCGTTCGTGACGAGTGGCAGTTGACATTTCTAAAGCTCACAAACTCCAGTGCTTCTGAACCCAAAAGTTTAAATGTGCCGAGCGTTTATTACGAAACAAAGGTTGTGTCAATCGTCATGCAACGCAAGTACTGCTATGGTAAGTTATGGAAAAAATGGATAAAACATAATTATATTAATGATTTGTGTTTATATTTTGAATTCCAAGCAGAAAATGTGTCCAGTGGCTTGAAACATTGGAAAAAAATCAGAAGTTGGGTGGGAGGGGCGTATCTGGAGGGGGAAATTGCCAAGTTTGTTTCCCATTCTAGTCAGTTGCCATCATGCTCTGGTCTAGAGAGCAGCGGTCCTTCACCGATGAGAGCTTCTTTTCTAACGGGCGCGCACTAGGAACATGGTCGAGGATATTTTTTAAACGAATGTTAGGGTGGTTTCAGCAAGATAGCCACATCACACATAGCACGAGGCTGAATGAATTTGTTGCGACAACATTTCCCTGACCGCCTTATCTCTCTCAGAAGCGATCTTCCATGGCCGGCACGCTCTCCAGATTTGCCTCCATGCGATTTTTTATGGGGTTATTTGAAATCCCACGTTTATGTCGATCGACCACGGACCATAGTTCACCACAAGAACAACATTCACGACGCCATGCCATTGCTAACATACCGATTGAAATGCTGCAAAGATTGTAGACTTACTTCAAAAATCGCCTTAATCAGTGTATGGGTTCGCCATTTAACCGAGACTGTATAGAAAAAGACCTTGGGATATTGTCTTCTCAAATAAAAAAAGAATTTAAAGAATGACTGAAGTACTTTTGTTTTTATTGACTTTTCAAATAAGTAAGCTTCTCTGGCGCACCCTGTAGCCATTAGGAGAGGGTTTGAAAAATCTAAAATATGTTTAAGGGCAGAAATTTGAAAATGAAAATTTTCATAGGGGACAACAAATAGAATTGCTGACTGAAAAATCAAGAAATATAAAAAAAAGTGTATGAATTTTGAAAGAATTTTTTTTCCGGTTTTAACCGGATGGACAAACAATCGTCCGGGTTAAAACCCATTTAACCGTTCTGAAAGTACCGCTTTTCGGACTAACCGTCCGGTTTTTGACATCCCTAATTCTTACATATGTTTTGTATCATAAATAAACATACATTTGTGTGAAATTTGATTGAAATTGGTGCACTTATAAAAAAGTTTTTCTTAGAAGAATTTAAATTGGGGGGTTGGGTTTGTATGGCAGCCCCATGGCCCCAATGTCCGATTTTACCGATTCAAGCATACTGCATGCATGCTGCAAAAAGAAGCATTTGTGCAAAATTTCAGCTTCATAGCTTTTAAATTGGCCGAGTAAAACGCTACGCAACAGACGAACATCGTCCAATCGACTCCCCAAGTCATACTGATCATGGCGGGGGAACCTGGCGGCTTTAATCCCGATGTAAGACATCGAAAATTAGTCCGAAAATATTTATTCCACTAAAACATTCAACATTTCTTTTCATTTCAGTTTGGATTTCGAACATTTTTGATACACTGCGCAGCAGATAAACTTCAATTAGCCGTATCTCTTCGATGACGAATTTCCGAATGTTTTGAACATTCGCGGCTCATTTTCATAAAAGTGTAGAGTTCTAAGAGAATAAAATCAGAGCTAGTTGAATCGGGAAAATCGTATAGCCAAATCCCGGCATTAGCAGAAACAAATTAGGGAAGACTATCAATGCAATTGGAATCTACTGAAGGGATTCCCGAAGAGATCGGTAAATTGAAATTGAATTGATGCGCTAAGTGTGACCACTGAGAGTGGTCTACACGGGTCAACCCATCCAAGACCACGGTGAGTCCTTTCAGTAGGAGCAGGACAATAAGAACTCTGAGTTGTCCTACTATGTACAACTCTCAAATTAAAATGTCAAACCACGTCAAATATCTGGGAGTCATTCTTGATAACAAATTACTCTGAGATGACCACCTGAAATCGGTCACGGAGAAGGCGATCAAGGCATTATGGACCTGCAGAGGTTATGTAGGTAAGACCCGGGGAATTAAACCACATTTAATTCTATGGATTTACCTGGGTAAGGTCCAGAGGCTTGCCTGTCTAATTATCACAGGGGCTATTGTTTCATGCCCCACCGCCGCCTTGGAGGCTCTACTTGACCTCACTCCACTGGCTGTTGGCAGGCTCAAGGCCTGCACGACAGTCACTTTTAGCCATGATCAGCTAGGATGGTTACAGGGTAGTAATACCCTCTGCCTACCTTCGGACTACCTAGTTAGGACATTACGCTTCAACGCGTCCCTTAACTCAGCAATCTGGGCGAGGGAAAGTTGGATATGTTCAGGTCTCTTCACCCCAACACTATCATCACTGATGGATCCAAAAGTGACACAGGCTCTGGAGCGGGCATCAGTGGTCCAGGTGTAAGCTACTCAGTTCCTATGGGGAAACTAGCGTCCGTGTTCCAAGCGGAAGTACATGCAATAGAAGTTTGCGCTAGAGAATGCCATAACAAAGGATATGTCAACATAAAGATAGCGATCTTTACCGACAGTCAGGCGGCTGTCAAAGCTGTTACAAAACAAACCTTTACTTCTAAACTAGTGCGGCTATGTCAGGAAATACTTCAGTCGGTAGGATCTCGCAATGATCTTACTCTCCTATTGGTTTCCGGACACTCCGGAATTGAAGGGAATGAGCTCGCGGGTGAACTGGCTAGGCTCGCCTCTGCTAGCCCCTTCTGCGGTGTACCACTGTGTCTATGCAGAAACGAAATTACTGAGTGGGAAAAGACGACAGCCACCGTATGCTGGGAAGGCCTTCCAGGACTAAGGCAGTCGAAGCTTTTTGTAGCCACCTACTCAAAGAAACGCACTCTGGAGTTAGTTAAACTCAGTAGGAACACGGTCAGAATAAATTATAAGTGGCCTCCTTAGAGGCCACTCCCGTCTGAACGGACACTTAAGAACCATGGGCTAAGTCGCACTCGCGACCTGCCGCTTCTGCGAGGCCGATGAAGACACATCGACTCACATACTTTGCTAGTGCGAAAGACTGGCGATGCGACGAGAGGAGTGCTTCGGCATAACTTTCCCTCTTACAGAGGACATCGACTCCCTTAGCATGGGACAATTTAATCGATTTATCGACAGATGTCGGTTATAGTCTAAGAGCCCAAGTGGAAATTATTTACAACTATTTCCTGGTCACTCTGTTACACATTATCGCAAATTTTATGATTGGCGATGCCCTAAAACGATAGTCCCCCTCCTGGACAGTGGGGCTAAAGGGGTGGCAGACAACTTCAAAGCCGTTAATAGTTGCAAATATTTGCAACTATTTCCTGGGCTTTGATTCATATGCCATTTCATAGAGGACGAGTCCCCGCATATATACTCCAAAAGGCAGACAAATATTGGGGGGCTAACATGGTGGCAGACACGCTCCAAAAATTGAAATTTGTATGAAAAATGGGAAGTGCTTCTAAAAAAATAGCGCTAACTCCATCATGCTAAACCATGTAGGTACAGTAAGAGCCTAAATATTTTCCAGACACTTCCCCCAGCATTTAAGCCAAATTTCACTTCAAAATACCAATTACAACCCGGTTGATTTATCAATGGAAATTTGGCTCTTTTTTTAAGTAAATTCACAGGCAATATAGTACAGCAAATAGTAGCACTTTCCCCTAATATCACACAGATGGTCAACAGCAGCGATTCCTTCTTAATGGGATATCATTGAAAACACCGTGCTGAGCTTATATTTCCAAAGGCAGACAAAACCCTTTAAAAGGACGATCAGCAGACGAGCCCTTAAATGGGGCAAAAAGTGTAATTTTGCTTGAAACAACAATTATCTCTCGTGACAGCATTTTCCCCTAATATCAGAGGAATGGCCCCCAGCAGCGATTCGTTCTGGACGGCATATCATTTAGAACACCATGCTAAGTAAATATTTCCAAAGGCAGACATAAAGCATTAAAAGGACGATCAGCAGACGAGCTCTTAAATGGGGCAAAAAGTGTAATTTTGCTTGAAACAACAATTATCTTTCGTGACAGCATTTCCCCCTAATATCACACGGATGGCCCCCAGCAGCGTTTCTTTTTGAACGGTATATCATTCAGAATACTAGGCCTGTTCCAAAAACCGGGATCCCGGTACAAAACCGGTGTTCACTTGGTACCGGACCCGATATTCTAAAGTACCGATATCCCGTTTTTTTTGGTACCGAGTTAAAAAACCGACCGACGAATCGGTTTTTTGGTACCGAGTTAAAAAGAACGATTCACTTCAACCATGAGCCGGTTTTTTTCAGGTTTTTTGGTACCGGTTTTTTACCCGGTGCTCAAAAAAACCGGCTTAAGGTTGAAAAAACCGTCGGTACTGAAAAAAACCTGAGTCGGTTTTTAACCCGGTACTCAAAAAAACCGGCTTATGGTTAAAAACACCGTCGGTACTGAAAAAAAAACCTGAGTCAGGGAAACCGCTTGTGGTACCGGGTATTGAAAAAAACCGAAACCCGGTACTGAAATCTCGGTACCGAACAGGCCTACAGAATACCATGCTTAGTCTATATTTTTAAAGGCAGACATAAACCATTAAAAGGACAATCAGCAGACGAGCCCTTAAATGGGGCAAAAAGTGGAATTTTGTGAGAAACAACAATTATCTCTCGCGGCAGCTTTTCCACCTAATATCACACGGATGGCCCTCAGCAGCGTTTCTTTTTGAACGGTATATCATTCAGGACACCATACTAAGTATATGTTTCGAAAGGCAGACATAAAGCATTAAAAGGACGATCAGGAGACGAACCCTTAAATGGGGCAAAAAGTGTAATTTTGCCCTATTAAGGGCTCGTCTGCTGATTGTCCTTTTAATGGTTTATGTCTGCCTTTAAAAATATAGACTAAGCATGGTGTCCTGAATTATATACCGTTCAAAAAGAAACGCTGCTGAGGGCCATCCGTGTGATATTAGGGGGAAATGCTGCCACGAGAGATAATTGTTGTTTCTTGCAAAATTCGACTTTTTCCCCATTTAAGGGCGCGTCTGCTGATCGTCCTTTTAATGCCTTATGTCTGCCTTTAGAAACATATACTAAGCATGGTGTCCTCAATGATATACCGTTCGAAAAGAAAAGCTGCTGAGGGCCATCCGTGTGATATTAGGGGGAAAAGCTACCGCGAGAGATAATTGTTGTTTCTCGCAAAATTCCACTTTTTGCCCCATTTAAGGGATCGTCTGCTGATCGTCCTTTTAATGCATTATGTCTGCCTTTGGAAATATTTACTTAGCATGGTGTCCTAAGTGATATGCCATCCAGAAAGAATCGCCGCCACGAGAGATAATTGTTGTTTCTTGCAAAATTCGACTTTTTCCCCATTTAAGGGCGCGTCTGCTGATCGTCCTTTTAATGCTTTATGTCTGCCTTTAGAAACATATACTAAGCATGGTGTCCTCAATGATATTCCGTTCGAAAAGAAAAGCTGCTGAGGGCCATCCGTGTGATATTAGGGGGAAAAGCTACCGCGAGAGATAATTGTTGTTTCTCGCAAAATTCCACTTTTTGCCCCATTTAAGGGATCGTCTGCTGATCGTCCTTTTAATGCATTATGTCTGCCTTTGGAAATATTTACTTAGCATGGTGTCCTAAGTGATATGCCATCCAGAAAGAATCGCCGCTGGGGGCCATCCGTGTGATATTAGGTGGAAATGCTGTGACGAAAGATAATTATTGTTTCTCGCAAAATTCCACTTTTTGCCCCATTTAAGGGTTCGTCTTCTGATCGTCCTTTTAGTGCTTTATGTCTGCCTTTCGAAACATATACTTAGTATGGTGTCCTGAATGATATACCGTTCAAAAAGAAACGCTGCAGAGGGCCATCCGTGTGATATTAGGAGGAAAAGCTGCCGCAAGAGATAATTGTTATTTCTCGCAAAATTCAACTTTTTGCCCCATTTAAGGGCTCGTCTGCTGATTGTCCTTTTAATGGTTTATGTCTGCCTTTAAAAATATAGACTAAGCATGGTGTCCTAAGCGATATGCCGTCCAGAAAGAATCGCTGCTGGGGGCCATTCCTCTGATATTAGGGGAAAATGCTGTCACGAGAGATAATTGTTGTTTCAAGCAAAATTGCACTTTTTGTCCCATTTAAGGGCTCGTCTGCTGATCGTCCTTTTAAAGGGTTTTGTCTGCCTTTGGAAATATAAGCTCAGCACGGTGTTTTCAATGATATCCCATTCAGAAGGAATCGCTGCTGTTGGCCATCTGTGTGATATTAGGGGAAAGTGCTACTATTTGCTGTACTATATTGCCTGTGAATTTACTTAAAAAAAGAGTCAAATTTCGATTGATAAATCAACCGGGTTGTAATTGGTATTTTGAAGTGAAATTTGGCTCAAATGCTGGGGGAAGTGTCTGGAAAATATTTAGGCTCTTACTGTACCTACATGGTTTAGCATGATGGAGTTAGCGCTATTTTTGTAGAAGCACTTCCCATTTTTCATACAAATTTCAATTTTTGGAGCGTGTCTGCCACCATGTTAGCCCCCCAATATTTGTCTGCCTTTTGGAGTATATATGAGGGGACTCGTCCTCTATGAAATGGCATATGAATCAAAGCCCAGGAAATAGTTGCAAATATTTGCAACCATTAACGGGTTTGAAGTTGTCTGCCACCCCTTTAGCCCCACTGTCCAGGAGGGAGACTATCGTTTTAGGGCATCGGCAATCATGAAATTTGCGATAATGTGTAACAGAATGGCCAGGAAATAGTTACATTTGAAGTGTCGCTGGCTCTAGGTCTATTAGATGAATTTATCTAACCTGTAGCGTGGGCAAAAGCACAATATAGCACCGGTCTAATCCAGTGGCGTATTTACAGGGGGGCACAGAGGGCACGTGAGCACATCAAACTTTTTTCACACCATACTAAAAATTGCAGTACCAAATATTCCCTTTTTATTTTGAGCGTTTCTATTACTAAACTTTGTAAATCTTTTTCGACACATTACCATCACATCATCTTCTCAATTCAAAGTAGTCTGGCTGGTCTAGCGGTTAGTGCGCGCACCTTCGGTGCACAGGGTCATGAGTTCGAATCTCACCGTGGATCATGGTGTTTTTCGAACTCACGAGATTGTGACGGACTATGATCTCACTCAGATGTTAAACGAGTACCCATTTATGGGGATAAATAACACTGCTGAGCGTGATGCTGATCTCATTACCTCAACAAAAAGCAGATAAGATTTTGGAAATAGGATGTCACTAACACATCCTGCGGCCTTAGTCCAATGCTGGATTGTCACGCCTGTTATTAATTTATCTTCTCAATTCGCCAGATCTCCTCGTTGATGAACCCTTTCCGTTTTTCGAACGGGTTGAGTTTATTTTCATAGACGCGTGAACAAGAAGAAAAAGAACTCTCAGAGAATAAGTACAAGCTATGATTATGTCGAGGCAACGGTGGTCATTAAACGTTGTCCAATCTCAACATGAATCTGTTCGGAAACAAGGACTGCTATTGAAAGTCTCGTCATGTGTGAAGTGACCCCATCTTATGTTGATATAAGTTGAGGAGATGTTGTTGCGGTATCAATGTCTTGGAAGCCGCTGAATTGATAAATATTTGAAACAATCGGTCTGATTTTTCGATCGGGCTTGTGTATTTTAATTTGGCCGTAAATTCGTGTTGGGCTGCTGTAAAGCTCTTTAAACCAGATGCTTCTATTTCTGTTAAAATGCTAAAATTGAAGTGTTTTGGTGGGAAAGCATTTTTAACCAGCGGCAGATTTTTACAACGCTTGCCGGCGGCAAAGGTACACCTGTACCTTAGTACATTTTGTATGAAAATCTTCACTATTCGTATGAATTTTGACCGTAAAACCGTTATATTATGTTCACTAGTCACAAATTAGTAACTGTTTTGGCCGAAGTGAATGTTTTAAGAAGTTGGGTTTATGTGGATTTAATTTTTGGAGTGGGTAAATTTAGAAAATAGGCAAAATTTTAAAAAGAAAATTGAAAAAATGGGTTGCTTGGAATTTTAATTTGACGAAATCTAAAATTGATTTACAAATGAAAAGTAGAAAACGATTCAAATTAAGTCATTATAATGATTTTAGAAGAATTTGGTAAGTTTGATTTGCGAATTGTGGAGTCTTTGGTTCAAATTTACCCCCCTCCCCCCAATATATTATTCTGTTACTAGAACCCGTTATCGCTAACGAAAAAAACGTCAATAATTATCACATTCTCGTTATTTTCCATAAAACAACAATATTTGAAGCAATAAATATATTGGAGAAATGAGTAAATGTGTTATTATACGAAAGAAAGGTCCTGTCAAGCAACAAGTAGAATCGGCTAGTATAATTTTCAGTCTATAATCTTTGTAAATCTAAACTCAGGCCAATTCCTGTAGTATAAAAATATCTAGAATTTTAATTGTGATTGTTGTTGGTTAATTGTAATATATTTTCTCGTATATGTAATTAAATCCAAGGATCGATTGAAAAATTAAAACAAGAAACCGAAGACATGTGGCATATTTTATAGTAGTTATCGGTATCTATATATGGTACCGACGTACAATTCAACCAAGTTTATGTACGACCTAAACATCCATTTAGAAATTTGGCTGGAGGCTTCTGCTGGTTTTTAGCTGAAACTTCAAAAGGAACTCGGGTGGACGTCCCGAATTACACAAATCATAAATATTAGGTGATGGAGTACAAATTATGGGAATTTGTGGTAGAAAATCAACCACTAAAATCCAAAATTTTGGCATCCAAAATTTTAGCATTTGGTACAAACCTAATTTTCACTAGATGTTATGGGGGGAAAGAAGGCGTAATACATTGTATTGGTTGCCCCAAACCATTACATACTTCAAAAAGTTTGGTATGCCAGTAAAAGTCTTCAGATTGATGTCAAATAAGTTAGCCTAGTCCTTATAGATCGATATCTCCAAGGACCTTGATCATTACAAATAAAAATCGTAAATCAAATACTTCTGTACATCACTCGATTCTCTTCTTATTGATGCTATAGTAAGTCTCTCTAAGCATGAGCATTCACCAAAAATATTTTATTTTCGTCTTTTGTAAATTTTCTTTCATACAAAATATATGAAGGTACAAATGTACCTTTGCCGCCGTTAAAGGGTGTAAGATTAATTTTGCTCCCTAACTTGGGATGGGTGGTCACACATTTCTGAAATTTGGAATACATATTTTAAACTAAAATCGTAGAGATGTCAGAAAATTTCAGACCGATCGGACCCATAGCAAAAAAGTTACGGTGTTTTAAAAACGAAAAAGGTACACCTGTACCTATCCCATCATTTCGAATTCCTACGGTTCGGTGTCTGTGGTGCTCTGCCTGGGGTACTTTCTTCAATGCTTCAATTTTCACGAAGTAAACGTCATCGTAGCCGTTCCTTCTCATTTCTATTTTGCAATTGATTTGTTAAAGCATGTTGCTTCAGCTTACCATCTAGGACTCGTTTTACAAGGTATTGCAGATACTATAGATTTGAAGCTAGTGTAGTACATATGGAAATAACAAACAATCATACCTTCCTGCTTACTTTTGTTGCTTCATTTTAATTAATCGATTGATCACTTCCCGGCTCTATACCATGGATAGTTCCTACACGGCTGAAAATTTTGGTGTAATTTTTATAAAAAAATATATTCATACATTTCCATATAAAAACTTTACCAAAAGTATAATTGAACTATATTAAAAGTATAAGTATTCTTGATAAAAATTTTACTCTTCAATAGTATAAAATTGATCACCAAATTTATACAAACCGCTCGAAAAAATCAAAATTGTAATACGAGTGCAGTCGGCTTCGAATCCACAATTCTGTGATTTGTAGGCAAGCGCGCTGCTCACTGAACAGAATGGGTTTCTTGCGTTGATAGTGTAGATTTGATAACATAGTAGGATTGATTCTACCCTTTTATGTTATAACAACATTCAATGCAATTTATTCTATCCCGAACGGTGTAAAATGTATAATATTAAAAGTGTATTTGGATAGTTTTATTCTGTACCGGTTATAATTTATATAATTTTTGAATAAACTAAACTATAAGTTGAAAAGGGTCAAATTTGATTCAAGTTTTGGAATAGATAGGAGTTATACTATTTTATTTATAAAAGTTACTCCCGGTTTACACCAAAATTTACAACCGTGTAGTATTCTGGATTGTACTTGTAAAATATTATTCGGCACTTGTTACGATTTTACGGAATCTGTTACTAGATTTTTGACAAAACATACAAAGGCCTCTTTTTTAGTAAATCCTAATTTTGCATTCAAATTCGCTTAAACTTGCCATGGAATTCAAGACCACAATGTCAGCCAAAATTTATTGTATCAGCTTTTCATCTGTGTTTCTTTCAAAAGTAAGCAGAACCACTTTTTGGTGGAATTTGGCCAAAATTGGCAGAATTTCGGACGATGTATAAAATTTCTCTTCCAAAGAAAAGTGTTCCGTCTGGAATCCGTTTTGTGATATGGAAACAGTCTCTTTGGTCATTGCATTAATTCCATAGCCAATTAAGTACATATTCGTAAAATTCCTTTTCGGCTTCAGGCTCCTTCGAACTACACTACGCAAACTTTTTTAAGGCCCTACGTATTTTGGCTCAGGAAAAGCCAAAAGCAGTTAATGAGTGTTATTCTAAGATCTGTCAGGAAAACTAAACTTTTGGTGTAATAAACCTGAAATACAAAGGACTTTCAGGCCCGTATTTATAAACATACCTTAACGCAAGGAGACCTTAAGTCAAGGATGCCGAAATTAAAAAAAATGTCATTTTCCATTCTTTTTCATAGGAATCACTTATATTCACGAGTCAGTGCATCCTTGATTTAAGGAGAAACTCAACGAGACCTTGAAACATCACTTGAAGTTTGACGTTTATCATAGCAAACACGCAAAATTTTTTCGCTAATATTAAATTTCTAATTTTTTTATCAAATTCATAAGATTTAATATTAAATTCATAATTTTATGATTCATTTGCTCGTTCACTTAATCTGTAAAAGTGGTTTCGCGGATTGGTGTAGTGATAAATCATAAATTTGTTCGAAAAGTGTTTAGTGGTTTGCATTTTTTACCTGCCGCTCGGACGGTCTTTGTTCTTTGTTTTCATTTGGTCCAGTAGTCATTTCAACTCGGCTTAACTGAGTTATCTGGGCATACATTTTCGTACTAGCATATAGCGCAGTGGTAGCGTGTAAGACTCACGCCCGTGAGGTCCTGTGTTCGAATCCCACTTTTTGCAAATTTTTTTCTTTTTGCTTTTTTTCTCTTTTTATTAATTTATTAGTTTAGTTCTTGTATTAAAATGAATTGTGTTTGCGAGCAATTTTACAAAGTCCAAATTGACGGTCTATCTCAGCTCGTTTCGTCGTTGCAGAGCCAACTTAGCAAGCTGAGATCCCTTATGAAATCTGTAAATTGTTGTGAAAACAATTCCGAAGCATTGCGAGATAAAAATGTAAATTTAAAAAATAAGAAGAGTAATATAGGGAAAGACACTAAGAAAAAAACTAAAAATATTATTTCAATATCTTCTGAGCAATCTTTCGTTAGCCATGAAGCGGGGACTTCCACTGTTATTTCAGATTCATCTTCTAGAATTCCTTCCAACGTTGACAAAAATCAATCTCCGATTGATAAATTTGTCACAGTTCGTAAGAAAGGGAAACATATTAAAAAACCTTCTCCTGTTGGTGATGTTATTCCCAAAAAGAGTGATAATAATAATAGGCGACACAAAAGAATCTTCGGTATCGATCAAGCTAATGATTCTCTTCGAAGTGTCCCCAGTTTCAAGGTATTCCATGTTTCTAAGCTGCATGCTTCGGTAAAAGCAGACGATTTAAAGGAATATGTAATGAAAAAGCTTAATTTAACAGATGACAGCTTTCTTTCGGTTTATCCTCTGATAAAAAAAGATTGTGATATTTCCAAATTAGTTTCAATCAGTTTTGGTTTGAAACTTCCTCATGAATATTCTAAGCAAGTGTTTTGTGCCAACTTCTGGCCCAAGGGCGTCAACATATCACCCTTCAAATTTTCAAAAAACGACAAACGCCAAAACAGTGTCCAGCAGAACACATAATTTCCAATTCATTTTTCTCGGTCTATTATCAAAATGTTGGCGGTCTTCGTTCAAGAACAAATGACTTTTACCTTGCAGCTTCACAAGAAGATTATGCTGCCATTTGCTTAACCGAGACTTGGCTTCACACAGACATTACAAATGAAGAACTTTTCATAAGAGACTATGATGTCTATCGTCGCGACCGTTATGAGGCTTCGACTAAGAGAGGAGGTGGTGTTTTGGTAGCTATCAAAACAACATTCCCATCTCATGAAGTTGAGCTTTTTCATAAGGACGTGGAACAGATATGTGTTTCTATCAATGTTTCTCGCAGCGAAAAAGTATATATTTTTAATAGCTATTTACCACCTTTGAGTTCAGTTGATGTTTATAACAAACATGTAGATAATATCTCCAAGCTATTTGCATCTTTTGAGGAAAAAGACAAATTGATTGTTGTTGGGGATTTCAATCTTGGTAATATAAGTTGGTACTGGAACGACGACGAGAAAAAAAATCTGCCGCGTGATTTACATCTTGAGTGTGAATCTGTTCTAACAGATTGTTTGTTTGCAATGGATTTGATGCAAATGAATCTTGTTAAAAATTCGATTGATAGAATTTTAGATCTAATTTTTGTTAGTACTTGCTTGAATGCTTCTGTAATTAAAGTAGATAAACCAATTTTGCCCAATTCAATCCATCACAGTGCTCTTCTTCTTGAGTTTGTTTTTTATGATTACATTGAAGAAGAGCCCGAAGTTATTCCTACTAGAAATTTTCAAAAAGCCCAATTTGAAAAACTAAATTCAACATTTTTTAATATGGATTGGGCTCCAGTTATATCGAATAGTAATCTTATTGAAAGTTATACAATTTTTAATTCAATTTTAAATAAATCTATTCGCAAGTACGTTCCTTTAAAAAAGAACAAAATAAAAGCAAAAAATCCTTGGGCTACCAAAGAATTGTTCAAACTTAAGAGAGCAAAAAATAACGCCCATAAATTATACAAGAAGTCATCCTCTCTTGCCAATAAAGAAAATTTCTTTAGATTGAGAAGAGAGTATGAATCAATGAATAAAAATCTTTACAAACAGTATATTGCGAGAGCTGAAAATAATATAAAGAATGACAGTAAGACATTTTGGAATTTTATAAACAGCAAGCGTAAGAATACGGGAATCCCAAAAAATTTAGAATTCAATGGCAATTTTTACAAAGATGTTCAATCGGTTTGTGACGGATTTGCTAGATTTTTCAGTTCAGTTTACAAAGTGCCAGACTCCGTTTCATCAGAAATGAATGCTAACATCAATGGAAGTCAAAATGCATTGGTCCCTCGGATAGCTCAGGAGGACCTTACGAGTGCTCTTGAGATTTCTGAGGATGACCTATTGAATGCTATGCGTGATCTTGATGTTAGTATTCAGGCCGGACCTGATGGCATTCCTAATATATTTTTGAAGAATTGCATGCAATCGTTATGTCGTCCTTTAGCCTTTATTTTTAATTTGTCCTTGACTTCAGGTGTTTTTCTTGATGAATGGAAGGTTTCATACATAACGCCTGTTCACAAAAAGGGTCCGAAGCATCTTATTGATAACTATAGACCCATAGCTAAAATATCTGCAATACCGAAGTTGTTTGAAATGCTTATTAAAAATAAAATAGATGTTTTAATTAGCCGTTTGATATCGCCATGTCAACATGGATTCCTGAAAGGAAAATCAACTTCAACAAATTTGGTATCATTTACTAAATTTGTTGCTGATGGTATTGAGCAGGGAATGCAGGTTGATGTGGTATATACCGATTTTTCGAAGGCTTTTGATAGAGTAGATCATAATATTTTACTTAAAAAACTAGAACATTTAGGAATACAGTCAATTTTTCTAAGCTGGGTGAGATCCTATTTAACCGATAGGACTCAGTTGGTGAAGTTAAATGGCTGTACATCTCGCTCTGTTATAAAGTGTTCATCAGGGGTTCCGCAAGGAAGCCATTTAGGACCACTTTTCTTTTTAGTTTTCATAAACGATATCATCCAAAATTTTAAATTCGTGCGTGTATGGCAGTATGCCGATGATATGAAAATCGCTATGAAAATACGCAACATTGATGATTGCCTTAAGTTGCAATCCGATTTAGAAAAGCTGCAATTTTGGTGCCGCGATAATAATTTAAATTTAAATGTTAGTAAATGTAAAGTGCTTAGCATATATAAATTGAAAACTCCGGTCTTCTTTGAGTACTCCTTAACAGGTAGTGTTCTTGAAAGGGTTGTCGAAATATCAGATCTTGGTGTAATTTTCGACCATGAGCTTTCATTTCGACAACACATTGATTACATTATTTCAAAAGCGAATAGTATGTTAGGATTTGTTAAACGTAATGCGCGCGAATTTAATGATGCTTTTACTTTAAAAATATTGTATGCAGCTTTCGTTCGTTCGCACCTAGAGTATTGTTCTATTGTGTGGAATCCGTTCTATAAGGTGCACATCGAGCGTATAGAAAGAATTCAACACAATTTTACACGGTTTGCCATTTATCAAATTGGCTGGCGTTTCAAGCCAGATTATAAAACTCGCTGTTCCTTATTGGGTTTACAAGCCTTAGATTATAGAAGAACATTTTTAAACGCTATGTTTATAAGAGACCTGTTTTGCTCTCATATTGTTTGTGAAGATATATTAAATAACTTTCAAGTCAGAAATATTCCTCACAATTTGCGGCGGAACAACCTTCTTGTTCAGCCTTATCATAGAGTAAACTATGGGCTTAATGAACCAATTACAAGGTCAATTATTCTTTATAATAGTTTGAAGGACTTAGTTAATTTTAATTGTACTAATAAACTAATGTTTAAAAGAAGTTATTTTGATAAATTTCCTTATTAATATATTTTGTTTTCAGTTTTTTTTTACGATCTGCTAGAGTTTACACTCGATTGATTGATTAGTCACTTACGTACGGATAGTAAGTAAAGTGATGCCGAGAAGCCTAGTCCCGGGACAAAAGTTTCTGTGAGGCAAAAAAAAAAAAAAAAAAAAAAAAAAGTCACGGTAGCCACCCACCTACCTTGAAATATTATATTTCAAGTCTATTGAAAACTTAAGGTCTCCTTGAGATTTGCCTTAAATGAAGGATCAACGATCCCTCAGTCTTGCCAATGTTTTTCCTATGTAGCTGCTCTCGGGTATCCCCACACCAAAACTTTAAGTAACAAATTAGCCCCGTACTCTGTGCCCCCCCCCCCCCCCCCTTTGAGAATTTTCTAAATACGCCACTGGTCTAATCTAAGCGTGAATTTCTTAAGGGGTTCGAAATTTATTGAGTGTACGTGCGCTCCTGTGATTCAATAGGCTAAACTAAATTTTTAGACTTCATCTTACTGAAAATCACTTTAGAAAACCAGACCTAATTCATTCGAATCCTTTATTCTGGTGAAAAAAGGAATTACATTTTCAATTTCAAAATTTGAGCATAATCCGTGAATAACTCATTAAAAAAAGAATTTAACTAGCACATTACTGAGCGAATTGTACTTCTTGCAAGTACATCCTTAAAACAAAACTTTCAAAAGAAAATTAATGATACAGCTGATTTTATTGATTAAAACTTCTTTAATGCGTTTGCGTTATTTAATTAATTGATGTGCTTCTTTACCTAAAAAAAAACATATTCCGCCACCTCTAAAAAATAAACAATGCTTTTTGTGGGTGTCAATTGGTTTCCGAACATTTTATTTCGCCCCTTGTTATTTCATCTGTAGTTTATACTGATTCTTTTCCACTAAATGCATGTTGATATATTTTTTTTTCCTTTTGGCTTTCTGAAATTCTTACATTACTCGAGCGGAAGTTTTGTTTTTCAATGTTGGCGTACATGTAAACAATAACAATTCAAACAGAATGTAAAAATCTTCCTCATGGTGGAATAGGGTTTTGCAAATAAATAATCGTCTTTTGTGATGAAATGAAAATTAAATTGAAAATAAGCCAACGAGAGCGAGACAAAGATAGAAAACAACTGTCAGCTGCCAGCTGTTTGAGCAAGCAGCTGGTTTGAACGGGAAAGTTAACCACGATCGTTTTTTTTAGTCAGTGTTAACCGCGATGAGCAAAAAACCATCTTAATAAATGCCTTATCTTATGTATTGGCACTTTAGAAACAATGCAAAGCTCAGTTTTTCAAACTACCATTATACGCTAACGCATAAGGTCAATTTTAATTGTGATTTGATTTGGCAAAATTACATATATATCGAGCATCTTCCTCAGAAGTTTATTACCAAAAAAGTCTCCAATTTTTTTATTAGCACTCTAGCCTTAGCCTTAGAGCATCATAATTGAATGAACAAAAAAATAACTGTTTTCTATTTTTAACTAATAACAATAGACACAAATAAAATTACTGGGCAATCGTTTTTATTTATTCAACCTGAATAGACATAAAAAAAAATATTTCTTCTTGCGTGCCAGACGCGCTGAAGATCAATGATCGTAATGAATTGAATATAATGGTAGATAGAGAATTATTAAATATCAAGTGACACACGTCTGCAAACTACTCGTTTTTCTTTTGATTTTCTAACATCTGCTAATAATAAGATTCTGGACATTATATGAAGCATCGTTGACGACAGTTTTTGTTTATAGTCTTTAGTTTTTTTTTATAAAAAACCTAAGATAATAATTGGGTAAATAAATACCTACATGAAACGTGCTGCAAATTACTTGTCCTTGATCGGCGAGAATCAATGAAATTATTTAGGTGCTTCAAACTTTCAATGGTGTTCAAAAATGGTAGGTATAGTATGTAAACAAACGAATCATGCAGAATAATTGATATTAAGCTACAAATTAGCTGGATGTATATTAAATCTTTAACGAAAATATGTATAAAAAAATGTGTAGCAGATTATATAGATTGTTATACTGCAATGAAACAGAAGGAAACTATTATTTTCTAATTATACTCCTCTCCTACACAGGGGCTTTGGAGGTTCAACCATCTCCGATTTTTTTTAAGTGATAGGTATATGAGCCGCCTATTTTGAAAGTGGCATAATTCGACTTTTTATGCAAATTGAGTTAATGATGGCATTATAATGTCTTTCACTGTTTCTTTCAATGTCAGAATAAAATCAAATAAATATTTTAAAATTGTACTGTTGTTTTCATAGTCACACATTTTGCTACTTACCAACAACTTCAAAGTGTTTATTTTGAAACTGGCGTAAGTCCATCCGCGTGACTTAGTCCACTTTCAAAATTAATATGCTTAAGGCAACGATAAATTATCATCTGATCAGGAAATATAGAAATGTATCTTTTGTCAATTACTTTTAATGTGCTTGTCAAAATTTTATTGTATTTTTCAGTAAAATTATATGGGATTTTTCTGAGAAAAAATTTGAGTTGAATTGAATGAATAAATTGCTTAGAAGCATTATACGAGAAATGTGTACCCAAAGAAAAAATACTTTCTGCCGCTCCGATTTCGGCCATTTGATCGACTATTGAAAATCGCAATTATAATTTGACTTTACAGCAATTTGGCTTGGGTTTTTGGACAATCGCCATGATTTTCCTTTCTTTTGTTGCCCTAAAGTGCAATCCAAACACAGTGTCCCCAAACTCAACATCAAGCCGGAGGGAATTATAATGCCCGCTCTAAAAAATAGTATGTATAAGAATCTTTTACGTATTTTTAGAGTTATATGCGATCAAAAGAAATTAGAAAATTAAAACCTTGCTGACATTTTTAATGCAATATAACCGTAAATCATAATACAGTAGACTCGCGAAAACTTGAACTAATAAAAACAAGACGAGTTCAAGTTAAAGATTTGTTCAAGTTATTAAATAGGAATTTTTTATTTAAGTTTAGTGTTAACACAGTGCACAAATGCTTACATTAAGAAAATAGAATTGTATATTAGTTTGTGTTAGTAGTAGGCTGAAAAAATCTCGTCAACTGTGTTTGCTTGCTGCGTGTAGTGTTGTCAACAACGGCTTGTTCTCTAAGCTTTTGTAGTGTCCTAATATCAGAATATACACTTACGGTCAAAAGTATCGACTCAACCTATAAGCGCGTGTATTTGTACGTGTTTTTCGAAAAGTATAGCAGTTATCCATAAAAATCGTATGTCATTGAAAAGCTTAAGGCCTCAGCTTTACGTTGGTACCATTTTAACCAATATTTGGTGAGCACTTTTAAAATTGATGCTCTTTGAACGAAAACGTAGCGAAAATGAGCAAATATGAAAATGGATTTTGGTTAGGTTTTTTGCAAATAAAACAAAAACTGTTGGAAAATAAGTTAAGTATTTATTATTTTAGTATTTGGTATTTCCTCCTCTTGCTCTAATGACAGCTTCCAGTCGATTCTGCATTGATTTGATCAAGTTGCTGATGGTATCTTGAGGAATACCGTTCCACTCCTCTAATAGGGCTGCCTTCAATTCTTCAGTGGACGAAGGGACTGGATTTCTGGCTCAGACTCTTCTCTTGAGTTCGTCCTATAAGTGTTCAATGGGATTGATGTCGGGACTGCGCGCAGGCCAGTTAAGTGACGACATATTGGCTTCATTCAAGAACTGCCGAGTGAGGCGCGACGCATGACACCGGGCATTGTCGTGCATCAAAGTAAAGTTCTCGCCAATAAATGCTGCATAGGGCACAACGTGGACACGGAGAACATCGGTAACGTATCGCTCAGCTGTCAGCCCTCCTCCTCGGCCTCCTGCGGGCACGAATACGAGATCCGTTTTTCCCTCCAATGAAATGCCAGCCCACATCATACAGGAACCGCCGCCGTATGCAACCATTTCAGTGAAACAGCACTGCGCAAATCGCTCAGTTGGACGCCTGTAGACTCGACATCTTCTGTCACTGCCATGCAGATACATTCTCGACTCGTCAGTGAACAATACTGAGCTCCATTCCGTATCGCTCCAAGTAAGATGATTACGAGCAAATAAGAGGCGCGCTTGTCGGTGTCGTGCAGTCAATTTGGGGCCCCTGGCAGGCCGTCTTGGAGTGATATTCGCTTCCCTTAATCGTCTCCTTACCGTGCGGTCACTGACAGCTACTCCGCGAACACGCCTCAGGTTCCGCTGCGCAGCAATACCCGTGAGGAAACGATTTCGTAACGTACTTGTTACAATGAAACGGTCGTCTCTCTCTGAAGTGGATCGAGGGCGGCCCGTTCTTGGTCTCGAATTAAAGCTACCAGTCTCTCGAAATCTCCTGCTAACTCTCGAGACAGCAGACTGACTCATTCCAAGACGGCGAGCGACGTTTCGCTGACTATGATTTTCCGACAATAGGGCTACAACTTGTGCCGCCTGTTCTGGCGTCGTATCCATTGATGACCAAACAGTGACTGAAATTACTTCAGATGTAAGTTACCTAACTTTCCTGATGCAACTGATAATGAGAAACAGATTACGGGCGCTTTTATAGGGGTAGTTTATCTGACCTGACCTTTACCTGAAACTTCAATTTTTCTGGGTTTTTTGTTACAAGTGGCAATAATTTAAAAAGTGCAAAGCAAATGTTGATAAAAAGGGTACCAACAGGTAGCTAAGGTTTCGAACTTTTAAACGACATACGACTTTTATGAATAACTATCATACTTTCCAAAAAACACGTACAAATACACGCGCTATTAGGTTGAGTCGATACTTTTGACCGTAAGTGTACATCTTTTTTCTCAGCCTGTTGGCAACGCTGGTCACGCGGCGATTTGACGGGCGGATTGGGTTGAGACGTCGAGAGTCGAGAGAGAACCAGTCGCGGAGCAGTATACAAGCTGAAAGGACGTATTTAGTACGACACACACATTTCATTGAATCCGTTTAATTTAAATATTGTACTTGGTTGAATTTGTTTATCCTTCTTAAAATTTCGATGTAAACACTAAAAGTAAGGTAAATCAATACTGAAAATAATGTATACTAATTAATCAAATTTCCAGGAATTTGTAGTTCCTCTTCCTCATCCTCTTCATTGTTCAATGTTTGCCTGGAGGCACCTAAATAAAGAGAACTCACGAAAATTAGTGTTTTACGTTGAATTCTGAAATCTGCGCTAAACGCAACAATCTACAAATTCTTTTAAAAAAGAAGAATGACGGACGTGAATGAAATCTCCGAGACTCCACGTCGATCGAGTCGACTTCAGGACAAAATGGCCGCCGAAAAGCCGCATCCGAAACCTGGAGCAAACATGGCCGGTGAAAACTCCAAAGTGCAGTGCGATATTTGCCAAACATGGCTGCCGTGTAATCTCATCGAGTCGTCTGGTGATGTCGAGAACAGTAGTCGGAAATGTTCGGCATGCATCGCGAGTGAGTCAGTTGAAGACTACAAAGTTCTCTCTCCGAAATCGCAAAAGCGAAAACTTCTCATGCTTCAAATGCTGGAAGAAGAAAAAATATTGAGAGAGAAACGCGACGCCGAATATTTGGCGAAAAGATTCCAGCTTCTCATGGGCGAAAGCGAATTGGGCGAAAATATCTTGGAAGAATTTCCAGTCGGCAAAATGACATCGTCGGCGCACCATCAGCCGACTAAGTGTCAACCAACTGTCAACGTCACACAAGATCAAATTGCTGCTCAACCGATTATCTGTCAACCACTTTCCAACGTAAGAGCCATCACAAACGAACAAATCGCCGCGCGTCAATCGTGTGGAAAGGATTTACCTGTGTTTACCGGCAATCCGGAAGAGTGGCCTGTATTCGTATATACCTATAAGGCAACGACCGAAATTTGTGGCTACAATGACGTGGAAAACTTGCTGCGCCTACAAAAAGCTTTACGTGGAAAGGCACTTGATTTGGTGCGAAGTCGTCTCCTCCTGCCATCCAATGTAAGTGACATTATTAAAACATTAGAAATGATATACGGTCGACCTGAAATTATCATTCGATCACTAATCGACAAGGTGCGTTGTGAACCGCCGCCGCGAATGGACAAATTGGATACGATTGTGTCTTACGCACTAGCTGTTCAGAATATGTGTTCCACTATGGAAGCTTCCGCATCAATCAACCATTTAGCGAATCCAATGTTGCTACAAGAAATAGTTGACAAGCTGCCATCGCAATTAAAATTACAATGGGCCACATATAAAAAGACCATCGCAGCTGATGTTGACATCTCGCACATCAGCAAATGGCTTTTTGATTTAGCGGGAGATATAACCGACGTCGTTCCTGTATTCAACGATAGGGAAACGAAAAGCCGCCAGCCGCTAGCCAAAGCTCACATAAATTCACATGTCGAACAGAACAACCATGGAAGGCAGTTCAACTGCAAAATATGCACTAAGGAGTGCACTAATCCAAGTAAGTGTTCGATGTTCGTAAATATGTCGTTGAACGACAAGTGGACTGCAATTAAACGGCTGCGACTTTGTCGTACATGTCTTGCATATCATGGTGAGCGACGATGCCGAGTAGATAAACTGTGCGGTGTCAATGGATGCACATTCCGACACAATGCTTTGCTTCATAATAACGCAAATTCGAACTCCAATATTTTAACTACAATGCGGAGCTGCAATGCTCACGGAACCACTCAACAATCCATTCTGTTTCGAATTGTGCCGGTTACCGTATATGCCGAAAATAAAGAAGTCAACACTTATGCGTTTCTCGATGAGGGGTCGTCCGTTACCCTGATTGATAATGCTTTGGTCAGAGAATTGGGTGTAAGCGGACCAAATGAATCGCTTTGTCTAAAATGGACCGGCGACACTCACCGCCTCGAGAAAGACTCACAAGTAGTGTCAGTTGCAGTTTCGGGAAATAATGCAAACAAAAAATTCCTAATGAAAAACGTCAGATCGGTGAAAGCATTGTGTTTACCAGAGCAGTCACTTGATGCAGATAAGCTGCAAATGAAATTTAAGCATTTACGTGGTTTACCACTCTCCTCGTATGACCGAGCCGTTCCGCAAATACTTATTGGGCTTGATAACAAATGTCTGGGTTTTCCAATGAAGACCAGAGAAGGCGGACCACAAGAACCAGCAGCCACCAAAACTCGTCTCGGGTGGATAGTGTATGGCCAAAATGGATATCAACACTCTGCTCGTCCTCAACAGCATCATAGTTTTCATGTGTGCGAATGTTCCGCCGCAAACAACTCGTTAAACGACCTAATGCGCGAATATTTTTCAATTGAAAGTCAAGGTGTAGAAGCACCAATTCAGCTAAAGTCCCAAGATGAACAACGCGCGTGCAATTTATTGGAACAAGGTGTTGTAAGGCGAGGTGAACGATTCGAAACGCCGCTTCTCTGGAGGTACGATGATGTTGAGCTGCCGGATAGCTGGCCGATGGCGAAACGACGATTTGAACATTTTCAAAGGAAAATGACTAACAACCCCCAACTCGCAAGTCATATGAAAACACTTATGAGTGACTATATCTGCAAAGGTTACATCCGAAAGCTGACGCAGGACGAGCTGAGAATGAACATCGAACGCATTTGGTATTTGCCAATATTCACTGTCATCAATCCAAACAAACCAAACAAGGTACGAGTAGTTTGGGATGCAGCTGCCCAAGTGAACGGAATTTCACTAAATTCACTGCTATTAAAGGGACCTGATCAGCTGAACCCGCTTCTTCATGTCATGTTCCGGTTCCGAGAGAGACGCGTTGCTATTTGTGGCGATATTCGCGAAATGTTCCACCAGATACTGGTACGAAGTGAGGATCAGCACGTTCAACGCTTTTTGTGGAGCGACAGCAATGAATCCGAGCCGGACGTGTATGTAATGCAGGTTTTAACGTTTGGCGCTACGTGTTCTCCCAGCTGTGCACAATTCATCATGACAAAAAATGCACGTGAGTTTGAAAAGGAGTACCCGAGAGCTGTAGAATGCATTGTCAAGAATCACTATGTAGATGACCTACTCGATAGTGTAGATACCGAGGCAGAAGCCATCAAGTTGGCACAGGACGTCAAAAAGATACACGCGAAGGCGGGATTTGACATTCGAAATTGGAATTCCAACTCCACGAAGGTGCTTGCAGCACTTGGTAGCGATAGTCAATCGAATAAAAACCTCAACGTTGAATCTCAGATTCAGTCAACTGAGCGTGTATTGGGAATGTGGTGGTGCACATCATCTGACAGTTTCACTTACGTTTTGTCATCGAAACCATCACTCCAAGAACTTTTAAGTGGCAGCACCCGTCCCACTAAAAGACAAGTTTTACGGATTATGATGTCGACGTTCGATCCACTGGGACTTATTGCGAACTTCACCATTTATGTGAAAATCCTTATGCAAAAGATCTGGCGATTTGGATTAGAATGGGACGACCTTATCACCGATGAACAGTACAACGAGTGGCAACTATGGATCAGTCAAATGATGAACATAATTAACGTTAGTGTTCCGAGGTGTTATTTCAAGGAACTAAGAATTGATGAGTGTGACAAATTAGAGCTTCACATTTTCGTTGACGCAAGCGAGAATGCTTTCTCGGCTGTGGCATACATACGAGCTTCTAAAGGAGCGGAAGTCGAATGCAGTATAATTGCTTCAAAGGCTAGAGTCGCACCATTAAAAATTATGTCCATACCGCGTTTGGAGTTGGAAGCAGCCAAATTAGGTGCGCGCTTAGCAAAAACTATTAAGGAAGCACATTCGATCAGTTTTGGCGAGCAATACTTCTGGTCCGACTCGAAAACAGTCCTGAGTTGGATAAAGTCTGACCACCGCAGATATCGACAATTTGTTGCATTCAGGGTAAGTGAAATCCTGGAGCTATCTAACTTAAATCAATGGCGTTACGTACCAACAAAACTCAACGTTGCGGACGATGCAACTAAATGGGCTCATTTACCTGATTGTTCAATAAGCAGCCGATGGTTTGGAGGACCAGAATTTTTGAAGTTGCCTAAAGAAATGTGGCCCAAGGACATAACTAACCCAGCGCCTACTACTGAAGAGCTCAGAGTCTATATTTTGCATGCATCGATAATTAAGCCACATATAGTACAAGTTGGTAGATTCTCCAGCTGGAGGAGACTGATTCGAACCGTCGTCTTTGTGTTTCGATTCATTTGGAACTTATCAGCCCGCAAAAGAAGCGAAGCTAGAAAAACCGAATATGTTAGCAAAGAAGAATATATACAAGCCGAAAATTATCTGTATCGTTTGGCGCAAATAGATTCCTTCAAAGAGGAAATATCAATTATGGAACATAATCGTAATGTGTTAGATGCAGAGAAACAATCATTAGAGAAATCCAGTGTACTCTTCAAATTATCTCCATATTTGGATGACGGTGGAATCATTCGGTGTCGAGGGCGAATCGACGCTGCAAAAGGAGTTACATGCCGTATAAAACGCCCAATAGTCCTACCAAAGGATCATCATGTTACACGCTTGGTTGTTCGGTCTTACCATCACCGATTTCATCATCAGCACGATGAGACAGTGGTCAATGAAATTCGACAGAAATTTATTATTCCTCGTCTGAGAATTTTACTCAAAACAGTAAAGAGAAACTGCTATACATGCAAAATTTCCCGCGCCATACCTAATGCTCCAGAAATGGCAGAATTACCTGAAGCCAGGTTGTCGACGTTTACTCGTCCATTCTCCTATGTGGGAATAGATTATTTCGGGCCAATGATGGTGGCGTTTGGCAGACGCACCGAGAAGCGATGGGGTGTTTTAATAACCTGTTTGACAACACGAGCGATACATATGGAAGTCGCTCATTCCTTGTCCGCAGACTCCTGCATTCTGGCCATTAAGCGATTTATTGCCAGACGCGGTGTTCCTATTGAAATAAGATGTGACAATGGCACCAATTTCCACGGGGCGGAACGGGAAATACGTCAAGAAATTAAAAAAAACAACATGCAACTAGCCGAGGAGTTTTCGAGCTCAACAACGAAATGGGTTTTCAATCCACCTGCTGCACCTCACATGGGAGGAAGTTGGGAGCGACTGGTGCGGTCCGTGAAGAGGACGCTCGATCAGACTCTACCGAGTCGACATCCTTCCGACGAATTGCTACATAGTATGTTGCTAGAAGCTGAGAGAACTATCAACACCCGGCCGCTTACGTATTTGCCACTGGACGACGTCACCTCCGAAGCAATAACGCCAAATCATTTCTTGGTAGGATCCTCCAATGGAGAAAAACCAGACGGAATCATGACGAACAGCGAAGTTATTCTCAAACAGAATTGGCTCAAATCGCAGCAATTTGCAAACAGTTTCTGGCGGCGGTGGATACGAGAGTATCTACCTACACTGACAAGGCGAACAAAATGGTTCCAGCGCGTTAAACCCATCCAAGTTGATGACATCGTAATAGTAGTCGACGAGTCCAGCCCTAGGAACACTTGGCCAAAAGGTCGAATATTATCCGTGACACCTGGGAAAGACGGTCAAGTGCGCAAAGCTATTGTGCAAACTGCATCCGGAGTATACGAGAGGCCGGCCGTCAAATTAGCCGTACTGGACGTTAATCGTGGTAAATCAGACGATGCTCCTGATGTACCGAGGGGGAGTGTTGGCAACGCTGGTCACGCGGCGATTTGACGGGCGGATTGGGTTGAGACGTCGAGAGTCGAGAGAGAACCAGTCGCGGAGCAGTATACAAGCTGAAAGGACGTATTTAGTACGACACACACATTTCATTGAATCCGTTTAATTTAAATATTGTACTTGGTTGAATTTGTTTATCCTTCTTAAAATTTCGATGTAAACACTAAAAGTAAGGTAAATCAATACTGAAAATAATGTATACTAATTAATCAAATTTCCAGGAATTTGTAGTTCCTCTTCCTCATCCTCTTCATTGTTCAATGTTTGCCTGGAGGCACCTAAATAAAGAGAACTCACGAAAATTAGTGTTTTACGTTGAATTCTGAAATCTGCGCTAAACGCAACACAGCCCATTGTAACAATCTATTACACAATTGTATAGCCTCTGAGTCGGTAATTTGTGGGGTTACTGATTCATGAACCACTTCTTCGGGGTCGGAGCTGTAGTCGTTGTCTTCATCATCAGTTCGAATATCCGCCGCCCATCTTTCAACATCAACAGTTATATATGACTGAGGAAGAATGGAGTTACAAACACGTTTTTCCATAACTAATATTTACCTGAGAATTTATTGAATTTAATAAATTAATGATGTTCGTTGATGATGACGGGGACTCCGGGCTGTCTGAGTTCAATTCCTCCCGAAGTATTGCCAATGGTATATCATCTTCAGTGGAAAATTCTTCATCTTGATGTGAAAGCGGTTTCCAGCACTTGACAATAAGTTCCTTTTCCACCTTGTTCCATGCCTCATGAAGCCACCAAAGGGCGTCTTTTAAATTCAGTTTTTTCAAAGCGTCTATCCAAGAGGAATCTTCGCCGATAAGAAATGATAGAAGGCTGCTTCGATAAAAAAGTTTTGTGACCCTGATAGCATTCTGATCTAACGGCTGAATTAATGGTGTGACGTTAGGTGGCATGTGGCATAAATATAGCAAGGATTTTTCCATCATCGCTTATTAACTCTGATTCAGGAGGATGTCCTGGAGCATTGTCGATAACAAGGAGTGCTGCAGGTGGTATGTTATTTTCAGCAGAAAATAGGCGTACCTGCAGTTTTAATTTTGATAAATGAGACTGGCCAGTCTTCTCAAGTGCTAGGTAACTTTATCCAATCGATAAAGTAAACGGCTGATAAGCATTATCTAATTTTTCTTACGTTTGGACATTCAAATAGGTAAATTATTCAATAATAGTCAATACAAATGCACATAAGATACGTAAAGGGACAAACAATTAAATCCGTTTATTGATTCGATAAATTTAACTGCCGCTTAGCGCTATTGAACTTTAAAATCGAGCCTATCACAATGAAAAATTTGATGCATATCTGATGTACAAATGATCGGTGAACCCATTGCTGAAAAATGACGGCTGTCATCCAGGCTGAAGCAGAATGTTTGTACTCTACAGGGAGTGTACAATTTTTAAAACAGCGCGGATTTTTTGATTTTCCTATTAAAAGCGGTTTAACTTTGTGCGTTCCTGAAGCGTTCGTACACAACAATACGGTTATTCTCTGCTTGTCTACTTTTCGACCTGGTGCACTTTTTTCTTCTGCACCAACGTACGTTTTATCGGGCAACATCTTCCAATAAGGAGCTGTTTCGTCCGCATTGTATAGCTGGTTCATCTCCAATTTCAATTCTTGAATTTTTTCAGACAATTTTTTCTTAAATGGTTTGACTAATTCTGTCTTTGATGACAGTGCTTCGCCTGCTATTTTAAAAAATCGGATTCCGTAACGGTTTTTAAATTTTTGCAACCAGCCATCACTGGCATTGAAATTTCCATGATCTTTGTCTTCACATCTTTGGTGGAAATATTTCGCTTTTTCTTTTAAGATGGTTTCAGTTACCGGAATATGCCGACGCCTTTGATCCAGGAACCAGTTGTACAGCAAACGTTCGGTCTTTGGAAACTCTGCTTTTCGCAGAGTTTTTCTTTTCCCAGGTCCAGTATAAGTTGATGATATTGCCGATATAATCGAACTGGATTGTTTTTTGATATGGCAAATTGTTGACTTGGCCACTTCATATTTTTTAGCCAAGGATGTTACAGTAGCTCCGTTTTTCAAGGAGTCAATAATTTCACCCTTCTTAGCAAGGCTTAGACAATTTAATTTTTGACCTTTATGAGGCGCTATCACGTATACAGGGTTATTGGTTAAGTCGACCTATTCCCTGCAACACGTTATAATAGGAGAAAAATGCAACCAAATGAGGCCATAAATGTTAGGCCGATTTTCAACGGTCACTGAGAAATTTGAATTTTTAGGTTTTTTTTAAATAACCTCGAATTTTACCATTTAAAGTAAGAATTAAAAAAAACTACTAAGGTAATGGGTTAAAACTTATTTTTGGATTTTAGTCAGCACTATAGCAGACATTTCTTAATCATTTAAAATTTCAGAAACCGATCACAATTCGAAATTTTTAATTTTTAATAAAAAAAAATTATCTTAAATTTTTTTAAAGTTGATTTTTAATATAGTATTACTAAAAAAAAATATATGACACGGACTCTGCAGACCACTGGAAAAACATACTCGTGTTGTCAGCTTTCCAAAAAGGTGTCAATGTCAATATAAATATTTGAAATAATTGAAACAGTTAGCTGCAACTTGTTCGGGGACCATAATTTCGTTTGATAAAAAACGACAAATCCATAACACAATAAAAACACGTCTGTCAAGTTAGCACTACCACTTTAAAATTTCGGCAAACGCTATAGTGCATTAAATGTCGCGATTTTGTCGTAATTCAATGGAAAAAGAAAAAAAATTGTCGCGCCCCTCCTTCCCCTTAAAACCTACCCTTAAGTGCATTTGAGCCTCAGTTAACCAAATTCGAGTTCCAAGAATCTCCCCAATGCTAAAGGTGTCCAGTAAGATATCACAGGGTCTGCTTAAGAGATTTCCACCCTGAAAAAAATTGTCGCGCCCCTCCTTCCCTTCAAACCTACCCCCGTCAAGTTAGCACTACCACCCCGGTAGCGGCCACTTCAAGCATTTCCGTAAAACAAAAAGTATCCAATTAATTGTCGCAGGAACCGAAAGGCATATTGCGCGCTTCAAAAAATTTGTCGCGCCCCTTCTACCCCTTAAAAACTACCCCTAATTGCATTTCAGCCTTAGTTCGCCAAACTCGAGTTCCAAGAATCGCCCCAACTAAAAGTGTCCAGTAAACTCTCACTACGGCTGCTTAAAAGATTTCCACCCTCAAAAAAAATGTCGCGCCCCTGCTTCCCTTAAAAACTACCCCCGTCAAGTTAGCACTACCACCCCTTTCGGTTCCTGCGACAATTAATTGGATACTTTTTGTTTTACGGAAATGCTTGAAGTGGCCGCTACCGGGGTGGTAGTGCTAACTTGACGGGGGTAGTTTTCAAGGAAAGGAGGGGCGCCACAAATTTTTTCAGGGTGGAAATTTCTTAAACAGACCCTGTGATATCTTACTGGACACCTTTAGCATTGGGGAGACTCTTGGAACTCGAATTTGGTTAACTGAGGCTCAAATGCACTTAAGGGTAGTTTTTAAGGGGAAGGAGGGGCGCGACAAATTTTTTCTTTTTCCATTGAGTTACGACAAAGTCGCGACATTTAATGCAATATAGCGTTTGTCGAAATTTTAAAGTGGTAGTGCTAACTTGACAGACGTGTTTTTATTGTGTTATGGATTTGTCGTTTTTTATCAAACGAAATTATGGTCCCCGAACAAGTTGCAGCTAACTGTTTCAATTATTTCAAATATTTATATTGACATTGACACTTTTTTGGAAAGCTGACAATACGAGTATGTTTTTCCAGTGGTCTGCAGAGTCCGTGTCATATAATTTTTTTTAGTAATACTATACTAAAAATCAACTTTAAAAAAATTTAAGATAATTTTTTTTTATTAAAAATTAAAAATTTCGAATTGTGATGGGTTTCTGAAATTTTAAATGATTAAGAAATGTCTGCTATAGTGTTGACTAAAATCCAAAAATAAGTTTTAACCCATTACCTTAGTAGTTTTTTTTAATTCTTACTTTAAATGGTAAAATTCGAGGTTATTTAAAAAAAAACTAAAAATTCAAATATCTCAGTGACCGTTGAAAATCCGCCTAACATTTATGACCTCATTTTGTTGCATTTTTACCCTATTATAACGTGTTGCAGGGAATAGGTCGACTTACCCAATAACCCTGTATAAAATGCACACACAAATGATGAATCAACTCCAACTTCCGAACACACTGAGGATAGCTTTGAACTGAAATCCTAACAGAACCAATTAACCGTAAATAAAACGGTTTTATCTATAACGTGTACGTACAATCATCAGACATGAAAGGCCTAGACTCTAAAACTTGAACAAATCATAAAAATTTCCAGAATGTTCAAGTTTTAGAGTCTTGTTCTATAACTGATTCTGAAACATTAACATTGTGCAAAAATGTTCAAGTCTTAGAGTTTCATTTTATTACTCAATCTAAAACTTGAACATATACAAAAAAATGTTCAAGTTTTAGAATATGTAACGTAAAAAATCACATGTTCAAATTACTAGATACTTCAAGTTTTCGATGTTCAAGTTTTCGCGAGTCTACTGTATTGAAAAAAAACTGTTTTGGTTAATGGATGAATGTCACCTTCTCTTTGTGGAACTGAGTGTTCAAACTCATTCTTTTGCCTACGTTCAAATATTTAACTACTTAAAATTTGTAAAGTTCGAGTTAAAATGAGAAAAGAAGTTACTTTGCCGAGTGTGAACTACTTTACTATTGTAAGTTCTCCCACTAGTAACGATTATACATATTTTGATTTTGTATTTTTCACATTGACACAAGCTGTGTGTAATTCTGTAGTCTCTTTATTTTCGGAGACAACGTTTTGTCCACCATCTATCTTCAGGTCTATTTAAGTTGTTAATTACAATTATTTTGTTTTTCTTTTTGTGATTATGACCTAGGCTATTATATGATGTAGTTTTTCTTCGTTAGTCCAGTCTGTTTTCATTGAAAGATAAAACTCCTTTTTCGTTTTTTACATTTCGACGTCTCGCTTATTTTATTCAAGCATCTTCAGGATTTTTTCCTGATCTCTTCACCAGGATCTGCAAGGTCATCATGCTATTACATAGGCGGCTTCATGTGATGTGGTTCGGTATAGACAGCACATTCTTATAGCACATCTATGATACTCCAAATAATAATAAAATAGTCCACTGCTGTTGCGCAAGTCACGACGAAGCAAATTGCCGTCTATTGTACGAGCTACAATCATCTCAGGAAACCTACCAACAACAATCCACACACAACCAAATCTGAAGCACGCATCACATCATCCGCAAAACACTTTTTCTCAAGTTCTCTTCCGCACCATGCATCCACAGCGATACCCATAGTCCACTTTATGCACTGTGGTGCAAGCCACTACCCCGATTCAACAATTTATACGAAACCTACAACACATATCCGAATTGCAAGCGTACATCAAGTTCAGATACATGCATACATGCGCGAAACACCTTGAACACACCTTTAACCATGACCAAGGGGATATTCCAAAAGAACGTCAAATGCACGAAAGAGAAATCGTATCTTTTCGTGTGCGAAGTAGGATGTAACACAGACAACTTGTATCTTCTCATCTCGTTTTTGCACATGGTGATCATAGGATCCGAAGCTCATCCCCATTACTCCATGTTTCGGTAAGCGGCATTACCATACGTGTCCCTGGGTACCTTTTACTCACCGTGTCGCATCACCCATTGAGTGCAATCAGCGAGCACATATTGGGATGTGCTTGTGCTACATATCCCCACCACAAGAAATTGGAAAACTGCTAAGTTTGTGTTCGCTGAATGGACTTGCTACACGAAATGTCAGTTCTTCCTAATCAGCTGATACATTCGCAGACATTGCGGCAATCAAAAATTCAAAAAACCTAAAACTGCAACTTTCCTTTCAAAATACGTACTCTCATTGCACAATATTATAACGTTCACTAAAACCTGGCTCAGAAATGACATTTTTTCAGCTAAACTGTGAATAAACAATTTCCAGTATTGATTTGATGGTCGAGCAGCTGTGCGTGAGAGTTGATCGAGCAGTCCAAGTAGCAGCTACACATCTAAATGTAGCATTCCAATTCAACGCTACACAGGGGACATTTTCGATACATCGCATGTGGACCGATTAGCGGGTGAGCGGGACGCGGGGAGAGAACACTTTCCAATATGTGCTCGCTGAATGCACTCAATAGCTCCCATAAGTATCGAACGGCTTGCTTTGAGGTTATGACACATTCTCTGACTCTGAATTTCAGAGAACAGTTTTTTTTTGCGTTTGCTAATTAGGATCACTTCAGTTTTTTGCTCGGCGGGATCTAGTCCAACGGTTTCCAGCCAGATACTAATGGTTGTATCACCGCCGTCTATATATTAAGGCCGCAATGTAGACTCGTAAACCTCAAATCCGCAGATTAAATTGCATTGCATTGTTGTTGCTTCTCATGACATTGTTGTTGTTTGCCCGTGTTCGACGAACAATTCAATACGGATCCATGACGTCATCGTACAGCTGAGTTGCGGCCTTGATATATCTAGATGGCGTTGGTTGTATTCGTCTTCGTTTGCGTATATTTTGATCAGCTGCGAACACTTCGACAGCAGCTACTATATTATCAGCACAACCGACCACAATCACTCTCAACGGTCTAGCAAGCTCCAGGATAGCATTATACATAATATTCCACATAAGTGGTCCGAGAATAGTTCCCTGCGGCACCCCTGCAGTCACCTTGTCTTGCTTGTATCCCTCACTCCCTCACCAATGTCGTTACTTAAAATGCGATGTACATGTACTTCCAGTTCACGGAATTAAAAGCGTTGTAACTAGTGGCGTGGCGTCTTTGGAAGCATCCTATGCTTTCTTCTGGGATAAATAAATGCTAAGAATAAATAAGCCTGTTACAAAATTTTCTGAAACATTTTTTCCGCACGTCGAATCCATTACCAAATAATCAAAATCAGATTCGTTTACTTTTCTATTACAATGTACACAGACAAGCATACGCACAAACCATACGCCCAGCCCATGATCCAACCCACCCACCAAAACACGCAACAGAATGAATAACGATCGACGCGACTCTATTGTACTGCGGAAGCAACTGGAATGACTGCTTATATGGACGAAGAATTACATCCAGTTTTAGTGACGATTCGTCGGAAAAATGAACTACGGGGAGATGGGGGGGGGGGGGGGGTTACAATCCATTCTTTATTGGAGGTGGATTATGTTCCACCTTTCTTTGCAATTATCGAATTGCGAGCACAGTTCGCACCAAAACCAAGTACGTACCTGTAAGAGACTTAAACTTTATTATGATAAGTAATTATATAATTTTTTTTTATATGTGTACCTGGCGTACTGGACATTTGTTTGCATAAAATGCGACACTCACCTGATCTATACCGTCTCATACCATCTGTAATGAGAAAAAGACAACCATTGAGCCTGTAGTTCATGCATTGAAGATACTTGAAACGTAATAGGAATAATAACTCAAATATCTATGTTGGCCCGGCCAACAAACAGGAAGAAGAGGAGAGTGAAGGAGAACCACTTGTCGGCGTCGTCGTCTCAGCATCGGTCATCGGCTTCTCGTTGTATCGGTTGATTCTGGCTCAGGTACTTCAAACGGCAATGCGAGGTAGATACAGAATGGATGTATCGGTTGATTCGGCTGCTTCTCCTTGGGTTCAATCCCACTTCACTACCATGCTCATTCTTCTATATCCAGAAGTAAAGCCTTTCTACCTAAGGCACACAGCTTCTGGCGAAAACATTATCATTCGGTATTCTATGGTAGAATGCGGAGGGAGAAACCACAACCTCCTAGCTAATACAGAGGGGGATCAACTCCGGAGCGGAGCACCGCGCCTCTACTCACATTTCAGAGAGGGGAACACCACAACCTCTCAAACACACAACACGAAGAGGGGAGACACCACAACCTCTTCAAACATTAACTCAACGAGGAGAGGGGAGACACCACAACCTCTCCAACACGTAAACTCTGTGCAAAGAGGGGGAACACCACACCCTCTCGAGTTTATCACAAGTAGAAAGGGGAGACACCACAACCTTTCTAGAAACACAACGCTGAGAGCGGGACGACCACAACCTCTCAACGATTCAATCGGAGGGGACCAACTCCGAGGTGAAGCCCACACGGCTCTAAAAATCTCACTGAGAGGGGAGACACCACAACCTCTCAAACTATCATATCTTTCCGGAAAGGGGGAAACCACAACCTTTCCATACAACACTCACTCAATAATGAATATAGGTACGTTTTATTGTGTTTATCCCGTGCAGGTTTGGGTAGAACTTCATATAAAAAAAATGACACTTACCCTGGTAGAGTTCACGCGTGCAACTACCCTACACGGGATAGAGCTCAAATGTAGATGGCGGACGCATAGGGGAAATTTGAGTGAATTTGTTTTTTCTAACCAAATGTGAGAGTTTTTCTCACCACGAGAAAAGATTTTGTGATAAAATACACCACATCTAAGAAATAAGCCGACGAATGCGATTCGAAGATGCGCAAAAACTGTCAAATGTCAGCTGTTTGGTCTTAACCGGGATGTTACCCGCGATCGTTTTTTTCGAGTCAGATTTACCCGCGATGCGAAAAAAACGTCGCTAATCTTATTTTTTTAAACAAAACAACAAAAGGTACGTTTTATTGAGTTTATCCCGTGCAGGTTTGGGTAGAACTTCATATAAAAAAAAATGACACTTACCCAGGTAAAGTTCACCAGTGCAACTACCCTACACGGGATAGAGCTCAAATGTAGATGGCGGACGCATAGGGGAAATATGAGGGAATTTGTTTTTTCAAACCAAATGTGAGAGTTTTTCTCATCACGAGAAAAGATTTTGCAAAGAAATAATCATCTTTTGTGATAAAATCCACCACATCTAAAAAATAAGCCGACAAAGGTGAGTCAAAGATGCGCGAAAAGTGTCAAATGTCAGCTGTTTGGTCTTAACCGGGATGTTACCCGCGATCGTTTTTTTCGAGTCAGATTTACACGCGATACGAAAAAAACGTCGCAAAAAACATTGTTGTTGGACGGTGGATGTTGCATGCTCAAAAAATGATTTGAGTTATCCACCGTCCAGTTTGCCCATAGTGGGACAGCACAATAGTATGCATACTCCAGCGAGTTGCGGCACACAGAGTGCATTTCGAGCCGGTTTCGAACTAGTATTACATGGCGCGCTGCAATTCTATTTATTTTTTTATTTTTTTTTTATTTTATTTTTCAATTGTCATTTAATTTCATGGCCTACTATACCTTTCATACATCTAAAATTCGTTTAGTTTATCTCTATATGCAAGTTTATTTTTGGTTTCAAACATACAAACAAAACAACAACAAATCATAAATATTTCCAATGAATGCGTTCATACCTAATGAATGATAAAAACGTTTCTTGCCTGTTAGAATTTGAATTAAAATGCAAATAGTGTCGGCGAAACTCTTTCAGTTTCAACTGATTTTTTAAATTTTAATTAAATAGTAGTATGAACATAATATAGTACAAAATAGTTCATACAGTAGAGCGTCGATTAGCCGAACAGTCGAGTAACCGCAACCGGGGAATTAAGTTTTTTCATATGACATAATGGTTGCTACAGTGTGGAGTGCTTCTTTAAAGCAAACGAATTGTTGCTTGGGGAGTGACAACAAAATATCGAATTGAAAGAATTGTTATATTTTTCTCGTCTTTTCTAGACGTTCCAGTGGGTTCGATAAATTTTCGCGTACATGATAATGAATAACACTCGCTTTACTGTAACACTATTTATTACAACACACACGGATATATACACGATTTACAATTTCACTAAATTACTGACTAGTAATTAGTTTAGTAGTCTGGCTGGTCTCGCGGTTAGTGCGCGCACCTTCGGTGCACAGGGTCATGAGTTCGAATCTCACCGTGATCCATGGTGTTTTTCGAACTCACGAGCTTGTGACGGACTATGATCTCACTCAGATGTTAAACGAGTACCCATTTATGGGGATAAATAACACTGCTGAGCGTGATGCTGATCTCATTACCTCAACAAAAAAGCAGATAAGATATTGGAAATAGGATGTCACTAACACATCCAGCGGCCTTAGTCCAATGTTGGATTGTCGCGCCTGTTATTTATTGTATTTTTATTTAATTAGTTATTGACTCGACATTATTCACGGCTAAAACTAGACTGACTCACTGACTCTAGTCGACGCCCTTATATACTCGTTTCCACTGTTCCGGAATCTTCGGTGACGCGCTTTCTAGAATGTCGTTGCTGTTGTCTAATCGGTCAACCCTATCTCTCGCTAGCGACACTAGTGCCATCTGGTGCCAAGTACGGAAGTACAATTTGGGTTGACGTATAGTCTAGACACATCACAGAATTTTATGCTGAAAATGAGTGATGCTTTGGCTCTCCTGAGCCGTGCAAAGCAATTGTGGCGCCCGGGGCGAGGTTCGTTGGGCGCTTCCTTCTTTTCGTAATCGATCATATACATACATACATACATACATACATATGTATACATTTTACATACATATGTATGTTAAGAAATATTAAATTTTAGCTCAGTTCAAACGTATCAAACTGCGGCCCACCACCCCAAATTAAGACTTACTTGATTTTGGGAAATTTTTAATCTGCGGCCCGCTTAAAATTGGTGTTCGGGTCATTTGGTCAATGGAAGCTGTTAAGTTTAACACCCCTGGCTTAGGTACATACATATTTTGTTTTGGGTGTTCTTAGATTAATCCCGCCCATTTCCGTCAGTGTCAATGAATTGCTTGATAGTTAAATTCGAATTTTTGTTTCACAGGTGAAAAACTTAGATCGGACCCATCGGCTAACTGCCTCTATTTATCTATCTATAGTTTCTATATATCTCTCAAGTTTCAATTCAGGCGCAGGCAGGTGAAGTTGTTGGTGCCATCCTAGATCCCGTATACATTCTTATAGAACCAAATTTTCTACAGTAAGTCTTTAAAATTATGCCAAACCGTCCGCTGTTGGCCATCGTCACGGCGATGACTTATTATTGTATCGCCGACTAATGGAGCCATTTTTTTACCTATATTTCTACGTTTGACTGCAACACACAACTTCACCGTAAAACAGAAACATAGTTTGTGTGGCTATGGTCCTGTTGACTTCCATAAAAGGAACGCAAACATCGTTCTTCTCGTTGCTAAATAGCAGATTTTAAGGTAAAATGGATGTAGGTTCAAGTAGAGAGAAGTCTGTAGTATCTGCTTTGGCTGGTGCTATTTCGACGCCTATTCAAAGCAGACGGGAACTACGAACACGTGTGGATGCTCTTACTTATAGTCAGCCAGTATCCGCTGTTTTTATATGGGTACTATGGGTTTGGCCACTAAACGGAAACACCAGGCGTTGAAGGTGCAAAAGGTAGAAACTCTTTAGCTTGAGGCGCTAAGTCAGTCACAATAAAACTAATGGCTACTACCACTGCCATCTAGATAGACAGGCCGGATTATCAGCTGATCTGTCAGTGGTCATGCAACACTAGTAGTGCCATGGTTGGTCATGGTCCGCGCTTAGTACTGCCAAAGTACCGCTCAGTACAATCCACAAATTGTCCACAATCCAAATATCAGTGGCTGTCAGCCTGTCATTTCGTGTGACTTGCTATGATATACATATGCCAGTGCGTTGATTTTTGAGATAAATATGGTAAGTACGATGTTGATGTATACTATTTTACCACTTGCACATCAAAAACACATTAAAGCAAACCATAACCTTTGTCTCGTAATAAACGCTCGGCATATTTAAACTTTTGGGTTCAGAAGCACTGGAGGTTGTGGGCTTTACAAATGTCAACTGTCACTGGTCACGAACGCACTTTGTCCACTTGTAGACGAACAAATTTCTGCAGTTCGGCCTGTCTATCTAGATGGCAGTGCTACTACACATTTGAACACGTTCATCAGCAGCGGCTTCTAATGGATGGATATTGTTCAGGTGTTCTTATTCGGAAGTAATAGCAATGTAACCCCAAGGAAATTGTAACCAAAATAAAAACGGACCAAAGAAAATAATTTCATCGCTGGAATCAATTTGACGAAAGATTACCTTTACTATTCCAATTGAATCTAGTTATAAATGGTAGAGACCGTTGCAATAAGGCCATAATGCAACCCCAAAACAATGGATTTGTGATGGCATGGGTCATAGGAGAGCTTATGGTTTGTTTTCCTAGAGACGATTCATGTGATGATCGCTCAGCGATCGCAGTTAAATCACTGGTTCTGAGCACTACATGAGTATATTTTCTGTACATGCACGTACTTCTAGGTCATAGTCGTTACAAGGAAAGTAGCATCAATCGAAAAATATGCAAATATGGCTCGGAATTGGATGCAGAGCTACGATCGCTGAGCAATCATCACATGAGTCATCTCTACGAACACGTACCTATACCCCTATACTGTTGCTTCGGCGATCGAAACTCTACTGCTTTTATACGTTGTCCCACCATAATGAGTCTAGAGCTTTAAACAAAATGTTTTCAACAAGAACGTGTGAGTAATGAAAATGCACTGAAACAACTTATATTATGAGTACCTTTTAAAACTCCTTATTCCTGCACTGAGATTCTCTCAAAATCATAAGCATGTAGCCTATCGGCTATCGCACCAAATTCAAATGTTAGCTTGGTGATTATCTCTTTGGTTAGCATAGTCTGATGCCGTTTTAAAAATTTGCCAGTAGTATCGTTTCTCTCGACTTTGAAAACTATCATGGAAAAGCCACATATTTTGGCTTTCCTCGCCGATAATCATTAAAATTTGCTCAATATCCGATTTTTTGTGTTATTGATAGTTGCTCCTTTTGTTGGCTACAAAGCAGAAAATGTGATCATGATTTATCTGTTAAGCTAAGCTCACGGCAAACTTACTAGTGGTTTCGTTATACATCACCATTTTTAGAAGTATGTATGTAGTTTGTATTTGCACAAATATATCAGACCATTTCAATTTCATGAAATCAAGGCTTCGCAGGCGTTACAAGTCCATTTCGAAACACGAAATTCAGGTTTAAAAGAAGCTCCCAATTTGTGGGAAGCAGCATTAATACTAATGCTCAATCTGTTCTAGTCCAAATCCGAACGCAACTAGTACGACTATCATCTGACAACATTTGACAACAAACACGTCAGTAGTGCCGTAGTGCATTCCAGTGAAATCTCGAACGATTCGAAAAATTTGTTTTATGTTTACTTCCTGAAATTCTGAACAATGGTCTACATTAGTTCTGGTAAAAAATCAAATTACTTAATCTCCTTTCAATCCTAAAACTGAAATTTCATCTTTCAGACGGGCAGGTTCACAACCAAAAGCCATGGACTGTACAAAGATTCTTTGGCCTTTTCACGGGATTGTTTGCATTCTTTATGGCCTTGTAAGTAATCGCGAAAGTAGAACAACGTCAAAAAAATATTCTATTGCGTGATTATAATTGGATTCTTATCATTTGATTTTAGTTTCCGGACGCTAGTCGATCCTCTGACTTCTATTGGTAGTAGTGGCTCGTCGGGTGGCTCCGGACGTGGTAATTCATCTGGTTTCAGACGCGGTGGTGGTGGAGGAGGAGGCGGTGGGGGTGGCAACGGAGGTGGACGTCCAGGTGGTGGCGGCGGTGGTGGACCGCGTATTGGACGAATTATGAGGATGGATGATATTCGAATCCCTGGCGGCGGATGTGCTGGTGGAAGTTGCGGAATGTAAAGTTGTTCTCGAGTTTTTTTTTGTGTTATCTTATCTCTTCTCAAATTCCTGTCATAACTATACTTAATTTAAGCGAAAATCAAATGTAAAGGAAAGTTTTAATTGTATGTAACATAAATAACGAAAATTATTGTATTATGATGGTTAGGCTAATGTTTATTACATTGTATTAAAAGCAGATCATTTGTTTCTGTTCAATTTTGTTGATTTAAGCTTGGGGAGGTCACTGAATAGGTTGTCTCATCACCGGAAGACCCACATTATTACAGTTTTACACTACCCCAGGATAGGCCTCTGTAAGGATAAGGTTGGCAATATGAGAGACATCGACAGCCTAAATAAACACTGGACCTAACATTTAGACGAGCTCCTCAATGTTCAATCGAGGCCCATCAAGAAACTCTGTAGGAGATGGCTGAAATTAGTATTCCCGCCCTACTCGTACAGTAGAGGAATTGGATATTGCCATGCAATCATTAAAACGTAAATTATTACAACGTGCCGCTATCGAGACAAATACAGGCCCATGGATTTACATAATTTACGACAACAGGGTTTCGACACTGATGCAGAAGCATCGGTTTTCGGCACGTGCTGTGGCGAATGGGACCACTTCCAAATCGCTCAACATTGATGATTGCAAAGCCACGGATACTACTAGCGAATGTAGGAACAGAACCAAGTCCATCCTCAACACCATCAAGTCAAGTTTCCCATCAAATCTTCCATTACGACTAAAACTACGCGTTCAGTTTTCAGTTCCAACACAACCAAATCTGACTCAAGCGCCTCCAGCCATTCACGTCAATTACACCACAACCAAAATCGTGCAACCAAATTGGACTCGAGGAGAAAATTGCGAAGCTTACTAACTTCATGCACAGATAGTAGCAGTACAGGAGACAACTAAGCCACAAGTCATCGATTAGCTCGCCACGGGCTAGAACATCCTAAGGCAAGACAGAGAAGAGAATGCAGGTGATGGTCTTGCTGGATTGGTCAGTGCCATACAGCGTTGTCGAAGTCTTAGCCGTCGATAGCACCACGGAAATTCAAGCGATATCCATTAAGTCAGGAAAATGTTGACTTTGAGATCTAAACATTCATATTCCTCCATTCTCCAGTTGTTCCTCAAGATACATTGTCAATATTAAGGTTTGTACTCATAGACACTATTCATGTGATGTGTTAGTGCTCTTATTTAGACAACCTGTTGTGATTGAACATTATATCGCACATCGGCAAGAATACAGTCACAACTCGAAATTCATAGTTTTTAGGAAAGTAAATTTTAAGATTTGTAACGTTATTAAAACCTTCAACTTGCTTGTAGGATTGGACTAATTGCGATTAATTATAACTATTAGCATTCGAATAGCATTAACGGACATTATACTTTTATAGAAGAAATACATGACACGAAGCCGTAGAGTGGTGAAGAAGGAGGAGATATCGATGGATTTCCTAAATAGTACGAATACTCCAATCAATAGAGACGAAATAATAGGGGTTAGCGTGCAAAAATTGGGGACTTCTCAAATTTTTGATATGTTATAAAGACAGGTGGGGTAACTTAAAATCCAAGTTTGCGTCACTTTCCCCCCTGCGCTCCCGCCGCTATCTTCAAAAAACCATCTAAAATCGGCCCTTTCATCAGTTTTTGGCTTGTAACTTCTTTACAGTCCATTTGAGCACAAAATCTGCCAGGACAATTTTGTAGAGGACAAAATTTCCTACAAACTTAATCTAAGATGTTGTACTCTACAATCAAAATTAACAGTGTTATAGCGCCAAGAAAATGGAGAAAATATCAAAAATCATGCCAATTTCAAATTCACAAAAAACGCATTATATACCAATAACTCATAGCCTCCTCTGCAGTTTAGTATAGAGTTCTCGAAGTATGTTTTGAAATTTGTCAGTAATGATTTTTGGAGCATATTCTTTGCGCTATAACTCTGCCAATTTTGATTGAAGAGTAGAACTTGACAGATGAAATTTATAGGAAATTCTGTGCTCTACAAGATTGTCTCGGCACATTTCGTGCTCAAATGGACTGGGAAGGAGTTATAGACCGCAAACTGATAAAAGAGCCGATTTTAGATGGTTTTTTGAAGATAGCGGCGGGAGCACAGGGGGGAAAGTGACGCAAACTTGGATTTTAACTTACCCCACCTGTTTTTATAACATATCAAAAATTTGAGAAGTCCCCAATTTTTGCAAGGTAAAATCTCCCCGTTGATTGGATTGTTGGATTGGAAGCTGATTGTGAAATTACTGTGACAACATCCAGGATGTATGTACGTAAAAACGTAGTCACCTTCAATACAATTTTTCGGAGTTACACTAGTGCTTTTCGACTTACAGGATAATTTCCAGATTTAGTGGAAATCCCACACAAAATGATGATCCTGGAAATTGATCCAGGGTATGGCTTGGATAATCTGCCAAACTAGTCCCCCAGATGTCTCCGCGAACAATTTCTCTGAAATTTCTCGTATGTAATTTTGTTATTCAATATTTTTGGTTTGTAAACTTTGTTCAGAGTTAATCATTTTAATATTTCTTGAATTTTTCTTTTTAATTGTATCTCGCACGATGTACATATAATTACAAATGCAATTTATAATTCAGAATATCGCGTTGGGGACTGATGACACTATAGTCAGCTGTTACCGAATTGGGAAATTTTGATCCGATTTCATTCGACATGGACAGGATCATTGTCCGTGTAAGGTAAGTCGAAAAGCACTACTGTATTTGATCCTTTGACAACTAAATATTCCCATTAAATTTAAATATTATCGATGAAAACTTGATTGCAACAGGTGACTCTCATACAAAATGGAAGAAACATTACGCTATCAGCTCTCATAAAAAGAATTTTCTTGTTTTTTTTTTATCGACACTAGCGACACTATCTTACCGTCCGCCATATAGCGTAAATATAGCGGAAAATATCGGAAACACAAAAGTTCTCCCTATGTGAACGGAAAGCAGAACAAGCCACAACCTGTTATAACAAGCTTGCCAAAGTACAAGGAATGGCTTCTTGTCATAGTTGGAGCTTTTCCTACCACTCCTTCGGCCAGACTGGGTACGATGCTCGACCTGTTTCAACTGGATCTATTCGTTCAAAAGCTGATTGCTAACACCGTTTTACGCTAGATTACGGGCATTCACTTATATTTTAATTTTAACCTCCCTTCGGGACTGATTACCATTACACTACTCCTATCTTGAATCGAAGGGGGTCTTGGCAGCTCTTGGCCGTTTTAACAACGGGTAGCTCCGGGACGATTTACATCGAAGAACCGGCTGCCGTAGGAGCATTTTATGGACAACACAAACATCCATGGGCTACAGTGGGATTCGAACCCACGCACCGGCAACTCAGAGATAGAGAGAGTGACATCTCTGCCACTGAGCCACCGAATGCCCACCGATTCAAGAGAAAAAAAAATCTCTTGAATCGCTACAACAACAACAACAACACTACTCCTATATACGCTTTTGGTAAGAACAAGAACCAATACAGATTGATTCCGTCGAGGGATCACTGGAATAACAATACGCCCCTGGCCATTGAGTCTTTGACACAGATGGCTCCAAGTCAGATGGAGGGGTTGGTATTGGCATCCACTCGAATGTACTTGATATCAACCTGGCATTCCGTTTCCCTAGCTACTGTAGTGCCCTCCAACCAGAGATTTCTGCGATCATGGAAGCTCTAACCTGGTTTGGTAATAATATGGTCACTGCGAGGGATATCACACTATTTACATTGCTGTCAGTTTCAGGCCGCAATTCGATCTCTCGAATCAGTCTTGACCACCAACAACAGCTATCGAAACCTGCTGGACTCTTAGTCATAGTGGATTTGCAGGAAACTATTACGAGGACCGCATCGCCCGTGATGCGATAACTATAAACTGGAGAACTATCATAGTTACCTAAAGATGCCAATTGCTTCTTGCAAAGTGTTAATAGAAGCTTTTGTTTTGCACAGGGATAGTGCCAGATGAACTGAAGGTGGACCTTGCTAAGAAGAGGAAGAGATCGTACATCACTTTTTCTATCAATGTCCGGTTCTGGCCGAGGAACGGATGCCTCTTTTTGGTTGGATGTGAGCCCAATATTGCTCAACAAATATCTTGCCAGAACTGGCTGCTTTTAAGCATAGCGTAACGAATTTCTCAGGGCGGTATCGCCATGGACCAATTTTTCGGCCGAAGTGTTAATCTAGCGGCCCCTGCACCTAACCTATAGCTACTAAAACAGGTAAAACCGCTGCATTAAACCCACCAAACCAACAAAGCGCAAAATGTTTTCAACACCATGAGCGCATCCAGAAACTAAGTCAAGGACATTCCGTCAGTTTAAATTTCCGGCTCCAAAATTATAGAATCATGAGACCTCGGGTCTCCCAATCCCATATATCAAAGTCCTGAAAGCCGTTTCGTTTCCTTTCCGAGGTTGCAATCCCAGTCAACGGTCGTATTTGCATAGAGTTTAGAAAAGCAGTAAAGTGAAAGAATTTTACCGCGGTCATCGCCCGGAAGGCAGATGGTTCCCTTCCCTTGCATACTATCCCACTTGGCTACGCCCATGCTGAATATTGTAATAGTGTATATAGCTACCTAACATTTCAATATTACATATCAGACCAAAATAATTCGGCATCCTTGCACAACATTTCAAATAGTATACTCTTCTTGTTCTCCAAACTTAGAGTGACAAAATTAATTTATTAAAGGACTTATACAATAAGAACATGGATGTTATACCTGTAACTCGAAATCAAGGACTTATAGGCTAATAACACATCTGGTCCCTGACCTATACTTGAACTCTATGCAAATACTCACTCGTTATCGTTATTCATCATATAATTCAGCTATAATAGTCTCACACTTAATTGCATAATTGTGGTTTCGAAGATTACCAACATACTTAAACTAAATACTGCTCCAGGACAGGGAGTGAATATTTGAAGACCAATGTGTAATTCAGGTGCAAAATACTGCCATGCATGATATATTGATTCTTCAGAATGCTCATTGTTAATTTAAGTGTATACCACAATAACCAATAACGCACAACGGTCAATGGTGTTACAAATCGGATTTGTATTGGATATGGGTATCCTATAGTAATTGACATCAATTAGACTGAAGTAGGATAACAATTTCTGTGGATGCATCTTAAGCAATAGATATATAGGAACGTACATACGACGAACAACCTTAAAGAGAATGTATTGCCGAATTAATTACATTTGCAAGTGCAATAGGATATAACAGAGGATTGCCTTAATTAATAAACTTCATAGTAAAGCCATTATGGACGAAATAGGAGCTAATATTATTTGGATAGTATCCAGCTCGTGTTACGTTCATGCAAATTCGGATTCAAGTGGAAACGAATCAACAACTTGACAATTATTATATTTTTAATCAAATATTTAAGCACTGTTTTTCCCTCAGGATCTGTTTTTGGGCCCAACTCTAGTCCAGCTTCAGATACTCGAGCCTTTTCATGATTTTTATTTCATCGAACTTTTCTTGTGGTTTATGTTTTAAGTTCATTTTAGTTGTAGGAACTTGTGTTAAGTTAGGGCTCCATGACACAGTCATATTTCTAGTCATATCATCAAGCCTACTTGATTCATTCGGTTTAAATTTTTAGACGTACACTAAACGAAATCGAGTAGGCTTAAGGATATGATAATATCTATGTATTATAATTAGAGGTACGGAAATTTCGTTTTTACAAAATAGATGCGAATTTCGGCGAAATTTGCTAATTTTTGCGAATTGATGCGAAATATTCAAATTTGTACTTTTTCCACGAAATGTTAATTTTTCTTCAAAAAACAATCAATAGTGGAAGATAATTTTTTCTTCTCAGATTTATTTTTTGTCAAAAGGTTCCCATTGGCTGATTTCAGATTGTAAGACGAAACCGGACGGGTAAACTAGCAAGACAAGAGAGCTTTTGTAGTGGCCAGCAGACAAGCATTGTCCATTTCACATTGTAAGAACGCGTCTTACGAAAGAAAAAAATCGTGACACGATTGTTTTTCTTTCGTAAGAATCGTACGATCGATAAGACGATTGCATCTACCGATAGTTCAGGCGTTCTGCGACGACAATTAGCGCGTGTTTTACTTGCATTTTAAGTCGACAAGATTAAAATGCAAGTAAAACGTCACTTCATTGTACACTAACTTTGGAGCGTGCATGGCAACATTTATACATACTTGCTGTGTGATTATTGTTCGCCGGTCCGTGTTTTGATCGGATAGTGTGAAATGATCATACGATGGTTCTTGTCTTGCAAGTTTACCCGTCCGGTTTCGTCTTACAATGTGAATTCACCCATTAATAAGAATAGAGAAATTTCCAAAAATGAAAGAGTTGCAGACGAGCACAATAGCTTGCCAAACACCGAGCAAGGTGTTTAGTCGAAGGTTGAATGAATGAACTTTGTTTCCTGCATCGGGTTTTTTAAGGTAAATTTTTTTTGTGGTTCGATGAGCCCCAAAATTGAAATGAACTGTGCATTAAAAAGTGAAACAGTACTCGCGGATTCTGCCTCAGAAGTTTGTTTCTCTTTTTACCGTAACTTCTTTAGGGGCGTAGTCGACTTTGTCGTATGTATTGTCAAAAACATTTCTTGACAACTGAACTCGTAGTATCATTCAGTATAGGGTGGCTACTTCCTAGTCGATTTTATCGTTTATTACTATTAAAAATTTCTGAATAAAATTTGATCGTGACTTCACAAGTCGTTTCATTGTGATTCTCTAGAATTTCTAGTTTAATAAATTTTAACAGCAACAAAATGTACAAAATTATGTTTTTATGCGAATTTCAGCCAAATTTCTAATTTTCAAAATTAGTTTATGCGAAATTCCTGTTTTTTATTTGCGAAATTTCCGTACCTCTAATTATAATATATATTACCAAGGCCACCTTAATTTAGAAAGCCGGCAAGCAGCAATACATTCACACAAAGCGAGCCTATGAATATGTCGTATATACGTTGCATGATGCACTAACCCAAGCACCGCGCAAGTAAAAAAACCGTGTCTGCTCTGATAAAAATCGCGAAAACACGTGGAAAATTCACTTTTTATCGGGATTTGTTTCTTTCACTGCATTATAGACACTTCAATTCACGACACATTGCACTTTTCGCGACGAAAATCGACCGGGAACCAATACTTTTCGTGTAAAGTTTGCCGCGACCCAACCCGATTTGCCTTTACCGCAATGTAAATTTTCCAACTAATCGAGCCTATGATCTGCCGCAAAAGTATATGAGCGGGTTCTGGTTCCGGGCTTTGAAATATAGATGGCTTTGTATATTACCACTATGACTGTGTAATAGCGCCCTTAAAAAACAGAAGACGAGACACAATCAACGCCATCTAGATATATCATAGACGCAACTCAGCTGTACAATGACGTCATGGATCCGTATTGAATTGTTCGTCGAACACGGGCAAACAACAACAATGTCATAAGAGGCAACAACAATGCAATGCAATTTCAACTGCGGATTTGACGTTTACGAGTCTACATTGCGGCCTTAATATATAGACGGCGGTGACACAATCCAATGCTTGTTTTTTATATTCAAAGCAGTTGAATTGGAATATTCAAACCAGTTGAATTGGAATATAAAAAACACGCAATGGTTTCCGTTTCCGTTTTTTTCTTAATTACTCCTGGATCCTTGCGTTTCCAGGACGAACCACCGCACAAAACAACGAACAAACGTCTGGCTTTTGATTCATACCAAATTTATACCTATCCGACCATATTTACAGATGGCGGGCTAAGTTCACACTCCTTATTTTAAAGTTAAAAAAAAATAACAGGCGCGACAATCCAGCATTGGACTAAGGTCGCAGGATGTGTTAGTGACACCCTATTTCCAAGATCTTATCTGCTTTTGGTGGAGGTAATGAGATCAGCATCACGCTCAGCAGTGTTATTTATCCCCATGAATGGGAACTCGTTTAACATCTGAGTGAGATCATAGTCCGTCACAAGCTCGTGAGTTTGAAAAACACCATGATCCACGGTGAGATTCGAACTCATGGTCATGACCCTGTGCACCGAAGGTGCGCGCACTAACCGCTAGACCAGCCAGACTACTTATTTTAAAGTTGCTATTATTAAATAATTAGAGACGAACAAACGAAAATAATTGACGAACAATCACGAACAAACGTAGCCGCCGACGAACAAACGGTTACGAGCATAATTTGAGAATGTGGGAGGGCTAACTTCACATAAGTGTTGAGGCTGTACACTTTTTGTCTTACCGGTTGCTAGAGCTTTTTTAAGAAAGCAGTTTCATAGCTCCATTAAAGTCCATGCTGGTATGGTAAATCGTGGCGCAAAGAGGATGAAGTCCTTTTGTGGCAGAAGCGCAGGTGAGGGGAAAAAGAAATACACTTAAAGTCCTCATTTGTAGATTGTAGCCTATAAGCATATTGCTGTTACCAGCTTGTGCAGGAGGTGTTAGATGCATTGGTGCTGCCGGACAATTGACTGGTCCACGTTGTGCACGCTGGCTCCGCAGGCAGGGGATGTGTTAGCGATGCTATCATCTATCTGAGATCAACTAGATTTTAGTCTTCTGCACCATCTATACTGTAGTTGAGCCAGGGCAGTGTGGCTCTGGGTAACTGTAACTCTTCAAGAAAAACTATTTTTTATTTAGATATATATAGAAGATGGGAAATCTTCAAAAGATACTGCTTGCTGAGAACCAAAGACCCACCGGCATGCAGTTATGTTGGGTTATTACCAATTTAACCTAAACACCTCTTTCGTCACCGCTTGACCCTGCGGGCCCGCCTTAAAGTATTGCCTCACAGGGCTAGTTCCAGCTAATTAGCCATCAACTCGGGCAGTAGACATCCGTCCACGCTCCGCCACAAGTTGCTCTGATACGGAAGCCTAGATGACTTCAGATAATAGCATAAGGGTCGCTAGATTCTCGGGGCTTACGACTTCTTCCAGTTCGGCTTTCAATTGACTAATATCTTTAAATCTGGGACAATCAAACAGAACCTGTTTCGCGTCCTCCGAAACTCCCTTGTATTTAGTACCTTGAGTTGTCCAGCTTAAGCCGATTCAAATATTGTCGATACCCTTCGAGGCCCGTTAAGAACTGGCTCAAATAGAAATTCACATCCCAGTGTTTTCGGCCTAATCACGTAGCTATGTCTGGCATGAGGGCCTAATCCCATCTGACCTGCTACCTTCCAGACTCCAGCCTTTATATGTGTTTTCCCTCCGGTGCACCTCCGTTGTTAGGCTTTTCCGGAAGCTGTACAGCCTGCCAATCTCGTCCACTAGGATCCGCTTATCATTCCGGCCACCGAATAGGCCGAATCATATGATGTGGTTCGGTACGCACAACGCGCTCTTGAAGTACACCTACGATAGATCGCGTTTAAGGGTTTTGCGTAATGCCTAAGTGCAGAAAACTAGGGTTAATTTTAGCTCGAATTTATTCTGCAATTTGTACAAGAAAGATGTGAGGAGGAGGAATTCGCTACAAATACAGTTTCACAAGAAGTTCGTTGTGACTTTTCTGAGTCGCCATTTTGATCACCTGATATGATCATAGGATGTCAAGAATTCAGCCGCTGATAGCGATAATAGTGCTGTATTATGTCATGTTTGAATACGTCTCCATTCTGTGTTACATAGATTATTAGTTCAAACGGGTGCTCCCTAATTCGCCATTCATCGTTGCGGTTATATACTCTATAGGCATATATTGCATTATCAACGCAACGCTTTGGAGCCCTTGGAGTTTTTAGTTTTTTTTAATGGCAAAGGTAACTTCTTTGGTGGTTTCCGGACAGCTCTCGTAATTTTGTGCTTTAGTTCGATGAATTGTTTGTTGAATAAGTAAGCGCATTTCCTGTTGCCGGTCACAGTAGTGGTGCCCCACTTAATCGCGACCTTTCCTTTCACGAGGTTGGAAAAACCTCTAACAGTTTTCCAGAACTTGCTCACAACTGCGCTGCAATTGATGTTTTGGAGATGTGAACTATTTTTTTTCTTTCTGCGGTCATTTACCTGTTTTACGATCTATAAGCATTAAAGTCGCCAATGCGATGGTCACTGGAGTCTGCACTATCCCGTAAATAATACCTAGTCTTTGCAAATTTCGCCGCAAATGTTGGAAAGTTTAGTTTAAGATTTTTTATGCGACCTGCTGGAATGAATTTATTTGAAGTTTTGTGTATTAGTGCAGTCATATTAGCATTTCAAATAGAAAAAAATAGAGTAAGGCTAATTTTTGTTGTTTTTAAATAAGTGGGCTCCCAGGAATCTACAACTGATTTTGCTAAAAAAAATTTTGATCGGAAAGGTCCCAAAAAGGACAAAAAAGGATACTCTTTAATCCTTGACCGGAGGTCAGCAAGCGGAGTATCATATCAAAGGGGACGTCGAGTACATTACATATCCGGTATTTGTTTCCTGTTTCAAGGACCCTCAACGGAATAAATCGGGCTTAAATGGAAAATTTTCGCGTTTCCCGTGTATCTTTCCAAAGCCATAACTACGAGAATAATTCAAGTTGTCACTACTTTTATCACTTTCCAAAATCTATAATTGCTGAAGATTCTACCATTAAATTTGCTAAGAAAAAAATTGATCGGAAAGCTCTGAAAAAGGGCATAAAAGGACACTAATTGCACACCTTAGTCGAACGTGAGCATGTGGGGTGTCATATCAAAGCGGATGTCAAGCACATACCATATCCGGCATTTGTTACTTGTTGCAAGGACCCTCAAAGGAGAAAATTGGGCTCAACTTAAATTTTTTTGTGTTTCCCGTATCTGTATCTGTCGCTTACCGGCATCTTCCACAAAAATATTTGAATGTTTTGCCCGCGTTTTTAATGGCACGGCATAGTTGAGCACGGCGTTACCACACAGTACCGTGACTTGCACCGTGTACTCTACTACCGCCATCTTCTCCTTGGCTCGTTCTCAGTCGATCACCATACGTCGCCGTGTGCGGACGAGAACGGGCCAGGGAGCAAGACCGCGGTAAGTATACTTTCTATTTATAAAATATATGTAATTGAAAATGTATATTCTTAAAGGAATAAACACATCACACACAACACACCACATTGTGTTTTGTTAAATACCGCTGCTCCCGGGGCCGAAGATCGACTCGAGACATCTTTATTCCGCGTTCCTGGTGCGGTGTAGCGGGATCTTTATTCCGCGTTCCTGGTGCGGTGTAGCGGAATCTTTATTCCGCGCGACTGGAGCGGGTGAGGCGGAATATCTTTATTCCGAGTTTCTGGAGCGGATGAGTGGAATCTTTATCCCGCTATTTGGTGCGGACGAAATCTTTATTTCACGTGATTGAGCGGGCGGAGCAGAATCTTTGTTCCGCGCTTTGGAGTGGAATTGTCTATTGCGCGCGACTTGGAGTTTGTGGAGCGGAATTCTTTGTTCCGCTATTCGGAGTAGATGAAACGGGATTCAACCAGAACCACACGCCAGACTCGCTCTATCGCCGCCGGAGCCAACGCTAACAAGAAGCCGCCAATGTCGAAATCAAGTGCCGCCGACAACCCAACCTTTGCAGCCGTTTGTGGTGGACCGGATCCCAGTGGGAAATTGGAGGGACACGTAGCCGCGTCGTCTCAATTGCCGCCAGACAACGCCACGTTGCCTTCGTCGATCCCGCTAAGCGTAACGGAATCCCAAGTGCCGTTGAATGAAGCGGTACAAGTGTCATCGCCAGGTACCGTTGCACCACCACCGTTGGGTCCGTTACACGGTACGGTATCCACGTCGTCGTCGTCGTCTTTTTTGCAGACGAGTGTAGCAATGCCAGCTACAGTATTTGCGCCAACATCTTGCCCGCAACCTGTCACAGTACCGATGGCCATCGCCGCGTCATCGTTACCATCAGCATTTGCGCCAACAGTTTGCACACAGCCTGTCACACTACCGATGGCCACCGCCGTGTCATCGTTGCCACCAGTTTTTATGCCTACAGTGAATACTCAGCCTGCCACATTATCGATGGCCACTGCCGTGTCATCGTTGCCGCCGTGTCTTGCGAGTATTCAAGAACAAATTCGGAGCCTGCAGTGTCAGCTGGATAGTGCTCTGCAAATGTCTATGCCGTCCGAGTCATGTGGTGTGAATGTTGCCAGCGCGTTGCGAAACGTTCCAACTCTGCAAGCTTCGGAGAGTTGTCAGAGTTTGCCGCCGCTTTTTGACGGAACGTTGCCACGAACAGTGCGTGAAGGTCGGAGCATGTATACCGCCAAAATGTTGCTCGACTTGCCGGAGTTTGGTGGAGCGCCTGAGGAGTGGCCGATGTTTTTCACGGCGTATCAGCAGTCGTCAGCGCTGTATCAATACACGAATTTCGAAAATTGTCTACGTCTGCAAAAATCATTGAAGGGTGAAGCGCGCGATTCCGTCCTGTCCCTGCTGATTCACCCCGACAACGTGTCAGCTGTTATGGAGCAGCTAAAATGTCGCTTTGGACGTCCTGAGGTGCTGATTCGGAGCCAAATTCAGCAAATAAGAAGCTTTCCGGCGATCCCCGATAACGCGTTGGGAAAAATAGTTATGTTCGCCACCAGAACGCAAAATATGGTCGCCTTTTTGCGAACAGCTGCTGCGGAGCATCATCTGTCAAACGTCACTCTGTTGGAGGAGCTAGTGTTGAAGCTGCCGCTCGCCAAGCGATTGGAGTGGGCACAACATGCTTTGTCGATTAAGCCGTACGCAACCATCATGGATTTCAGCAATTGGCTGAAATTGGTTGCCGATGTAGTTAGCGCCGTCATAGTCAACGAGAGCCGGTCGCCCGAGGATTCCAAACGAAAGGTGGTTTTACATGCAGCGGAGGAGCACTACACAGAGTGCCCATTTTGCCAAGGTAGTCATGATGTCCGCAAATGCAAGACCTTTCTCGCGTGGAAAGTTCAAATCAGGTGGAAGGAGGTGAAGAAACACGGACTGTGTTTTAGTTGTCTGAGCTCGGGGCACACATTGAGTCAGTGTTCCGAACGGAAGCCGTGTAACGTTGACAACTGTCAAAGAAGGCACCACCAACTGCTGCACGATAGTAAACTACCCGTCAGAGGCAAACGAGGATCGAGGAACGAGTCGTCAGCCGTAGTTCGTTCATCTGGGAACGAAGCTGTCCTCAGCTGTGTGTCGAGGGTCGAGAGAACCGAAGTCCTTTTTCGAGTTGTGCCAGTGGTATTGTACGGTCCAAGCAGCAGAGTGGAAACGTATGCCCTGTTTGACGAAGGGTCATCCGTCACGATGATGGACAGTGGCTTGGTAGCAGAACTGGGGCTGAAAGGTCGTCGGAGCAGTGTCAATCTGTCATGGTATGCCGGGAAGTCGACCCGCGAGATGTGTTCGCTCGTAGATCTCCACGTAAGCGGTATTGGGAAGAGACGTTCGAGATTTGCATTGAACAACGTTTATGGAGTACCCAACCTCAATTTGCCGACGCAAAGTTTCGACAAGGGCCTAGCACCGTCGATCGTCCGAGGCTTACCGATAGCTACGTACAGCAACGCACGTCCTAGAATTTTGATTGGCTTGGATCATTGTCACCTCGGATTAGCGGAAGAAGTCGTAGAGTTGCGAGAGAATGGTCCGTATGCTGCAAGTACGCCATTGGGATGGACTGTCTACGGTCGTATGGAAGGAGTGTCGTCCTCATCGCATACGTGTCTGCTGACCAGAGCTGACAGCGAAAAGACTTTGCACGATCTTGTCGCGTCATATTTCGAGACGGAGAATTTTGGGGTCAAGCTGTTGCCGACCATTGAATCGAAGGATGATGTGCGCGCCAAGCAGATGCTGAAGAAGAATACTGTCAGGATGGACGACAGATACCAGACGTGTCTACTGTGGAAGAGAGATGATGTTGAGCTGCCGGACAGTTACCCAATGGCTCTGAATCGTCTTTTGGGTATAGAGCGGAAAATGAAGCGTCATCCAGAGTTTGCTGCCGCTTACAATACAATCATTTCGGATTATGTGGCAAAAGGGTACGCTCGTAAGTTGTTGCCGGAGGAAGTCAATGTCGTTAGCCCGAGGCAGTGGCGTATTTAGAAAATTCTCAAAGGGGGGGCACAGAGTCGGGGCTAATTTGTTATTTAAAGTTTTGGTGTGGGGATACCCGAGAGCAGCTACATAGGAAAAACATTAGCAAGACTGAGGGATCGTGGATCCTTGATCCTTGATTTAAAGCGAAACTCAAGGAGACCTTGAGTTTACAATAGACTTGAAATATAATATTTCAAGGTAGGTGGGTAGCTACCTTGACTTCAAGTGAGGTTGGCTATAGAAAATTTCAAGGTCTCCTTGAGTTTCTCCTTAAATCAAGGATGAATTGACTCGTGAATATAAGTGATTTCTATGAAAAAGTATGGAAAATGACATTTATTTCAATTTCGGCATCCTTGACTCAATGTCTCCTTGAGTTAAGGTATGTTTATAAATACGGGCCTGAGAGTCCTTTGCATTTCAGGTTTATTACACCAAAAGTTTACTTTTCCTGACAGATCTTAGAATAACACTCATTAACTGCTTTTGGTTTTTCCTGAACCAAAATACGGAGGGCCTAAAAAAAGTTTGCGTAGTGTAGTTCAAAGGAGCCTGAAGCCGAAAAGGAATTTTACGAATATGTACTTAATTGGCTATGGAATTAATGCAATGACCAAAGAGACTGTTTCCATATGACAAAACGGATTCCAGACAGGACACTTTTCTTTGGAAGAGAAATTGCATACATCGTCCGAAATTCTGCCAAATTCCGCCAAAAAGTGGTTCTGCTTACTTTTGAAAGAAACACAGATGAAAAGCTGATACAACAAATTTTGGCTGACATTTTGGTCTTGAAATCCATGGCAACTTTAAGCGAATTTGAATGCAAAATTAGGATTTACTGAAAAAGAGGCCTTTGTATGTTTTGTCAAAAATCTAGTAACAGATTCCGTAAAATCGTAACAATTATGCCGAATAATATTTTACAAGTACAATCCAGAATACTACACAGTTGTAAATTTGTGTGTTAACCGGGACTAAATTTTATAAATAAAATAGTATAACTCCTATCTATTCCAAAACTTGAATCAAATTTAACCCTTTTTATAATTTTAGTTTATTCAAAAATTATATTAATTATAACCGCTACAGAATAAAACTATCCAAATACCCTTTTAATATTATACATTTTACACCGTTCGGGATAGAATAAATTGCATTGAATGTTGTTATAACATAAAAGGGTAGAATCAATCCTACTATGTTATCAAATCTACACTATCAACGCAAAAAACCCATTCAACCTAGAAATCTATTGATTTGTAGTATGTCTGGTTCGGTGAGCAGCGCGCTTGCCTACAAATCACAGAATTGTGGATTAAAAGCCGACTGCACTCGTATTACAATTTTTATTTTTTTGAGCGGCTTGTTTAAATTTGATTATCAATTTTATACTATTGAAGAGTAAAATTTTTATCAAGAATATACTTATACTTTTAATCTAGTTCAAATTTACTTTTGGTAAAGTTTTTATATGGAAATGTATGAATATATTTTTTTATAAAAATTACACCAACATTTTCAGCAGTGTAGGAACTATCCGCGGCATAGAGCCGGGAAGTGATCAATCGATTAATTAAAATGAAGCAACAAAAGTAAGCAGGAAGGTATGATTGTTTGTTATTTCCATATGTACTACACTAGCTTCAAACCTATATTATCTGCAATACCTTTTAAAACGAGTCCTAGATGGTAAGCTGAAGCAACATGCTTTAGCAAATCAATTGCGAAATAGAAATAAGAAGGAATGGCTACGATGATGAGTACTTCGTGAAAATTGAAGCATTGAAGAAAGTACCCCAGGCAGTGCACCACAGACACCGAACCGTAGGAATTCGAAAATGTATGCTAAAAATGCTTTCCCACCAAAACTCTTCAACAGAAAGAGAAGCATCTGGTTTAAAGACCTTTACAGCAGCCCAACGCGAATTTACGGCCAAATTAAAATACACAAGCCCGATCGAAAAATCAGACCGATTGTTTCAAATATTTATCAATTCAGCGGCTTCGAAGACATCGATACCGCAACAGCATCTCCTCAACTTATATCAACATAAGATGGGGTCACTTCACACATGACGAGACTTTCAATAGACGAATTGAGAGGATGATGTGATGATAATGTTTCGAAAAAGATTTACAAAGTTTAGTAATAGAAACGCTCAAAATGCAAAGGGAACATTTGGTACTGCAATTTTTAGTATGGTGTGAAAAAATTTTGATGTGCTCACAGGGGGGGCACGTGCCCCCTGTGCCCCCCCCCCCCTGTAAATACGCCACTGGCCCGAGGACATGGTACCTTCCCCATTTTGCCGTGTACAATGCCAACAAGCCTGGAAAAGTTCGCCTGGTATTCGACGCAGCTGCCGCAGTTGAAGGAGTTTCATTGAATAGCGAGCTTTTGAAGGGACCACAGGATTATAAGCCGATGCCGTCAGTCCTGTTCAATTTTCGCATTGGAGCCGTTGCCGTTTGTGGGGACATTAAGGAGATGTTCCACCAGATTCTGATCCTGCCTGAGGATAGGGACTCGCAGAGATTTCTTTGGCGTGGTGCCGACGAAAGTCAACCGCCAGAAGTTTACGAGATGCGAGTGATGACGTTTGGTGCCGCATGTTCCCCGTGCTCCGCTCACTTTGTCAAGGTGACTAATGCTGTCGCTCATCATGAAATGGATCCTCGAGCAATCAGGTCGATATTGGATTTTCATTACGTGGATGATTTAGTGGACAGTTTCGACACGCCAGCACGAGCTATGGAGATCGTGAAGCAGGTTCGAGATATTCATGAGGCAGCGGGCTTCGAGCTTCGTAACTTCTCTTCGAACTCAGTGGAAGTAGTCAACTTTCTGGAGGGAAGACGGAACACATGCGTGGATTTCGCCTGTGATGTCGGAGACGAGAAGCTGTCGACGGAGAAGGTTTTGGGTGTTTACTGGCAGCCAGCCAGTGACACGTTCGGATTTCGTATGCAATTTCACAAAGTGAGGCCGAGTATCATCAATGGAGATCGACTTCCCACCAAACGGGAAATGCTCAGCGTTTTCATGTCCGTGTTCGATCCGCTGGGATTTTTGTGCCACTTCATGATTAACGCCAAGTTGATCATGCGGGAAGTTTGGAGACTTGATGTTCGATGGGACGAGCCTCTACCGAAGGAATTGCGAAATGCATGGAGCAGCTGGCGACAAAGTTTGGATAGAGTGGTCACTCTGAAGATTCCTCGTCATTATTTTGGAATAGGCCGCCCAGCTGTTTTGGAACTTCATACGTTCGTAGATGCCAGTACGGACGCATTTGCCGCCGTGTCTTACTGGAGATCCACTTGTGCTGATGGAAGTGTGCAAGTGACTTTCGTTTGTGCCAAGACGAAGTGCGCTCCCCCAAGGAAGCCGATGACAGTGCCACGACTGGAGCTTCAGGCCGCTGTATTGGGTACTCGCCTTATGTGTACCATCTTGAAAGAGCATGACTTAACTATCGTCAAGCGTATTCTTTGGAGTGACTCAAGTACTGTCGTCAAATGGATTGAGTCAGAAAGTCGTCGATACAAGCCGTTCGTCGCTCATCGAATTGCTGAAATTTTGGAGTCCACGAGTTCATCGAATTGGAGGTGGTTGCCGACAACATGCAATCCTGCCGACGAGGCAACCAGGATGAAGTGTCAACTCGAATTCGAATTTTCGTCTCGATGGTTTCAAGGTCCGAATTTCCTTTTGAAGCCAGAATGTGACTGGCCGCAAGGGCCACCTACTGCCAATGAGGATTCGCGGGAGTCTGAAGAGCTGCGTCCTAAGTATTCGTTGCTTGCCATACGCAATGAATTTATTGAATTTCGTCGATTTTCGTCTTACGAGAGGCTTAGACGCGCAACCGCCTGGGTGTTGCGATTTGTTCGTCGTTGCCGCAGAAGCCGTCGTTCGGACGAATCATATGGATTGACTGCCGAAGAGGTAAGAGAAGCTGAACTTTTACTTTGTCAATTAAGCCAGGAAGAGTCGTTCGCCGAGGAGATATCTCAACTCAGAGCCGGAAGTAGTCTGCTGAAGTCGAGTGATCTCTACAACTTGGTACCTTACGTCGATGACGACAACGTTCTTCGTGTGTATGGCCGTATTGATGCTGCTACGTGGTTGCCGATAGATACCAAGCGCCCTATCATTTTGTCGCCGTGCCATCCGTTCACGCTGTTAGTTGTCGCCTACTACCATAAGGAAATGAAGCATCAGAACTTCGAAGCTACGGTTTGCGAGATCCGACGGAAATTTTGGATTCCGCGGTTGCGCAAAATTCTTCGTGAAGTTGTTAGTCGATGCAACGTTTGTCGATATGTTCGAGCTCAGCCGGTTCAGCCACTAATGGGATCTTTGCCGGAGGATCGGTTGACACCTTATGTCAGGCCTTTTTCTTACACCGGATTGGATTACTTCGGGCCGATTTATGTGACTATCGGCCGCCGTCACGAGAAACGATGGGTCGCGTTATTTACTTGCCTCACCATTCGAGCCATCCACTTGGAAGTCGCCTTCGATCTGTCTACGGATGCCTGCATCTTGGCGATTCGCAATTTCATTAATCGCCGGGGCGTTCCTGTCAAAATACGTAGTGACAATGGCAAGAACTTTGTTGGTGTGAACGAGGAGGCCAAACGTTTTTCTGAGGTGTTCGACGTACAGCGAGTGCAATCCGAGCTTTCATCGAAGGGTGTGGACTGGGAGTTTAACTGTCCGCACAATCCAGCCGAAGGTGGCGCATGGGAAAGGATGGTACAATGTGTGAAGAGAGTGTTGCGCCATACACTCAAGGAATCTGCACCCAAAGAGCACACGTTGTACAGCTTTCTCATCGAGGCCGAGAATGTTGTCAAATCTCGGCCACTGACTCATCTGCCGGTAAGCTGCGAGGAAGAGGAGCCGCTTACGCCTAACCATTTTCTGCTCGGGTCTGCCAATACAGCGCGAACGCCGCCCGGTGTTTCTTTGGACAAGCAGCTGGTGCTTCGGAAGCAATGGCGGGTGTCGCGTCAACTGAGAGATAGTCGAGTATCTACCGACGTTGACGAGACGTTCGAAATGGTGTCAGCGTACCAAGCCTTTAGCAGTGGGCGATGTGGTTCTAATCTGTGATCCGTCGGTCGACGTAAGCAATGGAAGCGTGGTCGAGTCGAGGCTGTGTTCAAGGGACGAGATGACGTTGTGAGACGAGCTGATATACGAACGAGTACCGGAGTGGTCAGGAGGCCTGTATCGAAGCTAGCCGTGTTGGATATTGAGTAGTGAATCGGAGCGATCCACGGGGGTGGGGATGTCGCTTACCGGCATCTTCCACAAAAATATTTGAATGTTTTGCCCGCGTTTTTAATGGCACGGCATAGTTGAGCACGGCGTTACCACAGTACCGTGACTTGCACCGTGTACTCTACTACCGCCATCTTCTCCTTGGCTCGTTCTCAGTCGATCACCATACGTCGCCGTGTGCGGACGAGAACGGGCCAGGGAGCAAGACCGCGGTAAGTATACTTTCTATTTATAAAATATATGTAATTGAAAATGTATATTCTTAAAGGAATAAACACATCACACACACACAACACACCACATTGTGTTTTGTTAAATACCGCTGCTCCCGGGGCCGAAGATCGACTCGAGACAGTATCTTTCTAAAGCCGTAATTTTCCATTTAAGCCCAACTTATTCCATTTAGTGTCCTTGGGACAGGAAACAAGCACCGGATATGCAATGCACTCGACGTCCTCTTTGATATGACACCCAAGCCCACGTTCGATCAAGGTGTAAAATTAGTGTCCTTTTTCAGAGCTTTCCGATCAACTTTTTTCTTAGCAAATTTAATTGTAGAATCTCCAGCTATTATAGATTTTGAAAAGTGATAAAAGTAGGAACAACTTGAATTATTCTCGTAGTTATGGCTTTGGAAAGATACACGGGAAACTCGAAAATTTTCCATTTAAGCTCGATTTATTCGTTTGAGGGTCCTTGAAACAGGAAACAAACACCGGATATGTAATGTTCTCGACGTCCCCTTTGATATGATACCCCGCATGCCGACCTCCGGTCAAGGGTTAAAGAGTATCCTTTTTGGGACCTTTCCGATCAAATTTTTTTTTAGCAAAACCAGTTGTAGATTCCTGGGAGCCCACTGATTCAAAAACAACAAAAAATAGCCTTACTCTATTTTTTTCTATTTGGAGGCCTGAATTGGGATATTTTGACTGCACTATATATACATATGTAGTATCCTTTTAAGATGTTTTTCGGCCATTAGTGCATCGGTGGGTTGTGTTAAACTAGTAAAGAACTCGCTGGTAAACCTTTCGAAGCCGTCGCAGTCAGCATCGTTGAAGTTGATTGTTTGTTTATTGTTGTTTGTTTATTGTTCAGGATGTGGTAACTTAGAACGATTAAGAAAAACTATAGGTATGTGATGACATTGTTATAACAGGTGAACTCAAGCATTACCCAGTGGACCCAGAGGACAGAAATTGGATGCTCCCAGTTGATTGGCGATAATAGGCTATGATGAGCGTTGAAATCGTCGATTAGAAGGCGATAGAAGTTAATAGAGAGCTGAAGGTTCGTGTTCGTAACGGCGGTTCATGCGCACTCAGAGAAATATTCACTAATATTGAACGAAATATAATTAATTCAAACGATTTGCGCTTTTGATTTGGCTCCACACGCAAATGCGTTTAATTTTAACGAGTGGCGTTTCTTTCAAAAGCATAATGAGTTGTAAAAAAGCGTTTGAATTAAAAGAATTTACGTTTACCTGGAAAGAAGGAGCCAGTCGATTTAAACGTATTTTTCATTGAAATAAACACTTATTCTTTTATTGTAAACGGGTAAAACATTTTAAATAAATGAAAGGCAATTGTATCAAACGCCTTCGTTTTTATATTGAACATTTTTGTTATTTAAAATAAACGAAGCATTCTTTTTAATGAAACGGTATGTATTTCGAAAGTAACGCATCGCGTTTTCATTTCATAGAAATTACCTCATTCAAAATAATTGAGTTTTACATGGAATTAAAAGCAAACTCTGCTGAAATAAAATAATACATTCCGTTTGATTGTCCATTCTCCCTTCGATTAGATACTTACTGTTACCTAGGTTGACAAATCAATAAAGAATAAGACTTATGAAAACTTTAGAAAAACACTTTTTTTTTTATTTAGGTCTAATTTTAATATGGTTAATACATTACACTTTTATTCTAACACCCGCTAAACTTAAATTGCACGTGTGCAAGCGTCCATTCCTCCAGATGAATGCAAAAGTAAATTATCGAAAACACTCTTATGCTTGAAATAGAATAGCCGTGTCAGCAGAGGCATCGGCATCAGCAGAAAAATTTCAATTTAGAACACACGCATTTGCCTTTGATGACCCACAATGACAGCAGCGGCAGAAGCAGAATTCTGCTTCTGCCGATGCCTCTGCCGCTGCTGTCATTGTGGGTCATCAAAGGCAAATGCGTGTGTTCTAAATTGAAATTTTTCTGCTGATGCCGATGCCTCTGCCGATGCCTCTGCTGACGCGGCTATTCTATTTCAAGCATTAACATCGACGAAGATTCTAATACGCGTTTGTTGTTAGACACTACATATTTGTTTGGAATGAACCTGAACACGCGAGACTCATCGGACCGGCCGGAAGTATTTAACTACCTGTTGTGCTACGTTGAAACAAATGACATTTTGGCATCGCGTCCTTTAGGTATGTGTATTTGTTACGTAAAGGAATGTATACACATTACTATGTAACGCGGAATCTTTTGATTTAAACGACCGTCGTTTGCGGTTTGGCTGCTCTTTTGTTTTTAAAGAAATTCTCTTAGCGTAAATGAGAATTCGTTCAAATCAAACGAAATTTTTCAAACGATCAATTTAAATGTGGAGCTTTTAATATGAATGTGCGTTTTTTTCTCTGAGTGCGATGATCGCTCAGCGATCGTAGTTCAGCAACCACAATGGCTACATTCTTAGTATCGAATATCTCTTCTAGGATCATGTATGCATATCGCACGTCGGCAAGAACACCTTCACAACTCAAAATTTGGACTTCGGCTTGTTCTGCTTTCCGTTCACATAGGGAGAACTTTTGTGTTTCCGATATTTTCCACTATGTTTCCGCTATATGGCGGACGGTAAGATAGTGTCGCTAGTGTCGATAAGAAAAACAAATTACTGCCGCTACTGTCGATCAAAATGGCTGTAGAGGGTTTTTCTTGCTTCTTTTCAACTGCAGATTCCAAGATGGAGACAAGACATTCCGAAAATACCAATTTTGTGTACGGAGAAGAAACTTGAACTTCTCAGTATTGAACATATCATGGAGCTCTGTGGCTCATTTGGTTGAGCCGCACTCTACGATGCTAGTAATCTAGAGGTCAGGAGATCGAATCTCGGCGTGGTCCAAAAGTGCTTGCAACATTATATACACTCCGAAATGATATGCAATGTAACGTTGACTCGAAATTGCCTATAAACGGCTGAGTTAACGCACCATGGCCCCACATGGGGCCATACGGTGCTGAAAAGATCATGGAGCCACAACTTTACAATTGGCTTGCTCTTGCAATAAAACAATCATCAGAGCCATAAATATATTACAGGGATAATGTCTTCCAAGCTTGTTGAGTGGGGATTCGTATTCGCCTGAATATATCAGTTTCTACTGAGTTTTTGTTAACAAGAATATTGAAGAGATATAAAGGTTCAACTTGTAAGGAGGAGCCTCTCTTTAAGGTTTTTGCCTAAAATTGAACTGTTGTGATTTAGTTCTTTGAGTGTTTGACTTTCAAAGAAAAAGTGACTGCTGCATCAAGCAAAATGTGTTCATGACATTTAAATAAAAGGATAACTGTGCATTTGTTGTCACAAAGATCGTTTAATAAGGTCCAAGTCAGAAAAACTTTTTGTAACTAGGATTCATGAAATGAAGAAACAAATGCCAGCGGATATACGATCCTGTCCGATCGATCCATATAATGGATTCACCATTTCCCCTGCATGACGCATTTATCTTTTGAGCTCCATTGCGATTTTAATTTCAGTCGATTTAATTCAAGAGAGGGGCGTGGATAAGCCATCGACTGGTGTTAGTTTAACTTGCCCATAGGCGAAGCTCTATGTGATCCTCAGATTTGGGATGACTGTTAAGAGACTGGCATGTGGAGGAGTTCCTCAAGGTATGGTGTTATTTTGCCGCTTCTCTTGATTCCGTCAATAGTTTCTGGCTAAAAAATCAAAGATAAAGGGGCCCATTCCAACTTGGAACACAATAAATTTGGGAAACGATACGCCACTGTGTATCAACAAGTCGTTTAAGTAGTTTGAGTATAGTTGAAGAGAGATTAATGGGCCTAAAATCAGTAGGACGTGCGTGCGAGCTTCTGCCCGTTTTTATGGTAAGCTGTATTCACACTGGCTGCAAATAGCAGCTCGCGATGCCAGCTGGTTGTTGTTATTGCATATACACTGCGACTGTCATTTGGACCTCCGTCTAGTTTCGATATTCAATATAATATGGCAACTGATATTATAATATGTAATTCAGCTGACACTTTGTCAACCGCTTGTCGAATTCAAAGTGACAATTTTGCATCTTTTCTTCATTTTTTGTTTGAAATTGCATAATTCTTGAATGGCCCAATAATAATTTAAACGCGCAGTGTTTGATTTTGCCATTAAATAAAAAAAAAAAAACCCAAAATGAAAGTTTGATTATGTCATTATCAGCCTCCATTTCATTGGCATGCAGTCCATAGATGCGGTGATAAGATATGGTTTAACCCGAATGTTAGATATGGGTGGCCCAATTGAACTGCAACTTTTGGCTAACTGATTTTTTTATTTATTTAATACATAATTTTATTGAACATAAGCAACAAATGTTGATGTACAATCGTATTTTTAAAATTTAATTCAAATTTTCGATGTGACCACCATTAGCGCGAACTATGGCTTTAAGTCGGTTGACAAACGAATCGCACGCTGCACGAATGTGAGCCTCTGGCATTTTTGCCCAATCACGGCGAAGAGCTGCCTTGAGCGCATCAATACTCTGGTATCTTTTAGTGTTGACATGGGCCTGCAAAATCCCCCATATGGAGTAGTCCAGCGGATTCGCATCCGGTGAATGAGGAGTCCACTGTTCGGTCGAAATGAATTTTGGAACATTGTTTCTTAACCAGTCTTGGTTTGCGCGTGCTTTGTGTGACGGTGCAGAGTCTTGGTGAAATGTCCATTCTCTTTCAGTAAAATGTCTGCGTGCCCACGGCTTCAAAGCACCTTCCAAGACAATTTCTCGGTAAACATTCGCATTCATCTTGATGCCACGATCAAAAAACATTAGCGGAGATCGACCATTCGCCGTCACGGCTGTCCAAACCATCACAAACGGTGGGGATTGAGTTTTGGTGGCCATCCGAATATCTAAATTCTCGGACGACCTTTCTGTTAGGTAGACACGATCGTTTTGTTTATTTATAAATTGCTCAATAGGGAAGTATTATAGGAATGAAATTGTTACTTGGGCTCAACGGCAATTATTTCTGTTTACGATTATTTATAAATAGTCGTTAGGACCAATTTTCTAAGATGCTATACTTTTGCGATCACACAACGAGTTATGATTAATATTCAAAAGGAATAGCCACATAATATTGTTTCGTCAGTGTAATCAAATTGGGTTAAATCGGAGAAACAAGGAACCCAAGTAACAATTTCATCCCTATAATACTTTGTAAAATATTCCCTTCTAGCATTAATAGGGGCACTTTACAGGGTATAACCACTGAATAACAGTCCAATAATGACATTTGGCGCCGTTTTTTAATCCAATAGAACCTTATTGTAGCACTAAATTATGCTTTAAAAAGGCGTACGTCATTTGCTTTATATCATCATATTCTGTCATTGAACGAATTTGCAAAAAAAAATAGAAAAACAACATTTCCGCAGCTGGCATCGAACCAATGTCTGTTGATTGCCCGTCCTACACGCTACCCACTCAGCTAACCGCACATATGGTCGGCATTGCTCGGAAACACTACATAGTTGTTGCTACTATAGAAATGCTTGACAATTCTTTATCGACTCTTCTGCAAATGTACTCTATCATATATTTATCAATAAAATAGAGTGAATTTCTGCGCAGAGATGACTAATTAATTTCGTGTGGGTTTCATGCAAGATTTCAAGGATTTCTAATGCAGAAATTGTGTATTTCAGAAAACAGTGTCAAGTGTCAATTCATTAAAAAATCACAAAGTCCATCCTTGTATAAATCTACGGTGAATAATTTATTGGATGACCTACGAATGTCACACTATAAAAATGACACCGACTGTGCTATAGAAGAATATATGCATGTGTGTGAGTTAGCTTAGAGAGACTATTGCATGTGTGTGGTGTATCATCCAATAAACACAAGAGTGGAGTATTTAAAGGAGTGTCTTTTTAGGTTAACGTTTAGAGACAGTTTTATCGAAGTTTTATACCAGCATCTTTAAATTTATTCCATAATGATGATAAAAGCTTTCCGGAAAATACTTTAAGGGTGTTTTATCGGATCAAAACATTACTTTAAGCGCTGTCACACGATAAATGAATTTCGTTGTACTATATGATTGCTACAGTGTGAAGTGCTTCTTTAAAGCATACGAATTGTTACTTGGGAAGCTAGATAGCGGAGATTATCGATCATTGAACGAATCTTGCAAGCAGTTAATTCATATCCTTTGCTACATAGTAAAATAAACTATTTTATTAAAACCATATGTTCGATACACTAATGTTTTACGCTCACTGTAACATTGTGACCATTTCTATGTTCAAAATTACGACATTTTTATACAGGGTGTCCGGAAACTGCCGCATAAACGCACCGGATTGTGATTCCTCATGTAATTTCCAGCAAAAAAGTTGTAAGGAACACACCCCCTTAGCTTAACCCTTTAGCTGCCACAGGCATTTGAAGATTTTTGAAAAAAAAAAATAATTTTCTTGTACGACTAAAACTTCAATACTTCCAAAGCTAGACTAGCTAAAATAGCGAAATAAGATAATTATTACAGACCACAAATTTACCTAAAAAATAAAACTAACGGCACTAAAATCGAATAAGAGTTTTGGTTTTTACAGAGCTTCAAAGTAAAATTTTTGTGATTTCACCGAAAAACAGTCTATTTTTCCATCTCAATTTTCTCCAACTTCTGCCAAGGCGAGGTGCTTGTACCATTCTTCTAAAAGTTGGCGCATATTCTAACGATTATTTCTTTTTTACATCATTTTATTCTAGCTTCGTTATTTCTAACAGTTTTAATGCCTTAAGTGCAGAAAACTAGGGTTAATTTTGGATCGATTTTGATATGATTTGAATAAATTTTACCAAATTCCAGATCTTTGGTGGCAGTTTGAATTGAATTTAATTGAAATCGAGCTAAAATTGTGGAGAAAATTGAGATGGAAAAATAGACTGTTTTTCGGTGAAATCACAAAAATTTTTCTTTGAAGTTCTGTAAAAACCAAAACTCTTATCCGATTTTAGTGCAGTTTTTAGGTAAATTTGTTGGTTGTAATAATTATCTTATTTCGCTATTCTAGCTAGTCTAGCTTTGGAAGTATTGAAGTTTTAGTCGTACAAGAAAATAATTTTTTCAAAAATCTTCAAATGCATGTGGCAGCTGGGTTAAGCTAAGGGGGTATGGTTATACACCTTTTTTGCTGGAAATCACATGAGAAATCACAATCCGGTGCGTCTATGCGGCAGTTTCCGGACACCCTGTATAATGTACATTTCCACCGCATCCTCATTGATAAATGTCACTGCAAACCACTGCTCCATTTGGTAGCTAGTGTAGTACGTAGCTGCCAAATGGAAGCTCGCAATGCCAGTTTTTTGACGAGCTGCCATTTGGAAATCAGTTTGCATACAGCTTTACGCAAGAAATATACAAGGTGTCCGGACACTGCCGCATAAACGCACCGGATTCTGATTCCTCATGTGATTCCCAGCATACTCTTAATTCTTTAACCTTTAGCTGCCACAGACATATGAAGATTTTTGAAAAAAAAAATTATTTTCTTGTACGACTTAAACCTCAATATCTCCTCTATCAACACACATCAGAGGCGGAACCGGAAAGACTAAATATCAGGAAAAGCTTCTCTTGTATTAAATACTTAGAAGAAATATTTGATGTCCTACACTTTTGAATTTGTTTCCCAAATGAACAGGCTCTCATATTTTGCTATTTACATATAAACATTTAACTTGTTCGAAGTAAAACAATTTGTATTGCACGATTAATGTTCCTTGTAAATTTTATCTTTATTGCTTGTCCTTGTTGTTATTAAACCTGTTCGAAATTCTGAGATACTATTATAGTAGGTTGTACCAAAATACACGATTGCAAATATGAATCTAACCAAAGAAGGCTCGTATATCAACGAGCAACACTTGCACTAAAATGTTATTCGCAAATTAATACGAGTGCAGCTGAATTAATGTCTTTTCCTGTTGCATAAACATTTAAGTGTGTATCAAGGTATCAAGAATGCAAGTCGATTGAAATCAAGTTTGTCGCAAAATGTTCATATTAATAAAAGAGTTTTCCAATAAGGGCATGTCGATGTTTAAATGACATAAATGGCAAAAAAAACAACAGTTAGTAGTTAGTATTCACTCTCGAATTCGCAATTTTTTCTTTAATAAAGTAAAGCAATTTTTCACGAGCATTTCGCATCAGAGACTAAATAGTAGAAAAAAAAATGGTTATATCAATTTATCAGACGTCAGACAATTTTTAATATACGCCTGTCCTTATTAGAAACCACCTCGTCTTTATAATAAAAGTCAGTTCCACAGTAAACAAACAAGTAAGATCTCACTGTCTGCCGCGAAAAAAATATCTATAGATAACCACGAAAAGTACCATGCGAGTACAATGAACTATATGACCACACCATAAAAGACCAATTTTGGATCGATTTTGATATGATTTGAATAAATTTTACCAAATTGCAGATCTTTGGTGGCAGTTTGAATTGAATTAAATTGAAATCGAGCTAAAATTGACCCTAGTTTTCTGCACTTGTGGCATTAAAACTGTTAGAAATAACGAAGTTACAATAAAATGATGTAAGAAAGAAATAATCGTTAGAATATGCGCCAATTTTTAAAGGAATCGTACAAGCACCTCACCCTGGCAGAAGTTGGAGAAAATTGAGATGGAAAAATAGACTGTTTTTCGGTGAAATCACAAAAATTTTACTTTGAAGTTCTGTAAAAACCAAAACTCTTATCCGATTTTAGTGCCGTTTTTAGGTAAATTTGTTGGCTGTATTAATTATCTTATTTCGCTATTCTAGCTAGTCTAGCTTTGGAAATATTGAAGTTTTAGTCGTACAAGAAAATTATTTTTTCAAAAATCTTCAAATGCATGTGGCAGCTGGGTTAAGCTAAGGGGGTATGTTCATACACCTTTTTTGCTGGAAATCACATGAGAAATCACAATCCGGTGCGTCTATGCGGCAGTTTCCGGACACCCTGTATAATGTACATTTCCGCCGCATCCCCATTGAGAAATGTCACTGCAAACCACTGCTCCATTTGGTAGCTAGTGTAGTAAGTAGCTGCCAAATGGAAGCTCGCCATGCCAGTTTTTTTTACCACCTGCCATTTGGAAATCAGTTTGCATACAGCTTTACGCAAGAAATATACAAGGTGTCCGGACACTGCCGCATAAACGCACCGGATTCTGATTCCTCATGTGATTCCCAGCAAAAAAGCTGCACCGAACATACTCTTAATTCTTTACCCTTTAGCTGCCACAGACATATATGAAGATTTTTGAAAAAAAAAATTATTTTCTTGTACGACTTAAACCTCAATATCTCCTCTATCAACACACATCGGAGGCGGACCCGGAAAGACTAAATAGCAGGAAAGGCTTCTCTTGTATTAAATCCTTAAAAAATATATTTGATGTCCTACACTTTTGAATTTGTTTCCCAAATGAACAGGCTCTCGTATTTTGCTATTTACATATAAACATTTAACTTGTTTGAAGTAAAACAATTTGTATTGCACGATTATTGTTCCTTGTAAATTTCTGTGGCAAAAAGGCATAACCACATAAGTCCATTTTTCGTATTTTTCAGGAGAGCAATTTAAAGTTTCAAATATTTTTGTGTAAAAGGCCTCATGGAATCTGAGCCAATTTTCTTTCAAAATGAGTCAGGCAATTAATGCGGAATAAGATGCTATTTTTTATTTTGACATAATTATAATAAAAAAGAAGTAATAGCAGGATATGCAACTTATGTGATTATTCCTTTTAGACATAAGTTTTTCATAACCAAATAACTCAACTTATGTTGTTATGCCAATAAAAAATCGTCGGTTTGCATAGAAATATCTTGAGTTATGCTGTTTGTCCATATCTTCTTAATGTGATTCGCATAGAATATCTAGAAATATGTTGTTTTTCTATTTATAAATATCTACTGATATCTGAGTTATGTTAAGTTTATTTTTACATTAAATTAAAAAAAAAAAACGAAATCACGAAAATCGGACAATATCCACATTGTTTTTTATTTAATTAAGTATACCAAATTAATAATGATAATCAAAATCAACGTCGATATGCTGAATTAGCAATTGAAAGCAAATTGTAAAAACAGAGATTTATTATTTATAGTAAAACAAAATAACATATGTCAACGGTTTTATTGGAATAAAAAAGTTGGTACATTATTAGAATAACACAAACATCCCAATTCATCATTTTTACATAACATATTAACAAATAAACGAAAAATACTCATTGATTTTCCACTTTAATCATCCGAAATTTCTTCGACGATTAAGTCTGGATCTGCGTTCAAAACATTTCCATCGTTACGGCTTTTATAAAAATCGTTAAAACACGGATATATAAAATTTAATAAACTCAGAAGATCCTTTTTCTTTTTTTTTTTCTTTTCGGATGATATGATAGGTCTTGTATTAGATAATTTGATAGAGGTCATCGATTAATAAATTGTTAGTACTTGGTTTTTTAAGTATTTAATATTTTGAACGGTTCATTTTCTTCCAATGAGGTTTTATGTTCGATGATACCAAATTTCTCCCGGATACATTTTAGCCACTTAACATCAGGCCATGCAGATTTGTTTCTACGTCGCACTCCATGTGAGTGTGACCAGGGACTAAAAACTTATGTTCAATGCCCTGCACCCGATCCACTATAAAATATAAATTACTCCCACATTTCTTTCTCGGAATCTTTCAAATGTGTTAACAAGTAGGAGGCAATCGCACTCGCCCCTCTTTTGGCTAAACCTTCATGTCACTTGAAACAATATGGCACATTAGCACTGTAGCACACTATAGCCCACTGGCTTCAGTGCTGCAAATCCCTTCGGGTTCATGCCCCTCTACAATATGGAACATTGGTTTTGCAATCGTGCACCATTAGATTAATCGTCCACAGCTGACGTTTATAGAAGCTAACTGAAACGCTGAGTTGCGGCGTCGAAGGCATTGCTGCAAGTCGAAGGTATATGTCCTTGTATTTTAATTGTTTCGAGCCAAATCCTCAACACATTTCTTCATTTCGTACGCGGTCTCCGCTTCATTATGATGACTAATTTGCTGCTCATTGGCTTCCTTGAACTCGTCTCTGTCTTTGTTCAGAAAATCCAATTTTGCCTTTAGTGCATCACATTTCCTACAAGTGTCAAGCTTAGGAAGCTTGAGTTTCAGATGAAATGTGTGGAATATCTGGGAATACTTAGTAATACTAAGAGGATGTGTATTTTCTGCACAATATAATGAATGCATCTTTGCCTTTGGGTTAAATCACCACTCAAATAACACTCCGAAGCTCTTCGGCAATAGTGGCTTACATATGCCGGAAAACTTTGAATGTGTGCTTTTATGGCACTTACGATGCCCGCCTCCAATTCGTTTGAAGGCATCTGGGACCCGCGCGGCTTTTATGAAGACATCCGGTGATTCAATTTTTTTCCTGTTTTATTTTCACTTTTTTCGGCACTCTCCTATAAGCATTCATGTACGAGAAGGAATAACTTTTCCCGATTTGGTTCTGTATTGTAAACCCGCGTAACGTTTACGTTGCTTCTCTTTTTTAGTCCGTTTTCGAGGTCCCGATGCAACATCCACATGGTTAAAACTTCTTCTTCTTCTTTTCTGTACCGTAGCCCCTTGTGGGGCATGGTGCCGTTTATAGGCTACTTCGAGTAAACGTTACATTACGTATAGAGGAGTGTATATAATGTTGCAAGCACTATATATTTTCTGGACCACGCCGAGATTCGATCTCCGGACCTCTAGATTAGTAGCATCGTAGAGTGTGACTCAACCAAGTGAGCGTGGAACATGGTTAAAACTAATCTCATGTAATGGTTCAATTTCAAGTAGGTCACGTTCGTCTGATTCAGAAAATGGTTCATTATGAGGGTCTTTGGCACTATCATCCGAATCCAAGTCGACAAAAGTCGTTCCGATGTCTTCAAACAATTTTTTTAAACTGTTGTCCGGATACATTCAGGAATCCGCTTAAACTAGACTTTGTTTCCAACTTGACGACGCATGATGGATACGCTTCTATAACATAGATCACCTAGAGCCGCTACAAAAAAAAAAGCGAAATGACCCAATGTAATGGTTTATCTCATATCAGATTCTTAGAAGCAACTGTAAAATACTAGCATTTTATCAAATGACTAGAACTTATTACTAAATGAATGAGACTTTTCACCTTTAGACAAGGAAGTTAATTTTCTCATTCATGCAAGTCTGGCTGGTCTAGCGGTTAGTGCGCGCACCTTCGGTGCACAGGGTCATGAGTTCGAATCTCACCGTGGTTCATGGTGTTTTTCGAACTCACGACTTGTGACTATGATCTCACTCAGATGTTAAACGAGTACCCATTTATGGGGATAAATAACACTGCTGAGCGTGATGCTGATCTCATTACCTCAACAAAAAAGCAGATAAGATCTTGGAAATAGGATGTCACTAACACATCCTGCGGCCTTAGTCCAATGTTGGATTGTCGTGCCTGTTATTTATTTATTTATGCAAATAGTCGAAATACTTTGCCAAAATGCGATATCATACTATTGCTATCATGTCGTACTCTTGCTCTGTTATGTCCCTCTGTTTGGCGTATGCAAGAAATTTGGTTAACAGGCATATTAAAACTTTCAACTATTTTATTCTCTGCAAATTAACAGCAAATATTGTAGCATTAAAATAAGAAAAGAAGAAAAATCTACAAAACATTATAAAAAATACAATTTGCAATTTAGCTATTTTCATTGATATTATATTTTAATTTATAGGGTCTTGATTTTGATCTATTACCTGCAGGTTCCTTCACCGCCAGTAGTAAACTTTTCTTGTTCTCAAAAGCATATCTTAACAGATTGGATATGCTTTGTCTTGGGAATAACGACATAACACAAGTTATGGATGACGAATCGCTGTTTTAAACATTGGAATCTAGGCCTGTTCGGTACCGAGATTTCAGTACCGGGCTTCGGTTTTTTTCAATACCCGGTACCACAAGCGGTTTCCCTGACTCAGGTTTTTTTTCAGTACCGACGGTTTTTCTAACCATAAGCCGGTTTTTTTTGAGTACCGGGTTAAAAACCGACTCAGGTTTTTTTCAGTACCGACGGTTTTTTTTAACCATAAGCCGGTTTTTTTGAGTACCGGTACCAAAAAACCTGAAAAAAAACCGGCTCATGGTTGAAATGAATCGTTCTTTTTAACTCGGTACCAAAAAACCGACTCGTCGGTCGGTTCTTTTTAACTCGGTACCAAAAAACCGGGATATCGGTACTTTAGAATATCGGGTCCGGTACCAAGTGAACACCGGTTTTGTACCGGGATCCCGGTTTTTGGAACAGGCCTAAATAAAACTATAAGTTGAAATATGTGAAAAATATTTGTTCATTACAACTTGGAACAATAACATAAATAAAATTATAATAAGCTGTAATGTACTTTTCCAAATTGGAATAATCACACAAGTCTGAATACTTTGAGTACTAAGCGATTTTGCGAAATGGAATAAAAACATAAGTATACACAAGAAATTGGAATAACAACATATCTCAATTATGTTATTTTTACTCACCTTGTGCAACGTGCTATCTTGACGAGAGTTCGACATGGAATAACATGATAATTCGAAATTATGTTGTTATTCCCTTTGTTAACACGGTTCATCATGAGATATGTTGTTTGGTTTTCTTACGATAACTTCTGTTTTACTGAACCGATTAACGCCATCTTTTGACACAATATAGAACAAAAAATACCGAATGCGACGAATTACTCAACTCAATTTTGACATAAGTCGAGTTATGTGCTTATGCCTTTTTGCCACAGATTTTATCTTTATTGCTTGTCCTTGTTGTTATTAAACCTGTTCGAAATTCTGAGATACTACTATAGTAGGTTGTACCAAAATACACGATTGCAAATAATATGAATCTAACCAAAGAAGGCTCGTATGTATATCAACGAGCAACACTTGCACTAAAATGTTGTTCGCAAATTAATACGAGTGCAGCTGAATTTATGTCTTTTTCTGTTGCATAAACATTTAAGTGTGTATCAAGGTATCAAGAATGCAAGTCGATTGAAATCAAGTTTGTTGCAAAATGTTCATATTAATAAAAGAGTTTTCCAATAAGGGCATGTCGATGTTTAAATGACATAAATGGCAAAAAAAAAAACAACAGTTAGTATGTAGTTAGTATTCACTCTCGAATTCGCAATTTTTTCTTTAATAAAGTAAAGCAATTTTTCACGAGCATTTCGCAACAGAGACTAAATAATAGAAAAAAAATGGTTAATCAATTTATCAGACGTCAGACAATTTGTAATATACCTACGCCTGTTCTTATTAGAAACCCCCTCGTCTTTATAATAAAAGTCAGTTCCACAGTAAACAAGCAAGATTCTCACTGTCTGCCGCGAAGAAAATATCTAGAGCATCCAGCAAGCAAGCACCTCTTCATAAATAACCACGAAAAGTACCATGCGAGTACAATGAACTATATTACCAAACCATAAAAGACCAAGCACTTCACAATCTTCTCTTAATACCTTCTCTGTCAACAACTCGCTTCACACTTACATTATTGTCGATTCGTACATACGCGTAAATTTATTATTCGAATTGTGCTTGAAAGATTTTTTATTTGCATACCTTATGCATATTGTAGTTATGGAAATTCCAAAGATCGAAAGAAGATCCATATAAATAAATTCTACGATTATTTTCGTTACTATCGTAGAATTTGTCGCAGTGTTCTGATAACAAATTTTCAAGTCGTCATAGGGAGTTTTCGAAAGTTTCTCGGATGGTAAGGAAGTAGACGGGTCGTCGTATTCCAGGGAAAAGTGATTCTGTGCAAAAATGAATTTTGTGGAGCCAACGTGTGCGGCTCATAGTTTGGGGCCCGGTAATTTGCTGGTCAATACGTTTATTTCATCAATTTTGGCTCTTCATTGTAATATAAGTGCTGTGAATTGGCCCAAGGATTATGGAGAAGTTGCAATGAAAAATGGTAAGATTTTAGTTTATTAAAAATGTATAGTGGAAATTTGTTTTTGAATTACATATTTGAATTTGATAAACTTGAATCTAAAAAAATTCTGGTGAAAGTCGCAGTATACAACAGGGCAGTGTATTTAGTTCGTTGCTCTTCAACATTATCATGTGCTACTTATTAACACGTATCTTTGACGGTCTAGAAATATCTCTTCTTTTGCCGATGATTATAGTCCTTAGTAGCCCAAACATTGTTGCTTTGCAAGCTGGAGGAGCATGGACTAAAGGTTACTGTAACAAAAACTGAGTTCTTATGCTACCCGTGATCAGACCCGGATACACCGATACCAGATATGTGCATCAATGGAAAGCAGCTTAAGGGCGCGTACACATACAGTGCGAGGCCGACCTTTTCCGCGCAGGGCGATGCGATGCAATGTGTGCAGACTCCTTGCGGTATCGGGCGGGGCGATGCGATGAGATTTGTTGCGAGACGATGCGATTTGTTTCCACGACAAGAAAAAATCATTTTCAAATGGGATTTTATACCGGTGCTATCTCGTGCGATTTGCTGCTGATATAGGTATGATTTCAGATGGACTTCGTGACATGGCGCTTCGAGTGTTCTACTTCTACCATTGATATTTTTGATATACAAACAATCGTATTGGTATATGTATTTATGAAGTGTTGTAGATAATTGAGGGTATTAATGAATGAATTGTCGTCGGTAATGTAATACCATTGGTATTTCCTATAATAGGTACATACTTGTTGGTATGTCTATGTAGTGTTGTAGATAATTAGGTAGGTAATGTAATGATGAATGACTGAATGAGGTAGGTAACCTTTCTGGAAACTTGCAGTGTTAGGTTACGCGTTTGAAAATAATATTCGGGCCGCATTTGTATTTGGTGTTAATTGTTGTTCACATATATATGAATGGGTAAAGTATGTAAATAATTTATTAAAACATGCAGTGCAATGAAACCCAGTTTGTAGCGTACGTGAAACTGAAAAAAATTTTCTTTTTCACAACTAATTCACAACAAAATAGCGGAAGAGAACGGTACAAGTTCCCACTTCATCCAAGAAAGTTGTTTAGCTAAGTTGACGTCAACTAAGCGAAACACCCATTTTCTCAGTGAAAATGAAGAGCGACAAAATTAATTTTTCCACAACTAATTCACAACGAATTAGCGGCAAATTACTGTAAAGTCGCCGAGTCGATTTTCAAAAGTTGTTTCGCTAACTCGATGCACGTCTAGTAGACCAATTCATTATTACATTACCTACATACGGTTATCCATTCATTTAATATCTATAAATCTATAACACTCTACGTAGAACAGACGCACGTGTCAAACTCGCGGCCCGCGGGCCACATGCGGCCCGCCTTGCAGTTCTGTGCGGTCCGCGGCCATGTCGAAACAGCACAATGTGTATCAATGCAAAAATGTTGAAATTGGTAAGGTGAACAAATTAAGCCGTTGAACTCAAGTCTACAAAAATTACTAAAACTCGTCAATGGCTTATGCAAGATTATTTTAGGATTTTTTCTCCAAATACTACCAACAATTTGAGGTCGGTTATTTGATTTTATAAGACAGCTCATCTTTTTCGTACAGGACAATACTAAGTCTCTTCATGAAACTGTTCTGTCCGGAAATGTAGTTAATAAAAAATTGGTTGGCTTTACCGAACATAAATTGAGATTTATTTGGAAAAATGGCAAAGCTTTAAAAACTACAGAAATCTTGGAATTGTTAACTAAATCGCCTGGATGTGAAATTACAACATAATAATCTTAGCCCAAATGCCTGATTTTTAGACCTATACTTATCAAGCTGTATTGGTCCATGAGTTTGTACCATATCACAAACAAATTATTGTCTCTTTAAGCCACCATTCTGCTTAATTTAATTTAATCTGACTATTTGGTTATTGTGGGTGACCTGGATGACTGGTGCTAAATTTTTTTTATCATCTGTCCCAGATCATGTTATTCACAAAAAGTGGTTACTTGATGCTCAATCATATTTTAACGTTTTCGCTTGTCTTAATTGTTTAATGTTCTTGAAGTACATTTTCTAAAGTTCTCACGGATAATCCCGAAGCCGCTAACAGTGATTCCCAAACGGGGGGCGCGCCCCCCTAGGGAGGCGTGGCGGCTAGGTAAGGAGGCGCGGGCACAACTCAAAACTGATACCATTAATAAATTAGGGCTTGCTTGCCATAATTAATTATGGGTTTCTTGCGAACTTCTTTCGAAATATGTACACCAGGAGGTAATCGGTTGTTGCAAAGCTTTGCAAAATGGCAAAAATTGTATTTTCGTCGATTAATTCGCTGCTACAAAATCCATTTGATGAACACCGCTGAGAATATTAGGTCGAGAAAAAAAATAAAAAATCTCTTGATACGGCTGATATAGTCCTTAAATGTTTTTTTTAAATAAAATTTACGGATTTTGGTCGCTCCAGTAATATCAATATCAATTTTGCTCATGACTAAATTCAGGATGCGGAAATCATGAAATTTAAATAATACTTCCTAAAATTCAGTAGTTCCAAAATATGGGCTGCACACAAACAAATTTTCAAACAATTTAAATTGCGGCAATGGATTCCTGGATGAAACTTATGTCCAAAATTAAAGCATTCCTTGCCCATGGCATAGGGGGGGGGGGATCAGCAGATCTCGCAAGGGGGGACACGAACTGGATCACCACTGCGCTAAAGTTATCCAGACTTTCTGTCACATTTTAAAAGTAATATTCTGTAATCAACTTTCGTAATACGATTATATAAAAGTTTTTGAAATTTTCCTCCTGCGGCCCACCTAAACCTGACGAGAGTCTTATTTGGCTCGGGTCAGGTTTCGAGTTTGACACCCCTGACGTAGAACATCCGACACGTATAAAAATTCCCAATGGTAATGGAAGCCGATCTGCACAAATCATGCCTCTGAAGCTGATATCTCCTTCTCAGCATCAAAGAGCGTTAAACAGCACGAAACTCTCTATTTATATGTACATACATGCAATACACCATGCCACTACGAAACCGATCCAGACACAAACCTCCATGTCGCTTTCCTCGGCGACAATGCGTCTGAAACGGCACGGTGATTCGACATGGAAGAGTTCTCCATCGTACGATCACATGCCATTACGAACCCGATCCAAATACAAATCGTATCCTCCATGTCGCTTTCCTCGGTGACAATGCGCATTACATCGTCTGAAACGGCACGATGATTCGACATGGAAAAGTTCTCCGTTACATTGCATATAGAGGAGTGTATAATGATGCAAGCACTATTGTATATTTCCTGGACCACGCCGAGATTCGATCTTCGCACCTCTCATCGTAGAGTGCGACTCAACCAAGTGAGCCACAGAGCGTTCCTATTTAAATGCTAAGATTTTTTTTCTTGCTATGGGAAGCTTATCGCTTCTTATCGCATCGCCCACAGTGTGAATGGGCTGTAAGTCTTGTCCCAAGTTGAAGTATCTCGGCTCGATGGTAAACAATAGGCCATTACAGACTATACGAAAATGGCCGTAAGATCAGACTTTACAACAATAAACAGCATGGATAATCGTTCACACGATTCGTACAACGCGTTCTCACAATGTGAAACGCACAATGCTTGTCTGCCGGCCACTATAAAAGCTCTCGCCGTATGATTGTTTGCCGTACGGTCGTTTTCATGTACCTACTTAGTAATGACGCAATGATGTTGTTTTTGTAGTAGCGGCACGAATGGGGAAGCATTCCATGTAAGTTGCACATTGTCATTCAAAGATGGTGGGCATTCCATCCCCGAGGTCTAGATTTAAAAAGAAAGCTGCTTCGATGGGTTGTGCCTATAACGTAAGTGGTGCGAGATGCGTAGGAGCAGTTGAACAATCGAAAATATGGTCCACGTCATGTGGACTGGTTCCGCAGGCAGGTGTTGGCGACTTCATTATTTATTTGTGATAAGTAAGAGTTTAGTCGTGGGCACCAGCCGGATCTAAGTTGAGCTAGGGTGGTACGGGTGGCTCTTGGTAGTGAGTTTTCATCGGGAGATATGGCAGGAGGTTAAGCGCAAAGTACACGGTTGTTTGCGATATTTTGAATGGCTTTATTAGGCCAGTCATTTAACGATTTTAGGTCGCAAAAAATTGCTCGGCTCTGTTGTTTTGGGATATTGTTAGGATAGATACCAGAAGTGTACCACCAAGTTGGCAACCCCGTAATCCTCAAAAACCTCAAAATTTTCGGGCTTTTTTCATATTTTTCTTTGTAATTTCTAAAAGGTGTTTCCTACAAGTAAGTCGTCCACTGCACTTTTAAAGCTAAGAAAATCTTCTTTAATTTGAGTGTAACTTCAGCTTTGTAGGTGCAAAGAATTCCAAGATACAGCACTAAGGGTGTGTAGGCTTGTAACTTGCATACCTGAAACTAAACTACACTCGAAACATTGAACGAGCCTCGGATACCACGGACTGATTTACCGGCAACGACCTTTGGCTACAAACAACGGACTACGATTGGTTTTTGGAACGTTCGAACGATGTGGGGCGAGTGCAGTAGTACAAGACTCACGGAAGTCGAACGGGAAATGACCGCATATAGAATTTCGATATTAGGACTGAGCGAAACAAGATGGACCGGATCGGGAACGACCTTATCACCTAGTTCCCAAACTGTGCTGCTTTACTCTGGTAGTGAACTTGAAGCCTCACCCAGAATGGCTGGAGTCGGCATCCTTTTGAACAAGGAAGCTCGCCAATCTCTTATAGATTGGAGGCCTATTTCCGACCGAATAATAACTGCCAGATTCAAGTCCAGAGTAAGGAACATTACTATAATTCAGTGCTACGCCCCGACTGAGTCAGCCGACCAGCATGCTAAGGACGCCTTTTACCACTTGCTTGGCGACACCTTTGACAAGGCTCCCAGAGGTGATATAAAAATTATTATGGGGGATCTCAATGCTAAAGTTGGGTCTGACAATGTTGGATTGGAACATCTTATGGGCAATCACGGTCTGGGTGTTAGGAACGACAATGGTGAGTTGTTCGTAGAGTTCTGTAACTCTCGTCAGCTTGTCATTGGCGGCACCTTGTTCAAACACAAACCTTGCCATTTAGCAACCTGGATATCTCCAGATGGCCGAACAGAGAACCAGATTGACCATATAGCCATCTCCAAAACATGGAGGAATTGTCTCATGGACGTCAGGGCTAAGCGTGGTGCTGATGTAGGCAGCGATCACCAACTTGTCATAGCAAACATTCGCTTGCGCACCGCTGCTATTCGTCGCACACAAAACGAGCATGTATTGCCACGATTTAATGTGCAAAAACTTAAAGATCCATCGACAAAACGTGCAGTTTCTAGTGCATTGCACGAGATAGCTAATGCACAAACGCCAGATACTCCTTCATCAATTGATGATAGATGGAACATTGTGAAGGACGCTTTTATATCGTGTGGCGAAACATTTGTGGGCAGACTTCAGCGAGGTAGGAGACCATTTATCAGCGACGATACATGGTCTCTGATAACTGCACGGAAGAGAATTAAAGAGCAATTGAACTCGGCTACTGACACTACAGTCAAGCAACAACTGAGGACCGAGTACAATTCTCTTCAAAAAAGAGTGCAGAGAAGCGTAAGACGTGATAAACGCAACAACATCAACGCGTTAGCGGCGGAGGCAGAAGATGCGGCTTACCGTGGTGACAGTGGGACCCTTTACAAGCTCATTAAGCCATTGACTGGCAAATCTTTTACCCATGAGCATCCTGTAAAAGATAAAGACGGGTCTCTGCTAGTCACAGACGAACAACAACTGCGCCGTTGGAGAGAGCATTTCATGGAGGTACTTAACAACAACTTCAACCCTTCAAGCCCACCTCCACCGGAAGCAGCAAGTCTTCCGCAAATGGCCAGAATTAATACCGGTGTACCATCCAAGCTGGAAATAATTAAGGCCCTTAAATCATTGGAAGCTGGTAAAGCCCCGGGGGCAGACGGTATCCCCATGGAACTTTTGAAAGCGGATACCAACGCTACATCGGATATTCTTCTACCCCTGATCCAAGAGTGTTGGACAACCGAGACTCTCCCTCAAGAATGGAAGAAGGGCGTCATTGTTAAAATCCCTAAGAAAGGAAATCTCAAGGATTGCAATAATTGGCGTGGAATCTGTCTCCTCCCTGCAGTCTCTAAACTGATGGCCAAAATAATCTTGGACCGGATCAAAACCACGATCGACCGCACTCTGAACAATGAACAAGCTGGTTTTCGTGAGGGTTTTTCATGTAGCGATCATATCAACACCCTCCGAATTATAATTGAACAATCCGCTGAATGGAGATCCCCGTTACATCTTATGTTCATTGACTTCGAGAAGGCGTTTGACAGCGTTGACTGGGCTTATATCTGGACAGCCTTGCGTAGGAGAGGCATACCAGAGAAACTTATTTCCATCATAAAGGAGTCCTATAATGGAGCCCAATGTCATGTCTTGCACAAGGGTGAATTGTCCAGTCCTTTTGAGGTGAATAATGGAGTCAGACAAGGCTGTATTTTATCACCAATGCTGTTCCTTATTACCATCAACGACGTAATCTGCGATTCTCTACGCGACCATAAAAGTAAGGGTATCAGGTGGAAATTATTCGATTACCTTCAGCACCTGGACTACGCCGACGACATTTGCCTTCTCTCAAACACACCAGATAATCTGGCTCAAATGACGGATGCTTTGCATCGTGAAAGTCGAAGCGCTGGCTTGAAAATTAATGCCGCTAAGACTAAATACATGAGCTTGTCATCAAGAGGGCAAAACACCATTTCTATCTCCGGACAACCGATAGAAAAAGTCGAGGACTTTACTTACCTTGGAAGCGTAGTGACCGCGGATGGTGGGGCTGATGCCGATGTAGAGTCGCGAATAAATAAAGCCCGAGCAGTATTTTTCAGCCTGACTCCTCTCTGGCAAAACCACAACATCTCCAGAAATACCAAACTCCGGATTTTCGAAAGCAATGTAAAATCTGTGCTTTTATATGGGTGTTCCACGTGGAAGGTGACCAGTAACATTACCACCAAACTGCAAACTTTCGTGAATCAGTGCCTACGACGCATCCTACAAATTCGCTGGCCTGAGGTTATATCTAACGACGACCTCCTCAAAATTACTCGCCAAAATAGGATAGGCATCGACATCAAAAGGCGAAAGTGGCAGTGGATAGGTCACACACTTCGAAAAGAGCCAAAAAACATTGCTAAACAGGCTCTAGATTGGAATCCTCAGGGAACCAATGCTAGCCGTCGTGTGGGACGACCCAAAAGTACATGGAGAAGATCTGTTGAGGCAGAAGGAAAATCTATAGGCAAATCGTGGGACCAGCTAAAGGCGATGGCTGCTAATAGGCAGAGGTGGAAAAGAGGCGTAGTCAATGCCCTATGCCCCACTAGGGGTTAAAAGGAACCAGAGAGAGAGAGAGATATGAACTTCGGATGTATGTAAATCTGCAACGGCCGCCTTGTAGTCGGAGTCATCGAAAGGAACTTTTTTGCAACGCTGGACTTCACGCTCTTTGTCCCTGATCGAACGTCTCATTCGACACCGGCCGGCGGTGGTGTTTTGTCCATGAGTATAGGTTGTTGGGATGGTTTGTTCGATAACATCCGACTAAATATTGCTTATTCCGAAGTTCATTATGGCTCCTAAAAGTCATTATTTTTGTCTCCTGGTATAGATGCTCTTGTGAAGACATTTTAACACAGCCGGTGATGGTGCGTAGTGCTGTTTTTTTTCGCAGGTTTGAATGTGGCTCCAGTTAGTGTTGCAGAGACCATTAATCCACGTTGGTGCTGCGTAATTGACTAAGGGGCGACCGATCGCTTTATATGTAGCCAAGAGGGTTTCTTTGTCTGTGCCCCATGTACTTCCGGCAAGTTTCTGCTCCTCAGTTTGGAACATATGTTTTCGGCGTGGGTGTTGAATTTACCGGAGTTGTCGAGCGTGGCACCAAGGATTTTGGGAGTCCTGGTTGTTGGGATGATGTGGGTGTCAACGTAGATGGGTAATTGTGTGTTATACTCTCGATTAAAGCTTTTGAGTAATGTGGCGGAGGACTTGGGCGCAGATAGCTTCAGGGTTTTATTCACGCAGAAAGCGTTGAGAACCTGCAGGTATTCGTTAATTAGATCGTACATTTCGGAAATGTTGTTACCAGTTGCCATGATGGTGCAGTCGTCTGCGTATGAGATGATTTGATACCGTTGGTGGTGTGGGTAACCCTGACATGTAGAGGTTGGTATTTGACGGTATAATTCTGCTAGAGTGTGGTCTTTACCTGGTTTGGGTATTGGGTTTATACGGCCTTTCTTCCATAACTCAGGAATGATGAATGATTTTAGCGATAAATTCATCGTAGAAGTGATATAATCAATGGCCGGTGAATCGAGATGTTTCACCATGATCAAACGCTTTGGAATTTTTGGCATTTTTAATTGCAAGCCTTACTTGATTTGATGTAACCTGAAAGTGTTGATCGGTGGTGCTGCTGCGGATAGCTCTTGCAATAGTGCGCTTGAGCTTATCTTTTTCAGGATGTTCGACGAATTGTTGATTGAATTTGTGAGCGCATTTGTCGTCGTTATTGTAGGTCTTGTCACCGAACTTAATGGCAACCTTACTTTTGGGTTTTGTGGGGTTAGTGCACGTACCGTTTTCCAAAGGTTGCTTACACCGGATTTTATGTGTCAGGATAGTTGTCTTCTGTGGTCATGGACTTGCTGGGTTATCACATTATTTAGGTCGCTGATACGAGGATCACTTGGGTCTATTGCTCTGAATTCATCCCTCATTTTTGCCAATTCTACGGCACTGGATGGAAAGTGTGGTCTCAAGATTGGTATGCGGGCCGATGTATCTACTAGCAGCATCTAAGATAATATGTGTCAGATTTTTTCAGCAATACGTACGTCGGTGGGAGTTGGTAGGGCAGAAAACACTGGTGTATGCTTGGAAGCCGATCCAGTCTGCTTTGCTGAAATTTGTGTGCGTTTTCTTCTCGGTGTACGCGAATTGGCCCATTGGGACGGTTTATCAATCGTGAGAACTATTGGCAGATGGTCTGACGAGAAAGTAATGAATGGCTCCCATGTGATGTTATTGATGAGTCCGGGACTGGATGTCAGGTAAGCTCCTGCATGATCCTGTAACGCGTGTTGGTGAATCATCGTCCACGGGACAGAAATCTGAATCATCTACATATTTGGCTAGCGATGAGGTTGCCTCTAGTGTCGTTGTCGAGATTCGAGTGCCACAGATCGTGATGTGCATTGAAATCACCAAGTATTAAGCGGTATTGTCCGGTGACTAGTTGAGAAATGTTGGCCTGAAAACCAGTAGGACAACTTGAGGCTGGTGGTATATAGATATTTAGAATGTCTATATCAACATTTCGCGACTTGATGGAAATCGCTTGGAGTTCGGTGGTGTTATCGGCGGCAGTGATGTCAATTTCTGAGTATGGCAACGAATAATGGATCAGGAAAGCTAAGCTTCCACCTGCGCCGGTGGGTCGATCTTTTCGGATGATATTGAAGCCTCCGTATGAGTTAACCGGTGAGTCAGCTTTTAGCTTAGTTTCCCGTACCGCAGCAACTTTGATGTAATGTCTGATGTCTGTCCATGAAGTGAGCTCGATGATTTGGTTTTGAAGACATTGCAATTAACCCGGGAACACTAACCTTAATTTTAGGCGCTCACATTAGTGTTCCCGGGTTAATCTGGACAATCTTAGTGGTGGAGTAGTTCACAACTGGCTGTGGTGGTGCTGGTGTTAGAGTATGTCGTGGTGCAGTCTGTTTGACGGAAACTGTGGGGGTGACAGGTTGGCCCTGATTACTGTGATGTTGGGAAGTCGATGATGACTGCTGTCCACAGATCCTGCAGTTTGGTGCAAGAGAGGTGTTAATTGTAGTTGTAGATCGTAGGTCAGAATTGTTTAGTCCAGAACAATTCCTAAAGTGGCACCATTATCTGCAGCACGAGCATCGCACTGAGGTTTGAACATTGGAGTAGATCCTCTCACCACAGGCGCAGCATATCCAAGGACCAGGATTAATTTCGATGCCGGCGCGTGAAAGTAAGATTTGGAGCAACTGGGCCGGCTCGGGTTGCTGCAGTGGTATGAAAACGGCAGTTGTGAGTGTGCAACTATTTTTTGTATTTCCCCAATTGTGTTGAGGGGGGTTTGCGGCTCTTGGCCCTGCAGAAATGCATGGGTAGTTCCGGGACATAGACCCGGCCGCGATAGGAACCCACCAGACTGTGTTCTACGCACTACTGATTTTATAAACCGACGAGTAGGTACTGTAGAACAATAAGTTGTCTTGGGTCACTTTGTAGTTTTGATCCGAATGAGCAGATTTTTGGTGGGTGGGGTGATTATGACCTCCAATCGCAATAAACCAAAATTTAGCACTCTGCTCCAATTTTTGGGACATCTCGCTTTGACAAATTCAAATGGGGGGATAATGGGGGTCATAGACCGGAGCGACTCAATGTTTACCTTAAAATGATCTTGAACTTATTGTGAATACTTATACAAAATTTTATGGCTGAACTAGCATTCTTTCAAAAGTTATGGACCTTTTAAAAAAGGTCTAAAATGAAAATATTATAATTTATTTTTTAGTCTAGCGCCGAATTATTCAATTAAACTCTAATGTGTTATATATCATTGCAAAGATAATTTTATGTAGTTTTTTTCGTTCTCATTCCATTTTTCTGTGTATTTTGTTGTTTTTGAAATAATTGCAAAAAAATGAAAAAAAGACTTTTTGTTTAAGCTTGCCGACCCCCAATGGGTTGGGACTTTTTTGCCATAATCTGTGGCTCATTCCAAACCATCATGTAAAAAAAAACTCTGATGTAGGATTTTTGCTGTTCGATGGCCATATTTTGGCTCCCGGTCGATTTGCGTTGCGGAAATTCAATATGTTGGGCACTAGGGCCGATTTGCTCAGTTTCCCTCGTTGGTTTCCAGCTTGTTATAGAGAAGGTTTTATGATGGACCCAAGACTAGAGGCAGACCGAAGTATACTTGATTGTGTCAAATGAAAAAAGCAAAAACAACGCATTGGTCTCGGCGATTTCACGATTCTAGATAGAGCTACCTGTTGAAATAGGCTGAGTGATATAAATAACGGGGAAAGGAAGAAGAAGAAGAATTTTAATTATAGTGAAGAAACTGAGGCTTGTTCTGCTATCCGTTATGATAAGGATACATTCTGTGTTTCCGATATTTTTCGCTATATAGCGGATGGTAACATAAGTGTCGCTAGTATCGATAAGAAGACACAGAAAATTCTTATTATGAGAGCTGATAGCGTAATGTTCCTTTCGTGATTTCCACAAAAAAAATCTGCTCTTCCCGATGGTGAAAACCGCAGTTGCTAACATTTAAAAATGGGTCCTAAAATCGATCTTAAAGTTCGCCATCAAATCATTAAATCCAATGTCAAACTGGTGACTTTGATTACATTCAACTGGCCGCCAATTTCAGCTTTTTATACGGTAGCTCGTTGATATTCAGTGCTAGTTTTGTCTGTCGGACTCCAAATGGACAAATTTTTCAAAAATTGAAGGACGGCGCTATTGGAAAAACTGGCTGGAAAGAAGGACAACCAGAAAGGCACATGGCACAGAAACTTGACTCTGAAATATGAGCTTTCTCCAATGAAATGAGCTTTGATTGTTCAATCGATTAGATAATGTATGCCGACTTTTAGGGAGGCGCTATTGAAAAAACTGGCTGGAAAGAAGGACAACCAAAAAGACACATGGCACAGAAACTTGACTGTGAAATATGAACTTTCTCCACAGAAATGAGCTTTGATTGTTCAATCGATTAGATAATGTATGCCGACTTTTAGGGAAAGATTTTTCTCTGATCTAATTATGTTATCGATTTATGATGCTCACACATAGGTTTCCCAGTTCCGGATATCAGGGGCCAGAAAACTAAAACTATTTTAGTTTTCCAGACTACAGTCTCAGCAGCAGAAATTTTGAGCGAATCAGACTTGCATTTTTACGGCTTCAATTATTGTAAAGAGCAGCGATTTTTTTACTACATCGGTAAGAATTTTTTTTGCCATAATCATGGACCAGGGGGGGCAACCGCCCCTCCCTGCCCTACGTCCATGCTAACGCGGATCATAGATTTATTCCAGAGTCTCTCATAATAACATGTCTGTATTTGCAAAGCCATAATTTGCCAAAATATGACATGGATCATCTACCAGATAGCTCGACGAAGAATAATATGATAAAGTTCTCTTCATAGTAGGGAGAAGGAAGAGCCTGACCTATGTCAGCCAGCTGTAAAATCAGATATACCCCACTATATTTGCTGTACCGGTAGTCTACTATTGACGTAATATCACAGGAATCACAATCTAAAACAAAGGGTGCTAATACTAATAAAATAATATTGATTCAAACTAAAATATTGCGATATTCTGGTGCCTGCAAACTTTTCAGAGTAGTTCTTTCTCACCCACACAGGAAACAATGACTTTCAATCAAAGACGGCGTTCCTGAGGTATTTCGCAACCGTCCGTCCGGTATTTGACATCCCTATTTAGGGTTCCCATTTCCCAAAGAAGAGTATCATTAATTAAAATTAACAATTAACTGTTGCGACATTGAAGCTAGGCCGCTGATGTGTTAGCGACATGCCATTTACATGAAACTCGGCGGCTTTATGTGGAGGTGTTAGAGATAACTATCGCACTCTGCCGAAACTTTATTTAAAAAATGACTATTTAGGCAACTTTTTTGCCTGGCAAATGTATCACATCTATTTCGAAACCAAGGAAGTAACCATCCTCGAAGGAATCTTCTTACAATTCAATTATCTTGTTCTACACTGTTGTCAAAGTTCTCTTAATTCAGCGATTCATTGCATAAGAAAGTGACGTTACGTTAGTTAAGGATATGTTTTTCATTACTTTACTTTTTTTTATTTCAGGTCTTGAAGAATACGATTTTATAGTCGTCGGGGCTGGAACTGCCGGATCTGTGGTAGCCGGACGTTTGGCAGAGAATATTGACCAAAAAGTTCTCTTGATTGAAGCGGGAGGGGATCCACCGATGGAAACAGAAGTAAATCTTATCAACAAAAAATCGTTAAGAATTGCCACTAATCAATTTGATTCTTTCACTTACTCAGATCCCAGGATTAGCATGGGCGACATTAGGCAGTAAAATTGACTGGCAATATCCGACAAAATCCAATCGACTATCATGTCTTGGAATGCGAATGGAATACTGCACATGGAACAAAGGCAAAGTTTTAGGTGGGTCACACTCCATCAACGGCCTGTCCTATGTACGAGGTAATCCGAGTGATTTCGACGAATGGCGTGATCGAGGCAACCCGACATGGGGCTGGCACGATGTACTTCCGTTTTTCAAGAAAACCGAAAACTTTCGTGGAATGAATGCATTCAACGCTCATGGCATAAATGGACCTATGAATGTCGAGTACTTTAAATCGCCCCGAATGGACCAATATGTGCTGCTGCAGGCGGCAAAAGAGCTAGGATATCCAGAGGTGGATGATTTCGTGGCTGGTCGATACACTGGTTTCGGAAGAATTTACGGCACGTTAAAGGACGGACGAAGGATGAGTACGGCCAAGGCGTTTTTGACACCTCCAAGACCAAATCTGCATGTGATAAAACATGCAATGGCACGAAAGATTAACTTTAGTAAATCATTACAAGCTCATTCTCTGAATTTTGTTTACAAGGATAGGCATGATTTTGAAGTAAAGGCAAGGAAGGAGATCATTCTGTCGGCTGGAACGATTGAGACGCCTAAACTACTGATGCTTTCCGGAATCGGGCCCAAAGCACATTTGAATGAGAGACGTATACCGATAGTTAAAGATTTGCCTGTTGGAGAGAATCTACGCGATCACATTCGAACATATTTATATTTTACACTCAACTATGCGGACAACCTCGGAATGGATATTCAGGCAATGGATTCTCTCTACAATCAATTGGTGCATAGAAATGGATCATACGGCATGGTGGCCCTTGATGTAGGCGGTTTCATTGCTACCGACAATAATGGAATGTATCCGGATGTACAGTGCGTTTTCGGCCCGGTCAGCAACATTGGCACGTTTGGGAGTAACTTCAAGGCGCACTTACGCGATAGTATCGTTAAGCAACTTAAGCCAACCGAAAAGTTATTAACTGCATCTGTTTCCGTACTCAAGCCAAAATCAAAAGGATTCGTGCGTCTTCAAAGTAATGACTATGAACGAGATCCCTTAATATTCCCGAACGATTTTTCACACGAAGACGACGTTAAGACTTTGATTCGTGGTATCAAACGTATTTTGGAGCTGGAGAAGACCAGAGCATTCAGAGATTTGGGCGGAGCATTTGTAAAAATGCATTTGCCCGAGTGTGATTTAAATGAATATGGAAGCGATTCGTTCTGGCGTTGTTACATCACATACATGTCAAATACTATTTATCATCCAGTGGGAACAGCACGAATGGGACCGAAGAATGATCGAACAGCCGTTGTTAGTCCTGAGTTGGAAGTTCACGGAGTTAAGGGATTGCGTGTGATCGATGCTAGTATTATGCCTACTGAAGTCAGTGCAAACATTAATCCTGCGGTAATTATGATTGGTGAAAAGGGAGCTGATTTTGTGAAGAGAGCGTGGGGACTGTAATTTACTAAATTATTAATTTAAAATTTAAAAACGATCATTTCATTTTTAAAGTTAGAATATTTAGTCTGAAATTATTTGCAGTAAAGAAAGGTAAAGCCATCTAAGGTTAGTGGGTTTTAATTATTCATATACGATTGGCAGTTGAAGAGATACCTTCGAGAAATACAGGGTAAGCTGGATTCCCCTGCGAAGGTAGACCATACTCAGTGGCGGCTCGTGTTGGGAAATACCGGGGGCTCACAAGGAAATACAAAATCTATTGACTTCGGGAAGAATATGATGAACTGTAATTAAATTTTTCATAGTTTGTATTAAAAAAAAAACTAGTCTAGAAAAAAGCTGAAAATTCAAACGAAAATATTGTTTTTATATTACATATTATTCTTCCGCAGACTATTTCCTACTTTCGTCAGCTGGAATGTTCGTTTTCACTCCCGCACAAAAAAAAAAACAGGGAAAACAAAAAGTTTTCTAAGCATGGCGAAAATATGGATTTTATTAAATTTTCATTCAGTCAAAATCCAATTCGGCCTGTGGATAAGCTCATTGGACAGAACGAAAATCCATGGATTCCACATATGTATTCCCATAAATCTACTTGTTTTTTTCGCGTAAATTGCCGCTTTAAATTCACGCCGGAATTGTTATTTTCCATCATTTGCATCTGTACTAAAGAAATCACGGGTGTAGGTCTTCCCGAGTTTTTTTTTATTTTAACCCTAGAGTGGGCGCGTCTTTCCGAGAAACGCCAGTGGGCGCGTGGGGAGCATTTTGCCGCTCCTTTTCAGTGGCAATTTTAAGTAGGAATAAAGCAACTGAATTAATTTATTTTCTCAGGATTTAAATAAAACACAAATAAGCAATGACAAATTAACATATTTATTGAAATATGTTTTGGGAACTTCGGTTTATAAAAGGTTTTGGAGAGCGCAACGCATTTTAATAGACTTTTAACATATTCTAGATTATCGTATGTAATACTCATAAAAAAGGAAAATTAACACCCTTCTTATAGTTTTTACAATAAATGCACCATAAAACATACTTAACATTCCAACTTTGCAAAAAATATGTTTTTTTTATATGTGATATATGAGGTAAAAATTACCTACGTGAGATGACGCGCGATGAGCAAATTGCCGCCTGATGGTAACAACCTCTTTCTCTAGCCCCACTCCGCCCACTGACGACGTACAGCCTTTCGGCACGAGTTCTGAATGAAAATAGAGGCAGCTACTGAAAAGTGCAAACTTAACGAAAAATTATTTTACGAATTATTAAGGTTTTTTTGGCGAGGGCGGCAAAATGCTCATAGCGCGCCCACTCTAGGGTTAATCTTATTTTGTTTTAAAAGATTTTTTGAAATTGCCTTTAAAGAAATTGACCGTTGGGGCATTCGGTAGCTCAGTGGCAGAGATGTCACTCTATCTCTGAGTTGCCGGTGCGTGGGTTCGAATCCCACTGTGACCCATGGATGTTTGTGTTGTCCATAAAATGCTCTTACGGCAGCAGGTTCTTCAATCTAAATCGTCCCGGAGCTACCTGTTGTTAAAATGGCCAAGAGCTGCCAAGACCCCCTTCGATTCAAAAAAAAAAATCTTGAATCGCTACAACAACAACAACCGTTGCAATTTCATTCACCGCGATTTCAACAGAACAGACGCATGCGGCACAACCTCTCTTCTTTTAGAATTCATACGATTTACAAGGCGATGTGCACAACGGCTTTGTACACAAGCTCTAGTCTAAATTTTGCACTACCCCCTTGCCCCGGAAACCCGTAAGATATCCAAAATTTGAGCGTGTGCTCATCTTCCCAGATTGTGCACCCATCGTGATTACAGGTTGTTGGTCGCAGTGTCGTGTCGTGACCATGTGGTATGTGCAGTGAGCAGTCGGCAGTGTACATACATACATACGAGTATATGGGCATATAGATTCAGTAGGTGGAATGTGTATCTAGATCTAGGTATGTACCATAAATTGAATAAGGGCGCGATGCCAGCTAGATGTGTGATTTGAGCTTCACATTTTCGATTTGAAGAATTGCTCTTGCGATATTTTCTCAGGGGGTGCACGTGCACTTGTGCACATATGGGCGAGCCGCCACTGACCATACTTAACTAATTATTAATTAAAGTAATTTGCAGAACTGCAAATTATGTGATGTCCAATTATTACAACACTTTTCAATCATATATTTTCCTCTAATAAAAATTCTTAACAACTAAACCTGAAACAGTGCAACCGCACTTACTAATTGAATCCTACCCGCCTCAAAACACACGCTCATCATGGGTCACTGACTATCCAAAGTTTTCATTATCTGAATGCACGCATTTAATATTTATGCGCTTTAAAGTTATTTGCATGACGCTATTTTATAAACCGAAAAACTTTTAAATTCACTAAACATTGACACAGTTTGCTACCATATCGCTATCACATTCAAACAGAACATCAACCAACCATCATCATCATCATATATACAACACAACTCTCGCATGTCCTGTCGGCATCTACCAAATGCATTATGCATCTGGGAATGTAGCAGATAATGTTTTCACCATTGCAAATGTCGGCATTCACCGACATTATGGTCGACACTGTACATAGAATTTATTTTGGCACAATTTCGATCATATGCACGAATAGATTAAAAGGAATTTATCGGTTTTTATATACGGTAACAACGCTCAAGGAGCACAAGGACGCGAGGCGGGGTGCTAGTGAAAGCGGACATAAATATTTGCTGGTCATGTAGATATGACCGCAGGGTCATATCTGATGCATTTTGCAGGACCATCGCGGCAAGAGAGAGTCTCATTGAAATGGAATTGTACATTGAGCGTATTAAAAACATGGCAATGTACGAGTAATGCATATATGGCGGGCCTGATTATTCTAGAGTGCCGGTCGCAATGTCGTTGTCGTCGGATGAAATTGTGGCTTGTAGCACTTTGATCCACGGGAAATGTCGGTGACTACACGGTAAACAAAAAGGATTCAATTCATGTACCTATGTATGCAGTTTGGCTGGACCAGAATGGTGAGAATGTAATGGAAGACGGTTTTAACAAAATTCACGTATCATGTTGATGGATAAGCAACTTCCTGGTAATGCAATGCTTCACGATATGCATAATTCATGACTTAAGGTACGTTTTCCTCGGCACGGCCCCAGCGGCTCTAACGACTGCGGCTCGCCCATTGGCCATTGCATATGAAAACTCGTTTTTAGTTGATAGTCGCTTGGCATAGCTCCACAATGAATGAACCGCGCGACTCTTGTTGTATATAATGCCCGCATGAGTGGTGAACGTGGTTCACTCGCCAGTTTGTAGACTTCGGGCGACGGCTGCTTGGGGTAGGGTAGTTGTTTCGCACAACGGTCGTATTCGTTCGGCCGATATACGAATAGCATGTATATAGAAAGCAGTCGCGCGGCTCTTGTTGTACATAATGCATGCACGAATGGTGAACGTGGTGCACTTGCTTGTTTGTGGACTTTGGGCGTCGGCTACTTGGGGTAGGGTAGTTGTTTCGCACAATAGTCGTACTGATTCGGCTGATACACGAATCTGTCTGTATATAGAAAGCAGTCGCGGGACTCTTGTTGTAGATAATGCATGCACGAATGGTGAACGTGGTGCACTTGCTTGTTTGTGGGGCTTCGGGCGACGGCTGCTTGGGGTAGGGAACTTGCTCTAGAGCCGCTGGAGTCGCTAGTCTGCGGCCGCGTCGAGGACAACGTACCTTTAAGTCGCTTATACATATTATGGTAATGATACTATTCGCAATTACATATATACATATATACATACTTTGATCATTTATATATACACTTACGGTCAAAAGTATCGACTCAACCTAATAGCGCGTGTATTTGTACGTGTTTTTTGTTTTCATAAAAGTCGTATGTCGTTTAAAAGTTCGAAACCTTAGCTACCTGTTGGTACCCTTTTTATCAACATTTGCTTTGCACTTTTTAAATTATTGCCACTTGTAACAAAAAACCCAGAAAAATTTAAGTTTCAGGTAAAGGTCAGGTCAGGTAAACTACCCCTATAAAAGCGCCCGTAATCGGTTTCTCATTATCAGTTGCATCAGGAAAGTTAGGTAACTTACATCTGAAGTAATTTCAGTCACTGTTTGGTCATCAATGGATACGACGCCAGAACAGGCGGCACAACTTGTAGCCCTATTGTCGGAAAATCATAGTCAGCGAACCGTCGCTCGCGGTCTTGGAATGAGTCAGTCTGCTGTCTCGAGAGTTAGCAGGAGATTTCGAGAGACTGGTAGCTTTAATTCGAGACCAAGAACGGGCCGCCCTGGATCCACTTCAGAGAGAGACGACCGTTCCATTGTAACAAGTACGTTACGAAATCGTTTCCTCACGGGTGTTGCTGCGCAGCGGAACCTGAGGCGTGTTCGCGGAGTAGCTGTCAGTGACCGCACGGTAAGGAGACGATTAAGGGAAGCGAATATCACTCCAAGGCCGTCTTGGAGGCCAGGGGCCCCAAATTGACTGCACGACACCGACAAGCGCGCCTCTTATTTGCTCGTAATCATCTTACTTGGAGCGATACGGAATGGAGCTCAGTATTGTTCACTGACGAGTCGAGAATGTGTCTGCATGGCAGTGACAGAAGATGTCGAGTCTACAGGCGTCCAACTGAGCGATTTGCGCAGTGCTGTTTCACTGAAACGGTTGCTTACGGCGGCGGTTCCTGTATGATGTGGGCTGGCATTTCATTGGAGGGAAAAACGGATCTCGTATTCGTGCCCGCAGGAGGCCGAGGAGGAGGGCTGACAGCTGAGCGATACGTTACCGATGTTCTCCGTGTCCACGTTGTGCCCTATGCAGCATTTATTGGCGAGAACTTTACTTTGATGCACGACAATGCCCGGTGTCATGCGTCGCACCTCACTCGGCAGTTCTTGAATGAAGCCAATATATGTCGTCACTTAACTGGCCTGCGCGCAGTCCCGACATCAATCCCATTGAACACTTATGGGACGAACTCAAGAGAAGAGTCCGAGCCAGAAATCCAGTCCCTTCGTCCACTGAAGAATTGAACGGTATTCCTCAAGATACCATCAGCAACTTGATCAAATCAATGCAGAATCGACTGGAAGCTGTCATTAGAGCAAGAGGAGGAAATACCAAATACTAAAATAATAAATACTTAACTTATTTTCCAACAGTTTTTGTTTTATTTGCAAAAAACCTAACCAAAATCCATTTTCATATTTGCTCATTTTCGCTACGTTTTCGTTCAAAGAGCATCAATTTTAAAAGTGCTCACCAAATATTGGTTAAAATGGTACCAACGTAAAGCTGAGGCCTTAAGCTTTTCAATGACATACGATTTTTATGGATAACTGCTATACTTTTCGAAAAACACGTACAAATACACGCGCTTTTAGGTTGAGTCGATACTTTTGACCGTAAGTGTATATACCTCCTTTGAGGTGTTACATAATATTGGCGTAGCAAAAACAATATACCCTATACCATCTTATGGGTATAGGGTATAATTTAATATTTTTTAAGAAAGAAATACAATAAAAAAATGATTTTTTTTTTAATTTTTATTATAAATTTATTTCTAACATTCTTTCTTACATTAAATCGTGAACGTACAACAGTTTTTCTTAAAGGAGAAAGACAGTACAAAAATTTTACAAAATAATTATAAAAAGAAAATACACATAAGCATAAAAGGACAAACGTATGTTATCACATTGGCAGTCATTTTATTTGCAATTGTACACAAGAAGAAAGAAAAAGTATGGAATTTAATTAATTTATGCATCATCGCCTTCGTGGAAGGATATACGAAATCAGGAAAAGGAGAACAAGAGACGACGATTTACAACAACCAATAAACATATCCTGATTGTATTTAATAAAAAGAATGTCCGCCCCCTAGACGACACATTTAGAAAAAAAATATGCCAGTCACGGCTTTTCTCTGCCTCTTATACTTGCTTTACGGGCGGACATCAACCGGACATGTTCACTTTTTATTTTCTTCGTCGTTCCGAAGGTTCTTCTTGTCCTCCTGCCGATGAGCCAGCATAAATGTAATTGTCCCGACCGGATATGCCGGTACCTTCGGCATCACCCAACCATGGATACTGATTGGGGCATTCAACGCAAGTTTGCATGTAGCGTGTGTCAGTTATATTGGCCTCGGGCACCTTGAAGGGAAGAGCACACGAGTTGGGGTTGTTGCAGGGTTTCGATGTTGATGGAATTTGTTTTTTACAATCCCACGCATCCAGCGAGTTGACATTTCGTGTTTCTTGCGGGTCGGTCATCCAGCCAAGAGCTTGAGAGACGGTGACAAAGTAAACATCGGGTCTGAAAAAACAGGGAAAGAAGGAGATATTAATTTTTATACTTAATTGACAGTTTAATTAGTTTTTAGAAAATATTAGATGCGTTTTTAACCTTCCGGCGGGCGCAATACTAATCCTAACATGATCGGGCGCAATGCATCTGACAGATTAAGTGCACAAAAAAGGATAAAACTAAGTTTCTGTATATTTTAGACTCTCATTTCTTATTACATTGTATTTTTGAAACAGTTCTTCGAAATTTTAGAAACAAATACTGGCTCACAAAGTTTGATACCCTTCACATCTTCAATTTTCTAAAGAATTTTCCGCTTTCAATCGCTTCAAAAATTAAAAAACCTCCAACAACTCAAACGCTTAAAAAATGTTAGCTTATTTGACTAAAAGCACACTATTGAACGATTTGGTGAGCCTAAAAGTCAACACAACTTTATTACGCAATGTGAATAGTATAACAAGTGGAAATTTTCATAGAAAAGGAGAAAATAACACAATCGGGCGCAATACATCTGAGAGATTATTTCATACCCTCCCGCCCATATTGTAGATAGAAACTGAAAACTGCTTTGGGTAGTTGACAACTTCCATACAAATTTGACAGTTAAAGGCGCGTTAAGATGGCATCAAACTTGTTTGCATCAAACTTTTCCCTCAAACTTATCCAAGTTGGAAGGCTGTTTACACGTACGATATTCTCTCAAAGAAATCCTATCAAACAAATCCTATCCAACTTGTTGGCCGTGTAAACAGTAGTTGAAAGTTGGAGCGGTCGTAAATCGTTATCAGTTTTTGCAATACGTATTAGTTCAGGAAAAATATATTTGCTTTTTCTTTTATTTTTTCGTGAATAATTTAAACATTGAAGGAAACATGTTCGAATGAGTATACAGCGTGCTCCAAAAGTCAACGGAACGCCAGAATTGGATGATAGTGCACAGATATTGGTAATCAGGCGCATTAATTCTTTATTATTAGAAAGTATATTTATATTTTATAAATAAATAACAGGCGCGACAATCCAGCATTGGACTAAGGCCGCAGGATGTGTTAGTGACATCCTATTTCCAAGATCTTATCTGCTTTTGTTAAGGTAATGAGATCAGCATCACGCTCAGCAGTGTTATTTATCCCCATAAATGGGTACTCCATCTGAGTGAGATCATAGTCCGTCACAAGCTCGTGAGTTCGAAAAACACCATGGAACACGGTGAGATTCGAATTCATGACCCTGTGCACCGAAGGTGCGCGCACTAACCGCTAGACCAGCCAGACTACATATTTATATTTTGATTGGACTATAATCAATGCATCTCAAACAAGTTGTCAAACTTCTGTTTTCACGGTGGATTTGTTTGAATGCTCGTTCCACTTCAAACTTGTTGTCCAACTTCTGTTTACACGATGGATTTGGTGTCCAACTTGTTTGAATGCTCAAAAGTTGGACGACAAATCCATCGTGAAAACAGCGCTTAATGCTCGAATTTGTTGGCAAGTTAAGCTCTTCTGTCCTGTACTGCATAGTTCAAAACGTACCTATTTTATTTTTAGGCGTTGGCTGAGATTTGTAGGTACATATCTAAAAAAGGCGTTCGAAAGCTACATATTTTTCTTTTAATGAATATCTCTTTACTTCACATGAACATCAAAGAGAAACTTCTCAGCTTTATACTTAAAAGAAACTCTCGAAAGTGCTTAACTTGTAGGCAAGGGCATAATAAAAACCTTGTATCAACCATAAACGTACGTTGAGAATTTCTTACTGAGGAACATGATTTCAATACCGCAACATGTAAGCAGACAATAATTTCTAAAGAAGATAGACTCGTCTTTTCAATTAGAGGCATGTAATTTTGCAACATATTTAATAAAGTTTTCAGTATCATCTCGAGTATCTTTTCATTTCCCCGTACAGTAACACCACTAAATATTCATTACAGGAATCTTACATACTCCTAGTTAGCGTTCATGCCACTCCAAGCATAATAGACGAACTACAATTCCCTACTAGCTAAAACATCAACCGTTATGTCGCTCAGAATATTAGCATTCGTGCAAAGCAAGACTCAAGCATGTCCTACACTCATATATCGTAATTCCCGACTTCACGGGAAACTTTCGTATATGTATGTAGAACATAGGAAGCGGCAACAGTACACTGATGAAGTGAAATTTTCATTATGGAAACATGTCGTCATCATCGTTCTCGTCCTGTCGACATCATCATCCTCGTGAAACTAAACAAAAGCCAGTCAACTTGACTGAATGATACACAGACCCGCTTTTGTTGCCTATAGTGGTGGTAGGAAGCTCGAATTTCCGTCTTCCGACGTAGTCGACTTCGACTTCGTCATGCCACTCATGTCGCGTTGTCAATGGCGAAAAGTAACATGTGTACCAGGAGCAGCAGAATTGTTTCCCTATATGGAAATTGTGATAGTCAAAACAGGGTGTTTTTTCCTCTGAGTGTACCTAAATACAGGACAACTTGGTGAAACCAAACCACAATCATGACGTGCCACAGCTGAACCGCTAAGAAGGGAAAGGACTAGAACCACAACACTGTTTGTGTGTGAATGTGCCAAAGGAAGTGTGATGAAGTGTATTGATTTGCATGTTATTGTTATCGAACTAGTTATGTTGAAGTGTTGCGCTATTCTTTCACTTTGGCGCTGACGACGTGACATGATGATTACTTCTTGTGCTGAGACTGCTTCCTTTTATGGACGATGCAACGTGTGGTTCATAATTTTAGAATCCCGATTTCCTTATTACGATCGAGTAGTTAGCTACTTTACTCTAATTGTCAAACAACTCATTTTCATACAATGGATGAAAAGTGGATTTTTTTATCGGCTTATGGCCAATAACTAATCCAAAATGAAAATAAGAAAGGCCCTTAAATCACCGGAAGCTGTTAAAGCATCATGGCAGATGGAACTCCTATGGTACTCATGAACGCTACATAGCGGATGTTATTCACTTATTTATCCAGGAGAGCAGGGAAATACGACTCGCCCTCAAGCCAAGCGTTCCCAAATTAGTTTCCGTATTTGATAAATATGTAGAACGGCTATTATCTATCTCAGCACGTCAAGGCCTGACCTCACTTTGCAGAGAATATCCATATAATGTCATCTCTCTAGTCTATACTAAACTGGAGCTACTATGTCAGACCTTGAATCTTGCCGTTCTTATTTTCCTAGTTTTGGATCTATTGCGACTGTAATCTCGTCCAGCTTGGATTCTTTCCGAATTGCGATTTTGTTATACCCTTCGCTCACAGAGTGAAAGGGTATATTAACTTTGTCTCGAAGTTTTCTGTACTAAAAGAAGCATCTGCGACCATATCAAAAGTATACATATATGTTATCAGCATGACTTGGGGAGCCTATTGGGCAATGTCCGTCTGTCTGTCCGTCTGGTGTCTGTTGCGACGCATTTTACTCGGCGGCTATTGAAGCTAGCAAGCTAAAATGTTGCACACGTGCTTATTATTGATGCAGGCTGTTTGTATGTTTGAAATACCGAAATTGGATCACTGGGTCATGGCACTGCGAAAAAAACCTAGCCCTCCAATTTAAGTTCTTAAAAAAAAAAGATTTTTTGTTCATGAACCAATCTTAACCAAACCCCATTTAAATGGATACCTATTTATGTCACAAAATATATTTAAAAATAGATGGAATTGAACGATGGGGCCATGGAGCTGCCATACAAACCCAGCTCTCCAAATTCGGTTCTTCTAAGAAAAATTATTTTACGTGGGCACCGATTTCAACCAAACCTCATGAAAATGTACATATTTCTATTGATGTCACAAAATATACGTATTTTTTTGCATCACAAATTCCAAAAAAAAACCTTTTATTAATGTGTCTTCATCGAAACAAAAATAAATGTATAGGCAAATGAAATAGTACTATGGGACCATGCCTCCCGCTTTCCCACAATAAAGTTTTCTAAGAGAATTTTTTTTATTTGCCCAATAATTCCAAGCAAACCTCACTAAATATTGTTTTATCGACGCCACGGAACATATGTGGCGGAGAGGAGGGGGAGGATTAAACACAAGTCATATGTACGCCCGAAAAAAAATTTTAGGCCCAGGAGAGTGAAGGGTATCCAAATTTCGGCCACGCCCAAAATTAGCCTCCGTCTCGTTTTTCGAAGGGGTTATGGTTTTTCTCTTAGTACATAGTTGTTAGAATAAGGGGGCATTGTGGCCAATTTTATCTTCAACGAAATCGAGAGGCCATGTGGGCGTAGACAGGATTTTTTTTCAGGAGGGAGAGAGGGCGGTTGGTATAAGCCTTACATTTGGGCTTATAATCAGTGGCGGAACAACTTCACTCGGGGCCCTCCCGCCAACTTCTTGAGTGGGCCCCCTACACTACGAAAAAAGCAAAGTGAAATCAATCGAAAACACTCTTGAAGGTCGATCCACACTTTCCAGTCACAGTCATTTCCCATACAAGTTGACAGATTGTCAGTTAATTGATTGACAATCTGTCAATTTTTATGGGAAAACGTGTAGATCGACCTTAAAGGTACGTGTTCGTAGAGACAATTCATGTGATGATCGCTCGGCGATCGTAGTTTTGCATCCAATTTCGAGCAGTAATTAAATATTTTTTGAATGGTTCTACTTTTCTAGTATCGTCTATGGACTAAAGGAACATGTCTGTATAGAAAATATACCCATATAGTGCTCAAAACCGGTGGTTTAGCTTCGGTCGCTGAGCGATGATCCCATGAGTCGTCTCTACGAACACAAACCTTAAACCAATTTTTTTGAAACATGATTTTGACGTAACAATGTTTCTATTAAAATTAAGAGCGTCGTACTTAAAATAACTATGCTTACAGCTATGCTTTGCATTCTTATATTGAGAATAGCGTTCTTGCTGTAACGTTTATTAAATTAATGATTTCACCAATTGTTTTTTTATTTAAAAAAAATACCGGCGTACAGAGGGCTGCGCCCGCAATACGAGGGTTTTTTAGAATTTTAATGCATAGTGAATATTTTTTGTACATATATTTTCCTTCTATATATAAAAATGCTAACTTCGGAAATGGAAAAATCTGATGAATGTTCTGATTGGCTACGATGAATCCCGAATTTCGATAAGTATAGCATGCAAGAACGAAAAGCAGTCAGTCAGTGATGCGAGCGCGCAGCGCGAGCACGTCAGCTTATAGCCGGGAGCAGACGTTGGCTGTGGCAGGGCAGGGGGCAGTGGCGGTGGAGGGGGCGTGGGCGGGGGAGGGGGGGGGTTAGGGGTTGACGAGCGTAGCGAGCAGGGGGCGAAGCCCCCTAGTATAAGCAATAAATAAGTATTGTGCACAACATTAATGAAATGCTTCCTGTAAATCGATTTTTGGATTGGTCTAAATAAACGCGTTCCAGAATGAAAGGCTAGCGCCTTTAGTTAGATCAATCCAAAAATAGATTTACTATTTACCCAGTTTGTATAAAAGTACTCCAACGCAAATCTACAGGCATTTTCGATTTAAGATTTCTGATGGCCTTTGACCAAAAAGAAAATCAGGCAAACATAAGGATGGCTTGGCTTTATATATGAACTGAATTATTAGCTGTAAATCTACTGTTACTGTTTTTTAATCAAGGAAAAGCAACCTTATATAAAATGATTCCATTGTGTTCCCTGTCATAAGAGCCAACGCAAGCTTTCCTATGAGTATTGAACAAGTATTCTTTTGCAGCTATTTAGGGACACCCTGTTAACTTGGTCCTACTAACTTCAAAAATATTTGTGGTAAACACTATTACCATTCTATGCAATTCCACCAAATTTCATGTTCATTGTTTCATCAAGTTAAAAGATAGGCATTGAAGAAATGCTTAAGAGGCTTGCATTGTGAAAGGCTCTTACTAAATACTTATTTGGCTATATTTCCGGTTCGGATACAGTTATTCGAATGAAAATTCGTAGACATATTCTATATGTAATTTTCTAAAAACCCTTGGCAGAATTTTCATATTTGGAAACCTAAGGGGGCGAACAAATTGAAATTTTACAAATTTACTGTTATTTACTTTTCCTTATCAAAAGTCAACAGTCTTAATATTTAACGTATATAAGGCCCTACTGACCAATCTTTGTGCAAAGTTTCATATCGATCCCTATAACGGCTTAGAAAAACGGAGCTCGAAAAGGAAGTTTAACTTAAAACGCCAATAACTTTTTTACCGTTACTCGAAACTGGAAAATTTTAACTGATATGAGGTGTACTCGTTTAGACCTTTGATTTAAATACTCATACGTCAATCTCCGATAAAAACTAAAAAAGTCAAACGTTCGGGACACCCTGTTGTCTTCTTCCTACCAACTTCTAAGGTATATGTGCCAAAGACTGTAACCATTCTACACATTCTTACCAAATTTCATGACAATCGGTTGAGCCGTTCGCGAGTTATTTAGTGAACAGACGGACAGACGGACGGACAAAATCGATTTCATAAGGGTTTTTTTTTGGAAAAAATTTTTCTAAAAAACCCTAATAAAAACGCTCACGCTCTAATGGTGTTGGTGATATTTAAGCATAGTAAATTACCTGCGCCTACAATGGGATTCGATTTCTGAACCTATAATTTGAAGCCGAACGGCCTATCTACCCTAATGCCAAACCGAAACCATTTTTTGAATTTTCGTTCTGTCAAAACTGAAGAAAATGTATGAATTTGCCAGAACGAAGAGTAAAAAAATTTACTCGGATGCTTCCTGTGTGCGCGGCCTAGGTTTGCGACACGTTATTAATTCAACTCTATTCCTTGTTTCAACTTTAAATTTAAGTGTGCTCTAATTTAAATCCTTCAATTTTAAGAACGTTTGTACCTTAGAGAAAGCATGCGTTAGTCCAGAGTGGGCATCAGAAAATGAAAATGGCACCGTTCTCACACTATTGCAATTCATAGTATGCGTGAAAATATTATTCAAACATCAATTTTTTGTTTACAATTGAGAATATAAAATCCGCGTAATATTCATTACTCTCTTAAAATGCCGACGTGATATTTAACCCTTCTGTTGGCGTATAGATCCAGACAGACCATTGGTACTAAATCTTGAGGAAAAATATCGTTCAATAATATTTTCCACCCCTTTCCATATAAATTTCAAAGGAACCGACGGCCACAAATGCGATCAAACGTTTGGCGAAATGTAAACTATGTCTAAAGAATCGAAAAAACGGCGCATCATCGTAAGACACAGTATGTAAACTGTTTCTAGAACCAAAATTAGACCTCTTCAAAAAATAAGATTGATTTCACAGAAGATTCAGCTACACCTTAGGCATAATAGCTCGTAGGCGGCGTCAGAAGGGTTAATAATTGCATCGACAATATTTTGACATTTGAATTATTTCGTGGAGTGTAGTGTAATAAATTTGGAGTCAAACACATATGGGTTGTGTGATCACATAGCCACTCTGGACTAACGCATGGCATGAGTTGCTATGTTTTCTCTAAGGTTTGTACTTAATATGAAATTCAATAAGGAATCTTGGCAAGACTCCTTTCAAACCAAATGTGGCCCCTGCACCACAGCCCTAACGACCGTGAATATACCGCAAGCAAGATAAAATATTTTAGTCTTCAACGACATATACATGCCGTACTAACTAGTTTGAACTAAGTTTACTACACTCTCAAACTATTTTGTTCGTGTTTGATAGTTCATGACGAAGTGGATTGGATTTTAGTCCTAAGGTTTAGAAAAAGCACTATCACCAAAAATGTTTAAAGATAGTTCATTTGCAGAGGCACCTAAATCTTTTTGTCTATATGGTACTTGACTAGGAAAAGGGTGGGTCGGATTACAAATCGCGGCTACAGGTAAAGCAAATATCGCAGCCATGCCATTTGAGGATCCGGATTTTAAAGATTTTAGGACAATATTAAATTTGTTTATCTAAGGGACCAGGTGAAAGAGGAACATTCAATTTAGCATTTGTTTTGAATCCGAAAAGTGTATATCTCTTCTTGTCTAGAAAAAATATCTATGTCGCAGTCGTCGGCAGTTTGCTGTTTTTATGGTTCGAAAAGTCTTTCATGTGGCTTTTGGGCCCCTAAATCTCGTGGGCCCCCGCCACGCGGGCCCTGCGCGCCCTTATGCGCCGCCCCTGATTATAATTGCAGCCAGGAATTTCCTTAGAGGGTCGAGGGTATGTAATTCTAGGGTTACTAGACAAGTCGGCTCGAAATCCAGGATGCTGAAAACTGTCAAACCGGGGAAGTTTGCCGGAGATAACATTCATACTCCGATATCTGAGTATCTATAGATATAATAAGGAAAGAAACATCTATAATCATAACTGAAGTTCGTTTATTAGGGTTTTTTAGAATTTTTTCAAAAAACCCTTATGAAATCGATTTTGTCCGTCCGTCCGTCCGTCTGTTCACTAAATAACTCGCGAACGGCTCAACCGAATGTCATGAAATTCGGTATGAATGTGTAGAATGGTTACAGTCTTTGGCACAAATACCTTAGAAGTTGGTAGAAAGAATATAACAGGGTGTCCCGAACGTTTGAAAAAAGTCGACTTTTTTAGTTTTTATCGGAGATTAACGTATGGGTATTTAAATCAAAGATCTAGACAAGTACATCTCATATCAGTTAAAATTTTCAAGTTTCGAGTAACGGTAAAAAAGTTATTGGCATTTAAAGTTAAACTTCCTTTTCGAGCTCCGTTTTTCTAAACCATTATAGGGATCGATATGAAACTTTGCACAAAGATTGGCCAGTATGGCCTTATATACGTTAAATATTAAGACTGTTGACTTTTGCTAAGGAAAAGTAAATAACAGTAAATTTGTAAAATTTAAATTTATTCGTGTGTCGAAAAAATCCTGTAGATTTGCCTTGGAGTACTTTTATACAGACTGGGTAAATAGTAAATCTATTTTTGGATTGGTCTAATTAAAGGTGGAACAGAATGAAAGGCGCTAGCTGTGATGCTTGAATTTACTGGCGTTCTAGTTTTTGATTGCATCATGACCTTGGTTTTAGATTCGTTGATATGTAGTCCAACTTCTTTGGCGGCGTTATTGAGATTATGCAGGAGGATTTCTGCATCACCCAATCTTCGAGACATGATGTTGATGTCGTCGGCGTACGCTACTAGTTGAGTCGACTTAATGAGTAGCGGGGGATCTGTTGATAAAGAGAAAATTTCAGATCCGTAACGGACTGTTGATTTGAAATTAAAGGGAACGTTGCGCGAACCGGTAGGGGAACGGTGTGTTTCATAACCTCACCCAATGCGACTAGGAAGTGGTATGGCTGACAACCGTATCACACTCCGAATTCAGTTGTCTTTGTAAAGTTGATGACTACACACGGGAGTCATCAACGCACCATGCTCCACTAGGAGTTACGGTAATGAAGAGCAGCTTGTGCAGCATCCGCATGAAACTCCGCATTGATAATTTAATTGCGGACACGGATGCCAACGCGGATGTCAAAATTAATGCGGAAATTCCGCAATTGAGGATGCGGATGAGAATATTCGCAGCATCCCTACCAAGTAGCCACAAGCAATGTTCAAACAGACGAGACCATCTTCCAATCTATGTGGACAATGACCAATTTTTGTGTATCTTTACTTGTACTCGTATAAAGAAGAAGCATTATTTGAGATCGGGAACGACTCGAGGTTTCGGTGCCTCCTAAGGCCAAGCTGTTTTTATTACGTATGACTGGTGGTATTAATATGTTCACAGCAAAAATCGGAATCTAAGGGTCTTTTAACTTTTGTAGCGGCGTTAGCGGGTCATAGATGTACGCCGAATTTTGCGCGTAGAAAGTCTTCAGTTACTAACGGAGTGTCCTGAGGCCCAGCTCACATCAGGAGACTTAAGTTTGTTTACTTTGTTAGATAACTGTTTCAGTTGGATAGAGTACGTTTATTTCAGCTTTACTGCGCATCTTACCCAGATGAAAATTTTGAGAGATTACAAAAAGGAATTGGTGAGGCAGTGAGACAACCTAGCAGAGATCAACCAGATTAATATCATTCAACTGAGTAATCAATTGCGAAAGAGTCTGTGTGCTGTGGAAATGATGCATACTCATACAAGTGTGCTGTATTTAAAAAAAATAAATGCATATATGTACACATCCCCATCCTTATATTAGATTATAACTTTCTATGCAAAAAAAAAAAAAAAAATCGGTGATGATGGAAAGAGCTTGAAAAATGAAGAATTCTTTGTCGTTGGTATTTGCCGCTTCAGACAAATGCTCTTCCGCTTCCGATGTCGAACAGGACAGAAAAAAAATCCTTTTTTAAGTAGAGATTCCGAGGAATACTTCTTGTTGTTTGTTCAGTGGTAGTATGGTGAGTCCTTCATTATCCTTAAGCATTGAAGCATTGTTAATTTTCATTCCGACACCCATGAGTGATGTACAGAGAAAGAGCGAACAACAAACATCCTTGTGAACGTTAGTTTAGTAGTAGTCGTTGTGTTTATACCATGATGTTAATGATGATGGTGATGCTAGAGCTATGATGACGCGGTTTGGTGGTCGCGTATAGTTATGCTATAAGAATTCTTCATCATTCTTTCACCGTGTTTTTCTTAGCGTTAGCTAAAACTAGAAAAAATATTATAAGGTGTTAAACAAAAGTCGTTTGTGTGATGAATATTCATGAAATACCTGGCATTGTTTCTTAATCTACGAAAGAGCTGAGTTTGCTTTCGTTGGGAGTTTTTGGAGCGAGAAAATTCGCAAACGGTTAAGTAACTTCGTTAGAATTTTTTACCGGACTCAATATAGGTCAGGTATGTTTGTGGGAAATTATTTCGTGGTTTAGCCAGTGTGAGTATACATGGTATGGGAGACGGACTAAATTTAGCAATTAACTGAAGTCACAATTAAGTTAAGTTGACCAGACGCCCAATGCGGTACACATTACTGAATTCGGTTTTCAGGCAAACACTCAATCATACTATCCCCCCCTTTCACGCCGATTTGGAGAAAGCATAATATGTGACGAGACTACCACCATCATGCGTGTCATAAAACGACCACATGATCTAAGTGACATCTTCGTAAACAGAATTGAGGAAGAATAGTAGCCGATATCCTCGGGAATATGTGATGATGTACCTTGGGGACACCACGTTGACACTAAACAGGACCGATAAAGAAGCCTAAAAGTTCACAGGGTCCTCATTGATAAACCATCAAGGATCAAGGCATGTGAAGAACAAATGTATGCTTTAACACTCAAAGCTAGAACAAGCAAGGGCGTAGCGTAGCTAGGATCTCATTTAGAAGGGGGAGGACCAAAATCATTTCAACATCATGAGCCCGGAATTGCCCCATTTTGCTAGAAAAAGAGTAATAAATTTTGAAACCTTATTTTAGGAAAGGACAATACAAAATGCCAATTCGGAAAGATCGGTCAAAGTGTTCTCGAGTTATCGAAGATTAACGTATGCATCTTTCGATTTCGACGGTTGTAACTTCTAAACGTTGACAGCTAGAGCATTAAAATTTTCACCAAATATGGGCAGTGGGCAAGTTTGCCAAATTTCATATGTTTTGGACAAATTTTATGGGCAATTTTCGATTAGAAAAGACAAAAGTGCTATTTGGGCAGCTGTAACTGTGGAATACGAATTGCTAAAAGCACCTTAAAAACAGACAAAGACTGATCACAAGCTTTACCGGACAGCTTATTAGGTTTCTTTGTGTGGCATTGCTGTACAGATACTAATGCTGTACGACAGGTCAAAATGCTGTACTGTACAGCAAAATGCTATACGTCAGCTTAAATTAAGTAATTCAGAGAATATAAGGACATTTCTAACAATTGTGATGCTTAAGCTACATTTTCAAAAGCCCAATTACGCTAGGAGTAACGGGACAATTATCATTCTTCAAAATAGCTATAAAAATCACAAACCATAACGTTCGAAACTCATAAATAGAATTCATATGGTAGCTTGGCTGCGAGCTTTTCTGACACAAGTCTTTCATTTAAAACCCCTATTGAAATCCAAGCACGATACTTAAGCTGTATCCACAATTGGCAGCTCACAATTGCAACTGGCAGTTATGTCATTGCATCTACACTGACTGCCATTTGGTCGGCTGTCACCTGAATCATCTCATCTGTCAGCTGACATTTTGACAACCGCTTGTCGAATGCAATTTTGTTGTTTTTTTTTTTGTAAAATCTCGAACTGCCTAATAATAAGTTTAGAGAGAGTCCGATTTTGATAATTCAATTAAAAAAAATCTCCAAAATGGTAGCTAATGTAATCGCTAAGTAGCTGCCAAATGGCTCAGCTCACAATGCTAGGTGTTTGACGAGCTGCCAATTGGACTCAGTGTGGATACACCTATACATACAAAAACTCACGCTTTAGTATAGTTTGACAATCCAATCTCCGTCATTTTACATAAGAGCGTACGCCAAGAATCCTTTACAGCACAAATAAACACACACACACAAACACTCACGTGTGCATCTTTCATTCAGAAAACATGATAAATTTTTATATCTTTAGTAATATCAAAGTAGTTTTCTTCTGATTTATTAGCTTTTGACGGCAAAGCTTTTTTATGAGTCGCCATCCGTGTCGTTTGTCGTTTCGGGAGCTGTATACTGTACTATGCAATCTCGCACTAAGCATTTTATTTTTCCCGAATGAAAGAAGTCTCGGTTGTAAGCATTGAATTTTTTCTGCATTCGCGATAATATTCCGATAAAGCAGATACTATTGTCGATATGGGGATGAGTAAAATCGCGGAAGGGAAGTTTCTATGGTTGTCGTTAGTTTGACAGAGATACTAGCTCCTCCCATCCTGTATATGTACACTTACACGAACGGTATTGTAAAATTTCATGGAAAGCAAAATGAAATATCGAAACGATAAGCTTTATAAGAGTGGTAACAATCAGCTTACAGGCTTTTTTGAATTTGAAGGGTGAAAGTAAAACTGTGTCATTTTAGATTTGATTGAAGTTGATCGCTTTTAAGAGCAACTACAGAACACAGAAAGTTTAGTTAAAAGTTTATGTTGAAGATGACATTGCAAGTAAACGGAAAACGTTTGGTTTGTTGTTTAAATTTATGTAATCCATGAAATTTCTGAAACGTATGCAAAACGTCTTTTAAAGTTGACTATTTGTGGAATTATAAATACCTATGTACATATAATCTCAGGTCAATAAAAGTTTAATATATATAATAACGGAATCCATTCCCAGGAATAAAAAAAAATCATCCATGGCCGTGTTTTTTCAATAGTTTACCTGCACTATACCTACGGGGTAATTTTCATACAACTGCTAACCCGTGGTCTGGCTGGTCTAGCGGTTAGTGCGCGCACCTTCGTTGCACAGCGTCATGAGTTCGAATCTCACTGTGGGTCATGGTGTTTTTCGAACTCACGAGCTTGTAACGGACTATGATCTCACTCAGATGTTAAACGAGTACCCATTTATGGGGATAAATAACACTGCTGAGTGTGATGCTGATCTCATTACCTCAACAAAAAACAGATAAGATCTTGGAAATAGGATGTCACTAACACATCCTGCGGCCTTAGTCCAATAATGGGCGATAATTCAGCCTGTTATTTATTTTATTTTAACCCGTAGCCTTATTCAGCTTAGCAGTTCAAACCCGAATAGCATGCTATTCAGTTTTAATGAGCTTTTCAAAATTCGCCTAAGTGTATGTAATCCCAATCACTTCAAGTACGTGTTCCAATGACTAGCTAAAAAATGAAAAGGTTCTAAGGTATAGTTTACATGTTGCATACAAGTGTGTGCAAAAGAAATAGTTTTTGTTAGTAAATTCATTTTAAAAGTGTCGTTTATCAAATTTTTATTCCGAAAAAAATATGGTTCGCGCATAAAAATATGTTTTCATTGAAAAAATAACATTTAAACTTTTGCATTTGAAAAGTGAAAACGGGGCTTCACTATTAATGAGCAATATTTTGAAATAAATTGCAATGCCTACGTGACAATTTGAAATTTAACCTGGATGCTACCCTCAATGGTCTGGGTCAGCAAACCTGCCCCGATGTTGAAAAAAACACGGCTTATATCGTTTCAATTCACAAACGAGACACCATTCAAACAAACCTGTCATAAAATTTTACATACATAAAAGCGCCAAAAAATTTTCCCGGCAAGAACAACATGAGAAATACTTACAAAGTTAATGCCCAATCGAGGAACTTATGCAATCCCTGTTCTAATTCTTTGATCTGGAACCAATTAGTGTGGAATGGCATCATATACGGAGCCTTGTTCTGATCGTAGTGTCGCGAAAAGTCCTCCTGTAACCATTCGAGAACTTCATCGGCGTCGAGATTGTGTAGTACACATTGATCCAAATACGGACAATGTCCACCCTCGAATTCGGCTGTATAATGGGAATTCATTGGTACTTCCCAGATTCCGGGGAAACTTTTCGTCGGGCATGTACCACCCTTGCACTGATGGGCAATTTTGTAGTCCAATGTGTACGGCCAGACAGGTACGGGTACGGGTGGTACGTTCACGGAACTATCATAAATGTAGCCGAAATCCTCGATAACCTGTAAATAGTTGGAAAAAGAGAGTGGTTAGTTTTTTTTTAATTGAATTGCTATTTGGATTTTTGGACTTTAAGAGGAATAGCTGTGGAGTGGAGTAAAGGTGGGTGATAATGGGCTTCCTATGACGCGATAGTCATTCAATTTCTAAAAAAAAAGTGTTAAAAGGTAAATTGGCTTTAGCTATGTCTTTCCTTACAAAGACATGCAATTGAAGGGGTACTATTGGAGGAGTTAACAATTAGCATACACATTAAAAAATGTGTAGATTTACAAGGTGGCGTTAAAATGCCACCTTGTCATTCTATGGCAAGATGTGTTTGTACAGGAGGGTCATATCCCCCTGCTTTGGGGCACTTTCGACAATTGCCTTTTGTATGTGCTCCGACAATGATAAAGACTCTGTGCCTCATATGCAATTCTCTTATAAAGTTCCTTATCATTTGTAATAGTTGCACTTTTTCGTGGTTTTAAGGTCGGTTTTCTAATATTTTGTTAGAATTACAAGTGCTTTGTGCGATTATTATTTTCAAAGTTCTAAAGGAAACTATACCACAATCCACAATAGTCAAAATATTTTTAGTTTTGTGAAGAGATGAGTAAAACCTCATAGTTTAATGCTTCAGCACTTTGAATTGGGCCACATTCGGCCGTACTAGATTTTCGCTGAATGTACCCCGCATTTAATTTACTCTACAATTTTGCCGAATGTACCCCCATTTTTGTGTTTCATTGTTAAGTTAAATGTTTTGCCCAATTCAGCTTTCAAAATGACACGAAATTACGAACATTCATAAAACCAGGTCAGTTAAAGAAATGTGAAATAACTTCTGAGTTACGAGCCGTTGAAAAAAAAGTGCCGCAGCTACCCCTGTCTTACCTAATTGTTTTTTTGTGACAGAAAAATCCTAGGAATTTTTTTTTACAACTTTTTATAAATTGCAAGGTTCCCGTGTGCCTCGAATGCCCAATGATATTTTGTTTCTTTGCAATAATGAAAACAAAAATCTGCTGGATGAGGAGATTTAGTTACTAATGCCAATTCAAATCCATTTTTTTTGGATATTCGTTCTGTCAAAATTATTCATTTTCATTAATTTTGACAAAGCGAAATTACAAAAAATGGATACGGTTTCTCCGTGTGTGTGTGGCATTAGGGAACAAAACCAATATCTCTTCTGTGCAGATTGGACAACGAAAAAAGTACTCCTGAATGGCAGCGATGTGCCCCTAATAGAATTCAACAGCTTTGCGCCGCTTGTTGGCCCTATTCTTGTACCCGTCGCTATGTGATAGGGTATATTCACTTTGTCATGAAGTTTGTAACGCACAGAAGGAAGCACCTCCATCCTCCGACTATATGAAGTATATACATATATTATTGATCGGTGTGATGAGAGAAATCGATTGAGCGATGTCTGTCTGTCTGTCCGTCTGTTTCAATGCAAGCTAGTCCCTCCGTTTTGAAGCTATCGGACTGAAATTTTGTATATAAGATTCTTTTTAGTGTAGGTACGCTGTATTGGATATATGTATGTCGGAACGAATAGAATCGGATCATAGTGTCATGGGGCTGCCATTGAAACAAACCCCTGAAAATTATGTTCTTCTAAGAATTGTTTTTCCTTTTTAATCCGACCTTAACAAAACTTTACCCAAATGTGTTCCTAGTAAAGCCTCAAAATATATCCAGGAACAGATGGAATCGGAAAATTACGTCATAGGGCTGCCATACAAACCAACTCGCAAATACTAGGTTCTTGTAAGAAAAACATTTTCATTTCTGAATCTTAAGCAAAATTCATCTTAGTGTGTTTCTGGCTTAGCTCCAACGCATCCAGGAACAGATAGAATGGGAACACGTCATAGGGCTGTGGTATAAAAATTAGTAATACAAAAGAAGCTTAAGTTTCGATCAATATCGTGACCGGTATTCAAATTTCGGCCGTGCCCGAAATTAGCCTCGTATATCGTAAACTGAGATGTTGAGACGTTATTTTATTCTGACTTAACCCCCGTCGACTCTTACTTCTAAAATGTACACGTGGGTCATCTCGTTCCTAATTTTCATTTTTTTTGTTTTACGAAAATATGTTAGTTCAGCTCTTTTGTTTTATTTTTTTTTCACGAGGTGGGGAAATCTTCATAGATTCTGCTAATGCTGCTATGCCGGATTTCTACCGGCTGAAACCACACTACCTCTCGGTATTACTTCGCAGGGGGGGCTTCGGCTAATTAGCCCACATGCTGATATGTTGCCTTCCGTCTAGCTTCTTCTGTTTGTAGTTCCTTGTAGATACTGCAGACAAACTCACTCGCTGCCTCCCAATTGCATATGGTTGACCACATTCTCTGGGCTTCATGTTTCTACCAATTCCAAATTCTTTTCCATGGGCCGCAAGGCTAATCTAGGGCAGTAAAAAAATACGTGTCTTGCATCTTCTACGACTGCCTTACAGCTAAGGCACTCTGGCGAGTCATCCAGCTTGAAACGGTGCAAGTAATCCTGCCTTTCCAATTTTTTTCGAGTTTTCAAGTTCACAGGCGTCTCGTTACGATTACAGTACAATTTGCATGTCTCTTCTACCAGAATTCCTATTGAAATCATTCCAGCAACGTACCAACGACGTAAGAAGCTTCGTGCGAAGTTGTTCGGTACGCAGAGCACACTCTCAATGCGCACCTACGGTAAACCGAGCTTAATTTCTGGGCGTTCCTAGAAGAATCAAGTGAAGTAGCCCAAACCGGTGAGGCATACAATAGTATGGATGTAATAACCTTTGTCAATAACTCCTTGATATTGGGCCTCCTATATTCGGCATAATCCTTGCTAGTGACACGGTGGCGACCGCCCCCTTTTCGAATACATACTTCAGATGCTCTCCAAAGCTCAGTCTCGAATCAATCATATACCTGATGCTTTTTTAGGTTATGATATTGCTTCCTACTCGGAAATTTAGAGAGTACCTTTTTCTGCACTTACCGTATACTGTGCTCGTCCAAAACCGTACTGTTGGTCTGACAAGCTCCGTTTTTTTCCACTACCGATAACAGTCTGTTAAAAATTACTCTATCAAACAGTTTTCCCAATAGGCCGATTGGCTGATATGAGCTTGGCTCGTCAGCTGGTTTATTCGGTTTTGGGAAGCAGCACCAGCTTTTGGCGACCAAACAAGTTTCGAAAACGTCGACAAACTTCTGAGGAATGGTATGAATTGCAACCTTCAGCGCCTTATTAAGGATCCCATCTGGTCCTAGAGCCTATAATCTTGAAGCAGCTTACCAAAGCCCATCATCTGTTATAGCAGAAATATGGACCACCTGTTCAAACGAACCTTGTTCCACTAGAGCAGCACTTTAGTTGTGGTGCTTTTTTTCCTATTTTTTTCATGACTACCCTATACGCCATTTCCCACGGGCTTATGGCCGGGTCATCGCAGAGTTTTCTCCAACAGTTTTGCTTACTTTGTTAATAGCGAGCTTCAGTAATCTCCGAGCGTTTTTAAAAGACTCTAGTAGGACATCATGAGCGCTTCTTTGAGTCGACCGCTGACAAAGACGCCGAGGTTTCAAGCAATTGCGCCTGAGCTCCGCAATTTCCTCAAACAACGAGTAGTTCTCATTTCTTTGACTTGTTCCGGGGCATAGGTCGTCACAGGTCGTCATCAATTGCTTTGCGATCTGTGTTAACCTCTGTTCGGCAGTACATTCAATTGTATCACTCTGAAGCAAGACTTGTTTGAAGAGTGCTTCGTCAAATCTCTTTGTAGACCATCCAATGGTGCGTGATTGGATCTCTGGTGATCGTTTTGAGTATAAAGCACACTGACGTGCCACTCAATAAATGGCGCCAACGAACTGCTGACAAATGTGAGATCAATAATGGATTCCACATTTCCCCTCCTAAAGGTATTACTAGCCCCTGAATTCGTGAGAACAATATCCACCTGTGAAAATGCTTCAATAAGTACCCTCCATCACCTACTTGTTTCCCGGCTGCCCCACTCCGTGGTGAAGTACCCCGCAATTATCACATGGCTTTTTGTACTAGCGTCGTGCACCAGCCCGTCTAGAAATTGTTCGAAATTAACGTCATTCCATCCTGATGGGGCGTAGTAGTTGTACACATATATGTATGCCGTTAACCTTTGCTCTTAAGACTTCTCTGAGTTCTCCTGACATCCCTTGCTGGAAAGGATATTCTCCGCACGTCCAGATGGCTACTTGATCATCCTTATTTGCGACCCAAATTGCTCATCCCAACTTCTTATATTGGTCACAGAAGATTGCGACGTCGATAGCCTTCTCCCTCACAGTTTGCAGCAGAAGATCCTGTGCTGCTTCTTAATGGTTTAGATTCACCTGCAAAAACCTCATACAGGGATTTGGTTTCGTGCTTCCCGATACAGTGGACACTTGATTCCTCCCGTTTGATGGTTCCAGATCTCCATCCTGACACAATACACAATGGGGTTCGATATCCCAGGACGCCGCTATGTGGTCTTCTTTCCCACCTGCTGCTGCAGTCCTTTGCAATGTGTCCAAATGCGAAACACTTGTAGCATTTCTTCAAAACAGATAGAGGTCCTAACCGACAATTTGTCCATCCTACCTTCAGTTTGGCCCGATCGAGGACTTTGCTGGCTTCAGCTATGGGTACGTTTATTAGTGCCACTGTACGCCCTCGTCAGTGACTTCACCGCCTCAATCTGAAGATTAACCTCCAGTTCTCGGAACGTCACGCAGATGTCCTCCTTTGTAGTCACTCCGTCGAGATCGATGACCTCTAGCCTCGTCACCTGACGAAAGGTTTTAACACCCTTTCAGTTAATTTCCAACAAGTTGGTTATGATTGATTTGTATCCCTCCACCGGGTTACACGCTCGCGTTTTTAGTTGGAACAATAGTTACCCATTTCGCGTGCGACGAATACGGAATACCTTGTCACCTTTGAGCCCCGGCTCAGATTCTACTCTTCTAAGAACTTCCGTGTAGGTCACCTCTTCAGGCTAAGATATGACCGTTGCGTCGCGTCTTGAACTCAGCGTTTTTTGACGTACATTGTTCTTTTTTTCTCTTTGTAGGCGTTTTTTGGCTGTAAAAACCCAAGAGAGTTTTATTCGTTTTGTCACTTTAGTCGCTTCCTACGACTTGCGCTTCCTCCACGGCACAGGGTGTCAACTTATTAGATAAATGAAATTCGCTTTCGGGGTGTAAACAAATCCAAAGAAGTAAATTTAACGAAATTCGTTAAGCGTTCAAGAAAGGTCGACAAACTCAATGAGAAGGTTCACTGTCTAACAGTTTTTCTCTTTTGGAATGTTTCAATAAAGAAAACTTAAATTATGGAAATCAGCCGTTTTTCTTGAGTTATAAATGATTTAACGATTTTCTTTTGTATTAACTTACCTTGTACTGAGTATTACGTCCTGGTTTCAAGAAAGGTGCACGCATACCAACTACTTCACTGCTCGAAATATTGGAGAAATGCTTCAAGATTTCTCGCATTCCAATCATTTCACCAACCCACTCTTCATAGCCCTTATCCTCAAGACCGGTTTGCAAGGAAATTGTTTCGGTGCCAATTTCATGTCCTTCAAATGCCAAGGTCTGAATTTGATGGTAGTTACTGAAAAGAGTCCATAGAAAGTGATTAAAAACAATTTCTACTAAAAAATAATCTTTTGGTATTTATCAAATGAAAAGCAACTGGCGGTGTATTCTTCACTCCCTTTATTTCTCTGTGAAAGTATGGTCCTCAGCAGGACACTACTATAGACAGCTAATACAAAAATGACCAACTGCGAAACACGATGTCTTTCTAAGCTTTTCAAGTAAATTCATAACAAGCGAACAGGGATGCTTCCTTTCGCTGCCACCCCATATAGTCATTATGTTTCCTCTATATTCAGAGACGATGTTTTTGTGCTGATGTCCACGAGTTAGTTTGCAACTAGCGCAGATTTCAGCGATAAGTAAAGTGGAGTTGCTTCTCTGAATATTACTATAAAGGACGAGTGTATGAGTTTGTATATGGCGCACAGCAATACGGCGTTTGTCGGAAGGATCGCCGCCATCGCTTCTGGTCGTCGTAATCATTGTTACATAGTATCATAGAAGTTGTCCGTCGGACCGTAGTGGCAGGACAAAAAAAAATTGAACTAGATATGTTCGGAAAAGATAACATAGCGAAAGGCTGGCGGCGGCAGACATGCAACGTATTCTCGGAAACCCGCTTAGCTTCGAAACTGTTGTGCAGTACCTACGCTGCTGTTCTGTATAGTCGAGAGTTGAGAGGATTTTGTTGCTTTTTTTTGCGCTCAGCATAGATTCTATCTATAATCTGCATACACGAACGGCACGTATGAAGTTAGCAGTGCCGCCATCTCAATAGTGGTCGAGCGGTTTGTACGTGTCCAAGTTCAGTGATGATGGCCAAAAGCGTTTGTCTATGGTTTTTCGTACAGTACAGTTTGTGACGCGAAAATCACTCCATTAATGGAGATTTGAATACTAAGTAAGTAGCGACTTGTTTGGGTTCGATGAAGCTAGGACTAGTTGTCTTGTTGGTTTGATCACCCTGGCCTTGGTCCCATGTGGAGTTTTCTCCTAATTGTGCTTGTGCTTTAGCTGTAAGCTTTTGATGGTTTGAAGCGATATTCATTTGATGAGTTCAGAAAATTCACTGGAATTTCAGCATATTCCCTTAGATCACTGTTTCCCGCGACTGGTGACCCGTATGTGGTCTGCGGATAACTTTATAGACTGCTTATAAAAAAGTTTATTGTGTTTAATTAAACTTACATGCAAAATTTGGCTTTCAGCCATATCATAGCATTTTAGCCTGGGGAATTCTTTTTGATACTAGATTTGTGATTAAATGAAAAGGTACCCTGTGCACAGACTATAAGTTTAGTTGCTTAAAGCTCGACCTCAGTCTTAATTTTGTAGCTGCGATTTTTGTAAAACAGTGAATTTTGTCTGTACCAATTAATTTTTAAATGTCAGCACAGTCCCCGGGTTAAGCTGACCTTAGCACTTTCTGTATGGACGAACCGGTATCTACTATATCAATATGGATTCTGTCAGGTAACCTGATCACGTATGCCCACATTGGTGTATTTGTTGTCAACTTTGAATCGGTCAGAACCGGTCAACCGGTCGAATCGAGATCAAACATACGAAAATAGATTCAGCCAGGTGACCGAATTAAATATGCTAAAAAAATATTTTTTAAGAAGTATACTTCGGCCAGTTTGAATCGGTAAAAATATGTCAAGGAACCGGTTCAGAGTGCGGTCAGCATACTCAGTTTCGGTATGACAAATCAAATTCAGGAGATTTTTTGCATATTTGAAACAGTAAGCATAGGTAGAAACTCCTCACCCATGTAAACTCTTTCAAAAGCATAATATTCAAGGGAAAAAATTAATTTAAGACTCGGTACTATGTTATCAGACTACCGCTGCTCCTTGATGATGTATTACACAGTTTCCAAAGGTAGCCCAATTGCCCAATATAACGCGGGATTCGCCGTAGCACGCACAGGAGTTCAACCGAACCACCAGTATATTAAATTATCCGAACAACATAGAATGCGGTTCACACAATAAGTATTAAAGCTTGGCGGTATTTTAACGTTATTTATAGATATTATACAACCACGTGCAACAGTTCGGCGTAACCACGAGCAATAAACATGAACGAAAAGAGTTTGATTCTGAAAAAAAGCACGGTAGTTGTTAACAACCTCCAGCCACCTCGAGGCCAACACCTTGATGGGCAAGGACCATGGTCCCCTGGGCACACTCATCCCCGAGGTACACTAAAAGACCAAAGACTTCTCTATAGCAGGTGTGACCCTCCTTCGACCCCCTATTGGTTAAACCTTACGTAGACATTCACACGTGCATATCCCAGGTTTGATGGATCTGTGACTATTCGTCTCCTTAAAGCAGGCTCGTAGCGCTCTCTTCACATCCAGAATGACCCCTTTAGTTTACTGGTCAGCAATACGATTCGGGCCGTGTAGTCGTCAATCCACACTCAACTAGCCCCTTGGAGGCTCGGGTTATGTGAAGCCACCAGCTCGGAAGCTCACACGATTTGCGGATGGTGAACCTCCCCATACCAAGGATCACCGAAATCATGCTCGGCCTGTTTATGATTAACCTCCCGCAATCTATGGGAGGAGGTCAGTCATGCCAAGAGCTACCCGTACATGACTCGGGAGCACGGGAGCGTCATCGCCCGAATGGTCTTTATACAGATACACGCCATGGCATATCAACCATACAAAGGGCCTCACTGCACGGGTGCGTGGTGCCACAACTAACCACCAAATCTGTGTCCCACTACACAGCCGCGCTGTGTCACAGGGACCTGGGGGGAACCCAATGCACAGATAGTGCGCCGATCTTTTGCTCGTGGTTCGAACGAAATGTGAGTGATTTGGTCGAACTGGATTTTGGCTGGTTAAGCTAAGAGCGATGTGTGCAGTTATTTTTATCAACTGTCTTTCCACTTTATTGTTGTGAAAAACAAACCTCGAATAGGTGCAAGCTGTGATTTGAAAGAGCTTAAGCCCTTGTAAAAATCATCCTCAAATTGCCTTTATTGAAAAATTGCGATCCGTACGGATTTATTTTCAGGCTAAGTGGTCTGCGGTCATTATCAGATTGACCTGATTTCGGTATAAAAATCCCTTCTTGTTCCATAGAATAAAATGTATGGTATTCAACCTGTTTTCCAACACAAACTACTCATTCCCATGTTATGCCTGAAACCGAGTTTTCAACACACAAAGGTTTTTGTGTTGTTCAACTTTTAACAGCATGAAACGAGAAAAGTTTAATTGAAGGAGTTTAACTTTTATGTGTTGCATGGGCAACTTCACATCCCGCAGTATCCCCTCTCTCTCACTATTGGTTTTTCCTTGCTCGTTTTGGCCATGCTTCTAGCACACAGTATTCTTATAGTCCGGCAAATCCTGAACCTGAATGTCCATGAAGTTTCGAAATGTAGCCGTTATAGTTATCGTCGTCATAGTCGTCGTCAGTATGTCCAATGTGAATAGTATCCATATTTTTTGAGAAACTGGCAAGAGCAGAACCCATTGTAGCTATTAGACAGCTTTAAAATCAAAACGTTTTATGATGCTTTTGCCTCCACCGCCACCCCCTCTTATGCCTTACGGTTTGCGCTTTCTATTTCCGGACTTTACGAGTATAGACATACGAGGAGTTGTGTAGGACGTCTATACGGGTGTACGTATTCTCGGCGCTGAGTCTTAAGGATATGTATAAGGGACACAATTTTGCAGGCTGAATAGTTTTGAATGTTTTGAAGTTTTGCACACAGAGATTTGCACAGAGATTGTGCGGCAAGAGTTTTGTGCGATAAGGGGTGGGGTGTAAAGGATACTTCTGTTGATGTTTATTTGGTGTACGGATACTTGACGATGAGAGTATTGATAATATCGGGATTTTTATTGGAAACTTTACAAGATTTTATGGACTTTGGTACTTTATAACAAATATGAGGCTTTCTGACATTCCCGAAGTTTGGTTTATGATTGGTATTGTTTTTGCGTGCAAGTGAAGAATGAGTATAATGTATAGAAACTTTGAAACAGGATGTTTGAAAAGATCTTGTTGCAATGGGAACTTTGCCATGTATGGTCAAGATGCAAATGGAAGATAGAACTTTGGAAGGAGATCCGATAAGAAGTTCTGAGAACCAACTAAAATTAATGCCTGTATCGGAACTTTTTTTCATAACATTGTAAGATTCATGTTTAGTTAAATATTGGATGATAGACAATGTAAAGTATGAACGGCGATAAGTTATAAACTTATGCCAGTTTAAGGGAATATATAAAAAATACAAAGGTTTTTTGGTCATTGTACAATAATTCAAAGGACTTCAATTGATGTATCCTTCGAAGATTTTTTCGCAGTAGCGATGGCGTTGCATATAGTCTTCTCAGGAACGACAGCTGGGTTCAGACACGAATCTAATGATGTAAAAATGATCCTTTTAAGTACAGTATGAATTCCGTAAGGTGTTCACTAATAAATCTGTAGTCGGTATCACAATCTTCCCCTTACTCAAATAATTACCAATAAATTTGACGGAGGCAAGAAAAACTATCCCAATACAATTGATTGGCAAGTGGGTTTGCACAGACCTTACTGTCAACACATTTGCTGACTCGTATCTTGGGATGCGCTGGCGAATATGGTTCTTTCTGTAGGCAATGCACTAGTCGGATATTCCCGTATCAACTCGGCAATAGGTACCGGTGTACCACAAGGATCTGTGTCTCTGGTCATTGTCGTTTCATTGGTACCGTGCGTTTACGGAGCATTTGTTAAGCTGTTCGGCCATTAACAAGCAGTGGACAAGATCTGCTATCACAGACGGTTAAAGAGAAGAAGATTGATGTTGCAATTATCTGTGACCAATATAAAAATCTGCGTAGCTCGGTTTGGATAGCAGATAAGGACAACGATGTAGCAATTTGGACCTGCGGACGTTATGGGTTCCAAATAGGTACATCGGAGGGGTTAAACGGAGTGGTCAGAGCAAAGATCAACGGCGTACACGTGTATAGCTGTTACGCGCCAGCACGGCAGAATGATACATATTTTAAGGGTTTTTTGGACGCACCGGTCGGTGCACGACGCGAGTACCCACACTCCCGTGTTAATTGCAGGAGACTTCAACGCATGGGCACGGGAAACCGCAAAGCAAATAAGCGTGGACGGACGCTTTTAGATGGTTTCTCTCGGCTTGACATTGTTATAATGAACTCGGGGAGGGGAACATCAACACATTTAGAAGAGGAAATACGGAGTCCATCATCGACCTCATATTCGTGAGCAGTTTTTTGGTTAGAGCCATGGAGTGGCAAGTTAGCGAGCATTATACGCACAGCGACCATCAGGGAATTTTTTTTCTCAATAGCGGATATATCGCATGTGGGCATAACGACAGTTCCGATAGTGGGATGATCTACGAGGCACTTCGACGAGGCGTCGTTCATGGAAACTCTGTCTGATATAGGTACAGTTAACGGATCAGCGGAACAGAAGGCCTTGGAGTTAACTGCTCAACTATTAGTAGCATGTGACGCCTCCATGTCAAGAAAGAGTTCAATCTCTAATCGGAGAGAAAACTACTGGTGGACCTAAGAGATCGCTAGTAGGCGATACGAATGCTTCAAGACTCGAGGCCTTTGCCAACGCTCGACACAAACGGCAGCCTACAATGATTTGCTCGAGGATTATAAAGCAGCCCGTAGATCCCTAGCAATTAAAAGCAGCAAACAAAACTGCTTCAAACAGTTCTGTGAGGACGCGGACACAAATTAATGGGGAACAGCGTATAGGGTGGTCATGAATAAAATTGGACAGATAGCTCCCCAACCTAAATATCCTGCACTGGTGAGAGATAGTATCTCCACTTTGTTTCCCCAATATGCATTGGAACCTGCGAGACAACCCCTTACACCGAATAGTGGCATCATACCCCCGATTGCCGAGCCCGAACTTCTAAAGGCAGCATACAGACTTAAGGATGGTAAAGCACCAGGTCCTGATAGTGTCTCTAATGGGGAGTTGAAGGCAGCAATTCTGACGATGCCCGGAAAGTTCATTGACGTTTTTGGAACCTGTTTAAATGAACGGACTTTCCCGCAATCATGGAAAAGGCAAAGATTGGTGCTTATTCCCAAACCAAATAAGCCTGCTGGTGAGCCTAACTCTTATCGCCCAATTTGTTTACTCGACACGACGGGAAAAGTGTTCTAAAGAATTATATATAACCGGTTGTCAGAAGTAGTGGAGGAGCAGGGCCGTTTAAAAGAACGCCAATACGGTTTTAGACGAGCGCGGTCTACGGTAGACGCAATAACCATGGTAACTAACATAGCGACGGAATCACTATGTAAAAGGACTTGTTGCGCTGTTGTGACTTGAGACGTCAACAACGCATTCAATTCCGCGAACTGGGAGTGTTTTCACGCCGCTCTGCAAAAGATGAACGTACCCAACTACTTAGGGGCGATAATTAGGAGCTATTTCTCATATCGCGTCTTGAAATATGACACTAGTGAGGGACAAAAAGAATACCTGGTTACTGCAGGAGTACCGCAGGGAACGGTTCTTGGCCCACTTTTATGTACAATACTATCTTGGAGTTCCCTATGCCGAAAGGAGTGACAGTGGTAGGTTTTGCTGACGACATAGCTGTCGTAGCCGTCGCAAGAGACCCGAGGTCGGTCGAAATATACAGGGTGTCCCGCATTGGGTGGTCAATACTGTAAGAGTTGATAGCGCAATTTGTTTCAGGAAGAAAATTAGCAATTCAATCGGAAATTTTTTTACCGTTACCTTGTTATCGCTCTTTTTGTGAAAGTCATCGAAAATCGTGACTTGTCATGCAAAATCATAATTTGCAGCCCTCCTGATGACTTAATCCAAGATTTGATTCCAGTTTCAGAAACTCCATAAAATTTCACAAAAACTGAAGTTTTTCCTGTTGCCAACATTATCGCGACTTCCAAGATACAGTTACTCAAACTTAATAGAAATTTTAAAACAGATTTTTCATCAAAAATTCCAACAGTAATTTCATAACGGTGCTTTATACGTACAACTCTGCAAAGTTGATAAAAGTTGCTTTAACATGTTGGCTTTCCAACGGTATATCACTTTTCATATTTACATTGCGGAGTTTTGGAATTACACATATTGGATGTAAAAAAACAAGGTAATTATTTTCTTGTCGGATTATTCAGGCTGAAATTTTATTAATTTATTTTCTATATTTTACTATTGCAATTTGGAAAACTTGTTAAATAAAAATGAAAATAAAGTTTTAAGTATGAGAAAGAACCAATAAACTAAAAATATTAACTAATGATTAATCGGCTCGGAATAGATATTGTTTTTTTTTAAGTTACCCCATAAATAAAAATATAGGCGAATAAAGTCGGGACTTCTCGCAGGCCACGCAACTGTCCCAAATCTGCCAATCCACTTTCCGGGAAATTCGTATTCCAAATATTCTTTGATAGATCTCGCATTATGAGCGAGGCACCCGTCTATCTGCCATAAATAGCAAAGATTAAATTTTAACTGTTATAAGTACCGTTGCATTTGCGAAAACATGTAAAAAATTTAAAATATCTTACAGTTCTGGTAAAAATAATGTAGCGAGATTCTATCCCGAATTATGATAGCCTTTGTTTGTCTTTTTTCGAGTAAAGGGAAAATTGTTAGCGATTCCACCGAAGCCTTGTTTTTTACCATTCAATGCGTTTTTCCCTAAAATTCTGCAATGTAAATATAAAAAGTGATATACCGTTGGAAAGCCAACATATTGAAGCAACTTTTATCAACTTTGCAGAGCTGTACGTATAAAGCACCGTTATGAAATTACTGTTTAAATTTTCGATGAAAAATCTATTTTAAAATTTCTTCCAAGTTTGAGTAACTGTATCTTGGATGTCGCGATAACGTTGGCAACAGGAAAAACTTCAGTTTTTGTGAAATTTTATGTAGTTTCTGAAACTGAAATCAAATCTTGGATTAAGTCATCAGGAGGGCTGCAAATTATGATTTTGCATGACAAGTCACGATTTTCGATGACTTTCACAAAAAGAGCGATAACAAGGTAACGGTAAAAAAATTTCCGATTGTATTGCTAATTTTTTTCCTGAAACAAATTGCGCTATCAACTCTTACATTATTGACCACCCAATGCGGGACACCCTGCACTCTAAAAAATTTTACTCCAATAATAGGAGGAAACTTTTTTTCCTTCTATTATAGTAGTAAATTTACACCACTATATGAACGAGAGTAATTTTACACTTTACGGTGTAAATATTTACTACAAAATTGGTGTAAATTTGCACACATAAATAAGTAAACTTACTCTTAGACTTAATTAAATTTAAATCAGAAATAAGCAAATTTGCACGAAAAAAATGTAAATTTACACCGGCAAATATGTAAATTTACATCCGGGTTTATAATAATATTTACGGCAGCCCGTTCTTCGGTGTAAATCGTCCTGGAGCTACCCGTTATTGCAACGGCCAAGAGCTGCCACACCCCCTTCTGTTCAAGAGCAAAAAAGCGCTACAACACAACAATAATATGATGCTCACACGAACGCACTTCGGACGGAACAGACTAACTGCACACAGAACAAGTCACTTGTGAGATACAGGAAAATACAATAATGCACAAAAGTCAGTTTTATACAAATGTAGGTGTATTTTTTACACCAAAATTGGTAAATATACACTGAAAATGTGAAGTTACAAAAGAATAAAGTAATGACACATCTTCACACCAAATGTGGCGTAAAATTACACTGAGATAGAGTAATATTGAAAAATCTGTGTAATAGTACACTATTTTGTGGGTATACTAGAAATTTTGTTGAAAAATAAACGTTTACTGTAATTTTGCGAGTAAAAAAGGTGTAAAATTCAACGAGTTTTCGATGTAAAATTCAACCTTGTTTTTACAGTGTGTATACAAGCAAGGCGATAACAATCATCAATCTGTGGCTGGAAATCGGTGGATTATAGCTCGCCGATCAGAAAACTGAAGCCGTTTTGATAAGCAAGCGCAGAAAAAAGTGTAGAGTAGGAGAGTGTGTCATAACCTCTAAACGTGCCGTACTTGGGGGGTTCTGATTGACTTCTTCTTCTTCTTCTTGTAGCGGTGCAGAAAGGAGTGTAGCCTCTGTGCATCTATGTGGGTACGATTTATGGTTCGTCAATGTTTGTGTCCGTGAGGTCTAAGGACAGAAACATAGCTGCTGCGATAGGGTTTTCCCACAGTGATATAGGGGTAAGATCAGTGGGCGCAGCGGGGCATTGAAACAAATGGCCCACATCATGAGGAGTACCATTGCAGTTTGGACAGATGTTTTGGATGTCCGGGTTTATGCGAGAAAGGTACGAATTGAGGCGTGAACAAAAGCCCGACCGAAGTTGAGCTAGTGTTACTCTGGTGGCTCTCGGGAGCCTAATCTCCTCAGGCGAAATTGGTGGTGGGCGCTCTGAGAGGACTCTATTCGCACCTAAACTCGCGATAGACCGATTCACTTCATCAGTGTGGATCGCTGCAATGGCGGCTCGGTATGTAACTTCATCGTAAGGGTCCCGTTTGTATCCCTGAACCTCTCTCTCAAGGTCTCGTAAACCACGCCTGACATGTCGTGGTGGAGGAATTCGGTCCATGAGATGATTATTGGGATGATCCTCACGGTAGCAACCAACAAGATACTGTTTAGAGAGTAGGAGATTGTGATCACGTATTGGCATCAATTTTGTCTCCTGATGTAAGTGATCCTGGGCAGACATCAGAAGGAAACCTGTCGCGATGCGTAGAGCGGCATTTTGGCAGACCTGAACTTTGGTCCAGTTTGTTTCACATAGACTATGTGTCCAAACTGGGGCTGCATAATCAGCGGCCGCTCGACCCACCGCTTTATAGGTAGCTAGCATGGTTTCTTTATCTTTGCCCCAGGTGCTACCAGCTAGAGCTTTTAGGATGTTGTTCCTACTGCGCATTTTTTCACATACTGAAGCTGCATGATTCGCAGACGTCATCATGTTCTCTAGGTGAAGCCCGAGAATTTTAGGATTTTTAACAGTAGGAACAGAATTGTTGCCAATACGTATATCCATCTCCCATCTCATGTCCTCCCACCAAGTGGTTAGAAAAGTCGCAGAGGATTTGGACGCAGAGATGGTGAGGTTTCGGCTTTGGAAAAAAGCCTGTAATTGTCCTAGATAGCGATTAATTCGGAGGCGCATTTCTTCCTTATCATTCCCTGTGGCGAGTACGGTGCAATCGTCAGCATAGGAAATCACCTCGATTCCTTCAGGTGGTGTGGGAAGGCCGGACATGTAGATGTTGAACAGAGTGGGGGAGAGTACCCCTCCCTGTGGAACACCTAATTTGATTTTCCTAAGCTTAGAACGTTTGCCTCGAAACTCGGTGAAGGAGTGCCGACCAGCTAGATAATTGGCAATCCAACGGATCTCTTGTGCAGGAAGATGCATATTCAACAGGTTTGCTAGGAGCATTGAATGATTGACCTTATCGAATGCACTTGATAGGTCTATTGCCACCAGAATAGTTCTGTGACAACGACTGCGTTGATTCAGCCCATCACGAATGCGTGTAGTGATCGCATCGAGGGCAGTGGTGGTACTATGCATCTTCCTGAAGCCATGCTGGTGAGGTTCTAGCTTCGCATGTGCAACAAGAGTGGGGTGAATAAGGGCATCCAGCGTCTTTGCGACAGGAGAAAGTATCGTAATGGGGCGGTAGGATTCCCCGAGATTTGCGCTCTTCCCTGGCTTGAGACAGGGAACAATTCGACCTGTTTTCCAGATTTCAGGGATGGCAAGCGTGGACATCGACAAGTTAAAGGCGGCCGTGAGATACTCAATGGCTGGAAGGTCGAGATGTTTCAACATGGTCATCGAAATGCCATCTGGTCCGAGGGCCTTGGAGTTTTTAGCATTCTCGATGACTTTTTTAACCTGGTCCGCTGTAAAAGATGGTATGGTGTCAACAATCCGGCTGCGAATCCGTCTTCTAATTTTGCGCTTGAGGCCGTCAGACTTGGGATGTTCAATAAATTGTTTATTGAACAGGCTAGCACACTGAAGAGGATCGCAGGTTTTAGTGTTGCCAAATTCGATGGCGTTGTTGCCCTTTTCTTTCCGAGGATTGGAAAGGGCGCGGACGGTAGACCATAATTTGCTGACACCTTCATTGAGGTTACATTCATCGAGGTGCTGATTCCATTTCGCCCTCCTATAGTCTTTAACTTGTCGGTCAATTTCGGAGTTAAGCTCCTGAATTCTGGGATCATCAGGGTGAGCGCGTCTGATCTGATCACGTTCATCGGCTAATCTGGCGGCACTAGTGGGGAAGTTAGGCCGAACTTTCGGGATACGTCCTGCCGGAATAAAACGTGCCGCGGCTGTGGTAATGACGTTCCTAATATTTTTCTCGGCCTCATGAATAGTGATAGGTGATGTTAGCTCGATGAACTTCGCCGACGAGTAAGCTTTGAAACCATCCCAATCGGCTTTCTTGTGATTGACAAACGTTCGCTTCTCAGACTTAGTCATGTTCGCTGGTTTGTCAATCTTTATAATGATTGGGAGGTGATCTGATTTAAGGGTGGTACGTACTTCCCATCGGGAAGCAGCAATTAGGCTGGCACTGACAATAGTTATGTCAGGAGAACTACTGCAAGTGCCCACGACTCTAGTCGGCGAGTCTTCATTAAGTGAACAGAATTCTGAGGCGTCAAGTGATTCGGCGATAGCTATACCCCTGGCATTGTTGTTGAGGTCCGAATGCCAGAGCTCATGGTGCGCGTTAAAGTCGCCAAGGATGACCCTGTGCTCTCCGGAAAGGAGAGGACCAATATCGAAACGATAGCCAGAAGGGCAACTAGAGTGAGGTGGTACATATATATTAAAAATTTCGATATTAGTACTCCCTGATGGAACTGAGATGGCTTGAATTTCCGCCGTACCGTCAGCAACTACATCTAATACACAGTAATGTACGGACTTGTGTATTAGGAAGGCAAGACCACCTCCAGGGTGAGGATCATCCGTGGCGGCCGGTCGATCTTTCCGCAGTATAACATAATCGCTATGGACGCTTAGAGACGAGTTTGCGTGAAGCAACGTCTCTTGGATGGCGGCGATGAGAATTCTGTTTGAACTTAAGAAGTGTGTGATCTCAGCGATTTTCCGGTGAATGCCATTACAGTTAAACTGTAATATAGATAGTGCAGTGAAAACTGCTGGAGGAGGAGGGCCAGGTGTAAGACTGGGTCTGGCATTCCTTATCATATTGTTTGGCGGTGTAGGGGGCAGTGGTGGAGAAGGTGGGCTAGGAGCAGCCCTGGGTTGCCTGGAATTTATACAACCTGGTGCAACATATGCTAAGGAGTGTTGACCTTGTCTTCGTAACCCTGAACACCTAAAGTGAACCCATTCCCTGCAGCAATTACACTGCTTTGATCTGGCATTCGAACCGATACGTTGGTTGCAGACACTACAAATCCATACCTCTGGGCCTGGATTTGTTTCAACACCGGCGCGAATTAGTAAAATTGAGAGCAGCCGCGCCGAGATGTAATGCTCCCAATATGACGAAAAAACACATATATCGTACCCACACATATACACAGACAAACACAACCTTCCTGCATCGAACCTTCAGGGCTCCTGCCGGGGCTCTTGCCAGGAAGGCATATTGGCCGCTTTTGGCCGTTTTGCAGAACAAAACGGGTGTGATCCGCCCCGTAGAGGCAGCTGCCGTAAGACCACTTCTGATTGACTCGAAACTAAGTTTTGGAAAGCACTTAAAGTATGTGGGCGATAAGGCGGCGACTGCCACTTCGGCTCTAGCAAGAATGATGACAAACATATGTGGCCCGAGGACAAGTAGGCGGCTGCTATTGTCGATGGTGGTAACATCAATAATCATATATGCCTCGCCAGTTTGGGCCAATGCAATGCGGGTTGCCAGCAACGCAAAACCAATAAACGTTATCTATCGTAGGTGTGCTTTGAGAGTGTTTTGTGTGTACCGCACCACATCACACGAAGCGGCCTACCTGGTATCTAGAATGATGACCTTGCCAATACTAGTGGAAGAGAGCAAGCTGTACAGCAGTCACTAAGACGTATCACCTGAGTTGGCGTAGAAACATTGAAAGGGTGGAATCAATGAGGAGGTGGCAGATCCGATGGGAGGAGACCTCTACTGGCCGATAGACACATACCCTTATACCAGACATGGCCATGTGAGTTAACCGAAAACACGAGGATACGAATTTTTACAAGACCCAATTGTTAACGGGCCACGGAGGGTACCGACAATTACAAAAGGTAAAAAGACTCTTTATGCAATCAAAAGACTAATAGGGAAAACTTGGGGCTAAAACCACGAATGATTCACTGCATTTACAAAGCCGCGGTCGAACCCCGTCTGCGCTATGGCTCGATAGTCTGGTGGACTAAAACCAAGCAAAAGACAGCTGCTGCGAAGTTGACATCGGTACAAAGACTGGAAAGTATAACCGCCATCCGTGCACCAACTTTAACTCTAGAGAAACTACTTGACCTGTCACCACTAGACCTTACAATCACAGAAGAGGCAATAATGTCAGCGTACAGACTACAATCATCGAACGTGTGGCCACCACTAAAGGTAGGACACTGATTATAGAGATTATTGCAATGGAATGGAACGAAAACCATCTGACAAAGCATATAGTGTGGTACTACACAGATGGGTCGAAGACAGACGAAGGAACAGGGGCAGGAGTTTATACTAAAACCAACAACTAATATCTCCCAGCCCCATCACGCAACTGTCTTCCAGGCAGAACTCAGAGCAATAAACTTTGCAGTAGTGGAGAGTACTCGAAAGGGATATACAAACGAAACCATCTATATTCTCTCCGACAGTGAAGCTGCCATAAAGGCTATTGGATGTTCCAAAACAACCTCTTAATTGGTATGGGAATGCCAACAGAACCTCAAAAACCTAGCAACCCGAAATAGCGTGACTTTGAAATGGGTAAAAGGACATTAGATCGAAGGCATCGAGAAAGCGGATGCCCTCGCAAGATAAAGTTACGAACTATCCTTCACTGGTCCTGAACCTGCAATCCGAATTAGCAAATCCACTGCTAAAACTTTGCCAAACTGTGAGCTGAAGAAAAATTCCAAAATCGATGAAGCGATCAGACACAGCAAGCGTATGCTGGGAGCCAACTGGCAAACCAGCAGTGCCGAAGTTTTAAGCCTCAGCAAAACCTCAGGGCAGTGACAGACCTCATAACCGGTAAATGGACCCTGCGAAAACACCTGCATACAATCGGGATCTACACAAAGTAAACCTGGTTAACTTTCTTCTATTCTAAGCTCTTTGCGAACCTGATAACCTGAAACTCTTTCGCTCTAATGGGGAATACAATAAGCCAACAGGCTGCAGTATTGGGCTTAACCAGCCCAACCCATTATAGTGCCTTATCCATCCATCCATTCTAAGACCCCTTTCAGACCTTTCCTAGTGGGATGAAGCTCAACAAATCAAAGCTATAGAATCAGTGGCATAGAGAGGCACTATAAATAGCTCGAATGTGCTTACCAGACGATTCTTTTGGAGTAACGCGTATATCCAGTTACCCTTGGAAACACCTCGCCTACACTACGCAAGTTTTCATCTGAAAACAAGATCGGAATGGTGGGTTTTCTAAAAACCCATTCTCATATGTTTACTACTGAATATTGTATTCAACAGTAATTTTCCGCTCTCATTCGAAAATTAGCTTGAGTTGCTGTGGGAAAAGTACGTCTTTGATTAATGAAACTTCGGACGAAGCCTTCAAGGTACCTGATATAAGCATTTCAGCTTTCCAGTGTGCATCTATTAGAAATTAGATAAATCACTCCACACACTCACACCATTTACGTATTCATATGATTATTACGTATGCACTTGATGCTAATCGTCCGAAATACAAAATGCAAATACGTTTCCGTCCATATAATCAAAGGGAGAACTCCACACAAACCTTGGAAACATCAATGCAAAACTTCCAGAACGAAAAAAAACACCCTCAGGCGTAACTTTTTACATCCGCAAATTTAACTTGCTCCGGAAATGTGTTTACCTATGACTACGACGACGGCGACGACGCTGAGGTAATTTTATCCATATTGAAGTTATAGTTTAGTCAAGTGACATGTGTTTCTAATGGACTTTTAGGTGACGAAAATACTCGAGCGAAACTTATCCTTTTACTGCAGCAACCAAACCAATCGAACTCCTCTGTTCAGGCATCGCTATAGTCCTTTCTCGGTGTGTAAGGAAGCGGCGCGACATGACACTGTGGCGAAAGTTTTCCAATGGCATTTTTTAAAAGCAAATTTCAATTTATTGGAGAATTCCATTGAAACTCTGTCCGGAAGTCGAATAAGATGGAGAAATTTATTAAAATTCGTTTTTGAAGAGTAGGTAGAGACACCGTACATAGATGGAGGATGGGTAATAATGGGAACGAAAAAGGTTTATAGCATTGTACGAAATTGTTGAGTAGTGTTCTAGCACTATTTGCTCGCAGATTAAAGATTAAGTTGGCACGGTTTCAACTCTTTAAGGCCAAACCAACGGACCATAGCCCGTATTTGCCCATTCAACATCAGCATGCACAGGCAAACTATACTTTCGAGAAATGGACGTATCCAACGACAGCCAAAAAGGGTTGTAGCTAATAAAAATATTAAACAATCGTGGCCAAGCCAAGGCATATTCCACGGCTGGCTCCGGATGTGACATCCGTTTCAGGAGCTCACCCAACCCCGGTCCACCTTCCGTTGGCAGATTTGAACGCCCCCCTTTCCTTCCGTCGTAATATAATATTACTCAGCTCAAACGAAATTATGTATGTGGAATTCTGGCGAAATGCTCACAGAGACTGGTAACATACTGAACCGCTTTTTTGATTGTGAAAGTTTCAGTAATGGATTAAGTCAAACAGCTGTCATGTTCAATATTTTAAGACGTTTACTTGCCATCATGTATACGTGATTTTTGAGTGAGTGCATAGAGAGACAACGACGGACGAATCATTCGGGGAGGAGGATATGATGACGCGTCCTCTGAATCCTGGCAACGTACAATTCAATTGTTGCCAGCAAAAATAAAACTTTAGACGAGTTTTTGTAAAATATATTATAATTTTGAAAATTTCCCTGTAAAAGTTTTCATTACTCACATCAATTTCACAGTTGGCGTAATGCTAGTGTTCATGAAAGTCGAATGAATGAATGAGCAAATGCTTTTTATTATAGGATCGTGACGATATGGAAGTGAAGTCCGTAAATTAAAAAGTTATGTGTAAGTATTAAGGTTAGTAGAGAAATTTGAACAGGATGAATGAAGAATTTGAAAGTGTATGGTAATGGCATGTGGGTGGCAGGAACGTTTGAACGTTTTGAACATTAATTATATCGGAAAGAAGAGAATCTACTTTTTTAGATTCCAAGAAATTCAATCTATCGTCAACATCTTTTTCACCCTTTAAAGATGATGTTATATCAAGGCACTGAGTGTAATGACCAAAAACTTCCCCATCAAATAAAGTTTAATCCTCATGTATAGTTTTTATCTATCGCGGCGATTCAACGGAATAATAAGCTGAATTCACACACAAAGGGACGCAAAGCCACGACCCAGTGCCTCGACCTCTAACCAGACTACTGTTTTTATACCCTATATACCCATAAGATGGTATAGGGTATATTGTTTTTGTTACGCCGATATTATGTAACACCTCAAAGGAGCCACCGGAGGTATGGCAAAGTATATATATAAATGATCAGGGTCAGTCCCTGAATCGAATAAGCCATGTCTGTCTGTCTGTCTGTCCGTGTGTCTGTCTGTTAGCATGATAACTCCCGAAATAATGAAGCTAGCGATTTGAAATTTTGGTCAAATGTTTGTTTTGCTAAAATCTTGGACGGTATTGAAAATGGGCCAAATCGGACCACGGGTTCCCCTACCTCCCATACAAACTACCCCTCCTTGATATTTTAATTCGGCCATAACTTTCGGTAGAATATCGCTATCGACTTGAAATTTTGACCAATGTCTCATTCTGACATATACTTTGAGTTGGTGGAATGTGGGTCCATGTAGGTCCAACTACGCCTACCTCTACTTCCCCTACAAAGTTATATTCAGCCATATCTTTTGATAGAATGTAACGAAAAACTTCAAATTAGTATCAAATGGTAGCCGTTGGATGCCTTGACAAGGTAATAAAGATGTGTCAGGTCCGACTCATCTATCCCTCCCTCCCCCCAAAAAATATGAAATTGAATATTTTGGGTTTTGCGTGCCTTCTAGGTCTGTACATGGGTATAGGGTATACACTCATCGTGCTATTCGCACGATTAGAACTCGGTCTCGTTAGTTATTGCTTTGTCAAAAAAAAAAGCTATGGAGCTGAAGTTCCAATACATACATGCATCCTTTCTCTTATTTCAATACATTGATTACATTTTCTTACCCGTATTGATGTGAGATGAAGAATGTTCCCTTGATTGGGCAGCCATTTGGATTTTCACGCTTATTTCCGAACACTTTCCTGTAATGATCGTAATTATTCAGATTGACGGCTCCATCGAATGTAAGCAAAATCATTTGTGGAATCTGTAAATAGATAAGAATGGTTCAACAGGTTAATTTCGTAATACAAACCATGTTTATATATAATATCCGACCATGAGAGTACAATCTTCGCAAGTTCCGAAATTCGATTTTTGAATTTTGATTTATTTTGATGTAGTTTAGTCAAAGCTGTAGGTACGTCATGGAATAATTTGTGATATTTACATACTTATATAAAAACCAGAGCCCGCATTCTGCAAGGCGACAGCTGTCTGGCGATAGTCTTTTTCGTTATTTTGGGATCATCTAAGGCGACAGTTGTCCACTGTATTTTATATGGATGTCACTTTCAAAACGACAGTCACTTTCATGTAAAATTCACGAAAAGTTCCATAAGAACTCTTGTTCAGACATTAATACTGTGCCAATAACACAATGTGGTACTGCGGAATCAACAATTAACACCAAAACCTTTCTTTAAAAAGTAAATCCCTTTTAAATGAACAAAGCGACAGTGCAATGAAAGTGATGGGTGTCGCCCTTTGGAATCATTTAAGACGATTACATTGTATATGGCGACACATGGTTTTTGTGACAGAGAGAGATATATGTATGTGTGTGATTTTACCTTATACAGGGTGTCCGGGAACTGCTCTGTAAAAAACAAACCTCTTATTCGATTTTGGTGCTGTTAGTTTTATTTTTTAGGTACATTTGTTGGCTATAATAAACATCTTATTTTACTATTCTAGCTAGTGTAGCTTTTGAGATATTGAAGTTTTAGTCGTACAAGAAAATAGTTTTTTCAAAAATCTTCAAATGCCTGTGGCAGCTAAAGGGTTAAGCTAAGGGGTATGTTCAGTACAACTTTTTTGCTGGAAATCACATAAGGAATCACAATCCGGTGCGTTTGTGCGGCAGTTTCGAGACACCCTGTATTTTGAGTCATCAATAGAAACACATTTGAGTAAAATTCGGTTGAAACTGGTGCCCAAATAAAAAAGTTTTTCTTAGAAAAGCCTAATGTGTGGGGGGGGCTTGTATGGCAGCCCCATGACCCCATTGTCCGATTTTACCGATTCAAACATACAAACTGCCTGCAGCAAAAAGAAGCATTGGTGCAAATTTTCAGCTTTATATAGCTTCTAAATAGGATAGACATACAGACGGACAGACGAAGAGACAGACAGACAGACGGACAGACGAACCAAGTCATGCTGATCATATACATACATATGTATGTATACTTTTTATATGGTCGGAGATGCTTTCTTTAATGCATGGGCGTAGCCAGGATATCGGTCAGGGGGGGGGGGGCAAGCCCAAAATTTTTTCAACATCATGATTTTCTTAGTAGTTGAAATTTCTGGTCGCAGAAATATTGTTAGCAAATTTTAGAGTAGCCTGGCTTGTGGTTGGATTGGTGCACAGGGTCATGGATTCCGGACTCACCGTGAACGAATTCATTTTATGGTTTTCAGGTTTGATTTTTGTGTTGCCGGAATCGTTGCATTCAATGAAAGGTGCAATGTTGTGTTGCCTCTATAGCGATTCGCGATTTTTTTAAATGAATGTTATCATTTCCGTGCTAAACCAATATATTTTGGGCTAAAGTGCCCATCATCAGGGTTTCTATTTTCTATTTTTTAAGAACTAAACCACACAAAGGCTTTTGAAACAAATAATGACTATTAATTGGCGGAAAAAAATATATAAAAATAGAGGCAACACAACATTGCACCTTTCATTTTATGGTGTTTTTCGAACTCACGACCTACGTGACGGACTATGATGTCGCTCAGATTGAAAAAAAGTATCCATTTATGGGGATAAATAACATTGCTGGGCGTGCTGTTGATCTCAACACCTTAACAAAACAGCGGTTTAGATCTTGGAAATTGGATGTCACTCTGCGGCCCTAGTTTACTAGTGGACTGCCACGCATGTTATTTCTTTTTTTCTAATTTTAGAGTCAAATTTTTAAAATGGAGATGAGAATCATTTTCTTCTGCATTCTGATTACATTCAACTGGCCTCCAATATCTGCCTTTTAGAGTGTAGTTTCTCTATTTTCAGTGCATTTTTTGCATCTCGGACTGCATACTCCACTTGCGAAATCAGCTTGTTTCGCCTGTCACTTTCATCTTAGCAAAGTAGCGTCGTCAGAATATATTTATAAATCCTTTATTGATTGAAATATGGTTAACGGTTTTAATAAGATTTCCTCTAAATTTATCAAAGTATTAACAGTGGCTAAATTGTATTGCTGTATGATTCAACTAGAAAATAAATTTTGATTTAATAACTTGAAAGACCCGCTCTGTGGCTCACTTGGTTGAGTCGCACTCTACGATGCTAGTAATCTAGAGGTCCGGTGATCGAATCTCGGCGTGGTCTAAAATTTCCGTACATGTGAATGGAAGTGCTTACAACATTATATACACTCCGAAATGATATGCAATGTAACGTTGACTCGAAATTGCCTATAAACGGCTAAGTTAACGCACCACGGCCCCACAAGGGGCTATATGGTACTGAGAAGAAAAAGAAGAACTTGAAAGACACTGAAATATGAGACCCGTTCTTTACAAGGTCCTTAACCCTGGAAGGTCATGCTTATTTTTAGTTCGTAAAGGTCATGTTTCGTCGATTCGACGACGCTCTACTTTGACGCCTCATACAAATCACCCTTTCTCAAAATATTTATAAAATTTGACAGATTTTCAATCGTTAATTTATTTAAAATGGAAGAACATCGATTTTGGAGCCGATTTTTAAGAGTTCGTAATGCAATCTTCCTAAACTGAGGAAGAATTTTGAGCCATTTTCCTGATTTGTCCTATTTTTGTCCTAGTAAATATTTTTTCCATAATTTTTGAACAAATTGGTCCCACATTTCAAAAATAAACATATTTGTTACGAGCTAGTTGTATGGACACAGACTTATCGTCGAATCGACAACCAGCCATAAGAAATACTGGAGTTCTAAAAGTTACACAAAGTTCATCCTTCGTCGTTTCGACGACGCCAATTTCCAAAAATTCAACTTACCCTGCTTACTTCGTCTAGCCGCAATGTACATCGGCACGGTAAGTGCTGTACGAAAACTCAGCTTCAAATAATGAGAATTGTCGCGAAAAATGGGATAAATTTGATGATGCGTAGTCGATTCGACAAAGCATAACCTTCCATGGCTAATAAAGCAAAGCTGTATACCAGTTGTCACCCTTTCAGATGAAAATAAGTTGAATTCCACTAACTTCCCGAAGGGACCTAACGGTTGAAATTGTGTACTCCAGCTCAGAGCCCATGAAATGAAACAGGAAATATGGGATCCACGCAGCCACAGTAGCACACTCACAAGTGAAATGTGTGTGCTAGTACGCAGCCTCCGTCAGTTAGGAGAGGCCACTCGCTGTCATCTATTTGTATGCGCCTCCTGACTGCAAACTGTCCCAATCATGGCTTCTCCTGCAGCACTTAGAAAGGTAAAGAAGGCAATGTTGTATAGTGCAGCGATTTTTTTTTTGCTATATCGATAAGGATTTTTTACCATCTTCATCGACCAGGGGGGCGACCGCCCCTCCCTGCCCCCCCCCCTGGCTACGACCATGCTTTAATGCGTTACAAACTTCATGACAAAGTTAATATTACCCTTTTTTTGTTTCAAATGTCATAATCCGTGATTTTCTTCAAAAACACACAAAAATCCAAACATCTCAGTAACCACTGAAAATCGGGACGACATTTATACCTTCATTTTTAACATTTTGACCCTAATATGTTTTAGGGATTACGTCGAGTTGTATTACTAATAACTGGAAAATGTGGGCATCCTGTCATCCATAGGCGAATGAAGCACCATACTCTTTTATAAAATAATGTTACAGTTGGTAGATGGAACTATAGTGTAATTCTGTAATACATTGAAATTGAAAACAAACAATTCTAAACCCAGCTTCAAGTTTGGCTATGTTTAGGCGGCAAAGGTGAGTTCTACAAAACGTGAAAGGTTACCCAATAACCCACCAACTCACAAATCAGGAGAAATAAGACAATTAGGCGCAAACATTTTAAGTTTTTTTTTAGCTTTAAGCGAAGACTCTATTTTCCAAATTATGTTTTAGTGATATCAACCAGTCTCACGAAACACAACAACACAGCATGCAAACAAGCATCGTCCCGCTAGCCCACACGCAGAACTACAACAACGAGCAGCATGTGCTATCCACTCAACAGGGTCGAGCAGTTATAAAACGCGAGCCACATAACGATTCCGTAGTATTCTAGTTTTGGCATCGAAACAGATACTGCAGCTCAGGAACAAGAGTCGAATCGCCATCCACGTGAGCATCGAATGCGTATAAACCTAGACCAATTCGGCACCGTTTGAACATTATAATCTTTTTTTTACTATTGTATTAACATTGAAGTATTTAACTATAAAATTAGGCATAAGATATTGCTAAATTGTTTCATCACAAGAAGCACACTGCAGAATAAACGTGGCCATTTAATCTATCATTATAAATCGCTACTCAAGGTCTGGCCAGCGAAAGAACGTTATATTAATATTGGCAGACAAACTTGGTGCCAAGAAATTTTTCGGTGAGAAAATGCACTTAAAGATATTGTCCTTTTCCATGCATTCGGATTCGAACGAAATACATTTTCACATAACATCGCCACGAATAAAAAATTTTTGGTAATTTAAAAAAAATATTGTTCTTTCAAAATCAAAACATATAAGTATGGACTTGGGTTGGCCAAGTACATGCTGCTATTTTGCTGAAAACCAACTGAGAGCAGCGAGTTCCATTCGTATTTGCTACCATGTAAAATTTATACAATTCAATCTAATCCCGAATTGCATTCTCTCTATACAAACATTTAGAATGCATCCCCACAAAGTAGTAACTTCCCTTCATAGTATACTTTCCCAATATGTTCTTGTACACTTGAACAACTTCTAACTTTGTTATACTTAACCGTTTAATTAACTACCATCTTTCGTTCAGAAAAGTTTATTTTCAACTCAATGTTAAGCAGGAAAGAATGCTGTAAAAGGAAATTTCGATTTCGTTTTCAATGGACATTCGTTCGTGTTCGTTGTTGGTGCTTGACTCAACTTGACTTCATTCAACTGTCGACAGAGTTGACATGGGGAGTGAGGCCAGTATAGTAAAGAAACTGACCGGAACGTTAAATGGCTAGCAGCAGCATGCGTTGTTGTAAAAACTGAAATCCTTTTTATTTCCTCCGAAATGTTATCGAAGAAAACATTCTCTTATGTTTACCGTGTCCGGTGTTGTAAGATACTAGAGTTGAAAAAAAGGAGCGCTTGGATGTGTTTTTGTGCACACGTGTAACACGAGGGACATGTCTTGGGGTTGGATATGAATGAGATTGTTTTCGACGTTTGATAGTTGGAGGTTCCTATATATGTACATATGTATGTGTACGAAGGTAATGTCAAGGGAAATATCTTAACCAATTTTACAAACTTTAAAGTTCGACATTTAATATAGTGATATTTGAAATTTAATAAACAAGTAGCAAGAGACTACTTGATCATATTCTCTGCCCAAATGCTCAATCAAAATCGTAACCAGTTTAAATCAAAGAGAATTGCACCCAGCTATAACATCCTTGCAAGTTCCAAAGACCAAAGGTAGTCATTTTATATTTCTCAGTAAAATAATAAGCCTTGATATGAATAAAGTATGCATTGATATTACATTTCCTATAAAGCCGCCCTCAATTTGATTTTACTCGGCCTGTGAAAATGCGATATTCACCTGCTGAGCATAATGTCATTCAATATTGCTATTCCTAATACCGAATAGGCAATGATTTTCCAACAGGAAGTCTCACTGCACATATTTTGAATTTTGCAAATTCATGGAAATGCGACTGAATCTGACCATCAAAGAGAAACTGATTTTCAAATTGTACATATCCGTGTTTGCTTAGAAATATCATTCCATGATGTTGAGTTTATCACATTGTATGGTGCATACATAGATTGGTAACTGAAAATACTTTCTCAGAACTCTATGTATGGTGCATTTAATACCGATACCCCTTTGGGTTTCATGAAATTGTCCCATAGGGACCTGTTGTTTCCAGCGATACTAAAAGTTTAAGTCAGTCTTTGTTTCTTGAAAATTGCTAGTGTGGTCGATTATGTCCTTTTCCGATACGTCCTGAAAACTCATCTTCCTTTTAAAATCTTTTGTTTTACTTTTCATCAGTTTGACAATTTATTGCTCTACTTTAACTAGTTTTCGACGAATGAAAATTTATTTCTGACTCAAGCTCAGGATATAGTGTAAGATTACTACCACTACTACCAGTTACTACGTAATACACGGTTTGGTGAATAGAAAATGGTTGTTTCTTGTTTGTATGAAAAGATGTGGACGGATAAACTTGTAACTTTATAGTGTTTTGATTTCAACAAGAGAATGTAAGACAAACTAGTTTAACATTGAAAAGCTTAATCTTGTGGCTGAAATAGAGCTCCCGGAACTATTCAGTGAACGTACTATTATAGTGGGAGTGAATTGACCTGCAGAAGAATATGGAAGTTTGGCTTTACTTGAAGGATTGCAGGGGTTGTGAAAGAGATTAGATTGAAGCTTAGACCAATAAATTGAGTATTATGTATTATAAAAGTGAATAGCTGAATGCAGTGATTAGAGGTTGACTTTGAAGGTTCAAAACGACTGAAAAAATAGATAACACATCATTCCATAAGTATGTACACGTCATAGCTGCATTTTGCTCTGAAGTGCCGATTGTCAAATTCTGTATAAAAGTTTCCTAAAGTTCGGTTAATTTGTATGCTCTTTGCGGAGGCTATCTGAAATACTGCGGGTCGTTCCGTGAAAGATTGGGACATTGTAACGTAACAAAAACGCAACGAAGCTTAAAATCGATCTTCCCCAGTGGTTCGATCTTTACATTTTTACTTTAAATTTGGTATACATTATCCTTTGAAGGCCATCAACTTCCTTATGGTATTGGCACTTATTATGTGAAATATGTACCTGGGCACAAAAGGTCCTTTTTCTGTGGGAGTCACTATAGTCGATATGGATACGATATGGATATCAAAATACAGGATTCGTTGAGACGAGTCCTCCAATATGACCACAAGTTAATTTTGAGTTTTCAAAAAAGGATATCACCACTAAAAAGGGAATTTTTCTACTATAGGAAACAGAGTATTGGCATAATGGGTGTCGGTCGAAAGGCGTTGTTTGGGGCAATGTATGTGATCTTTTAAAGGATTTTTGGACTTGTGGAGTGACAGGATAACGGTGGAAACTCGTTTAAATGAACGTACCTTTGAATACAACGTTCACTGAGCATTAACATAACGAAATATATTAGAATATTAGAAAATAAACTACCTTATTATATGTAAAACAACACCCTTTTTAGTACGTACAGTATAATCGACACCAAAATAAAAAAAAAAATTATTGAGAAAATTATTAAAAAGAAAAAAATCTCAATTCTTCAGGAGGTTCGAAACCTCGTCCAACCCTATCTACTCAACTTGCCACTCAATTGACTCGGCTATGCTGGCTCATATCGAAGATAATAGCTTTAGCATAATATCATCTCCCAGTCTTTTGTTCGTCCATTTCGAATCTGGTAATTCGTGCACATAACAATCGAAGCACAGAACAGTATGGTTAGGAGGAGAAGTGCAAGGGACAAATGATATTGGGTGCACAGAACGGAAATGTACCAATAAAAGATCGAGTGCTGATATTGCTAAGGCTATTTACAGTGACTCATAGTCAAAGTGAGCTACCCTACTTCTCTTATCAGTACCGTATAGCCCCATGTGGGGCTATAGTGCGTTAACTCAGCCGTTGATAGGCAATTTCCAGGCAAAGTTACAGTGCATATCATTTCGGAGTGTAATGTTGCAAGCACTATAATATTTCCTATCCGCGCATGTACAGAAATTTCCGACCACGCCGAGATTCGATCTTCGAACCTCAAGTGAGCCACAGAGCGGGTCAGCCGGGTCAGAGCCACCCTACTAGAAAAAGTAAAATTCAAAATTATCTCATTAAATACTTTTCGGACAAACAAATTTTGGTTATTCGAATTCTCAGGAATACGTCTACTTCCAATCCAGTATGCATTATCAGTGTTTGATCCCATGTACAGTTGTAGAAACCGTTAAAAATCAAACCAGTACCGAATTTCATGCCACAATGAAAGTCAGCCACCTAATTGAATTTGTTATTTTAAAGGTAAACATTTTCCGGAATCTAATTTTTTTGATAGACTTAGGGCCGGATGTACAATCATGGTTTAACTCACCGTTTAGTTAACTGTAGTTTAATTTTAAACTCCGTTTAAATAATTTGGGAAAATTACACTATGCGTTAATTGAAAATCCTGACTAAGCAGCAATTTAATTTTTGTTTTAAATCAATAGCTTCCGTTAGCAACTGGATATTTCCGGATAGTAACTATGAATATTTTTAATTTTAAAATAAAATTGGCCTAATGAAAATTCATGGTTTAACTGACTGTTGTAGCTTTAGCTAAACTCCGTTTAAGGAAATTGACAAACACTTAAACGGTCGTTTAAACTGCAGTTTAGCGTGAAAAATTAAACGGTCGTCGTTGGCCGTTTAACTCATGGGTTTTAGCCAAAGAAAAATAAACCAAAATAAGGATATCGGGTGGCAAAGAGCATAAATTTCTGAATTTTTGCTGGGGGTGGCCCTGTGATTATGGGAAAAAATTCTGACTGGTAGGGGACCTCCTACATGGGGAAAAGATAAATTGAAAACTTGACAGGATGCCGTAGGATCATTTTACAATATGACACTTTGCGGCAATATGGTGAGTGATCATATTGATGATATACATACATATGATTGATATTGATTTTTTATCTAACTGCATTACGGGAGCTTATATCTTCATAATTGGCTGATGAGGTGGCTATCCGAAGTTGGGTTAGTTTTTTGAATAGAGACATAGAAAGCAAGGACACGACATAATCCACCGCACTTTCTTTAGGTTTATCTGCTCAGTTGGTAGTAGCATATCAAAAATGGCACCTTTTTTTATGCTTTTATATGCGATAATTAGAGCAGAAGGTCTTCCTTATAATTAACTTTACCAAAAATTATCGAAAATCTTATCGCTTGTTGATGCGTTTGATGTAGACATATTCAGATTAGCAGGGTTAGATTTTGCTGAACTACGGAGGAGAGGGGTTGTTCGGCAGGAAAACTGGATTCCAAATTCGATCTATAAGCTTAATCGAACGTTTTCAGCCATACAAAACCTTACATAAAAGTTTTTGCAAATTTTTGCTACAGGCGCGTATGACCGTATGTTGGACTAGCCTGAGCTTGGAAGGTCGCCAATGTAGGTACTTGCTACCAAAACCAGCTCAATCAGATAAAAACTATGACATCTTCCATACAAAATGATACATCACGACAATATGTTCAACAGTACGCGTAGATTAATAAAACGCACTGAAAGAAGGTATCCTTAGTTAAGCACTTTGGTCAAGCCTTGAAATCAAACTCTTTGTTTCGTCCTAGTAAAAAAAAGAAAATGCAGCAGGAAATCTGAACAAAAGTTGTCAATTTTCAATATCACTAGATACCAGCATGAAATTGGGACAGTGAAAAATACTCTTTTTATGAACAAGAAGCGAGTTAATTGTTTTCGAATCAGGTCATAATTATAAAAATTATATTTGCCTAAAAAACTATTTCATACTGCTATTTGTTTAGTTTCAACTTCTAATTTAAATCCGAAGTAGAAAATACAGTCAAACCTGTTAATCGGACCACTCTATAATCGGACCACCTTCTAATTGGACCACCCTTGGTCATTTTTATTTGGTTTTTCATACAAAATAACCTTTATAAACGGACCACCTCTTAATCGGACCATGGACCACAATCGGCGACTCCAATTGGATGGATCAGTACTAGACGTACCTCCACAATCGGACCAACCACTGGATAAATCTCCAAAATCGGACCAAAACTTCAAATTGATTACTTACTTGAGCAGTACGAGGTAAAATTCACCACACTTTACGGAGTACTTCCTAGCATGGCAAGATATTTTGTTGTTCACAAAAAAAATCTTAGAAATTTCGTTACTACAATTATTTCGTTAGACAGCATCAACCATTGCATCAGTGTTGGGTGCGACAATTCTGGACTTTCTGCGACAAGAAGATACAAGTGAACCATGACTTTGATTATAGAAATGCTTTGCAGAATATTGAAGAATATTCAAAATTTCGGTGGAACTGAGGGAGAATTTATAATAAGGAAGCTGGTTAACAATATCACAAAGCAGTTACTCCGTTGAGCGGTTTCAAAACATTAATTGCGTAAGGCATAGGTGACCATTGTACAATGTTCATGAATAACGTTCATCAATTATTTCCTTAATTTCATGCACTTTTCTAGCATCCCTTAGTAATCGGACCACCTGCTAATCGGACCAAATTTGATCGGTCCCGTCAGTGGTCCGATTAGACAGGTTTGACGTATTTGTATTTTGCTTTGCCTATTAATTTATATTGTTACGTTACGTCGCCAGTTCACGCTACAGTAGAACTTGCCATAGACGAACACCGCATTGGGGGATGGAATATAAAGTCTCCGGACGTGCTCTGCGCTATATATGTATATTTACAGCTCCGACCGGTTCGCTAATTATTTGTATTTTTTGTTCTCGTTTAAGGCAAATTATTATTTTGAAGGATCTCTTACTTAAATATATTAAAATATAAAATATAATCAGTAGACGAGAGGACTCGATTGGGCGATGTTCGTCTGCGACGTTTTTTACTGGTCCAGTTTTAAATCTTTGAAGCTACCAAGTTATATAAGAACAGAAGGAAAAGAAAGATGGAGCTGGAATTGAAACCGCACCCAAAAAGCAAAGTTACAAAAATGATGTCTAGCAGCAGACCGAATCGAAACATAAGTTATATAGTCAAGCCCGAAAGAAACCTAAATTTTGCCCCGCCAGAAATTAGTTTTGGTTTGGTTTTTTTTTCGAGTTATGATCTGAGTATTACATTTTCTTCAATTGGCCTTAAAATGCTTTCTTTGGAATATAATTCTTTAACATTACAATTTAAAAGTCAATTTTTTGCCAGCTCGTTTAGTGAGAAAAATATTGCATTCGTTTCTGGCCATGGGAGTGTCAGAACTTTTTCTTTGCATGATATATAAGAAAAATTGGGTGAAAATAAAAGTTAAGATATGTGTCCGTTTAGGCAAGTTCGACTGTACTCGTACACATGTTTCCATAGAAACCTTCGTTGTTTACAATTGAGAGAAATTTAGTTAAACCACTGTTTTTTTAATAATAAGGGATTCACACTGTTGAAAAAATTGATCAAAATCTAAATTTAATTAACAGTTTTCCCATATTGTAATGCAACTTTAATAATTGAAGTGTACTCTATAATACATTTTGAGTTTAGTGACATAGGACTCAAACCCATCTACTGCGGTTTTGACTGAGTTAATTTATGCCAAATATGATTTGATTTTAGTGTGAACCAGCTATAAGGATAATTCGTAGTTAAACGGCTGTTTAACTCTTTGTACACATTATTTAACCGTCGACGGTTTAACTGACAACCATTAGTTAAACCATGATTGTACATCCGGCCCTTAATAGATTTTCCGCCAGTCGCGTATTTTTATTCAAAAACTAAGGATGGGTAGACAGACAGGTATAGAAATCCGCCGATTGATAGTAAAATACCATCAAGAAGGGAAATCTTAGAGAGAGATAGCCCTATTGGTACAAAAAAAAACGCGGAACAGTGCAACACATTATTCACCGGTTTTCCAGAGACGGAAGGATAACAAATAAGCAAAAACGAGGTAATAGAAAGGCATTTACAGCGAGAGATGAGGCCTTTTTTGTCCCTGAGATTAAAAAGAATTCTCATCTAAGTGCCCCACAATTGACCGCAAAAATCAAAAATCAACTAAATGTTGATGTACATCCTGAAACCGTAAGGAGGAGTCTCAGGAGGCCAGGAATCAACGGACGAGTAGCTCGGAAGAAGCTGAATGTTATCGCAGCTAACAAAAAAAAATCGGTTGGAGTTTGCTAATAAATACGTTAATAAGGACATGCATTTTTGGCAAAAGGTATTCAAGTAAATCTGCTAATTTTTACAAAGTATTAGGATGTGTTTTATTTAGGTGGCTCAAATTCAATGTGAAATCTTTTTTCGACTCTTTTTAGATTTATTGTTATTTTTTCTTGTTAATAATTGTGTCACTTGTGAATAGTGGGTTAACTCCAAATTATGGCATTTCGGGAAATCGAAGTTGATTGTTTGCACTGTTTTCCAAAATCTACAAATATGTATTGACCCAATTGGTGGTAATAAAAAAATTGGAAATTTTGTGGGCTTCACGATGGCGAATTTTTATACCCTTCACATCGGGCGTAAAAGTGCGATAAACCTTGACCAAAAAAATCAATGCCTAGAAAAAATCACATGAGACTTAACAATGCATATATTTTTTGATCAGCTAAAGTCGATAGAGCGATGATAATCCTAAAAACAATCCACTTAAAAAAAAACTTCCGACTTCTACAGCGATTCTTTTATTCAATACTAAAGTGTTATTTTCCGAAAGAAATCATGAACTAAATTTTGAATCTGTTTTTATATCAAACATCATTAAACATTTTTGCATTAAAGATGAAGAACAGCTTGGGTAAATTTGCATCAATTTCCAAGATTCCAACCTGATATTCAGTCCGCAGTTCGTGCGGAAAGATAGAAACCACATCCCCAAAAGTACGTACGATAATTTTTAACGAACAAATGTTTTGTGATTCAATCTTAACCTACTTAACTTTACATATCCCTAACAAGACGAAACCCCCTTTCTGAAAACATATGAAACCAAACGAATAGAATCGCTATAGAAGTCGGAAGTTTTTTTTTATAAGTGGATTTCTTTTTGAGGATTGAAATGAACTTTAACACAATTGTGTGCTAAAGAAATTTATGTTACAACGTCAACTACGAAAACGGGTGAAAATGGAAAACTGTGTCATAGTCCACATATTCACGGCGAATCCGTGGATTTGAGTCCATTTTAATGGATTGTCGTTCCGTCAAAAGCTAAATCCGAAAATTTATTAAAATGAACTCGAATCTACGGATTGGATTCACCCATAGGGTTTTATACCCTTCGCTCATAGAGTGAAAGGGTATATTAACTTTGTCATGAAGTTTGTAACGCATTGAAGGAAGCATCTCCGACCATATAAAAAGTATATATATATGATCAGCATGACGAGATGAGTCGATTGGACGATGTCCGTCTGTCTGTCTGTCTGTCTGTCTGTCCGTCTGTCACGTCTGTTGCAGCGGGTTTTTCTCGGCCACTATAAAAGCTACGGAGCTGAAAATTTGCACGCGTGCTTATTATTGTTGCAGGCTGTTTGTGTGTTTGAATCACCGAAATTGGATCACTGGGTCATGGGACTGCCATTCAAACGTAGCCCCCCAATTTAAGTTCTTCTAGGAAAAACGTTTTTATTTGTGCACCAATTTCAACGAAATTTCACACAAATGTGTTTTTCTTGATGACACAAAACATATCTAAGAATGGATTAAATCGGATAATGGGGTCATGGGGCTGCCATACAAACCTAACCCCCCAAATTAGGTTGTTCTAAGAAAAACTTTTTTAATTGTGCACCAATTTCTACCAAATTACACACAAACGTGTTTCTCTTAAGGACACAAAACATATCTAAGAATTAATCAAATCGCACCATGGCGTCATGGGGCTGCAATACAAACCCAACAACCCCAAATTAGGTTCTTTTAAGAAAAACTGTTTTATTTGTCCACAAATTTCAACCAAATTTCACACAAATGTGTTTCTCTTGATATCACAACGCATTTTTAAGAATGGATCAACTCGGATAATGGGGTTATGGGGCTGCCATACGAACCTAACCCCCCAAAATAAGGTTCTTCTAAGAAAAACTCTTTTATTTGTGCACCAATTTCAACCAAATTTACACACAAACGTGTTTCTCTTAATGGCACAAAACATACCTAAGAATGGGTCAAATCTGACCATGGGGTGGCCATACAAACCCGACCCCCATTTTGGCTCTTCTAAGAAACATTTTTTGCACTAATTTCACAAAACCTTGAATTAATGTGACTTTACCAAAGCAAATTTCGGCCGCGCCCGAAATTAGCCTCGCGCCCGGGGGTTGGCGAGCGTAGCGAGCAGGGGGCGAAGCCCCCTAGTTTTTTATAAAATTATCATAATTGGCGTAAATATGTTTCTACCCAAAAACTTAACTAACGCTTGTAATTGGAACACCATGTCATAGACATGGGCCTTTTATCTTTAGATGTGTCACATAAATAAATTTCATTTTTCAATAATTTCAGTACCTAAATAATACCTTATAACCTGAATGAACTTTCTGAAAAAATACAAACACCATCGTAATTTCAACGCAAACTAATCGACCTAGCAGAGATTCTAGGCCGTACACACACGGTGAATCCTAGGATTCTAATCCATGGATTTTATAAGTTGTTTTCTCAATTTAAATTAGGGTATTTGCTGATTTTGTTTGTTTATTGTTAATAGATTTGTATATTATGTTGTATTCCGCAATTCCCAAATAAGATTTACCATGGATCCTTTTATCGAAGCTTTTACAGTTTTTAAGTTAATCATTGACTTTTAAAGTATTTAACAAATTTGTACAGTGTGTATTGTATATAATTTAAAAAAATAAATATTCGCTTTGAATAGTAGGAGCTCTATTGTGACTGTGAATTTACCCTCCGAAAAAATCATTGTTGTTTATACGTTATAATGAAAACAAAGCTAAACAAAAACACTTATAACATTTACGGAGTTCTCAAAATTGTATAAATTGTATCAACATTCCTGTCCATGTCGAAAATGTTATATCCAATTCTTCAGAGCAAACATTTGCCTGAGGACTTTCTGACGTAATGTTTGATTTTATCCGTTCCGTAAGGAACAATGGCCGATTTTTTTTACATGGGGGGCAGGTTTGCTAACCCAGACGCGCGCAAAAAAAAACTATCGAGGATTGCATCCAGGCTAAATTTCAAAATGTCACGTAGGCATTGCCATTAATTTCAAAACATTGCTCAAAAATATTAAAGCCCCGTTTTCACTTTACAAACGCAAAAGTTTAAATGTAATTTTTTTAATGAAAACATATTTTCTATGTAGGAATCATAATTTTGTGAGAATAAGGAGGTTTTCACACTTACGCCAGATTACGTAATCTGCGGAACCTAATCAGGCAAATCAAGCTGTGGTGAATTTGGTGTTCATACTATGTTTTTCTTAATCTAGTAATTTTGACGTTCAAAAATATTAAATTAGTGATTTGTCAAACGTCACATGCAGTTTTAACGGCGAACAATTTATTACATTTAAGTTTTCTAATTCACTTTCAGTAATATTAAATAAAAGTGTGGTTTATTAATTTTGTAACTATGTACATATTCGTTTCCCAATAAATAAAGTAATGTGCTTACAATAAATATACTTATTGTCAATATTGATAGGCCAAGAAGATCTTTTAATCGCAAATTAGAGGTGGTGTATTAGAAACAGATTTTAGGCCCACAACGGTAATCACAAGTAAATATGCACATCCGAGGCTCTGAATTATATCCGTTTGTAAATTTCGAAATCACAATAAGAATCAAAAGCTCAATCAAAAAAAGATCCTTTATTTGTTTATATCAAAAATTATCGTATTATATTTTAAAACAACATCCTTTTGGATTGAGCTTGAAATAGAGGAACAAGATAATTGCATTCCGTATAGATAATGTAATGTGGCGCTTAATTTTGGACCGATTGCCAAGTTCGGTGAATCTGGAGTATAATAAAAGAAAATTAAAACAATGTGTATTTATTCCATCGTACAAATTCATAATTACGTACCATTATGCCCTCCTCCTCAATTTTGGACTGTACGTTTCTTCCAAGAGTTGACGCGGTTTATTTTTTTGCCAATCGTTGACGTCAAAAATTCCATTTGATTTTCACGTTTGGCATTAAAAGTGTCATTTGTGACATAAAAAATGAATTAAATTTCACCTCAGTAGCATGGTGAATAAAATAAAGTCGTTCTGTGTACTTGATTTGCAGTAGTCAGATTACGTAATCTGTAGCTTGATCAGGCCCCAGATTACGTAATTTGTCGCAGATTACGTAATCAGACGTAACTGTGAAAACCTCCTAAGAATTCGACGAACAACATTTTTAACATGAATTTACAAACAAAAACTATTTTTTTTGCCACACTTGTGTGTTGCATATAAACTATACCTTAGAACTTTTAATTTGAAAATTTAATTTTAGCTAGTCATTGGAAAACGTACTAGAAAACAATTGGGATTGCATACATTTAGGCAAGTTTTGGAAAGCTTATTAAAAGTGAATAGCAATATAATTTCTAACCTGAATAAAGTCACAGGTTAGCGTTTGTATGAAAAAAAAAACCCGCCATATTGATTTATAAAAATCAAAGTTTCCTTCAAGCTACTACTTTCGAAGTGGAGGTTTCTATGGAAGTTCTGCCAACTGATTTTTCACTAGTGACACAGTATAAAATAAGACAATTCTCAAACACATTAAATAAAAGACTGACGTTTAGCAAATAAAATAATATAAAATACAATTTAGTTTGATTTCGTTTTTATTGGTTTTCCTAGGATTTTCTTTTGTTACTCAAGGTGGCTCACTTTGACTGTGACTCACTTTACATCGATAAGAGCGAACATAGCTGAGCCGATTGTGTGACTGTTTGGGTTGGTGTTGGATATATTGGAGAAGGTTTCGAGTCCAAAAAATTCCGATTCGTTTTTCTATTTAAAAAATTTCAAATACATTTTGTTTTATTTTTGTGACCATTATACTGTACATTCTAAAATGCGTGTTGTTTTAATGTAAGGAATATTTTTTCGACAAAACAAAAAAGGCTTTAAACTGGAATCCACAGGACTCCGGAGCAAGACGCCGTGTTGGGCGGCCAAGGATCACATGGAGAAGATCGGTAATTAGCGAAGCGAAAACGCTAAACCTTAAATGGGCGCAGCTAGCGCCGTTGACACAGAACAGAACGAGGTGGAGAGTAGGCGTAGTTAATACCATATGCCCGACAAGGGGTTGACAGGAACTAGAGAGAGAGATTTTCGATTTATTCTGTTTATGGTGTTGTCGTTTTGATGCTATCGAGATTAAGGAGGCTAACAAGACGACTCTTTAACAGAGCTAAAAGGACAGGGGAGTGGGACACGTATCGCTCCCAACTTAATGAATACAACAGGAAAATCAAGTCTGCCAAATCGAACTCGTGGAGGAAATTCTGTGAAGGTCTCGAATGCACTAACACAGCTGCTAGAATTCATCGAGTTATGGATTAAAAGGACACTGAACACATCGGTACCTTAAAGCACCCTGATGGGCGCCACACTAATGATGACTTGACAACGGCCGAGTTACTCCTTAACACCCACTTTCCGGGATGCCAAAAACTGAGGAGTGATTGGCTTTCAAATGAGGACAGTCTGCACAGAGCTAATTCTTCAGACTGGAGAACATCTAGACTAATCTTTACACAATATAAAATAAATGGGCTATAGGCTCGTTCGAGCCTTTTAAATCCGCCAGCACCGACGGGATTTTTCCGGCTCTCCTTGAAAAGGGTCTGGAGCTCCTAACTCCATATCTCTTGAGTATTTTCAGAAGCAGCTTTGCGCTGGGCTACATCCCGCGCTCATGGAGACTTGCGCAACTAGTCTTCATTCCTAAAATGGGAAACTGGCCCAAGGACGATCCCAAATCTTACAGACCAATCTTCATGCTCAAATCAATGGAAAAAATCATTGATGAGCACATCAGAAAAACCACGCTGAATAGTAACCCGCTACACAAAAGGCAGTTCGCTTATCAACCAGGTGAATCCACAGAATCCGCGCTCCACAGCCTTGCAGGAGAGATCGAAAGGACCTTTGAGGCCAAAAATACCGCGCTAGCTGCATTCTTGGACAATGAAGGGGCATTCGACAATACTGCCTTCGATGCAATTGAAAGAGCGCTGAGAAGTAAAATGGTATAGGAAATACGACTATAGGATGGATTAGTAGAATGCTCTCCTCCAGAAAAGTCGTCTGCCACATCAACGAGCTGACTATCCGTGCTAAGGTTACTAGAGGCTGCCCACAAGGGGGCGTACTTTCGCCCCTCCTGTGGTGCCTGGTTGCTGACGAACTTTTGTGAAAGCTCACATCTAGTGGATTCTCCGTGCAGGGATATGCCGACGATGTGGTTATAGTGCTAAAGGGTTTGTTCGAGGAAACATTACCTGACTTACTCAAAACGAGCATTAAAAATAGTTAAAGAATGGTGTGATGGGAACGGCCTCCGAGTAAACCCATCCAAGGCGCTCATCATACCCTGCTCCAGGAACAGAAATATGGCTGAAATAAGGCGTCCGATAATGTACAACACCCAACTACCGATTGGGAATCAAGTGAAATATCTCGGGGTAATCTTCGACAGTAAACTCTGCTGGCAAAAGCATGTCGAAGCGGCTGCTGATAAAGCCACCAGGGCCATTTGGATATGCAAAAAATTTGTATGAAAAACCTGGGGTATGAAACCATCCATTATGCTCTGGATCTACAGAACAATAGTTTGACCAACTCTAGACTACGGTGCAGTAGTCTGGTGGAAAAGAGCCCTGACTACAGAGGGAAAATCTGTGCTAGGCAAGCTACAGAGAGTAGCATGTCTCATTACCACCGGTGTACTCCGATCCTGCCCTAGCAGCGATCTAGACCTAGAGGTATTACTTCACCTACATCCTGTCGACATACACCTCGAAACTGAGGCAAAACTAGCATTGGCACGACTTATCGCGAGCGATGCCAATCTGGAGCTTACCAAGGGGCAGCTAAAATCTTTAAACAACATCACTGTCGCGAATATGCCCTCCGATCACCTTCCAAAGGAGATCACATGCGGCCTCCTTTTTCAGGCCGAAACATGGAGCAGAGAGGAGTGGCACTATAATTTCGGTAGGCTGCACCCACAGACCATAAAATGGTTTACTGACGGCTCTAAAACAACCGAAGGTTCAGGAGCAGGGGTGGTTGGCCCAGCGCATAGGATATCCATACCTATGGGGCACCACAACACAGTATTCCAGGCAGAGGTTCACGCAATAGCAACCTGCGCTGATCTCTGTTAACGTGCTAACTACGTTAACAAAAGAATAGCAATCTTCTCAGACAGCCAAGCGGCTATTAAGACACTCACTAAGCACACCATCACGTCAAGACTCGTTCAGTGTTGCCTGAATGATCTGAACAAACTAGGAGCATATAACAAATTAACGCTGTCCCAGGTCGTACAGGCATCACAGGGAACGAACAGGCGGATGAGTTGGCACGCATGGCCGCAGCTACCCACTTCTGCGGACCAGAACTCCTTTGTAGCATATCTACATGTATAGTAAAAAGATTAATCAAAGACCAGGAACGACTTAAGGTTTCTGAGCAATGGTACAAACTACCCGGGCTCAGGCAATCCAAAATGTTCATAGCAGGATACTCCCATAAAAGAGCGGGTGAGTTGCTCCAGCTAAAACAAAGCAACAAAAACATTGTTGTTGGACGGTGGATGTTGCATGCTCAAAAAATGATTTGAGTTATCCACCGTCCAGTTTGCCCATAGTGGGACAGCACAATAGTATGCATACTCCAGCGAGTTGCGGCACACAGAGTGCATTTCGAGCCGGTTTCGAACTAGTATTACAACAACAACTCGATGGAGTATGCATACTATTGTGCTGTCCCACTATGGGCAAACTGGACGGTGGATAACTCAAATCATTTTTTGAGCATGCAACATCCACCGTCCAACAACAATGTTTTTGTTGCTTTGTTTAAACCCGTTCTCTGACACATAGTTCAGAAACGCGGCCGTATCGAATCGGTGGCTAGCCATTGCCTGGCCCCATTTAAAAATGATTCGATACCAGGGTGTATTTCGTGTCCTATATAAGAGGATCATACACCTTTGCCTGGTTGAGTCCGGTAATGCCTCTCCTGGTATTACATGACGCGCTGCATACGTAGAGGCATCTGATGAGAATTGCAGCGCGCCATGTAATACTAGTTCGAAACCGGCTCGAAATGCACTCTGTGTGCCGCAACTCGCTGGAGTATGCATGCTCCCGCTAAGCAGAAATAAAGTACGCACCATATGTGGGATTCTCACAGGCCACTCCTGCCTGAGATCACATCTGCGCACAATGAGGCTCTTGCAGGACGCGAGCTGTCGATTCTGCGAAGAAGATGACGAGACCTCATTCCACGTCCTCTGCGATGCTCTGGCCCGACGCCGCGCCGCTGGATACAATTCGGAGTGGCCTATTCAGACACGGACGACATATAGGCCAGTCATTTACCGATTTTAGGTCGCAAAAAATTGCTCGGCTCTGTTGTTTTGGGATATTGTTAGGATAGATACCAGAAGTGTACCACCAAGTTTGCAACTTCGAAAAACCTGTGCTAACCCCGTAACCCTAAAAAAAACCTCAAAATTTTCGGACTTTTTCATATTTTTCTTTGTAATTGCTAAAGGGTGCTTCCTACAAGTAAGTCGTCCACTGCACTTTTAAAGCTAAGAAAATCTTCTTTAATTTGAGTGTAACCTCAGCTTTGTAAGTGCAAAGGATCCCAAGATACAGCACTTTAAAAAATGTGTTTTTTTTTGTAAAAAAGTCCGAAATTGTATTTTAGGAGGTTTGTATGACAGCCTCATGACGTAATGTTCCGATTCCATCCATTCCTAGATATGTTTTGAGGCTTTACTAGGAACACATTGGGGTGAGGTTTGGTTAAGATTGGTTCACAAAGAAAAAAGTTTTTCTTGGAAGAACCTAATCATCAGGGGTTGGTTGGTATGACAGCCCTATGACCTAGTGTTCCGATTTCATCCGTTTCTAGATACGTTTTGAAGCTTTACTAAAAACACATTTGGGGGAAGGGTGGTTAAGATTGGTTCATAAAGAAAAAAGTTATTCTTAGAAGAACCTAATTTCCGAAGGTTGGTTTGTATGACAGCCCTATAACGTAGTGTTCCGATTTCATCCGTTCCTAGATATTTTTTGACGCTTAACCAGATACATACTTGGATGAAGTTTGGTTAATATTGGTACATAAACAAAAAAGCTTTTCTTAGAAGAACCTAATTTTCAGGGGCAGCCCTATGACCCCATGGTCTGATTCCATTCGTTCCGACATATATACAGCTAAGTAGCTGGTTTATAGCTTCATGTCACATGACTTTCTCCGTAGAATGCGCATTTAAGCCGATATTCAGCTCGGAACATGATTAAAATTATAATTTCGAACTTTTTTTTAAAAAAAAAACAATGTTTAAAGTGCTGTATCTTGGAATCTTTTGCGCCTACAAAGGTGGGGTTACACTCAAATTAAAGAAGATTTTCTTAGCCTTAACAGTGCAGTGGACAACTTACCTGTAGGAAGCACCTTTTAGAAACTACAAACAAAAATATGAAAAAAAGTCAGAAAATTTTTGAGGTTTTTTGAGGGGCACGAGGTTAGCACATGTTTTTTGAAGTTGCAAACTTGGTGGTACACTTCTGATATCTATCTTAACAATATCCCAAAAAACCAAAGCCGAGCAATTTTTTGCGACCTAACGCCTTATATTTCGGTTTATTGACTGGCCTAATAGCATCTATGTCAAATAGCAACCTCGATGCATTTCTTAGCACCATCAACCTTGATCGTCAGGCATGGTCCTGACTAGGGCGATAGTACAATAAGCCCACTGGCTTCAGTGTTGCGAACCCTCCTTCGGGTTCACGCCCCCCCCCCCACAATCTAATCTAATCTAATGTTAACTTTCTTGTGAGCGATAATTTAGACATATACATGATCTAAGATTTTTCCCCGTCTCGGAGTTATATCGATAACTGGGAACTAGGATAAATTCCACTATAGTAAATTAAAATATTCCGAAATTTTAAAAGTTGAATACTTACATCTTCAGCTTCGAGTCCTCCGGGTATTGAAGTGGCATCCTTTGAACAGAAGCAGTAGGGCAATTGACATTCGGCCGTATCGCATGGTTTGGCTAAATCTTGAGGTGCTTCCGTAACGGGAGCAACAGCTGAAAAAATAAAAAAGATTTTAGTAAATTATGCGCTAACTTAAAAAAAAATGTCTCACAAAAATTTGAATGTTCCTGAGTTTATTTATTTATTTCATTCAAAGTAGTGAATAAGATACAATCCCAATAATAATTCAGTAATAATAAAATACATTAAAATAGTATGAGAAATGAATAGAACTTAAAAACTATGATTACGAAATAATACAGAATGATTCATTCAGAGAAGCTAGATACGCGAATACATAATTATCATACTTATTGAAAGAGAAAGTAAGAGAAAATGAAAATAAAGATTTAAAGTATGTAAATTCATACAATAATACCGAGTTAGGGATTTTGAAAAGCAAAATTCTCGAAAAAGTCATAATTTCTCAATAACCCGGTGAATTATATTGATAGATCATATAAGTATATATTGATAGATCAGCTGTTGGAGGGACAAATATGGAGTTGGATCTAGTAATATATGTATATAGGATTTCTCCATTGAATGTCAAACACTAACGAGGTACTGAGTAGTCCACAACAAATTTTATATAGAAAGCATTCATCAAGAATGAATCTTCGCTCCTGTAATGACTGCATAGCAAAAAAAGTCGGAGTGATTTTCACTGCGAATCGGTGTCGAATAGTGTCCATCCGAATCGGATAATATTGGCATAAAACTAAGCATAAGGTATTGCTAAAGACTCCAAGCGAATGTAATGAATTTATCTTATTGATGTAATAATTTGAACTCAAAAGAATACTTTCATTAACACCAAAATGAGTGATTTATCGATATTTTTGGAATAAAAAAAAAACACAATTTTCACATTTTCACAGGGACGGAACATATAACTCATAAATGAGATTTGTATATCTCCTTTGAACTCGGGCTTATGCATCAGTGTAACCGTGGCGCCCACACGTCGACCACACTACCGAAGCATATTCCAAAACACTAAGGTTTCATTAACGCTCTGTGGCTCACTTGGTTGAGTCGCACTCAATACGATGCTAGTAATCTGGAAGCTAACGACGAGCGAGAGCCGTGCCGCTGTCAAAACACAACTAGCGAGACGTGTTTTCACATATCGTGCACCACAACCCGCAAATTCACGTCGCTCGAGCCGTGTTTTGACAGGGGCACGGCCCACGCTTGCTCTCGCTCGTCATGAGCCTCCCATATAAGCCAATGTATTTGTATGTCTCGAGCTTCCGAGCCGTTTTCGCGTCGTTTGAATGAAGCCTAATAGCTAATGAGATGAACAAATTTAGTAGGATTGACGTCGATCGAAAATCACTTGAAAACATAAGGACAAAGCTAGCGAGCTTAGATGCCCTGCTATTTATATCGGAATAGTTCTGTAAACTTAACCTTCGCATCAAATGTTACTCCAAGATCTTTACCAGAGTTCACACATTTAGTGGACGCGAATGTACACTATGTAAAGCAAATAGGATCTGGTTTTATCTATTTGAAGAACACCACGAAGCCACGGCATCCAAATCCTTTTGTAAAGACACAGAATCTACTATAGATGATACGGGAAGCTCTCAGCATACAATAACGAGACCGAGCCTAATTCCGGGCGCGGCGATACCCGTCACATTTGAATGAAACTTAAGCTTCTTTTGCGTTAACAATTTTTACCGCAGCCCTACGACATGTTCCGATTCCATCTGTTCCTGGATGCGTTGAGGCTAATCCAGGAACACACTTGGATGAATTTTGGTAAAGGTTCAAAAAGTAAAAGTTTTTCTTACAAGAACCTAATATTTGGGGGTTGTTGTGTATGAGAGCCCTATGACGTAATGTTCCGATTCTATCCGTTCCTAGATATGTTTTGAGGCTTTATTAGGAACACAATTGGGTAAAGTTTGGTTACGAATGGCTCATAAAGAAAAACATTTTTCTGCTCTCTCGATTACCGTAACTCCTAGTGGAGCATGGTGCGTTGATGACCACCGTGTGTAGTCATCAACGTTACAAAGACAATTGAATTCGGAGTGTGATAAGGTTGTCAGCCATACCACTTCCTAGTCGCATTGTTAGTTTATTATTCTACGATAAGAACTTATCATCTTCTCCTGAATAATAAACTTGCGACGAGTCGTGCCGAGTTTGGAAACTCGTTTCTCTATGAGTGTTTATTTCACAGAGTGGCGACCGAACGACCACGGCCGCACAGAGCACGACGAAAAACATTTTTCTTAGATGAACCTAATTTGCGTTGGTTGGTTTGTATGACAGCCCCATGACTTAGTGTTCCGATTTCATCCGTTTCTAGATATATTTTGAGGCTTTACTAGGAACACATTTCGGGGAAGTTTGGTTAAGATTGGTTAATGAAGAGAAGTTTTTCTTAGAAGAACCTAATTTCTAGGGCTTGGTTAGTATGATAGCCCTATGACGTAGTGTTCCGATTTCACCCGTTCCTGGATATATTTTGAGGCTGTATTAGAAACACATTTGGGTTGGTTAAGGTTGGATTAAAAAGAAAAAAGTTTTTCTTAGAAGAACTTAATTTTCAGGGATTGGTTTGTATGGCAGCCCTACGACGTAATGTTCCGATTCCATCCGATCCTAGATATGTTCTGAGGAACACGCTTGGGTGAAGTTTAGTTAAGAAACTTGTTAAAAAAAAAGTTAGTATACGCTTTTACATAGTGACTGGTATAAAAATCCATTATTTAGTAGCGAGGAAAGCTAGTTTATAATAACGAAAACGTACTGGCATGTATTTGCCCAAGCCCAACAATTGAGCCTTATTGCTCAACATTTTGTTTTGTCGTTGCGTACACCATACGTCACTTAATTTTAAGCAAAATGGATTTGTTCCAAACCATGTGTCTCTGTTGATATGCTCTAACTCCTTGAGGAGCATGGCGCGTTGATAAATACCGTGTTTCGTGTGTAGCCGTCATTGTTTTAACGACAACTGAATTCGGAGTGTTATACGATTGTCAGCTTTACCAATTCCTAGTCGCATTTTTTGTTTATTATTCTATAGTAAGACAATTTTTTATCTTCTTTTGAATAATAAAAACGTGCGGCGAGCCATACCGGCCAACTTCAAAATACCTATTGTCACCTGAGCAGTGATAAGAGAATCTGCTGCGGAACACAGGATGGCTGGACAGCTGGACTTGCGCAACGACAAGGATGATCTGAACAGAACTATAGATTATGTCCGTTCTAACATGCTACTGTCCTTGAAAAGAAAGCATATTCGCAACGTAGTAGAGGTAATAACAGGGCATTGTCCTATTGGACTCCGAATTCCTCACAATGAATGAACGCTCAATAGATATATTGTTAGCACGGGCTGGTTCCCTACCATAAGCGGTTAGTAGAGGCATATGATTCTCTCGGTGGGATCTCAATGGACCAAATTCTGGTCAAAGTGCGCTGGGTGTAGACCTGACGGCCCCTCTACGTAACCTAACCTATAAACTATATTATTTAAAATCATTGACAAATTGACATCTTCGGGGAATGGAGAATTGAATTGTAGCTGAGTTTTGTTGTGTTTGTGGAGCATGTAAATTCTTAGATTTCATGTTTAGGTTCCATTGCCACAGACATACATTTCCATTGAAAAAATAATAGTGTTATCTTTGAAATACAATAAGCGGCCCTCCTATTGGACAAAAACCTGCTGATGGTGAGTCTTTGCCCTAGAGAGTTTTCACTGTATTGTGAATTTCTCGTCTTCCGCGGAATTCTAAGTTTGTAGATATTAAAAAAAAAATATTTGCGCCAAATTTGACGCCTCCTAAAATCTACCACCGTAGGCGCCAGTCTTCGGTAAATCCGACACTGCATGGGATAAGAATGTTTGGTATATTTTTTAAAGGAAATTTGTCTTATGTAAACGGAACTAGGCTGATGATCGTTATCTCTCAGGAGAAATAAATCGTCCAAATCAATGGAATCGTAATCGCTGAGATACCAACATGTTTTTGGCACCTCGACAGATTGTGAATGAGCGTTTTGTTGGTGTTATTCGAAGCAAGAATCGAAAAAGGACGCATTTTCTGACTTTCAATTAAAAATAGCAAAAAAAAATATATAATATTGGAAGACTATAAATTCAGAATACAGAATGGGGACTTTAATCTCCCTTGTGTTGATTAGTCTTCTTCTTCATCACATTTGAGTGGCTACGTTCCTTTAGATCGGTGACTCCCAAACTGGAGGGCGCCCCTCCCCCCTTAGGGAGGCGTAACAACCCGGCAAGGGGGCGCGGCCACAACTCTAATATTGATGTACATAATAAATAAATTATAGTTTGCCTGCCATTAATGAATTGTGAACTTGCGAACTTCCTTCGAAATACAAGCTAACCATCTACAGGTATACCGTCAGGGGAGCACCTAGCCTTTCGGCCTTTATCTCCCGGTCCCGCTAAAAGTTTGGACCTTCGGCTTTTTACTGACAAGGTGTTGTTGTCAGACGGAGATTTCTCCATCAGGCGCATGCACACACCATCCGGAATCCAACCCCGGGATTGCATCACTAGCTGGATGACTTGGGTAACAACCTCCAGCCACTACGAGTCCAACACCTTGATGGGCAAGGACCATGGTCCCCTGGGCACACCCATCCCCGTAGTACACTATTCGCTATGGACTTCTCCATAGCAGGTGTGATCCTCCTTCGGCCCCCTATTGGTTAAGCCTTACGTCGAATTCGGGCATGCACACCCCAGGCTCGTTGGACCTGTGACTACGCGTCTGTGCAGACAACGTAGCGCTGCTTTTCACATCCCTTCAGTTTACTAGTCAGCAATGCGACTCAGGCAGTGTGGTCATCAATCCACAAACTAGCTAGATATAGGCGCGTAGGCATTTTCCACCAAGGCCGTTCTCCCTAGCTAGCCCCTTCTGGACTCGGGTCATGCGGAGCCGTCACCTCCGAAGCTCACACGACTTCCGTATGATGCACCCCCCCACCAGAGGACATCAAAATCGTGCTAGGCCTTTAGTGCTTCCCTCCCGCAATCTATGGGGGGAGGTAGGCACGCCAAGAGCCACCCGTGCATAACTCAGGAGCACGGGACCGTTAGCGCCCGAATGGTTTTTGTACAGATCCTCGCCATGGCGTATCAACTGTACCAGGGGCCCCCTTGCGCTGTTAGGTCCGTGGTGTCACAACTCACCAAAGATCTCTGTCCGACTACAAACAGCCTTCCAAACTGAGTGTCACACGGACACAGACCCCCCTGCGGGGTCCTTCGAAATACAGCTGGGATAACCGGTTGTTGCAAAATTGCAAAAATTGTATTTTCGACGATTAATTCGCTGCTATTAAATCCATTTGATGAACACCGCTGAGAATATTTTAGGTCGAACAAAAAAAAAATATGGCAGATATGGACTGCATCAGCCAGCTATAGTCTTTGAATGATTTTTGATAACAAAAATACGGATTTTGGTCGATCCAGTAATATCGTTGGGGTGTGGAAGGATCTGCAGATCTCACAAGGGGGGGGGGGGGGGGGCACGAGCTTAAAACTTTCGAAAGGCTAATTACGATCTTATTTCAGCTGAGATTGAGTCGGCTTCCTGGACAGATTTGTTTGCAGGACAAAGCTCCTCTTCAATCTTGTTCTCATGCTCCTCTTTACACAAATAATACAATTTTCGTTGGTTTGCTAAAGCGGATTCTGATGCTCTGGCTTTGAAGTGCAAAGGCCTTGTAACGTGAATATAACCTCCTACCTCTCCTCGCTCCACCATGCTAATTACACATCCCACCGTGCCAATGTGAAATGCTTAATTAACCCTTCTGTTGGCGCAAAGGTCTGGCCAGACCTTTGGCACTATAGTTCGGTCAAAAAAGTATAGAAGATGAAATCGCAGCGACTCCATACTTCATGATATCCTAAAATAATATGTTTAGAAGCATTTCCCAAAAATTTGAAAAGATCGTTTGAAGTGTTGAGCATTTTTTTGACAAATTTCAATTTATAGTGCTTTTTGATACCCAATATGTCTGGCCAGACCTACAGTTTTTCACCCCATTTTTCTATGCAGGTAAAAGTGCAAATATAAAGTTCTCTTAGTAATCTCATATTTATGATGTAATAATGTCATAAAATTTGTACTATGAACGATACAAAATTCTGAGATTGTTCTTCAAGGAGTCTCCTCCCACAGACAAAGTTCCGCGTAGTTCCAATAGAGCTGGTAAGTTGCCATGCCAAAAATACTACAGACATGCACCGTGTATAGAATGGAACAATAAGTCAAAATTTTCGCAATTAGTTAATACGCCCACCCACGAAATTTTGGAACCAGAATTAATACAATAACTGTAACCTAAATAAATTTGTATAATTTCCTCTATACCTCCTCTTCACCTCAGATAACGACAGCAAAAAGGAACTTTTTCTGCGGAAATGCCAACTTTAATCCACTTTAAACAACAAATATTTATCTTGTCAATTCGTTTAAATGCATTTCCTCCGAATATTTTAATAATACGACATCTGAAAATCTAAATAAATACTCACTGGCTGCAAGTGGTCCACATTTAGCCTCCGCCTTAAATGTACAATATTTCTGGAGATCGTCGAAATATAATCCGGATGGGCATCGATTTACATATGGGTAGCCGTCCACACACTGTCAAAATAGAATAAAATATTTAGCATTAGGATGAAAGTCGATTATAGTGCTTCGTCAGTTAGAGTTTAGTTGTAGAGTTAGACTGTCCGCCCGACTACCATTCGTTCGTACGCCACGTTTATATAACATATGGGAGAAAGCTAAAAGCCAGAATATGTTTTACCAGGATAAATACAATATACAGAAAGTCCTATATAGACGAAGATGTACTCGCACATGAATATCAGCAGATGAAATGTGTAGCATATAAGTTAGTCCTTTGGGATTTACATCTAAACACTCGCATCGGGAGTTGTAATCTAAGGTAGGACTTTTACTGCTATGTTGATCCAGTAAACAAACAAGTAAACAGACCAACATTTGTACATTCAGTAGTTGGCAAATATCGTTTAACGTTCCATGTCCTTGGCAATGTTTGTCGGTATGATAATAAATTAGAATTGAGTTTTGGTTTGTCCTATACGAATGACTTAAGTTTACCAAAGCTGAATGACGCTGCGTATACACTGAGACAATTGACTATAATGGACTATGGCGAAATTGCTATCGAAAGCAAAATGTTGTAATTGAATTGAATGCGAAGCCTAATGAATTGGCTGCATTAGTCTATGGACTAGACAATACTAAGGCTTATTGATCAAAACTTACTTGATAGAAGCGACGACATGTCTTTGGGTCGGCAAAGTTACCATTGCCAGCAACCGAAGGGCACTTGAATTCATCTTCTTCCTTTTCTTTTTGACCTGGAATTTAAAGTGAAATAAATAAAAAAATGTAATATGAATTTTATTTTAATTTTATAAGAATTGTTTAATTTATCCCACGTATTACGGTTGTTGTAATATGATTGATTTTTTGCATAACCAAAGTCGATATTTTATTTAATTAAATTCTCTTTTATTGCGAACTGTCGATTTAACATTTAATTAAAAATCAATGGTCACAATTTAATTTTCATTGACGCAAACACATAAAACCTGAACAAGTAAATAGCATAATAAGGACCATGCACTATGGTATGGTAGTGTCAACCAAATTTCCTATTAAATTTATCACTTTCCACCGCGAATATTTATTTCATTTTGCTGTTTGTCTCTTTTTTTTGTATTTTTGCATTCCGATCGATTTTCGAACGGCTTTTTTTACGAGTCAATTATGAGTGGTAACATGACCACGATGGTCCTTAGATGCAAAAATAAAACACAAAAAGCCAGCCGACAACATGCCTCTTCCTGATGCACGACCTGAAAAAAACAAACACATTCGGCGTTTTTTTTTTATATTTTATTGTCATTATATTATCATTGTTGGTATATCTCGTGACATCTATAAATAAACGCGAAAAAAAAAACAAATGGAAAAAATATACCTCTGCAACAAACAATAACCTCAGCATCAGCAGTGGCAGTAACAGCGACGAGCAGCTGTTGTTATACATGGTGCTATATGAAACACCACCAGGAGTAGGCATACAAAATACTAGTCGAATCCTGGACTTGTGTGGATGTATTTCACTCTCAACATTTTTATGTCCGTTTTGTGGCCATTACCCAGGATGTTATTGACGGTATTCGAGACTGTTTTTAGTGTTCATTAATTTCCTATATAATTTTATTATAGAGTAGATTTCCACTTGGCGCTTCTATCTGCGGCAGTGCGGTTGTGTAATTTTTTTTTACTTACTCGAATACATAATACATACATACATACATAATACCTATGCGTAAATAAAAATGTTAAAAAAAGTCAATATTGACACGGTTGTGTAATAAAAAAATATTTGGTATGGAGGGAGAGGATCAATTATTTTAAAATCAGACAGCAACGAAAAAAAGACAAGCAAAAAACTTTTGTTGGTGAAATGTTGATTCAGCCATTCCAAGATATTTTCAGACATTGTATGTGAAACTAATTCCATTTTTGTCAGTTGAAACCAAGAGGTACCACAAAAAATCAAATGAAAATTTTGTACTACATCCTAATCAATTGATCCTAATCAAATCAAGTAACCCCTCAGGAGCTCAGTTAAAAATTAGGTCCCTTATGGCTCACGACACCTTCAGGCCCTGAAATTTTACTGTGTGAAGGCTGAAGTACCGGACCAACTTGTAATCATAGGTCCTTTTTCGGGAGAGGTTCCTCCGTGATCCGATTTGTTAAGCAATGCCAAAGATTAAGCCATCCAACACTGTGGTATCCCGAAGAAGTTATATCTCTCAGACATCGACTAGCCCAGTTCAGGCCCAACGACAAAATGACAAACAAGAAGAGAAGAATATAAAATTCTTTGAGCGAGGAGGCATTAAACCTCCCATCCATGTAAAACACTGCTTCCCAACAGGTGGTCGCGGACCAAAAGTGGTCCGGTGAGAGGTGCAGACAATATTCAACAAATCAAGTGGCTAATCCTTTTTTACGAAAAGCTGAGTTACGTGTATATCACATTAACACGACACGATTATTTGTACGATGTTGCCTGATGGCTAAACTGGGATCTGGAAACTGAGTAACGCTGCTTTGCTTTCTTGGATTTATATATATATATATCACGGCAATAAACCAGCTAACAACAAACCAGAGTTGCTGCGCCCAGCTGCAGCATCTCATTTTTACCCAAATACTGATGACATCGCTTCGACTACGGTCTGCGTTGTCCACGATACGATCAACCTAAAGTGCGTAGTCCTCCCCTATGAATGACTACAATATCAGCTTATGACTACAATATCAGCTTAGCCTCAATGCTGCGTACCCTAAATATTGCGGCTCATGACACTTAAGAATTTAATTTAACCAAAAGCAGATCACACGAACCAGCGGCGTAACGTTTTTCGAATCTTTTGTGTTCGAAATTTGAATGGGGCCCCCACTTACGATTTTTTAACCTCGGGAAATATTGACAGAACCGGCATTTACAGCAGTCTACAAATGAGTAAGAACAACGAAAATCTTCTGTTCAAGCAACATGTTGCAACGGTTTTTGATTTGAGACACACATTGAAATTTGAAAAAATATACTGGAAAAAATGTCCTATTCTACTATTTATCACTAAGTTAAATAGAAGCTACGAAAAAAACTCCACCTCATGCAGTGCACTTACATGCCTGTTTCGTATAACAATCATTGATAAGAAGTATTTACCCTAAATCTGAGGATCACGTCTGTTAACTCACAGCTTTGACGACCCTGATTAAGTCGTTGGCGTATCCATTGCGAATTTAATCGATTCAAATAAAATTTATGGAAGAGTTCCTCCAAAGAGAAATGCGTTCTGTAGGAGAAGCGACGCTTCCATTATCTGGACATAAGGTTTAGCGGCAGGCATATATTTCTTGATTTTATGAGTCCTAGATAAAAAAGGCTTTTTGATTTATTGAATGATCTCTCGGGCAGTAGATCCACAACATTGTGTAGCAGTTACTTTTCCTTCAATATTCATACACCCAACGAACTGGATCACAATGGCTCAACTTTGCGCAGGAACCTTGAAGAGAGCACTTCATTTTGCGAGTCGAACCCTGTGGCTTGGGGGCCTGTGTTCTACTGAACATATAGAACACCGTAGGCTACGCCACTGACACGAACGTAAACGGCTTAAGTTGCTTAACGCTCAGTTTCAGTATAGTCGGTTTTTGTTACTTATTCGTGGACTGAAACCATGAAAAAATAATGCCACTGTCACAAATGAAATATTGAAAAACAATAGACGCGAATTCCGAAATTATTCTATCCAACAGATATATAAACACTAGGCTTTAAATTCTTGAAATATAAATTTTTATTTTGTATGCATTTCGGGCAGTCTACCACCCATCATCAGCAACGCGATTAAAAACTTGATAGGCCTAGGACCTCGGACATAGAAGTATGGATGAGGATTTGCCTCAAAACCGAATAACGCAAGTATGTGTACAGCATCGGCCCTTCGTGTGTCTGGTCACCTTAATTTAGAGCACACATTTTAGGCTATTTTTTCCAGTCCCTCATTGACCGTATTTTCCCATTTCACGGACTGTAATCTTGAATTGCGTTCCTTCTTGAAGATCTCTTGAAAAATCTAAAAAATATTGGTAGAGTTCTTTGTTGATCGTCTATCCCTGTTGATGAAAACGCTGTATCGCCCCGTGATACCTAGTAGAAATAAACACTTCACGTGGAGGCACATCTTTTCACACCGACAGCTCAGAAAATTTTGTAACTCGCTGCATTGAAAGAGCAGATCCTTCGTCACGACGACTCGTTTTAGTGCGCCTTACTACTCCTTATTTAAACGCGTAAATAAAATTACGAGAGAGATTGCCCAAGAAAATATTGATGCACGCAGCTAGAACAAAATCAGCGGATAGGGCGAGAGCATCGCAGCATCAAGAGATATACGTCATTCTAGACCACGACTTACAGCAGAATACGTATTTCCAAAATGAATTCTCCATCAATAAAATGTCTTTGATATTTAGAGCTAGAGGCGAACTACTTCCATTAAATTACATTCCCCATAGAAGAGGATTGCCAATCTTATGCACGTTATGTAATTTACAAGCAAGAGAGGATACGAACCATTTTATAGGATTATGTCCAATCCTGAGAGAAATAAGGAGAGTACATTTTGGGAAAAGTATCCTCGGTAATATGGAGGTAAACGCGCTGCTAAATGGAAGAAACTGGGATTCACTGTACGAATTCTGTAAAATAGCTCTACAATACCGGCAGAGGATTATTAACGAATGCATTTAGTGTGAATTGTGGGGTGCAGAGAGCTGGGTAGATGAACATGCAGAATCTGGAGTTGTGTGAACTTCATCGCCCAGCTCTCTTAGCTGACCACAAACACATGAGAAAACAATAACCATTAAGTTGTCATAATGAATAAAATACCCGAATCCAATTTATTTGAAGCATACATGGAAGCACATCGTCTACACACCACGAGCGGAACCACCAAAATCATAATATAATATAAAATATGAAAAATAATATAACTAACTAAATAAAATAAAAGGCCAAAGAAACATAAATTATACAAAATAAATAAAAATTCCATTCAATATAATGGAAAAGCTTTCTGAATATTGTGTGTGTGTTCTCTATGCGATAAGACTAACCAGCCGATAAGATGTACGAAAAATTGGAACTGAGTATATTAACCCTGATGTTTATTTATTTTTATCAATTTTTCTTTTTCATGAGACACGTGTGACTCACACAACAAAGAATTTTTCGAAGAGCGAACGGCAAATGTTCGGTGGGTCAGTTAGGGATTTTTTAAATAACTAAATGTAAAAATACCCGAAGTTCGAAATTGGGGCAATGTAAAAAGTAGCCTATTGGTGCCCGTGATTCACTCATCAATCGGGTCGAATGATGGGACTGCCATAGAAACACCACCTCCTAAAAAAAGGTTTTTATAAGAAAAGCGTGTTGCCTTATTGGGTCAGTATTAGCCTTACATAAATCCAGAAAGAGGATATCAGTAGATGGGGTCTTGGGGCTTCCATAGAAACTTCATCTCAAAAGTGGGTTTAACTAACAAATTGTTCGTTCGTCATAGGGCTGTTAGAATCAATAAGCCCAAGCCCGGTCTCATTGAAATTAGTTTCAAAATTTCAATCCTCATTGTCTGAAAATTATGAACTAGCACATTCATTATTTAGGAACTCCGCCAACAAATATGAATTTCATTGTGCAATAGCAATTTATACTAATTTTAGAAAATCAACAAAAGAAAATGTAATGGAAAATTAAGCACAAGCAAAATTATTTCATTACTCATTTCAATAGTTACGAGTATGTATACTCGTAATACACGAGTCCATCGTTTTTGAATTTCCCAGAACAAATTAACTACAAATTGGAAGAACTTTCAAGGAAAACTTTTCCAGTAGTCTGTCCAATCAAGCTTCGGCAAAAGCAAATATCAAAAATTGTATATTTCAACATGATTACATACTACATATACAAACTCATTTTGCAAGCCAACACATTTGAATTGAAACCAAGGGAAATTTCAAACTTACAGCTCTTGATTTTGTTTCCTATATATAGAACTTTGGACAACATGATTCGATTAAAATTTATTATGTAGTATGTAATTTTGTTTTCAAGTTTGGTAAAGATTCTCTTCTGAGAGGGTATAGTTTATTGCTGCATTATGTACATGCATCATTATTTACTTATGTATATTTGTATAATACCTACATTTATTTTCGGCGATTTATCAAATGCAATTAAGTGAATATAATGAGGAAGAGGTGTAATGCTAGATTTGATAAAAAGTAGTTTTCCATGGTTGAATGCCAGGTTCGTGGAAGTAAACTTACTTCAATTTGATCATATTCCTTAACAATAGCAGTTATGTGTTAGTATCTATATTTTAGAAAATAACAAAGGTCTACAAAAAAATGGTGCCGCTACGATTCAAGCATAATTTTAAAGCATCGGACCTGTCAATAATCCTAGTGCCATTTTTTCATAAAGACTACATGTAGTTTTTAGTCTACGCAAATGAATGAAATTTCATGGTAGGGATGGGCCCAACCGATATTTTTTAGTAACAGTTCCAACTGTTACTGTGACTCGCAAGTAACAGTTCCTTGTTACCGGTCCAGTCCCAGTTATTGTAAATAACGCCACGTCGCAAAGCAAGTTACTCGAGTGAAATAAGCAATGTATGTACGTGACACTATCGACTTGCAAAAAGTGTTCCCAAATTAGGCTCTTTTTTACTCGATTCGACATTGCTACAGCTTTGAAAATGCCAATTGATGACTTGATTGATGTATTAAAAAAATTACAAGACGGAGTAAATAATATTCCACTGCGCAATACACTTGATACTCGTTTAAATCCGTTCACTGAAACTGAAAGCCACAGTTGCCCGAACAAAGGGGACTTCCCTCAAATGCGACAACGATAGGAAATTGTACGAAAATTGGCATAAAAAAGAAGTCTCTGCTGTGACTTGTGACAGCATCCCTGACTTCGCTGACTGTGATACCGTCCCTGACTGTGACAGCGTCCTTGATTGTGCCACCTGTGACAGCGCCCCTGACTGTGACATGGCAATGTTCGTGGTTGCGACAAATACATAGTGACTAGCTGTACCTGTAGCTGCGACTGTGGCACGAAATAGTGACTGGCTGTGACTCTAAACTCTTTTCTATAACTAACACTTCACAACAGTGGCGGCTCGTCATAATGGGCAAGGTGGGCACGGCCTACCCTATAAATAAATACACTTATTGTATATTTACATCTTTTAACATCAGTAGAAATGTACAACAAAATTTTACCTTTGACCATAATATTAGGTGAACATCATTCATATTAATAGTTTTTTCCCAGTACTACCAAGTCTCTCGCGAATCTATCGATTACTGTTTGGGAGCCACTGCACAAAAACATTTCCGGTGTTTGTATTAATCAACAAATTAAGCTGCTTTTAGGCTTTTTTTTGTTTCATCAACATCGAAACTGCCTATGTGTATGCAATATTCAATATTCAACTCACATATCCAAACCTTTAGGTATTGTTGAAAATCTACTTACCATCGGCATAAAGACGAAGCAACCAGTCCAAAGTGGGCCACTTGGAATTTATGAAACTTTGGGGAGCGGTGGCATCGAATTCAATACCGACAAGGTAGGCCGGCCTATAGCAGCTCGAATGGAATCAGTTTAATAAGAATCAGAATGATGATGACGTAGACAATTTAAAAGTACAATTTTCGGGGTTACCATGAGCTGGTCAAAATGAATAAAAAACCAACGATGGCTCAATGCTATGTAGGAAAACATGTTTCACGGGAGGATTTGGGATTTCTTGTGTAATGGTGATTATTATTAGATTAATGAATTTGAAGTGTTTATTGTAACATGTATTAGAATGTAAAATAAGCTTTCGGGAACATGAACATTAGTGTTGTGCACTTTTAGCATTTTTGATTTGTTTTAGACTATGTACATTTACATTGAAAATGCTAAAGGAGCACAACATTAATTCGCATGTTCCCGCAAATCTATTTGATAGTCTAATAATGATATACTAGGACACTGAATTTAAAAACCAAATCATCCTTAATTAAAAAATAATAGCTTGATCTAAAAATGGTTGCAAAACTGTGAAATTGAAGCGGAAATTAATGGTTCCATTTAATACAATGCGAACTTTACGTGGAAAGTCGTTAATTTTAGGTGTTTCCAAAAGATTTTTATTCCGTGAAGGTGCCCATCCTGTGCAAGGAGGCACGGGCCGCCACTGCTTCACAAATAGGTTGGACTATCTTCTATTCGAGGAATGCCTTAATTTTTATGCTCAATGCATCTTATATTGTTATCAATATTGACTGTAATAGTATAGTGACTGATTGCGACCAACAGTGACAGTGCCAGCAGTGTTTAAACCAGGAAAGAAAGCAAACAATAGCGCGGAAACTGTGACTGCCAGGAACAGGTATTTTTGCTCTTCGGGAACAGGTAGTCACAGTGACAGGCAAATACCCTGTTCTTAGTCACTGCTCCTAGAATATCGGCCCATCCCTATTTCATGGTAATCGACAGCCACGAGCGTTCCCAGATCGACTAATATTAGATATGTTCAAAGTGGGCGACGGATTGATTTCGGCGTACGTTTTCAGAAATCACCGAAAAGTGATCATAGTGCACTATTTGTAATTTAATTTGACAACCGACAATATTATTTTTCCTATAAATCGTTTTAAGTATAAACATGTGCTGACGTAATCATATAGATGACTACGCCAAAGTATAAAAATGTCCTGGCGTAGTCATCTATAGCCCTTTGTAACATATTTCGTCACTTCAGACTGACTGACCGTCCATTCTCTTATCATGGGGAAATTAAGAACACTGGCCAACACGCGAAACTGAACAATTTGGTCGGGTGTCAATTAAAATATCGGCCTGAGCCGAAATGTGCTGAATAATGAAGTTTAGGTTTGAGACCTGGGTGCTTACATGTTTTCATTTAAAAAAAAATCAAGGTTTCATAGAAAACACGCAAAATAGCGTATTTTCTATGTGTCACTTTGTATGGAAATTAAAATGTTTTGGGCCTATTTTCATTCGAAAACATGAAAACAGCCTCAATATACATACATATGTATGTTTTCGGTCACTGTGAACAAATTATAAATGAATCTAAAATCATTTGAATTGCTAACTATATGAGCATCGAATGTTCAGACGAAATAATATTTGACGTTTTGATGTAGTCCTGAACTTTTTCTGTTGTGATTTACCGTTACTTTCAGGTAAAACTTCAAATTGGGACTCATGAAGCAATTTGTTAAGGCTTTGGACAAAAATGGTAGTTGTTTCAGTTATATATCTTCGAAATATCCTGGGTAAGTACAGAGAAGCTTAAGGCTGACATTTTTGACGGCCCTCAAATAAGACTTTTAATAAAAGATACCAGTTTTGTGCATTCGATGAATGATTTAGAGTCATTAGAGTGGATTTCTTTCGTCGACGTTGTGAAAAACTTTCTCGGCAATCATAAGGCTGAAAATTATCGGGTTTTAGTGCAAAATATGCTGGAAAATTCCAGAAATCCGGTTTTCGCAATATGAGTATCAAGATGCACTACCTCCATGGTCATTTGGATAAATTTCCAGTAAACCTAGGGTGTTATACTGAGGAACAAGGCGAACGATTCCACCAGGACCTGAAAATTATGGAAAATCGTTACCAAGGTCGATGGGATGAACATATGATGGCGGATTACTGTTGGAGTATCATGCGTGAGTCCCCTGGAAAGTCTCATCTCAAGAAATCTCGAAAAAGAAGCTTCCTTCGCGTCTGAAGAGTTAACAACATACATATTTTGAAACATTTCATCATTTCATCATATCTCGAAAACTACACGTAGGATTTAAACAATTTATATACCGTTAGAATCAGTATAGCAAGGCTACTCAAAAACAGTTTGAATCTCCCTGGCACCAAAACCCGTGTAGACCTGTGAATACATATAAAATAGTTATAACACTACACTGAATCATCATAATATTAGTGAACTAGGAGTATAGACTTTTTTTCATTACCATGATGAATTAGTTCATAGTAAATAAACCTTCACTTCCTTAAAATAATACAGAGTTCATCTATTTTACGAAACACCGGTCGTTAGTATAACGAAAACAAATTTTCAACTTAATATAAAGCGATCATGAACACAATGAACTTCCGGTAGGATGAGGATCTTATGCATTGTACATTCCGGCTATGAACCCATACATTAGCCGCGATAGTAGCTAAAACAAAATATTTGAAGATATTGTTCATTAACCCTGGAATACTAACATGACCGGTTAGGACGTTATTACTAACAACACGTAATTTTGACGTGTTCATATTTTCCTACAATCGCTTTCCCAGTTTACATATTTTACCGAGCTTATCATTTTTTAGTGCCACAGACAAAAATTAATTGACCAAAATATGCCCTCGGAAAATGCACTTATATTACTAACAAGACGTATAAATTACATGCTATTTTATATTGGTATCAACGCACTTGCGAAGAAAGCAGAGGATGCGGCTCTCCGCGGTGACAGTGGAACACTCTACAAACTTATAAAGCCATTAAGTGGCAGATCTTTATTAACGGAACATCCTGTGAAAGATAAGGAAGGTGTTCTGCTCGTTACCGAAGAACAACAGCTACAAAGATGGAGAGAACACTTTTTAGAGGTCCTGAATAACACTTTCGGGCCTGCAAATGTATCTTCGTTGCCAGCAGATGACGTGCCTCAAATAGACGGCATTAGTTCCGGTCCACCATCCAAAAAGGAACTAACAGACGCTATCAAATCAATGGACGCCGGTAAAGCCCCGGGGATTGATGGAATTCCGACAGAATTTTTAAAAGCGGATATTAACGCTACAGCGGATATTCTTCTTCCCTTAATCCGAGAGTGTTGGGAAACTGAAACTCTTCCCAGTGAGTGGAAAAAGGGCCTAATTATTAAAATTCCGAAGAAAGGTGACCTGAAGAATTGTAATAATTGGCGTGGGATCTGTCTACTTCCTGCTATTTCCAAGTTGACGGCTAAGATTGTTTTAGGACGAATCAAGGAAAAAGTCGATAGCACATTGAACGATGAACAGGCTGGCTTTCGCGAAGGGTTCTCCTATAGCGACCACATTAACACCCTCCGTATTATCATCGAGCAATCCGCGGAGTGGAGATCCCCATTACATCTCATGTTCATCGATTTTGAAAAAGCCTTCGATAGTGTTGATCGTCAGTACATCTGGGATGCCTTACGAAGACGAAATATTCCAGATAAGATAATCTCCATCATTAAGGAATCCTACAATGGAGCCCACTGTCACGTCTTGCATAAGGGCAAGCTTTCAGATCCTTTTGAGGTGCACAGTGGAGTGAGACAAGGCTGCATTTTGTCACCTATTCTCTTCCTTATTGTCATTAGTGATGTACTCGGCTCCGCACTTCAATTACATCGTAACAAAGGTATCAGATGGAAATTGTTTGATCATCTTCAACATCTTGACTACGCTGACGACATTTGTCTTCTATCAACTAATACGGATGATGTCGCTCAAATGACAGAAGCTCTAAATTGCGCAAGTCGTAATGCGGGGCTGAAAATCAATGCTGCCAAGACTAAGTTCTTGAGCACATATCCAGGGGGGTAAAGCGGAATTTGTATTTCGGGACAGGCAGTCGAAAAAGTTGATGAATTTTGCTATCTCGGGAGCGTAGTTACAGCAGATGGTGGAGCGGATGCTGATGTAAAATCACGGATAAACAAGGCTAGGGCGGCTTTCTTAAATTTGACTCCTTTCTGGCTAAACAACAATATTTCCAGACAAACCAAACTTCGAGTCTTCAATTCCAATGTGAAATCCGTGCTGCTATATGGCTGTTCAACCTGGAAGGTGACTGAAAAGATTACTGATAAGTTGCAAACTTTTGTAAATCAGTGTCTACGGCGCATCCTACATATTCGTTGGCCGGAGATCATTTCGAACGAGGATCTCCTCACTATAACTGGCCAAGAAAGGATAGGCACTTCGATCAAAAGACTTAAGTGGCAATGGATAGGTCACACCTTCCGAAGGGGGCCCAATAACATCGCAAAAAAGGCCCTGAACTGGAATCCACAGGATTCCGGAGCAAGACGCCGTGTTGGACGGCCAAGGAACACATGGAGAAGATCGGTAACAAGCGAGGCGAAAACGCTTAATCTTAATCTAACGCCGTTGGCGCAAAACAGAACGAGGTGGAGAGTAGGCGTAGTTAATGCCCTATGCCCCACAAGGGGTTGACTATTGTTAGTAATTTAGGGTTAATTACATGACATCGATCATAGTAGTACATATTGATCTCACTATCACTTTATGTATATTTTATAAACCTTCGTCACGTATAGTCTGCGTGGTGTAGTAGGTAAGGGCGTCTGTCTTCAAATCATAGGGTCCCGGGATCGATCCCCACTGTAGGTAGGTAGGTAATTTTTGATGGCTTTTCAGAGCAGAGGTAAAATGTAAAATGAATGTCGTCAACACACACAGTTTTTTTTTTTAATTTATGAACTCAGTAATTATATCAATGAAAAAGTTGTTAATTTTGTGAATTAGTTCATAGTTTTAATGAAATTTTTGTTCGTTGTTTTGATAAAATCAGATTCAATAAACTGATGAAAGCCGTCTTCGGTGGGATACCGGTGTAAATATTCATTACTTTAATGAACAAATTGCTTCAGGGTACCTTTTCTTTCAGTGTACGAAATCTCGGTCTCATGAGTCAGATTTGAAATTCGTTCATTGAACCAACACTTCTTCTGGACAAAAGAAAATGATAATCCCTTTTTGAGCTAACTTATCTGCTTCCAATAAAATGCAACATAAAAATATGTTTCTGATCGAACTTTATGATTTACAAATGTCATTTTATTTTCAATAAATCACTTTCATCAGCACCTCTTATACGGCATGGAAATATTGCACGATGTATGCTAATTTCGCTTTCATTTACAAGGTGATAGCCATCAAGGTGTAGCACCTCGCCCATATTAGGTGTACCGGTTCCGACTATAATAGACACTCTTAATGACATAGCAACTTTTACTTACATAAAATCGCTTTGAAATGCAAATGAATGTCGTCTATGAATAAAATGCACTCGGGGGTATTGCGAGGCAAAAACTTCGATTTTAGCGAAACCGTGAATAAATCAAAATTACTTGTAGTTTACTGTATTCTTTGTTTTTACAACATACTCGTATATTGTAGGTTACTTCTAAGTTGGGGCTAATTTTGGCAGTCGAAAAACCAATCGCTAAACATAACCAATTAATTGATATAAGACATATTAAGCAGTCGATCAGATTGTAAAGTTGTTAGCAAGCAATGACTACTAAAAAATAGCCCCAACACTCTAAAATAGAACATTTATATGTAAAAAGTAGTACATACATGAATTATTACGTAAATCATGAGTAGATTATGAAAGATAATACGCTATTTAGTCGCTATTTATCTTTTACTTAATAAGAAAATTGGTTTATAACATTTATTCAATTTATACCAAACTATACATTTTTTTTTTTATTTTTAATTTTAGGTTAGCAACTTTTCTATTTTTCTGTCCATTTCTCTTTCAGTTGTAAAACTATATTGCTGTATTATTTATTTATTTTTTGTATTTTCAAATAAACATTTTTTTTGTGCTTCCTTTAAATTGTTTTTTTTTTTTTTTTGCATTAAAAAACGATATTTTTTTACTAAATTATTATATGTAAATAAATTTAGTCTAGTGGTTAAGTATCAGTTTAACTATATCTCTTGAGTGCATGAGAAGAAGTGTCCAAAATATGTTTACGATCATGTTTTGAACACTTCTGGTTCGTTTATGTTTGTTTTTTCTTATTGATTCGGTGGATTAAAACCAATACTTAAAACCGACTGAAAAAAAAGCAGTTAGTGGCTTTTCGCAATCAACCATCGAGTACAAAAAAAATAAATATCTTTATTATCAGAAAAACATTCACCCACTTATTTAACGTATAATTCAAATATTTCCTCTAGTTAAATTCATTTCATAGTAAAATTGGTATTCCACTCATATTAGCCACAAAAAAAATTTAAAGCACTTGAAACACCTTTATCATTGTGCATATTGCACATTAATTTTATCAGTGCATGCAGCGATCGATGGTATTATGATTTCAATCACATATACATACATATCACATACCAGCCATTATACCGGCTTACATTGGCTAGGCTAGGGTAGTCAGTTGCGTGATAACTACACATGTATTTACAAAACATATCTTGGTGAACCATTTGAGATTTCTTAGAAATGAAATGTCAAATGGCCAGCGGCACAGGTACCTCAGGCAGGTTCCAAGCTCGGGGCAATGGTAAGTTATTGGTGACGATGGCGGTTCTTGTCGGTCTCGTTCATTGTCAACTAGTAAACAATCACGTTAACCGGAATATGGATTCATGATTGGAATTTTTAATAATTATGCGTCTTAATCGGCTAAGAGACCATTGTTGTTTGATTCAGATTGGGACTGTGTGTGTGGAACCTAACAGCCCTTATACACCTGCAACCTAAGTTGGCAACACGCAAAAAAACAGGAAATTAAGTGATTATTTGTAGGCATGTTGCAGGTTGCAAGAAAGTGAATGGCGTGGTTGCCGGAATGATGCAAGTGTGTAGTAATTCACCTGCAACCTAGGTTGGCAACCACGTTGCAGATGTATTTGCATGGGCGTAGCCAGGATTTCGGTGAGGGGGGGGGGGGGCAAGCCCAAAATTTTTTTAACATCATGATTTTCTTAGGAGCTGAAATTTCCGGCCGCAGAAATATTGTTAGCATATTTTAGAGTAGCCTGGCTTGTGGTTGGATTGATGCAGAGGGTCATGGATTCCAGACTCACCGTGAACGAATTCATTTTATGGTGTTTTTCGAACTCACGACCTACGTGACGGACTATGATGTCGCTCAGATTGTAAACAAGTATCCATTTATGGGGATAAATAACATTGCTGGGCATACTGTTCATCTCAACACCTTAACAAAACAGCAGTTTAGATCTTGGAAATTGGATAACACTCACACATCTGCGGCCCTAGTTTACTGGGTGACTGCCATGCATGTTATTTCTTTTTTTTTGCTAATTTTAGAGTAAAATTTTTAAAATGGAGATGAAAAAGATTTTCTTCTGCATTCTGATTACATTCAACTGGCCTCCAATATCTGCCTTTCAGAGCGTAGTTTGTCTATTTCAGTTACTTTTTTGTATCTCGGACTTCCACTTGCGAAATCGGTTCGTTTCGTCTATCATTTTCATCTTAGCAAATTTATAAATCCTTTATTGATTGAAATATGGTTAACGGGTTTAATGAGATTTCCTCTAAATTTATCAAAGTATTAACAGTGGCTCAATTTTATTGCTGGTATGATTCAGCTAGAAAATAAATTTTGATTTAATAACTTGAAATACCCGCTCTGTGGCTCATTTGGTTGACTCGCACTCTACGATGCTAGTAATATAGAGGTCCGGAGATCGAATCTCGGTGTGGTCCAAAATTTCCGTACATGTGAATGGAAATATATAGTGCTTACAACATTATATTTATACACTCCTAAATTGTATGCAATGTAATGTTGATTCGAAATTGCCTATAAACTGAGGCTGAGTTAACGCACAAGGGGCTACGGTACTGAGAAGAAAAAGAAGAGCTTTGAAGACACTGAAGTATGAGACCCGTTCCTTACAAAATCCTTAACCCTGGAAGGTCATGCTTATTTTTAGTACGGAAAGGTCATGCTTCGTCGATTCGTCGACCCTCAACTTTGACGCTTCATAAAAATCACACTTTCTCAAAATATTACTAAAATTTTACAAATTTTCAATCGTTAGTTTATTTAGAATGGAAAGACATCGATATTGAGTAATTTTGTAAGGAAATTGATTTACAAATTAAATTTTCTTAATCCAATGTTATTTGGCCCGAAATATAAAACACTAAATTTAAAAATGAGATAAATAAAAATTTAACGTTGATATAATTCAAAAAACGTGCTCGAATCATAAAACACATACTCTAAACGTACTAGGAAATTGGGTTTAATGAATGAGAAGCTCATGTATATACAAGAGGCACAGCGATCCATTTTGGAGTTCCAACACGGGTTTTCTTTCACTTCACCTATTGCGGTTTTTACAGTGGATTGTAAAATTATTTATAGTAAATTTTGGAATATTTTCTCCCCGCGTTCCCTTGATTAATTCTAATTTTATGTACGATGTCTAATTTTGACATTGAGTGCCTTCGAGCCGATTTTTATGAGTTAGAAATGCAATCTTCCTAAAATGAGAAAGAATTTTGAGCCATTTTCCTGATTTGTCATATTTTTGTCCTAGTAAATATTTTTTCCATAATTTTTGAAAAAAATAGGTCCCACATTTTAAAAATAAACATATTTGTTATGAGCTAGTTGTATGGACACAGACTTATCGTCGAATCGACAACCAGCCATAAGAAATACTGGAGTTCTAAGAGTTACACAAAATTCATCCTTTGTCGTTTCGATGACACCGATTTCCAAAAATCCAACTTACCCTGCTTACTTCGTCTAGCCGCAATGTACCCGGCAAGTACATCGGCACGGTAAGTGCTGTACGAAAACTTAGCTCCAAATAATGAGAGTTGTCACAAAAAATGGGATAAATTTGATGATGCGTAGTCGATTCGACGAAGCATGACCTTTACCATTTACCATTTGTCACCCTTTCAGATGAAAATAAGTTAAATTCCACTAACTTCCCGGAGGGACCTAACGGTTGAAATTGTGTAGCCATGAAATGAAACAGGAAATATGGGATCCACGCAGCCACAGTTGCACACTCACAAGTGAAATGTGTGTGCTGGTACGCAGCCTCCGTCAGTTACCACTTGGAGTGGTGAAAAAGGCAACTGCTGCGCCAGCAGCAGAAATTTTTTCAAAATGTTGTATAGTGCAGCGATTTTTTTTACTACATCGATAAGGTTTTTTTTCACCATCTTCATCGACCAGGGGGGGGGGGGGGGGGCGACATTGCATTGCATTTTCAGGGTATATTGCCCGAAATTGCAATTAACTGGTGGTTAACTAAACTCAAATACAAATATGAACATCTGTTCCGTAGAAAACGATTCATTCACGATTTAGATAAAGTCAAAGACTGTGCGATAGATCCTAAACTAATAAACCTAATTGAAATGAGCTAATCTAGAGACCATATAATGGGGAGAATCTTGCGTTAGGTTAAAATATTGAAAGTGTCCCGTATTTAAGTAAAAAATATTTTTTTAGAGCTATTCCTTTTAAAGTATACTTTTACTTCGTCGACTACTCCAAAGTCTGAGCTTCTAAAAGCCTATAAAAAAGAGTTTTTTGATATTGCACGCAAAATGCACATTTGGGAATTTATAATGCACGATTTTGCACGTTTCGGAATTTTTACTGCACGTTTTTCAATTTTTTACTGCACGAAAATCCGGGTTCTAGTGATAACTGATAATTAATTTCAAAAATGCCATTCTGTACCTGAATGTGATGTGAGTTATCAGAGTATGATTCGTCAACATTAGCTTTAACGGAACTGGCTTAAACAGTTCTTTTGGGGTCACGAGTCATACATTGGGAAGTATTGTTTATTTCTCATTTTGATTTAGAATTAGTTTTCGCCAAGTTCTTTAACTGCAACTTTAGTTGTTGCACTTTTAAAGATAAGGGGAGTCTGTAAAATACAAAATGCGAGCAATTCGGCACCATTTAAATGCGTCCAGACCCTTTGAAATGTTGGAGGAAGGTCGTTCGCAACGTTCTGTGGCCTTGGAATTAGGGTATTCGCGAAGAGCCATTCAATATCTTTGGAACCGTTACCAGGAGACAAGAAGTGTCTCCCGTCGTCATGGTTCAGGCCGAGTTCGAATAACCACCCCCGCAGAAGACCGATAGGTGAGAGTTTTTGCGCGACGCGATCGTACCATTAGTGCTCGTTGACTACAAAGCAGGCTATTAAGGACGAGTGGGACCATTGTTAGCGCCCGATTTTTAGCAAATACCAAAATTTTCAATTTTAGCGCTTGATTTTTTTTCATTACAAATTCCCATAATTTGTATTCCATCACGTATTATTTATCTTACAAAAACAACTGTGTTGTAAAAGGTTTCCGCCAAAGAAAAAGTCGTCAGCCGCAAAAAGGATTGATATAAATACAATCCCGCCATAATACTCGCATCTTGTCTCGATGATACGCATATTCGAAAGAGATTAAATTAGTTAATAGCTTCCATCAAATCAGCGCGATGCCGTAGCGGTACGCGTCAGAAATAATGTTCAGGTACCGCTCCCGCGCTGGTTTGGTGGAGCAAATTTCATTCAACGCCATTTGACGGGGAGCTTGAATAGGGTGAATAGCAGAACAGAACCAATCTTATGAAAATTACGAAAGAATTAATTCTATAGAAAAAAAGAAAAACACGTTATATACGGAGGAAAGCAAAATAAGGTTCTAAAACCAATTGTTGTTGCGTTGAAAGAAATTTAGTAACCCTGGCCCCCTTGGTAACCTTGGTCGCCTTGGTAACCTTAGTAGCCATAGTACACTTGATAACTTTGGTGATCTTGGAAATCCTTAGTAACCTTGGTAACCCTGATGGCCTTGATAGCCCCTGTAACCATAGTATCTTTGTACATCACATTAAACTTAATGTTAACCCTAACTTTGACCATAACCTTGGCCTAAGCCTAAACGTCAAACTTAACCTTAACGCAAAAACCTATCCTTACATTCCCTAATAATAGATTGTAGATTGTACAGGGCAGTGGTGTAGATAGCTTTTCAGAGAGGAGGGGGATCATTTTGCAAAATTACTTATACTTTTACGGTTATCAAATGTTGAATTTTAGAATAACAATTTCTGTATTTATTACATTTCAAATGAACCGTTTCTTGAGCAAATTTTGCTGCAAAATAGATATCAATTTGACCATACGAAAAAAACTGAGTCCTCAAAATATTGCATCAAAAATGTTTGCTTTTTTACAACGGTGAGTGAATCAACAGTATTTAAATTTTCATGCAAATTTTCGCTACTGTGATTGGAGTATCATTATATTGGGTTAGATCAGTGCTCCCCTAACTTGTTGGAGTCACGGAACACCTACTCACTTAAAAATCAGGTGGTGCGAATCGAAAATTATCAAATGGGTTTCTTTTTATACATATGGGGTTAACTAAAATTATTTAACTCTGTCCACAAGTATAAAATTTTTCTCTTATCCGTTGGGATAAAACACTGCAGATAAAATCCATTTGGATAAATAAGACATTATATATAAGTTTTTGCTTATATGATGCTTAAATTTAAACAAAATGGTGTTAAATTCGGTCCAAATGTGGTATGTAATTCCATTTTCTGTATTTCCGACGAAATGCCGATTGTCATTTATTTTTGGTATACCTACACTGGCAGTCGGTCGACAACAAATGGTAGAGGGATGTCAAAATGTCTGGTATAAGCTACAAACTTCATCACTTATAGCCTGGGTGGTGCAGTAGGTAAGGTGTCTACAAAGCATAGGGTTACCGCATCGGATCCCGCTGTAGGTAGGTAATTTATTATGCATTTTAGAGCGTAAAAAGGTAGAGCTCTCTCTGCATTTTTCCAATTTCGCGAAACCCTTAGAAATCTTCACGGAACCCTACACAGAGAAAAATCCGGTGTGAATTCAACTCCGAATTGGGTCGAATAGGGTCCTCCCTCCGTTTGGATAAAATATTGTTTTATCCAAATGGATGAACACAAAAGAGTGCTTCTAATTACACCAAAAAGAGTAATTCTCGATATTTTTGGGATAAAAATAAAACACAATTTTCACAGAACTTTAACTCATAAAAGAGTTTTGTATAACTAGCATTTACCTCTCTATAGGTGTTGGCGACATTTTATTTACATCTTTACGCTCTAAAATGCATAATAAATTACCTGACTACAGTGGGATTCGATTCCGCGACCCTATGATTTGAAGACTAACGCCCTACCTACTACACCAGACTATACGGGACGGCGTTCGTAATTTGCACCATATATTACCTGGCACATCGTGCGGAGTTAACCCCATTTTATGTAAATTTTAACACCATATAAGCAAAAACTGATACAATTTCGGATAAAATTTATTATTTATCCAAATGAATTTTATTTTGAATGTTTTATCCTAATGGATAAAAGGAAAATTTTATTCTTGTGGACAGAGTTAAATAAGTGCAGTTATCCCCATATGTATGAAAAAAATAACCCCATTTGGATAAAGTTTGATTCACATCGCCTGATTTTTTAGTGTGTAGGGTACCGCGGAACTCCGGATGTTTGTTAATTTGTTTTCGAATTACTGCCTGCATATGATGCCTTATCTTACAATTTTGGAAATTTCTTCAATTTTTTATAGAAAATTTAGTTAAACAAATTATCATGATTATGGCTTTGAAAGTTTTTCGTATTAAATTCAATAAAATTGCGAACAAAAGAATGTTGAAAAACTCAAACCATAACGGATACTCAAAAATTGGAAGCAGTTTTGCAGCGTTTTCTCTCCATTCGAATTAGTTTTCCACTCTCCTGAAGAAACCTTTATAATCTTATGTACTGAATTTTGGGCTTCTGTGGAAGAGCTCCCCGTATTCCACAGTATCATTTAATTTGTGCCTGTGCGAGGCTACAGAACCAATGTGAAAAGTAGATGAACGTAAAGGCCTGTGCTGTAGTGTTTCTATTCTATCGATATGCTTCTATTATACTATTGAAATTTCAGGAAGTGCTAAATTTGTTATTGCCGTTCTGAAAATGGTTTCACGTTTTTATGAAACGCTACATACGCTGAATAATTCCAGCAAAACGTTTACTTTAACTTTGTTTTACGTACCTGAAGTAATAATAAAAAAAATGTGTGACCAAGGGGGGGGGGGATTGATCCCCTTGATCCCCCCTTATCTACGCCACTGGTACAGGGGCGTGAACCCGAAGGGTTCGCAGCACTGAAGCCAGTGGGCCTATTGTGCTATTCCCTAATAATAACGTTAACTGCGACCTATCAATAACTTTAACCCTATCCGCTACCCTAAACTTCATTTTGACTTTAACCTTAGCCCTAACTTAAGTCTAAATCTTTACTCCATCTCTATTCCGAATCCTAACATTCATCCTAATCTTAAATCTAATTTTTAATGTAACCAGTAAGCCTCACTGTGTCCTCAATATGTGATTCAAATTATACATGCATATTTCCTTAGTTCCAAATTGGACCTATCAACACCAAACGGTTAAGACACGATTCCCGTTAATACAGACTTAAGACTTTCTTTATATCCAGGTTCCATCATTCTCCCTTTTAAAATACTCCTATCTACTATTTTTGGCTTTTTGATCTTCATCGTCGTTGCGTCGTTACGTTACGTTACGCTCGTTAGTTACGTTACAAAATGTATATCAGACCCCAGAGAAAACACATATATGTACATATGTGTACATTATCAAAAATCTACATGTCAAATTTTGTTAAAATTAACTCATCAGGATTCCTTGAAAAATAAATTTTTAAAACACATTAAAAAGACTTAAGCAAGAAACTCTATGCATTTTTTTCATTTTTCGCTGTATCTTTTTTGTTACTGCACGGATCGGAGCAAATGATAGCCTATGCACACCTTCGGGACAGACTCTATCAATGGGAAAAGAGAGCAAATCCCAAGACGCTCTCTACGAGGCTGTAGCCCTGTCAATAAAGAACAAGAACAACGAGAACAAGATTTTTGGAAAAAAATCGATTTTCAAACTCTTATATCTCAGGACCAACCAGGGTCCGAGCTACAGAGGTCCGAAAACCCGTCCGTCGTGTAAACATAGTCTTAGTCGCCACTTTTGATTTGTTCAATTTTTTTTCGTTTTTCTTTGGCGGGCGGGACGCTCCCGCGTCCCTAGATTATTTCTAAAATTTGGGACCTTCACCCTAGTTCTTTATGAATATTTCGCTTAAAGTGAGCAGGAGCATCCAAAAAATTTTTGCAGAATAGTAAGTTTGGGTGGTATACTAACTTGATTGAATTGTTTCACGTCGGTATCTTATTCTTTCTTCTATTTTTTTAAGCGATCCGTAGATGTAGCTGTGTGCTAGAATAATTTACAATTTACCAACAACCATCACAATTACTTTTGGATATTTTTTCACCACAACAAATGGCTTCAGTTTAGATTTCCAATCAGATTAGATGCATAAAATTATCCTTACCGATTCGACTAGCTTAACAGGACCTGCCTTTCTGATAATAACACATTTTACACATTTCTGCGATAAACCTATATTCATTGCTTTAAGCATTGTTGTTTTATGGAAAGCATGGAAATTATTGATGTTCTTTTCGTCAGAGGTACCGGGTTCTAGTGATGGATTTTTTTTGAGGGGGGGGGGGGTTAATTTTAACCAAAGGCTTTACAATTCGCAAATCTTCTAATTTTAGCCGGTTTCTACTTTCTACTTGTAAATTAACCTTCCGTTAGACGCAATGCATCTGACAGATGCCTCGCATTGTTTTTTTACCATAACTTCTTTTCTATTGCGAATTCGACTTTGTAACTCATAGTAGCTTCGTATACCGAGTACCGAAGCATCTCAGTCTCAAAGTGATAATTGTGAGGTCCTTTGGCTTTACGTAGCAGGCTCGGGGATTTATTAGATGCATTGCGAGCACTCGTGTAAGTGATTTGAACGGGGATTGATATAGGCGTAGCAGTATAGGATAAAAAAAAATATTTACTACAAGTGAAATACTTTTCGTGTTACACTATTACACCTTTACTTTACCATTGAAGTCCATTTTAAAATTTAATTATGCTAAGAAAGCTGTAAAACTGCAATTATGTAAGACAATTTCAAAAAATCTCATTTTTTACGACGTTTTTTCGATTAAATTTTTTTTTATTAACAGACCCGATTTTTTTCTTTTGATATTGACTATTGGTATGACAAGGCTTCAAATATTCAGATAATGAAGAAAAAAACCTTATGAAGGCATTTGTTACCTTACAACAGGATGACAAAGTTGGCATCTAATAGATGCATTGCGTCTATTCGTGTTACATTTTTTATTGCGACTAACGGAAGGTTAAGTTTAGACTTTTTTTCATACAAAATTTTCCGGTTCGAGGAGCCTCCTTTAACTTTTACGTAGCTAGCTAAGGATGGCATGGGTGTAGGGCCCATGGAAAAAAAAAGTTATCATCACTTTCTCTTGGAAGTCACTATGACCACACAAAAAAAACCTTCCAAAAGATATCCTTTTTGAAGACGAATCGCTTGATTCCTCTATTATCCGAATCATAATTAATAACAGTTCATTTTTTTAATCGAGATTCAGTTTAATTCCCCAACCGTCACCGATTCGCGACTAGAAGAAAACCCGCTGAAGGATAGTTTTTAGGAATTCTATCAACATTCAAATAATTCCTGAACATACATATTTAGAAATGAATGCATGAAATACTTTTAATAAGCGTTTTCCTGATACTCCGAGGTGAACTTAAATATAGATATATACATATTTCCGCTATTGGTTTTTATGAATTAGTCCGATTAACTGAAATCGTTTATTTGAAACCAACCTAACGAAACTCAAGCTGTTACCATCATTTTGCATGTAAAATAACTTCACCTTGAATATTTATGACTCTCTAATGACAAACAAATATGTATTATTTTCAATCTGTCGCTCATTTGAAGAACTGTTTCCTATCCACCATCGACTTTGGTACCCAACCCTGAAATCGTTTGTCTACAAAGTGGTTTTTCGCAAAACTTATTTGGTGTGCAGAAAATCTTTATATGTGCCCAAAAACCTTATAGGCCAGTCAATAAACCGAAAAATAAGGCGTTAGGTCGCAAAAAATTGCTCGGCTCTGGTTTTTTGGGATATTGTTAGGATAGATACCAGAAGTGTACCACCAAGTTTGCAACTTCGAAAAACCTGTGCTAACCCCGTGACCCTCAAAAAACCTCAAAATGTTCGGACTTTTTTCATATTTTTGTTTGTAATTTCTAAAAGGTGCTTCCTGCAAGTAAGTTGTCCACTGCACTGTTAAAGCTAAGAAAATCTTCTTTAATTTGAGTGTAACCCCAGCTTTGCAGGTGCAAAGGATCCCAAGATACAGCACTTTAAACATTGTTTTTTGAAAAAAAGTTCGAAATTGTAATTTCAGTCATGTTCCGAGCTGAATATCGGCTTAAATGCGCATTTTACGGAGAAACTCATGTGACATGAAATTATAAACCAGTTCCTTAGCTGTATATATGTCGAAACGAATGGAATCAGACCATGGGGTCATAGGGCTGCCCCTGAAAATTAGGTTCTTCTAAGAATAACTTTTTTCTTTATGTACCAATATTAACCAAACTTCACCCAAGTATGTTGCTGGTTAAGCCTAAAAAAATATCTAGGAACGGATGAAATCGGAACACTACGTTATAGGGCTGTCATACAAACCAACCTCTGGAAATTAGGTTCTTCTAAGAAAAACTTTTTTCTTTATGAACCAATCTTAACCACCCTTCCCCAAATGTGTTTTTTAGTAAAGCTTCAAAACATATCTAGAAACGGATGAAATCGGAACACTAGGTCATAGGGCTGTCATACAAACCAACCCCTGATAATCAGGTTCTTTTAAGAAAAACTTTTTTCTTTATGAACCAATCTTAACCAAACCTCACCCAAATGTGTTCCTAGTAAAGCCTCAAAACATATCTAGGAATGGATGGAATCGGAACATTACGTCATAGGGCTGTCATACAAACCTCCTAAAATACAATTTCGGACTTTTTTACAAAAAAAAAACACATTTTTTAAAGTGCTGTATCTTGGGATCCTTTGCACCTACAAAGCTGGAGTTACACTCAAATTAAAGAAGATTTTCTTAGCTTTAAAAGTGCAGTGGACGACTTACTTGTAGGAAGCACCTTTTAGAAATTACAAACAAAAATATGAAAAAAGTCCGAAAATTTTGAGGGTCACGGGGTTAGCACAGGTTTTTCGAAGTTGCAAACTTAGTGGTACACTTCTGGTATCTATCCTAACAATATCCCAAAAAACCAGAACCGAGCATTTTTTTGCGACCTAAAATCGGTAATTGACTGGCCTATTATACTACCACCGCATTTATGCTATAAATACACTCGCCAAAAGTTTCAACCATGAATTTATTTTTATTTACTTTTTATTGGATCTTATAGCTGGCGAAACGATAAAAATCATCTTCTAGCATAAATGTGAAATATGGAAACACTCGCCTTCGTATCGTGTGTATAAAAATGCAAGGAGTTGAATTATGATTTTGGCTTCGTGTTAAGGCGCGTTTAGATGGCATCAAACTTGTTTGCATCCAACTTTTCCCTCAAACTTATCCAAGTTGGAAGGCTGTTTACACGTACGATATTCTCTCAAACAAATCCTATCAAACAAATCCTATCCAACTTGTTGGCCGTGTAAACAGTAGTTGAAAGTTGGAGCGGTCGTAAAACGTTATCAGTTTTTGCAATACGTATTAGTTCAGGAAAAATATATTTGCTTTTTCTTTTATTTTTTCGTGAATATTTTAAACATTGAAGGAAACATGCCCGAATGAGTATACAGCGTGCTCCAAAAGTCAACGGAACGCCAGAATTGGATGATAGCGCACCGATATTGGTAATCAGGCGCATTAATTCTTTATTATTAGAAAGTATATTTATATTTCGATTGGACTATAATCAATGCATCTCAAACAAGTTGTCCAACTTCTGTTTTCACGGTGGATTTGTTTGAAAGCTTGTTCCACTTCAAACTTGTTGTCCAACTTCTGTTTACACGATGGATTTGGTGTCCAACTTGTTTGAATGCTCAAAAGTTGGACGACAAATCCATCGTGAAAACTGCGCTTTAAACATACATAAATGTATGGATCTAATCGGCAGAAATGTTTCCAATAAAATTATGGATGCATTTTAAATTTATATTTATCTGTATTTGATGTATGAGATGAGTTTGTTTTAAATTTAAGAAGTGATTATATTGGAAATTATGGTTTTATTACGTGCTGTATTTGGCAGCTTTCAGAAGTATAGATCGTTTGGTGCATTTGGCGGCAATTTACGTTTTAATGTAGAACTTTATATGTATTTACAACTACCTATAGAACCAAGAGTGGATATTTTGCCAGGTCTTTTTACCTATAGAAAGACTTATTGGAGCTCAACAGTAAAGGGTAGGTGGGCTGATATAAAATTGATTTATGTCGAGAGATATGCAGAAACCCAAACAAATGGAATTTGTGTATTACATATTGGTATATTTAATAAAACATTTGCCCTGCATTTTTAAACAATTTGCATATCGAAATGATATGAGGAAGAGATAATACGCATCAATGCTTAAGTAGTTTCTGCAACATCCCTCACTATCTGCCATTAGGAATTGAATATTATGATTTCGAATAACCCGTTATTATAACTTCCATTTTGCACGGTTCGAACGAAATTTTATAAGATATTTATATAATTTGACATTATCCAAGTTGAAAAATGACCGTCGCAAAATCAGCTCGCATAACAAAATATCAACTCAACAAATATAAACACACCATGTCACCAAATCAGCCATCACACACTGGTCCACAATCAATATTATCATAATCTTGTAATTAAATCAAGTTATATAATTCCATTTTTCATCGTAATCTGATAAATGCGCTTTTTCTTCACTTCTTTCATTTCTTAAAAAATTTCACTTTCATACCCCTCGTACATAACACATCAACATGGTAAGTGTGGTTTGGATGCGACAACGTCGAAGGTGGATGCGGGACGTGTGGTGTTGAAGTGAGATTATGGTTATGATGATGCTGATGATGATTATTATGATGGCAGTGATGTGAGATGTGACTAAACATTCTTCATAACACCATCGATGGCTACTTAAAAAAATTTAATGCAGTGCTAATGCGAAGAAATAACAATTTCTCCGCCGCAATGAACATGCAAAAACTAAATTGCACTCTTTGGCAAATAAGTATCATTATGCGGAGAGGTCATAAAAAACACTCAGTACAATTACACCGTGAAGAGAAGTACTCCTGCTACTCGACAATCTGGTTAATTGGTTTCAATCACCTTACAACACACCAAGAAGTATCTATACATCTATAAACGAAATGGAAAGTCAAAAAATTACCATAAACGGTGGCATGTAGACTAATTACAGCGAAAATTAATCCAATAAGGAGGGCACGTTTGCCCGGTACACCCGGGGTGTACATCATTGCAAGCGATTTTTTTACCAAATGCACTTTAAACTCTTTTCACACTTAATTATTCAATATGGTATGGATTTGAATTATCGCGGACACTTTTATCACTATTTGTTCTTTGGCAATCGAAATAACACTTTTCCGTGGCAGAGGAGATCGTTAACTGGCGGTCTTAACTTCCCGCGAAAGACTTATTCGAGTCGGACAATATCAACGACTGATAGTCGTCAACTTACCACGATCATACTTACAGCCAGTGAAATTCGTATATCTGCAATCGTGGCAATATTATCTGGAGTTTACCTTTACATTCAACCATAAAGTTAGCGCACCTCTAGAGGCTTGCCACCACCACGAATAATGTAAAGAGAAAGAGAGACTTCACACAGGCCATCGGATTGTTCAATGTTCAATGAATGCATATTTGGTTGAGGTGCAGTGGTTTGTAATCTTGCGTTGATGTATCTATAAAAATCAGAAAGATAAAATGCAAATTTATGTGTTAGAGATGACGCATTTCGGTACCTAAAGCCATGTTTTAAAACAAATGCAAGTAAATTAAAGTTCCTTTTATGCTGCAAAACCGGATAAAAGGATAACCCAACTTTCCATACAGATAATATCTGGAATAATCCTATACAGGACAACTCCTATAAACAATGTATAGAAATTAGGTGATCCGGTCCTGCCTGCAACTGAAATGAACACGTGTGCCAAATTTCAGCTTGTGCGACAGGATTTTTTGAAAGTTTCCCGTCAGTTTTGTTAATTGTCGACCCTTAAAGTTTTGATAAAAAAGGTGTTAAACATTTAAAGTCAAATTTTAACAAAGCCCAAGCACTAGTAGTAATACATTAGATTGCAAAATGTGGTGGAGAAAAAAAAACCCAAATCTTTCGCTATTTTTCCGTTTTTGGCGACTAACTCTGAAACTATTTATTTCTGCCACATACATATCTCCAGAATTATCTTATTGAGCACATGATTGCGCCTCGAAAAAGACACAAATATTATAAATTGGTTGAGCGGTATTAGAACAATTCATAATTTAACTTTGCCACTTTTAACATAGTTCCATAATTAGGAAAAAAATTTAAGATTGAACGGTTTTTCATTTTTGGTCGCAAAAGTTGGATTTTTCTTGTACTCTATGTATTTTGGGGTACTGATTCCGAATTCGTAGCTTCCCACCAAAATTTCGTCGCGAAACAGGGTCAACATCGCAAAAAAAAAACAAACGTCAAAAATTACGTGATTGAAAATTGTAGCGATACCGCTTAACGCATTTTGAAGATTAATGTCGCTTTCCTTCCTTATGGCACGATAGCCCGACGTCGGGCCTTGGCCGCCTGGATTGAAAACCTCCAATTGTCGCGGTAACGCGACCTTGTCCTCCAGTTCCGAAAGCCTAGCATCTGGTGGGCGTCCTCACATACAGAATGCTCCCATCGGGCTCTCGGTCGTCCACGCAATCTGGCTCCGTCCACTCGTTGCGCGTTCATCACCTTTTTGGGCATGCGATCGTCGTTAATGTCGCTTGGACATGCAATAATGTTTTCTCTAAGATGTTTATGGACAGGTTTTCGCAGAAATGTACAGTTTCGTAGTCATAAGCCAAGAAGAAGAAGAAGCTAGCGGGAGGGCTCCGAGTCAAGTTGTTCTGCCACTGCTTGCTACTATGAGGAATTATAAGGGTGTCCGGAAACTGCCGCATAAACGCACCGGATTGTGATTCCTCATGTGACTTCCAGCAAAAAACTTGTACGAAACATACCCCCAATTCTTAACCCTTTTAACTGCCACAGACACTTGAAGTTTTTTGCAAAAATTATTTTCTTGTACGACTTACCTCAATTTCTCCAAAGCTAGACTAGCTAGAATAGCGAAATAAGATGATTATTCTAGCTAACAAATTTACCTAAATAACGAAACTAACCACACTAAAATCGGACAACTTGTGCCAAGGTAAGGTGCTTGTACGATTCTTTTAATAATTGGTGCATAGTCTAACGATCATATCTTTCTTACATAATTCTATTCTAGCTTCGTTATTTTTAACAGTTTCAATGCCTTAAGTGCAAAAAATTAGGGTTAATTTTAGCTCGATTCTGATTCTGATAATAATATAATATATTAAAGCAAAATTCTGCAATTTGGTAAAAAATTACTGAAATTAATTTTTACCAAATTGCAGAATTTTAGGAGCAGTTTGAATTAAAATTAATTAAAATCAACCTAAAATTAACCCTTCTTTGCTACACTTAACGTATCAAAACTGTTAGAGATAATGGAGCTGGAATAAAATGATATAAGAAAGATATAATCGTAAGACTTTGCGCCAATTTTTAAAAGAATCGTACAACCACCTCACCTTGGCAGAAGTTGAAGAAACTTGAAATGGAAAAATATAAATTTGTTGGCTATAATAACCATCTTATTTTGCTATTTAAGCTAGTCTAGCTTTGGAGATATTGTAGTTTAAGTCGTACAAGAAATATATTTTTTCAAAAATCTTCAAATGCCTGTGGCAGCTAAAGGGTGAAGATTTGGGGGGTAGGTTCTAGGCCTGTTCCAAAAACCGGGATCCCGGTACCGGTGTTCACTTGGTACCGGACCCGATATTCTAAAGTACCGATATCCCGGATTTTTGGTACCGAGTTTAAAAAACCGACCGACGAGTCGGTTTTTTGGTACCGAGTTAAAAAGAACGATTCACTTCAACCATGAGCCGGTTTTTTGGTACCCGTTTTTAACTCGGTACTCAAAAAAACCGGCTTATGGTTAAAAAACCGTCGGTACTGAAAAAAAAACCTGAGTAGGTTTTCAACCCGGTACTCAAAAAACCGGCTTATGGTTAAAAAAAACCGTCGGTACTGAAAAAAAAACCTGAGTCAGGGAAACAGCTTGTGGTACCGGGTATTGAAAAAAACCGAAATCCGGTACTGAAATCTCGGTACCGAACAGGCCTAGTATGTTCAGTACTACGTTTCTGCTGGAAATCACAGGAGGAATCACAATCCATTGCGTTTATGCGGCAGTTTCTGGACACCCTGTATCCTGTACAATAGTATTTTAATTTAACTTCATTCTGTCGGAGTCAGTGAGTGTCGGCCACATATCCACTCATCCACATTGAACTAACTTCATAACATACATATAAATAATATTTACCAGATTTTACGTGAATTTTTAATGGAATGAGGTTTTTGCATTGCAATATGTTACCTGTATCTACATACCTTATTCGCCAGTCGTTTAGGTTACTACAGACGAAACGATTTTTGTGGCTTTACCGTAAATTCGCTACACTTTCTTATTTACAGATTTGTCAAACCAAACAGCAAACACACTGTTCAAACGGGTGTATCAGGTATGTAATTATGCACGCACTTGTCCATGCACTTAGCAGTGTTTTAAAGCACCCATGCCAGACAAGATTATATTGGGTGAGATTACGAAACACAACAGTTGCGTATATGTTCCGTAAACATGTTTGCCGTTCTGATTCCCTAACTGCCATTTTGCGGATCAGAAATAATCTCCGGGTCTTTTCGTTTACATATGCTCCACAAAGACTGACTAACAACGAGACCGAGGCTAATTTCGGGCGCGGCCGAAATTTGGATACCCTTCGCTCCCCTCGGGATAAAAGTTTTACTTCTGTCTTCACAAAAGTTCCGTTGCGTCGACAAAACGTTATTTGTGTGGGGTTTGGTTGGAATAAGTGGGCCACTAATAATATTTACTTAGAAAATTTTATTGTTAAATTTATAAAGTTTTTCTTAGAAGAACCTAATTTGGGGGGCTATGTTTGTATGGCAGCCCCATGATTCCTTTGTCCGATTTTACCGATTCAAACAATACAAACTGCCTGCAGCAAAAAGAAGAATTTGCGCAAATTTTCAACTTCGGAGCTTTTAAATTGGCCGAGTAAAAAGCGTAGCAACAGACGGCCAGACAGACAGACGGACATCGCCCAATCGACTCCCCATGTTATGCTGATCTGATCATATATGTATACTAATTATATGGTCGGAGATGCTTCCTTCAATGCGTTACAAACTTCATGAAAAAGCTAATATACCCTTCGTTGACTCTACGAGCGAAGGGTATAAAAAGAACCGGAGATTATTTCTGATCTGCAAAATGTCAGTTAGGGGATCAAAACGGCAAACATGTTTGCGGAACATTCGCAACTGTTCTGTTTCGTAATCTTACCCAATGATACGATATTAAAGCAAAATTTAGTTCGTTTTTATGAAATTCACCATTAACTAGCAACTGGCTTGGTGTTCTCTTGTGCATGCATAACCAAGGTCATGACTGGTCGACAGGTACGTGCGTATCACATAAAGGCAAACCAATTCTTGATGTAGCTCTCATAAGCCAGTACCAGTAAACCAGTATGTATTGATTTCAAGTAGATATCAGCTGTTATGCAGGGAGGGTGTACATTTATATTAAGAATACATACTGTTATTTCAAAAATCTTTTTTTTTTGTAATATCGTGTCATTACACGATTCAACGGAACTACAAAATTTTGCAGATGTTTTATTGCCAACGCTGCTCTAGGGGTCACGCGGCCCTGGCCAAGAGGAGAATTCGCCATCTCAGGTACTAATAGCCAGATTAATAGTAGATCCCAGCCAGCATCGGCTTCATATACCGTGAACATAGCCATAAATAAGCATTACTTCATGAATCACGAATCGGCATTATGTATCGATAGGACGCATTGAAAGTTAGATAGATGATGGTCAGCTGAAGGAATGTCGACGGATCATGCATATAGAAAATATAATGGTTTTCTCCTCAAGTGTGATTTTTGTTGCTGGGGTGATTATAATCACGAATAAAACATGATCATTCGTATAGTCTGGCTAGAGTAGTGGTTACGGCGCGCACCTTCGGTGCATAGGGTTATGAGTTCGAGACTCACCGTCGCACGTGTGTTTTTTTTAAATTATGCATTTATGCATTGAATATATATGATACAAGTAACCCATTAAGTAAATATAACCCAATCGAAACGAAACCCATACCATAATTATGTGCTAATTATGTGCTCTGCACTTTTCCAATAACAAAATGTTGTACTCATCCCCCTCCCCCAGAATCAAGGACACTCTTTGGTTGTGCTAGCATCATACCATGGAAAAGCCAAAATCTGTAATTTTCACCCGATCAGAATGAAACCAATTGCATAATTATGTGCTAATTATGTGCTCTCCACTTTTCTCATTAAAAAATTTTGTGCTCCTCCCCCTTCCCCAGAATCAAGGACATTCTTTGGTCGTGCTAGCATCACACCATGGAAAAGTCAAAATCTGTAAATTTCACCTAATCGGAATGAAACCCATCGCATAATTATGTGCTAATTATGTGCTCTCCACTTTTCTAATAATAAAATTGTGTACTCATCCCCCTCCCCCAGAATCAAGGACACTCCTCTTTGGTTGTGCTAGTTAAGGCACCGACCATAAACGACCCTAATTATCCTCAATCTTGGTTCTGAGAAATGACCGAAAATGCACATGTGCATTTCCGTTATCATCATACATACATAATCATAAATCTTTTCACATTTGTTCTTTTAGTCATAAACAATATCCAGGCCAAATGTTTATCTTAGAGTTTCACATTTGTTCTTTCAGTCATAAACAATACCCAGGCCAAATGTTTATCTTACAGTTCCATACAAGATGCTCTCTATATGACGAGGTGCATAGTCCGAAAGATTGTACTTTAGACTTATGTATAAGAATTGAAATAATATGTAGACATAGCGGACAAATTATAAATAGCATGCCAGGAAGAAGCCCGGCTCAGTGTTAATTTAGATTTTACAAAATAAAGATTGCAATTACATAAAATCACTTGTGTTATTACTTAACTGGCGCAGTCGGGTCGCGGATTAATATTTGTTATAGTAAAAATTTATATTTTACGCAAGATCAATATTACCGTGCCAAAAAGAACTTATCGATTCAAACGTCGCGGTTTATTTTTCATTAATATAGTGAAAAGTTGATTTTTACGCAAGATTGGTGAAACCAGGCAGAATCGAATCTACATAAAAAGAACTTATCGGTTAAAACATAGTGGTCCACTGAATATAGTAAAAAGTTTTGTTTTTATGCAATCTTAATAAAACCGGGCTAAATTTACCATAAAACGCTAAAATTTTCTTTGACTGATCGCAAAGAACAAATTAATAAAAGTGTTGGTTAAGATATGCAGTGCAGTGCATTTAAATAAAAAAAATATATATATATAAATTTTACCAATTTTTTTTTTTGACGTGTTATTTAGTCAAAAAGAATACTGGAGGAATTAATAAAAAAATTCAGTGCTGTGGATTTTAAAGAAGATAAAATGGACTATAACAAGTTAAGTGCATTTATTACTTCCATTCCTCCTTTCGATGGAAATCAGTCGGATTTATATCCATTTATCCGTGCTGTAGACGCGATCAAAACTGATTTGAACGGTAGCAGTTGCAAAGTGCAGTTAACGCAACAAATTCTTTTGCGGATAGTTGGAAGAGCTCGGGAGGCCATTCTAACATACAATCCAACCTCATGGGACGATGTGAGAAAAACTTTAATAACACATTTCGACACAGCAGAAAATGAGTTACAACTTCAGGAGCGTTTATGCAGTGCAAGATTTACGACAGCCATTCAACTATATGAATATTTTTGTAAGTGTCTTTGTTTAATAAGTCAAAAAATTTTAAATGAATCTATATATACAAGTAGTCAAAAAGATGATTTCATTAAAAGTAGATACCCCATGGCTAAAAATATTTATATCAACAAATGTCCGGAGCCGTTAAAAAGCGTTTTATTGGCAAGAAATCCTAATAATTTAGAGGAAATCCGAGTAATTTTACACGAAACTGGGTATTTACATTTTGGAAATAATAATTCAAAAAGAACATATAGAAATAGGCAAAATTTTAATGGGTATCCTCCAGCGTTCAATCAGGATTCAGTTCCTTATAATTCTCAAACTTTTTATCCAAATTATACTATGAATCCTCAGTGGTTAAATGAGCAACCACAGTACCAATTAGGAAACAATCGGGCACATTTTGGAAACACTCCACAGGCTACTTCTTCAAGAAATCGCACGAATTTCCGAGAACATTTTCGAAATCAACCTGTAGATCATTCACTACCAACAGATAGGTCTATGAATACTGTTAATTCAAATAATACATCACTACATATACATGGTGATAACCAGGATTTTCATTTACTTGCCTCGGGTTATCAAAAACATTTTTACCAATTGTTAAATTAACCATTCATGGTCATTTATTTCACTGCTTAATTGACACTGGATCATCAACCAGTATTATGTCAGCTGCAAGAGTACAAAATTCTACCAGGGAAACGTTGAAAGATCCAGTTTACCTCCATACACTTCATGGCAAGATTGAATGTACCGAGTCAATTACAACATTGGCTCCAGAAGAATTTGGGGTTAAGGCTTTAATCAATTGGAAGATTGCTAATATTTCTTTTCCAAATTTCGATGCTATAATCGGAATGGACATACTAATAGCTCTAGGTGATAATATTTTCATATCTCGTTCCGAGTGCCAAATTAGTGGTCGGGTAATACCATTTGGAACTGACTCCTCAACTGATATAATTAAAGAATTTTCAAATGTTATTGAAAACGTTGAGCGACAAATGGATCAGCAACCGGATCCAAGTACTTACTCCATTGAGGAGATGCAGCTCATAGCAAGAATAAAAAATGAGTTTCAAGATTTAGAATATGACGCAAACAAGAAATTAACATTTACGCATAAAATTAAACATACCTTAAAGTTGAAAACAAATGAACCAATCTACCAACGGAATTACAGGTTACCTTATCACACAAAAGATTTCATTAAAAATCAAATTAAAGAAGACTTGGCTCAAGGAATTATACAGCCATCCTCTAGTCCATATAATTCACCAATATTGGTTGTACCTAAAAAGGGAAACACATATAGGCTCGTCATTGACTTTCGCAAGATCAATATCGTAACTGTTGACGATAAATACCCTATTCCACAAATTGATGATATCTTAGGAAAATTGGGCAACGCCAACTATTTCACTACTATTGATCTGGCGAAAGGTTTTCATCAAATCGAAATAGATCCAAAGGATCGGCATAAAACTGCATTTTCGACTGACGAAGGGCACTTCGAGTTTACTCGAATGCCATTTGGGTTAAAAAACTCTCCAGCAACATTCCAAAGATTGATGAACACAATCTTACAGGAATATGTTAATAAAATTTGTATCGTATATATGGACGATATTTTGGTATTCAGTACTTCATTGCAGGAACACGAAGTTGCTTTGCGTAAGGTATTGTCTACGTTACGTTCTGCAAATCTAAAAATTCAAATGGTTAAAACGCAGTTTTTGAAGAAATTCACCGAATTTTTAGGACATGTTATTACACAGGAGGGCATAAAACCAAACCCTAAGAAAATTGAAGCTGTTCGTAAGTTTCCAATACCGAAAACTGCGAAGGAAGTAAAGTCATTCTTAGGTCTCACTGGTTTTTATCGCAAATTTGTGAAAGATTATGCATTAATAGCTAAACCTTTGACACAGACATTAAAGAAAACAAATTCCGTTAATATCAATGACCCAGATTACATAGAAGCATTTGAAAAATTGAAGAGCTATATTACAAATGAACCTATTTTAACTCATCCCGATTTTGAAAAAAAGTTCACTTTAACTACTGATGCATCAAACTTTGCTTTGGGAGCCGTACTATCGCAAGGGAGCAATGCTATTTGTTATGCGTCAAGAACCCTAAATGATACAGAAACACGACTTTCAACTATAGAGAAGGAGCTTTTAGCTATAGTTTGGGCAGTCAAGTATTTAAGACCTTATTTGTATGGTCGAAAATTCACATTAGAGACCGACCACAAACCATTGACTTTCCTTCAAAATATCAAGGAGGACAACCCTAAACTTTTCAGATGGAAGCTAAAATTGTCGGAATATGACTATGAAATTAAGTATATTAAAGGTAAATCCAATTTTGTAGCAGATGCTCTTTCTAGAATCCAAATAAATGCTTTGGAAGTTTCTAATAAAAAATCAGATTCGATGGCTACTCAGCATACGGCTAATGAAGATAATACTAATTACATAAGTATTTCTGAGAAACCATTAAATTGTTTTAAATTACAGATAATTATTAAAAATGGGAAACGCATTCGTAGCTCCACACAAAAGTTTCCTAATGGAAAAAGAATAACTTTCTTCTATAAACGATTTACAAGCAAAGAAGCAATGTATATCTTAGAAAACCATATTCCTAACGGAGGGAGGATAGGGCTCATGGTACCTAATAAAAATATTTTGACCACATTTCAGGATGAATATAAGACCTGGAAACTAAGTCATCCGAATACTCATATTGAAAATTGTAGCTATGTGTTGACTGATTGTTCGCACTCGGAAATGTTAGAAACTATTGCCAAGGAACATAGGGAAACAAACCATCTAGGTATTAATAAATTATATGATAAATTACGCAAGAAATATTATTACCCGAAAATGAAATTAAAAATAGCTAACTATATAAATCAATGTACTATTTGTGCTACAGCCAAATACGACAGACACCCACCAAAAGAACCTTTTAAAATGACACAAACTCCTTCTGATATTAGGGAGATTTATCATGTAGATATATGGCTTAGAGACAGCAAAAGTCCATACCTTACATGCATAGATAAATTTAGTAAGTTTCTAACAGTACAGAAATTACAGAATAGACAGTGGGATACAATAATCAATACTTTACAGAAAATATTTAACAGAATAGGAAGTCCTAAATCAATAGTTTTCGATAATGAAGGAGCTATAACTAGTGTTAAAACAAAAGAATGGTTGGACCAACAAGGGATTTCGTACCATTTATGTTCACCTTATCATAAAACAGGAAATTCTGACATAGAAATTGCCCATAGATCTCTAAATGAGCAATTACGGGTATTTTTGCAGAGGCAACAACATGAAGATCAAGACCTAAAATTGTTTGATCCAATAGAACAATGTTTGTACCATTATAACAATAATGTACATTCAACAACTAAGGATACCCCGTTTAATATATTTTTTGGTAGAACTAAACTTCACAAAGAAGAAATATTTAAAAATATCCAAAACAACAAAGAAAATTGGATTTCGAAAGCGAATCAAAATCGGAAACATTATCCACTTGACACAAAATATAAGAAACACATTCCTAAGAATAAATTAGATGTTCGATACATAGTTGATAGGCATAATTCTAAAACACATCCCCAAAGGCAAAAGAAATTAAAAAATCAATACAATCTTTTCAGTGATACTGCTGGCAATTCTAGTAATATTTCCAACTTTGGTCCAAGCGCAAATTGTGATGACACCACTACCTCAGCAAGACGGTTACATTCTAATGAGAACCGGTAGTAAATTCGAGACAGAAAAAAAAATTATTGTTGGACATCCTATTTACGAATCGGATTTAACTAATATGATATCAACTCTGAATGACATGCTACGCAAAATTGGAGCCAGTAATTCAAATCCAACCTTGAATTATTCCTTTAACATTATAAAACACTTGGAAACGGAAGTTAGGACATTATTCCCAAGTTCTAAGCAAAAAAGAGGTATTCTTAATTTGGTAGGAACAATCCGAAAATGGATAGAAGGAACACTTGATAACGAAGATCGCGAACTAATTCAGAGAAATTTTGAAAAAATTGAACTTAATGAAGAAAAGCTAAGAGTAAACGAAAATGTAATTCTTCAGTCAACGAATACGCTTCGTTCTGAGATTAACACGATAACGAATTCTATTAATGAGCATTACGATAACTTCAAAAATAGTATTAACAAAATAATAAGTGAATACAATAATCAACAAAAAGCTATCTTAGATATAATGAACTATCTTCAATTTTCTCAGTACTTAACGTTAGCACAAGAGAAAATTGATAAACTTACAGAACTTATACTAAATAATCAAGGACATACTCTCCATAGAAATATTTTGTCGGATCCTGAATTATCTTCATATAAATTAACTCCTGTTAAATTACAATATATAAAAACTGACATCCTGATTGAACCTCATAAGTTAGTCATATTCATTGAAATTCCATTAGAATTAGAAGAATTTCCAATTTATGAAATATTCCCTGTACCTAACCATAATAATTTCCAGTTAGTATCAAAAATTTCTTCTTCAAAATTTGTAAAAAAAGAAAATGTTGTTTATTCCGTAGGATCAAATTTGCCAATTCATGATGAATGTCTTATTAGCACATTCACAAGAAAACCATCTAATTGTACTTTAATTAAAAATTCACAAGAATCAATTACTCAGATCTCTACCACCATGTTTTTGTTAACAAACATTAACGACAATCATTTGAAAACTTTTTGTAACGAGTCAAAAACTATGTATATTGAATCAAAAAACTTTTTGTTAGAATCGAAATGTTGTAATTTTTCTATTAGTAAGTACTTAGTTTTAAGAACAACAAGTAGTGATTATATACCTATTCTAGAACCTCAATTACATCCAATGACAAATATAAACTATATGGAGACAATTTCGATAAACCATATTAGAAACATAGAAAATAAAACTGTACATCTATTCAATATAACCAAACTTGAATCACTTGCAAACAATAATTTCAACTTATCCATAGCTATATCGCTACCAATAATAGTATTTTTTACAATAATAATTATCCTCATTATAATATACTACTGTAAAAAGAGGTCAATAAAAATAATTTTAAAAACCAAGACTGAAGCAGACAAAGTTGAGGACAACTTTAATCTTAGGGAGGGAGGAGTTAAGGCACCGACCATAAACGACCCTAATTATCCTCAATCTTGGTTCTGAGAAATGACCGAAAATGCACATGTGCATTTCCGTTATCATCATACATACATAATCATAAATCTTTTCACATTTGTTCTTTTAGTCATAAACAATATCCAGGCCAAATGTTTATCTTAGAGTTTCACATTTGTTCTTTCAGTCATAAACAATACCCAGGCCAAATGTTTATCTTACAGTTCCATACAAGATGCTCTCTATATGACGAGGTGCATAGTCCGAAAGATTGTACTTTAGACTTATGTATAAGAATTGAAATAATATGTAGACATAGCGGACAAATTATAAATAGCATGCCAGGAAGAAGCCCGGCTCAGTGTTAATTTAGATTTTACAAAATAAAGATTGCAATTACATAAAATCACTTGTGTTATTACTTAACTGTGCTAACAACACACCATGGAAAGCCAAAATCTGTAAATTTCATCCGATCGCAATCAAACCAATTGCATAATTATGTGCTAATTATGTGCTCTCCACTTCTCCAATAAACAAATTTTGCGCTCCTCGCCCTTCCCCAGAATCAAGGACATTCCTTGGTTGTGCTAGCATCACACCATGGAAAAGCCAAAATCTGTAAATTTCACCCGATCGGGATGAAACCAATTGCATAATTATGTGCTAATTATGTGTTCTCCACGTTTCCAATAAAAAAATTTTGTGCTCCTCCCCTTTCCCTAGAATCAAGGACATTCCATGGTTGTGCTAGCATCACACCATGGAAAAGCCAAAATCTGTAAATTTCACCCGATCGGAATGAAACCAATTGCATAATTATGTGCTAATTATGTGCTCTCTACTTTTCCAATAAAAAAATGTTGTGCTCCTCCCCCTTCCCCAGAATCAAGGACATTCTTTAGTTGTGCTAGCATCACACCATGGAAATGCCAAAATCTGTAATTTTCACCCGTCATTTTTTTAGAATATCTCTATAACGGTAATGTGCACCGAAAACTGTTATATTGTGAATTTGCTTATACAACGCTTAGTTAAATATCCGAATTTCAGATTGATGCACGTTACACGTTACCGTTGTAAAAATATTCCCCAAAAACTGCTTAATTGAATGTTTGGACCCTCGTTCCGTTATGAGGAACTTCGTTAGGGGGGCTCCCATCTTTGGGGACTTTGGGTGTCTAACTAACAACCACAAAAGCTACAAATTTCTCCTAGAAGACCATAGAGCACACTCCCCAGCAGGGGCGGCGCATAAGGGCCCGCAGGGCCCGCGTGGCGGGGGGGCCCACGAGATTTAGGGGCCCAAAAGCCACATGACAGATTTGTCGAACCATAAAAGCAGCACAACTGCGAAAAATTCCGACGTAGATATTTTTTGTAAACAAGAAGAGAAATACAATTTTCGACGTCAAAACAAAAGTTGGTGTAAGGGTAGAGACTAAAGTTCATGAGACAATCCGGATCCTAAAATTTTTACAAAAAAAAAATTGCTCCTGACATGGCTGCGTTATTTGCTGTATCTGTAGCCGCGGTTTGTAATCCAACCCACCCTTTTCCTTCCCAAGTACCATATGGGTAAAAAATTCGGTACGTCTCTCTGCAAATAAATTATCTTAAAACGTTTTTGATGATACCTTTTCTAAACTTTCGGACTAAATTCCAATCCACTTTTTCATGAACTGTCAAGCACGAACAAAATAGTTTGAGAGTGGTACTAAACTTAGTTTAAACTAGTTAGTACGGCCTATGTCGTTGAAGACTAAAATATTTTATCTAACCTGCGGTATATACCCGGTCATTAGGGCTGTGGTGCAGAGGCCACATTTGGTTTGAATGGAGTCTTGCCAAGATTCCTGTATTGAATTTATTATTAATATTATTCTTAAATTCGCAGGATTTAAATTAATTTTAAAGCTGAAACAAGGAATAGAGTTGAACTAATAACGTGTCGCTTTTTTCAATTGTGTGGCAAGTAAAACTTAGGCCGCTCACATACGAAGCATCCGAATCTATTTGTTGGATTCTTGGTTCTGTAAATTTATACATTTTCTTTGATTTTGTAAAATATTGCTAGTAGGTTTTCCTAATTGTTCCGCCCTCTACAAGTTTAAGCTATACCCATAGCTATTGAGTGGGTACATTCACTGACAAATGAGTGGTCCTGAGTTGTAGAGCGATGTTTGCTTTTATCATTTTTCACCAGAAGGCACACGCAAGTGAGCGACCAAAATGATGGGAAATCATCACAATAAATATGAAAGTGTCCTATTTTAATTGTAACAATACAATTCATCATAATTTTTCAAATGTATTTTCCCGCCATTTACTTTGCTTCAGTGCTACATAGTTGAGAATGGAATAAAAGTTGCGCTAAGTTGAGGACGTTACTGCAAACACTGAGTCACGGTGTTTGCCGCTAGGGGTATAACCGTTTTTGTGAGCTGTCCAGAATTTTGTACCCTTTCTGCTAATATTCTCTCCCATCACAGAACGAAAATTTGGCAAATATGGCTGGGTGAAAAAATGATCAAACTAGGATAACACGTCTAAATATCTGAGCACCAAAGTTTTAATTAAAACCTCTGAATACGAGGCGTTTCTGTTAAAATTGCCGCCCAGAAAATTAACCGCCCTAGGTATGAGCCCACTTTTAAATTGTGGCTGTAGGATCACTAGGAAGCTTATCTGTGTAATACAATAGTAATAACGCAGTGTCAGTGCGAAGCAAAAGTAGAAAAAAAAGGTCTCTACCGGACCGGTCATTATCCGAGGCTTACACGAAAAATTGTGGCATGAGTCGCCTCTCCTTTCTAATCAAAAGCCGGACTGGTTTTATGTCCTGCTATATCTTCCGCATCTACTGCCTACATATCTTTTTCACATATTCCTTTGACCTATTGGATGGAATCTTCGAATTTCTCCTTCAATGGCGTATTCGTATATACTTCATTCAACATGAAACTGGCTTGGTAGTTCAGTCGAATGAAAAAAAATTTAATAAGAATTGAATTGAAACTCTGCTGCTTAAAATCGCATAAAAATAATTAATTCAAACATTCGGAAGAATAGCAGAGAATTACATTTTTCGCATAAAATCCATCAAGCGATTTTCACATCACATACACCCCCATTAAGCCATCCATGTGAATACGACTGCCATAACTAGTGACGGAGGGGGCGATTCGACTACTGCCAAGGGGCGCCATAGATGGTAAGTCCGGCGCTGCTGAAAATTGTGGATCGACCTTCAAGAGTGTTTTGATTTCACTCTGCTTTTTTCTCAGTGTAGGGGGGCCCACTCAAGAAGTTGGCGGGAGGGCCCCGAGTAAAGTTGTTCCGCCACTGCTCCCCAGTCTTAGCGCCATTCACGAAAAACCCAAAAAATACCTTTTTTCAAAGTTTAAACCCCTACAGTGCCCGTAAGGCTGCACGTGTTGATATAAAATTTGGCCACTTTCTTCAGAACTCTATAGGCTACAAATTTTCCATGCAAAAGTTTTTAGTATGAGTTACCGTTATATTGATTTTCGTGAAACCATGCTAAAAATACCTTTAGACCTCCTGGCACCGTTAGGAGTGCCAGAACGTATTCGGTATTTCCATCGTTAATTGAAGAAGCACAAGAGTTTAAAATTTGCCGTACACGACTTTTTTGTATATGCTACCGTTATTAAGATATCCATAAAAACCTGTTTTCGAGGGTCTTTGACCCTCTGTAGTACCGCTAGCGGCACTCGTAGAGACGGGGACTTTTAGGGTCTTGTTTAGGACCTCGAAAGAAAAGGCCCATGCAAAAATCCAGCCTTCCCCTAATTTTTCCGAAGTAAAATGCCAATTTTCCTGGAGTAGTAGCAATTTTCCATTCATCCTTTTCGATGTTAAAATTTTTTATATTGATATTCATTTTCAAGAGTAGGTAAACTGCTTCAATTGTTTAATTGACGAAGAAGGCGAAAATTGAGGACATTGTTCCTGATCCACAAACTCTGGTCCCTGGAAAAACGCACAGGCCGTGGTCCTAAATAATGTGGAATTTGATGCTACTGGCTTCAGTCAGTATCGAATTTACGTGTAGTCCAAATTTTTCAAACATCAATTCATTTCATTTTGTAATTTGGACCGTTTGGCTAGAAAAGGTTTTGTTCGCGAAACTTGACTATTGACATGTTTGTGTCTTTGTGGAGGCTACCTGAGAAATACTGGTTGTCGTTCCGTGAAAAAGCGTCACCAAAAACTGTTACGAAAACGTTTCACGCTTAAAATGTACCTTCCCGTAGTTCGATCTTCACCAAATTTGGTATACATTATCCTTTTATCGCACTGACTCAGAATTGACAATCACGATTTTGATAAGTTGCGGGAATAGCGGTAAATTCGTCATTGAAGAGAACATAAAGTCATCCCCCTCAATTGGTTCTCCTGGCTCTCCCCGTGGACCGATCTCGACGAAACTCGGATGGAAGTTAAGTGGGCGATCCTTATTATTTTGGTGTCGGCACTTGTTATGAGAAAGATGTCTTTGGACAAAAAAGGTCCCTTTTTCTTTAGGAATGCATTATAGTCGATATGCATATCAAAATACAGTATTCGGTGAGTTAAGCCCTTTAAAATCACCACAAGCTCGTTTTTGGGTTTTCAAAGGATATTATGTACATATGCACAACCAAAGTTGACAGTTTGCTAGCGAGCGATCAACACGTTTTTTTTTCGAGATAGAGTGAAGTTCATCTAGCACAGTTTCTTTTGCTCTATACGGATTATTGGTTTTACTTAAACAAGACCCTGTCAAGTGACTTTTATCAAAGATAATCGGAAATAATATCTTGAATTTGCGAATATTATCGTGCACAACTCTGTATTTGTTACTTAGTGCTGAGTGCAGCTAACTGTAATTTATTGAAAATGCCTACAGTTAGTGCTGATTGTATCAGTTGTAATCAGTCGTTACAACCCGACAAAGAAGTGAAGTGCGATGCATGTTCGGGATACATTCACGCGATCTGTGCTTCTATTAGTCGAAGTGAAGTGTCACAACTTAAGATTCCTAACAGAAAAGTGATTTATCACTGTGATAAATGTACCCAAAGATTCAATAAAGATAATTCAGAATCAGTGCTTCTAGATATGATTAGTGAATTGCGTAAAGAAATTGCCCTCTTGAGAGCACAAAATGAATCCATGCTCAAGCAGAATAATACTTTGATATTCAGTGTCATTTGCGAGTCTAACGAACGTATATTCAGATCTCGTAATATTATGATATTTGGTGTCCCTGAAGTTGAATCTGACAATTCCTCTGAGCGCGCGGAAAATGATAAAGCACGTATCTGTAAGGCACTTGAGTCGTTAGTTGATAATGCAGCTGGTTGTCGAATTTTCAGAATTGGTAAAAACATTATTAATTCGAAACCTCGTCCTATAAAAGTTGTCATGCCATCTCAATCTCAGGCTGTCAGTTTCCTAAGAAATGTTAGAAGTGATAAAAGTAAATTCTCGTATAAAGTCTCATCTGATAAAACCCCTCTTGAAAGAGAATATTTATCTAACTTGTATAGTGAATTAAAAAAACGGCAAGCTAGTGGTGAAAATAATATTGCTATAAAATATGTCCATGGTGTGCCTGAAATCGTAACCATCCGAAAAAACTAATTTTGAACGGGAAACCCAATATTGACGTTTATTATCAAAACATTAGAGGACTGAGGACTAAATTATCGGAGTTTAAAAAGGGAGTTTTGATTGACGACCGTGATATTTATGTATTGACTGAAACATTTCTCTCTAGTGACATTTGTGATTTTGAACTTGGATTGTCCAATTATAACATTTTTAGATGTGACCGAAGTATCAAAACAAGTGTTAAAGAATCCGGAGGTGGTGTTTTAATCGCCATTAAGAAAGAACTTAACTCAAAATTATTATCTTCCACTATCGATTGTGGTATGTTGATCGGTTGCACGTATATACCGCCCCACTCACCAATGGAAACCTATATGAAGCATGTTGAAGCTGTTGACTATTTGATGGATAAGTATACATTCAATGATGTACTTTTACTCGGCGATTACAACCTGCCTGGTATATATGGTGAATTATCGCGGCTGACTACATCTACATCTAACACGACTATATTGGAAGCATTTGATTTCCACGGATTATTTCAGATGAATCACAACCGCAATCATCTAGGTGATGTCTTGGATTTTGTATGGTACTCGAAGCAAGAACTACTAATATCAACTGTATCAGACCCCATAATAATAATAAGCAATTTGGACTTAACCATAGAGGTGGGCACTGCTACCTAAAAGGTATATTGTGCCATAGTCCCTTAATCTAGAAGGTCATCAACCCGTTTGATAAACGCAAGAAGATCCTTCAGAGAGGAGCACCTAATCATACTAGTGCTGAGTAAATCACGTCCAAGGAGTGATCTCCTGGACCTGGCGATCGCCGGGCATTCCAGTAGTAAATGAATGGAGGTTTCGTCTTCCTCCAGGCAAAGGCGACATTGGGTCTCCCTTGATAGACCTATTTTATGAAGGTGGTAGCGGAGCCCAAAGTGCCCCGTAAGAAAGCCTATTAGTAATCTGAGCTCGGTCCTGCGCAGACATTTAATATCGGAGAAGCTGAAGGGGCGCACTAACTCCTTTGTAACTCTTAAACCAGGGTGCGATGTCCAGTAGTTCTGCATCAGGACCGAGGACCAGTTACCAATTACGCCTTTAGCAGCTTTCCAGCTAATTCCACAGAAGGGCTCAGGACCGATGAGTGTGGAAGATGAGCCCTCTCTTGCTAATTCGTCCGCGTATTCATTTCCCTCCACGCCTCTGTGCCCCGGAACCCAATAGATGGAAACCGAGTTACGGCTGGAGAGGCTCTGAAGGATGTCAAAGCACTCGCTGACCATCTTCGAGGTAAACTTGTGTGAAGTTAGCGCCTTAATTGCTGCCTGGCTGTCAGTGCAGATGGCGATGTGTGCGCCACGGAGGCCACGTCCCAAGATCTCCCTGGCACAGTTTTCGATGGCATGAATTTCGGCTTGGAAAACACTAGGCCATTTGCCCATTGCAACCGAGATCCTGGTATTGGGTCCAAAGACTCCAGCACCTACACCATGATCGGTCTTAGAGCCATCGGTAAACCAAGTGATGCTTCTAGGGTCCAAACACGTGTTGCCATTAGCCCATTCCGCCCGATCTGGGATGTGAAGGGCGAATTTCCTGCCAAAGCGCAGTTCCGTGATCATGTAATCTGAAACCCGGCAGATTGATAGGCCAGGAACTTGTTGCAGGATACGCATGTGTCCCCGATCACTGATACGAGTATCAGTTGATAGGTTGATTTTCAAAGCACACAATGCTGCAGTTTCCTGTATGAAAATATGCAGTGGCGTCATTCCCCATATTGCTTCCATGGCTAGGGTAGATGTAGTGCTAAAAGCACCAGTGATGCCAAGACAGGCAAGTCGTTGCAGCTTATTACAGCTCTTAATTGCGTTGCGTTGTAGTGTTTTAGGCCACCACACTAGAGAAGCGTAAGTGATTACAGGTCGTACTAGAGTACAGTATAACCACTCTGTCATTTTGGGTGAAAGACCCCAAGTCTTACCGTAGTAGTTTCGGCAAGTCCACATGACACGCGTAGCCTTACTAAGAACGTTTTCCAAGTGGCTATTCCAGTTTAATCTACTATCGAGTGTAATGCCAAGACATTTAACCTCTTTGGAGTAGTTAATGAGCACACCTCTTAGGTAGATTGGGTCAAGAGGAGGAGCAATTTTCCTCGTGAATGGTACTAGGACTGTTTTTTGTGGATTGATATTTAGCCCAGTTGCTGTGCACCATCTGTTAACTGTAGTTAGGGCTGTGGTCATCAAATCCGTGATAACGGACTCGAATTTGCCCCTGATAACGATAGTGATATCGTCCGCGTAGCCGATGGCGAAAAAACCCTGCACCTCAAGTAGCGAGAGTAATTCATCTACTACCAAGGACCACAATAGGGGTGAGAGTACACCCCCTTGAGGGCATCCCTTGATAGCGTTAATGTTGAGAGTGTGACCGCCGAGGGAGGAATAAATCTCCCTTCCTTTTAGCATGGCGTCAATCCACCTAATGGTAGGCTGTGGCACCCCTCTCATAACGAGGGCTCTGGTAATCGCATCGTAACCAGTATTGTCGAAAGCACCCTCGATGTCCAGGAAAGCACACAAGGCGATCTCCTTTTCATCTATAGATTTTTCAATAGTACTGACGAGCTTGTGAAGTGCCGTCACCGTCGACTTGCCCTTTACATAGGCGAATTGAGAATGATGTAGAGGGTTATTTATGAACATCAGATTCCTGATGTGTTGGTCAACCAAACGCTCCATAGTTTTTAGGAGAAAGGAAGATAGACTGATGGGCCTGTAAGACTTTGGTAAGTCCTCAGGTTTGTTGCCTTGCTTAGGAATGAAAGTTACATTGACTTTCCTCCAAGCAAGTGGTATGTGACAAAAATAATAGCTAGCTCTGAACAGAGCTGTAAGGTATGGCAGGATGATATCCAGGCAGTTTTGAAGGATAGCAGGAAAAACTCCATCGATCCCCGCAGCCTTAAATGGATCAAAGGATAGAATAGCCCATTTCACTTTGTCACTGTCAAAGATTACACCAGAAAGACTCACCAGCCATCTAGCCGGTTGTCCTGTGTAACCTTGTATGTGTTCTGGACGACTGTCTGAGGAGACAGATCCAGGAAAGTGCGTATCGAGGAGAAGTTGGAGGGTCTCCTTGGGACCAGTCGTGAAAGACCCATCCGGGCATTTGAGTAACCCAACTCCGTTTGAGGTACCTCTATGGAGGGCTTTGTGTAGCCGTGCAGCCTCAGGTAAAGACTGTATTGCTTCACATTGCTTCCTCCAGCACCTCCTTTTGGATTGTCTAATCATCGTGTTATATTCGGTTAAGGAGCGCCTGTATGCCTCCCACTGACCACAGCGCTTAGCTGAGTTGAATAATCTCCTAACATGAGACCGTTTTCGATCGAGTTCATCATTCCACCAGGGGACCTTGCGGGTAGACCTGTAATTTGGAATGAAAGAGCTCTCTTGATATGCGGAGATGAGTACACTATTTATCTGATCTGCGGCAAGCTCTACATCGCAGGGGGATTCAAATAACAGTGGTAAAGTACTGACACTGGAAACGACCAGATCTTTGAACAATTTCCAATTGGTTTTTTTTGGGCACGTGGATGCAGCCTGGAGCATTGAGCTCCCTGCAAGATTAAATCTTATGTGCCTGTGATCTGACAAGGATTCTTCGCTGGATACATGCCAGTCAGAGATAAACTCCGATATTGGTCCACTGGCAAGAGTGAGGTCAAGAACCTCCTCCCGCGCCGCGGTGATGAATGTGGGTTTGCACCCTTTGTTGAGGACGAACACATTTTTGGACATTAAATAGTCAAGAAGTCTCTTACCTCGCATGTTCACATCCGTACTACCCCACACAGTGTGGTGAGCATTTGAGTCACAACCGATAATAAATTGCCGGTTGTTGGATTTGCAGTAGTCAATTAGGTTGGAGACTCTCTCCGGTGGAATAAAGTCGTCGTCTGCAGAGAAGTAGGCAGATGCTATGACCACTTCTTGACTACCGTACGCGGTAGACACGTTAACCAGAGCGGCCGCTAAATCTCTGGAAATAAAGTTGGTTAGTGGTAAGAAATTGACCTGGTTGTCAACAACGAGCGCCGCCCGAGGGCGGTCCACTGACCTGTCGTAAATCAACTTACCGTTGTTAATGTTTAGTCCACAGATGCGGCCCTTGGCCACCCATGGTTCTTGTAGCAGCGCTATCGAGGCTGTGTTTGTGGCGAAGGTCCTGCACAAAATGGCCGATGCTCCCTTGGCATGGTGCAGGTTCGCCTGGAGTACCTTGATGGTACTCATTTGTTGTTGAGGGAGCGGTTTACAAGGCTGCTACGCTTGCCTTGTCGAGACCGCCCTCCTCGTTCGTCCTTGCCGCGCCTAGGGCCGTGGTATTCGGAGGTGCTTTTTCCACGACATTGAACCTTAGTCCACGGGTAAAGAGCACGCCCCTGCTCCCTTTGAGGTGAAGCCGAATCACTCTCACTGTGATGTGTGCGTTCCTTTTTCTTTCGGTCTGCAGAACGTGAGCCCCGGAAAGGTGGAGGAGCTCTTGACTCGCAGTCGGTGCGTATCGCCAGACACTTCTCTGGAGAGCCGCAGGTTTTATTTGGCCAGCATTCGTGATTGGAGCTCCTGATGCTGAGGCTGCACTACCCTGAACATAAGGGGTATGTTCGCGGCTTGTGGAGGGAACTGGGCTCGTGCTATTTGTTGGGGCGGACCCTTTGCTCGTGCTCTGTGTCGGGTCTTGATGTCGGCTCTTGATTGAGTGTTCGTCCACTGGCCTTATAGTTGTCGCTTGCTGAGTTCCAGATGCTGTCGCTGAGCTACCCTGAGCATACAGAGCATGTTCGCGGCTGGTAGTGGGAACTGGGCTCTTTCTGGTACTAGGGGCGGACCATCGGCTTGTGCTAGGTATCGGATCATGGCACCGGCTCTTGGTGGCGTGCTCGTGCGCTGGTCTTTTCGATGTCGTTGGCGCAATACGTGGACGAGTCACAGTTTTTTCGCGGCGGCTTTTTCCGTCGAGCAGCATCGTGACCTGGGAGAATTCGTAGCCAATGCTCCCATTTAGCCGTTTCAACTTCGTGAAGGAAGCCTCGTCGATTCCAAGTACCAGGTGTACCGCGTGACCGGAGTTATTCCGATTGTGAACAATCCAGTTCTCAGTCGGTAGCCAATTCTGCGCTTTGATGGACGCCAGAATGTCTTCGGTCTTTTGCTCACTGCTTCTGGGGAAATACCCCTGAATGGTGTGCAATTTGGGAAAATTACTTTCCTCGACCAAAGTGAAGTCAAACGTACATTTCGCACGAATGTGATTTAAATTGGTTCTAACCCACTCTGCAGTGGGAGAGTCCTTGCAGGATAAAACTAACCATCCTGATCTTGCGACACAGGAAAGGAAGATGATTTGGTGCACTCTGGGGCTATGTTCCCTGGTCACCTGCAGTATAGCCTTCTGTAAGTGGGCCATCTGTTCGTTTGAGAGAGGGTTCTCAAAGTTGAGCGGGCAAAAACCCAGCTTTATAGAGGACACCGCCTGGCTGAACGTGGGGGCTTTAGGTGCGCCTGCGCACTCCTTGAGCCGTTTAGCCGAGGCAGAAGCGGGAGAGCGCTCTTCCGAGCGTTCTCTTTTGCGTGGGGGCCTAGAAGCCTTAACCGCCAAGGCAGACTCTACAGCCTGTTCCTTGGTGGCACCTTCGGCAATGGCCTTTCTGTATCTGCGATTTTGCGCAGTGGAAAAACGTATAAGCTTCGTGTCCTTGTGGAAGTCCATTCGATCCACGGCTGCACGGACAGAGGAGACCCTGGAGTTATCCGAGTCCCCACCATAGACGTCCGAGTCAGTGCAGTAGGTAACTGTGCCAGCGTCGTCGTCATGGCTGCTGCAGTCATACGACGAAATAGACGGAGACTGTCTCCGACTATCCAATGAGGTGGCCGTACATTGCTGCACGCCACTATTATCCACAGCTGTTGGTGGATTGGATGTATTCTCATCCAGGGTAGGCTCTACAGTCTTCACTGGAGAGTTTTGTAACATGGAAGTTACGGTGGTGGATGTGCTAACTGCAACATCCGAAGGTTCTGTTTTCTTATTTTCATTCATAGGGATCCCACGAGTGTCCGGGAAAAACAGTCACCGACGACTTCACCCGGTTGCCGCCGGAAGTCTAGATTAAAACTGAAGGTCGACTGGTATTCAGAGTTCGCATACTAGCGACCAAGCACCCTCTTGGCCATGCATCCCTCGGCGTATGCTGTTCCACCTTGGAGTTAGGGTACGTTTATAAGGAGATACCGCTCCCGCCCGACCAAATTTAGTCAGCAATTATGACATTTGTTTATTTTAGAATTTAACACTCACATTCTCAGAGTACACCTCAGATCTGAACGCGTATACTAAAAAAGTCAAGAGTTAAAAACTCACCAAATGTCATAACCCCGCTTCCGCTCGCCACCATGAGGGGGTAAAGGTCGCACTGCCAAGGGCAAGACAGTTACAGACAGAAGAGCAATCACTCTTCTGCTAATCCCCCTGTCTTACCACTCGGCCGACGAGCAAATCAGACCCCATACTCCCAATAGATCAATATCATCCTCCCATCGAATTTTCAATTAGCGGGCTAAGCAGTGAACTATCACCACGTTATTCCCGTTCATTAGACTTCGACAACTGTAACATTGGCGCATTGACTGAAACTATTGGCGGCTATGACTGGGACCTAATTTTTGATAAGCTCTCCGTGAATGACTGCTTTGATACATTCATAAAAACTTTTAGCAACCTAATAAAAACTCTCTCACCGGAACGTATTCATAAAGGATCTTTTCCTGTTTGGTTCAGTCCTCAATTAAAGGAAGCTATAATTAATAAGAAAAGACACCATTTGCGGTACAAGGAAACTGGGTCCCTAGATGATTACTTGTTATTCTCAGACGCCAGAAAATTATGTAAGCATCGTTCTAGCATTGATTATCGTGAATATATTACTAAAGTCCAGAGCTGTATTTATAATCGTCCAAAGTATTTCTGGACTTTGTTAACGCTACGAAAAATGAAAATAATCTACCTGCTGAATTACATTTAGATAATATGATGGCATGTGATCCTGAAGCTATTGCTAACCTCTTCAGTATTCATTTTGCATCAGTTTATAACAGTACACCTATTAATAATCCGTCTGATGTCTATAACGTAGCTAATGTTTCTTTAGGCTCCCTCCGTTTCGCATATGATGAGTTACTTAATAATTTTATCACTTGAATCGAAAAAAGGACCAGGGCCGGATGGTATACCAACCTTTCTACTAAAAGCGTGCGCGACCAGCATTACCAAACCGTTATTAATTCTATTCAATCGATCCTTAAAAATAACAGGCGCGACAATCCAACATTGGACTAAGGCCGCAGGATGTGTTAGTGACATCCTATTTCCAAGATCTTATCTGCTTTTTGTTGAGGTAATGAGATCAGCATCACGCTCAGCAGTGTTATTTATCCCCATAAATGGGTCCTCGTTTAACATCTGAGTGAGATCATAGCCCGTCACAAGCTCGTGAGTTCGAAAAACACCATGCAACACGGTGAGATTTGAACTCATGACCCTGTGCACCGAAGGTGCGCGCACTAACCGCTCGACCAGCCAGACTACAATCGATCCTTAAGTGCTGGTATATTTCCTGAAATTCTAAAAGTTAGTCATGTTGTTCCGATTTATAAATCCGGAGACAAAACAGATATAAAGAACTACAGACCGATCACTATTCAATCATCTGTTGCAAAATTATTTGAATCTTTATTATTAGATAAACTCTATCCATTATTTCACAACTCGGTTGTTTTAAATCAACACGGCTTCATTAAAGGTAGAAGCACTCAATCTAATTTAATGGTTCTTCAGAATTTTATTCTCAGCGCTTTTAATTCATACAATCAAGTTGATACCATATACAGTAAAACTTCCCTATAACGGACACTTACGGGGAATACAATTTTGTCCGTTATGGAGAAGTGTCCGCTATTAAGAGAGAATGATACCAAGATGAAGAAAAAAAAAGGAAATTTCAGATTATCACACGTTTGTTTAGTAACTATTTTATGCCGGCATTTAAATTTGTCCAGCCATCCAACAGAGACCTTGAACTCGGCTTGTCCAAGACTTTTAGCAATCTCGAGTGCCCTCTCTCTATAAAGTGGACCGGAAATGGGGATGTTTGCAGCCCTCGCCCGACAAAACCATTCGAAAACGGCTTTGTCTATTGCCAATCCAGCCGTTTTTGGAAAGGCTCTCGTTCCCATGTTTATCGTATTCTTTCAAGAAGTCCTTTTTGCGTTTTAAAATTTTGCTTACTTGCGTTTTTCCTACATGAAATCTCGTAGCTAACGCCCGGACACTTAATTTATCGCGCTCCTTAAGTTGAAATTATTCAGCTGAATAATTTCAACTTTTTCTTTAAGTGTTAAACGCACTCGCGACATAATTCACACTTAACACACTTCTTAACAATAGGAGCACAACTGACTGTGTAATCAACAATAATCAATCAAGAAGTAGGCGAAATTCAAGTTCAAGAACTTGATAGAACAGGCAACAACAAAGCAAGAAAAAAACAAAAGCGAAAAAACAAGAATTGTAAAAAATCCCCAGTTTTAGACCAGACACAAGCCAAAAAAAATATGAGTACGAGCAAGGTAAACATTCAGCATGTGCAGCAGGACTATTCTAAGCAAAGCGAGAAGGGAGAAATAGCAAAAAAGAAAGCCAAAAGAATCGCATAAAGGTTTGTGTTCGTAGAGACGACTCATGGGATGATCGCTCAGCGATCGTACTTAAACTATCGGTTCCTAGCATTTTATGCGTATAGTTTCTATACCGATATGTTCCTTTAGGCCATAGTTGATACAAGGAATGTCACCACATTAAAAAAATATGTAAATAGGGCTCGGAATTGGATGTTGAACTACGATCGCTGAGCGATCATCCCATGAGTCGTCTCTACTTACACAAACCTTAAACGACGAAAGTGGAAGTGAAATAGACAATTACTAAAAGACGGAAAACAAACAAGTACTAAAAAGGGGAAAGCTGACAAGTAAAAGTTTCTTTTTGTTGAAAATATTTTTTTTAGTATGTAGTGTCCGCTATGGAGAGAACATGTAACAAGGGAAAATCAACGAAAAGGTTGTCCGCGTCCGTTATTGAGAGTGTCCGCTTTATAGAAGTATTCAATGTCAAGAAACACAAGGAACGTTGCCGGGGAATCAAAATTTGTCCATTATAGGGAAATGTCCGCTATTGGGAAGTGTCCGTTAAGGGAAGTTTCACTGTATACTGATTTTAGTAAAGCGTTCGACTTAGTAAATCATCGTATTTTGTGTGCCAAACTCTGCTCTTTTGGATTTCACAGTAACATTTTAGATTGGTTCAAATCTTATCTTGAAGGTAGAAGTCTATGTGTCAAGGTTGGGAACGTGTTATCTGATAAGTACATGGCCTGCTCTGGTGTTCCACAGGGTTCGCATCTTGGACCCTTCCTTTTTCTTCTATTTATAAATGATATAGGGCAGTTCATAGGCACAGAGAACTACTTGTTATTCGCTGATGACCTTAAAATTTATTGCAAAATTCAGAATCAAACGGACTGTGAATATCTTCAGCATCTTTTAGATCGACTTCGTGATTGGTGTAATTTGAATGGAATGACAATAAATAGTAGCAAATGCAATGTTATTAATTTCTCCAAATCGAGAGAAGTTTTAAAATATTCCTATAAAATAGACAATGATCCTATAAAAAACGTTAGTTTGGTAAAAGATCTTGGGGTGTGGTTTGATAGCTCTCTCACATTTAATAATCACATTGAACTTTTAGTGAAAAAGGGCAATCAGACTTTAGGGTATATTATCCGAACTACGAAAGACTTTACAGACCTAAATGTTATACGGGTTCTGTACACTTCAATGGTTAGACCTATATTGGAATACTCCTGCGTTGTATGGAAACCATATTACGAATGTTATATATCTATGCTTGAAAGAGTTCAAATGCGTTTCCTAAGAACTATTGGTGTTAGATTGGGATACAATTATGGTGACATACCTTATGAATTACTCTATTTCCAATTTCGTATTCCTAAGATGGAACAAAGAATGGATTATTTTGATGCTTGTTTAGTGCACAAATTATTGAATAGTATGATCGATGTTCCTAGTCTTCTTTCAGAATTACAACTTCATGTACCCAGCCGACAAACTAGAACTCAATATATTTTTAATGTTCCATTTCAGCGTACAGCCTATCTTTATAACTCTCCAATTCCACGTTCCATGAGATTAATTAATACCTATCCGCAATCATATGATCCTTTTTTCGATTCAATACTTCATCTTAAGAATTTAATTTTGAATTAACATTTGTAATTAAAAATCGTTTATTACATTACATCTTGAAATTTTTAACACACTCAGTTAACTTGATTACCATGGCTAATACATAAGTTTTCTTATATGAATTATAATTAACCAATAATCTAAATTTACATAATTAATTAATTTCAACTTTCTCTAACTTACTGTATTTATATTTTGTAAATGGGGTTTTCCCGTATATTATCAATAAATAAATAAATAAATAAATAAATAAATAAATAAATAAATAAATAAAAAGAATGTCCTTGATTCCGGGGAAGGGGGACGAGCCCAAAATTTGTTTATTGGAAAAGTGGAGAGCACATAATTAGCACATAATTATGCAATTGGTTTCATTCCGATCGGGTGAAAATTATAGATTTTGGCTTTTCCATGGTGTGATGCTAGCACAACCAAAGAATGTCCTTGATTCTGGGGAAGGGGGAGGAGCACAAAATTTTTTAATTAGAAAAGTGGAGAGCATATAATTAGCACATAATTATGCAATTGGTTTCATTCCGATCGGGTGAAAATTACAGATTTTGGCTTTTCCATGGTGTGATGCTGGCACAACCAAAGAATGTCCTTGATTCTGGGGAAGGGGGAGGAGCACAAAATTTTTTTGTTGGAAAAGTGGAGAGCACATAATTAGCACATAATTATGCAATTGGTTTCATTCCGATCGGGTGAAAATTACAGATTTTGGCTTTTCTGTGGTGTGATGCTGGCACAACCAAAGAATGTCCTCGATTCTGGGGAAGGGGGAGGAGCACAAAATTATTTTATTGGAAAAGTGGAGAGCACATAATTAGCACATAATTATGCAATTGGTTTCATTCCGATCGGGTGAAAATTACAGATTTTGGCTTTTCCATGGTGTGATGCTAGCACAACCAAAAAATGTCCTTGATTCTGGGGAAGGGGGAGGAGCACAACATTTTTTTATTGGAAAAGTGGAGAGAACATAATTAGCACATAATTATGCAATTGGTTTCATTCCGATCGGGTGAAAATTACGGATTTTGGCTTTTCTATGGTGTGATGCTGGCACAACCAAAGAATGTCCTTGATTCTGGGGAAGGGGGAGGAGCACAAAATTTTTTTATTAGAAAAGTGGAGAGCACATTATTATGCAATTGGTTTCATTCCGATCGGGTGAAAATTACAGATTTTGGCTTTTCCATGGTGTGATGCTAGAACAACCAAAGAATGTCCTTGATTCTGGGGAAGGGGGAGGAGCCCAAAATTTTTTTATTGTAAAAGTGGAGAGCACATAATTAGCACATAATTATGCAATTGGTTTCATTCTGATCGGGTGAAAATTACAGATTTTGGCTTTTCCATGGTATGATGCTAGCACAACCAAAGATTGTCCTTGATTCTGGGGGAGGGGGATGAGTACAACATTTTGTTATTAGAAAAGTGCAGAGCACATAATTAGCACATAATTATGGTATGGGTTTCGTTTCGATTGGGTTATATTTACTTACTGGTCGTGCTAGCATCACGTGATGCTAGCCAATTATAAACCTTAATTCTAGGGAGGGGGGACGAGTACAAAATTGTTTAAAGGGGGACGAAATTAGCACATAATTAGCACATAATTATGGGGTATGTCCCACTTTGATTTTCGAAAGTGGTAATTCCAGCATCACAGACGTTATTTCAATTTAACATAACAACAAACACTTAAAAATTTGCTTTAAAATTTCTTGTGGAAAACATGTGGTTCCGTTACTAGAATAAGCTGCACTAGTACACCAATAGGAATCCTAATCGTCATAAATATTTCCGGTTGTTCGAAAATGCTATTTGTATTTCGATGGTACTCTACAAAAAAAAAAAAATAGGAAAATCATCCATACCAACAGCTAATAAGAATTTAACCATTTTTAAATTGCGGGGTCCGGGGCCACAGCTTCCTCAGCTCCCTCTTTAACCCAGGCGTGAGTTCAATCACTATAAAAAGCCAGACCCAGGGCAATTTTGGGAGTGGCCGACATTTGGATACCCTTCGCTCTCCTCGGGCTAAAAGTTTTTTCGGCATACCTATGACTTGTGTTTCATCCTCCACCCTTCCATTATTTTTCTTCCGTTTTCACTTAAGTTCCGTGGCGCCGGTAAAACAGTATTCGAATGAGGTTTTCTTGGAATAATTGGGCAAATAAGCAAAATTCTCATAGAAAGCTTTATTATGGAGAAGTGGGGAACATGGTCCCATAGTAAAATTCCATTTGTTTTTACATTTTTTGTTGTATCGATAAAGACACATTAATAAAAGTTTTAGTGGAATTTGTGATGCAAAAAATGTTTCTTAGAAGAACCCAAATGGGGGCAGGGTTTGTACGGCAGCCATCCATTTTCATGTTTTGTGGCGTCAATAGAAACACATTTGTATGAGGTTTGGTTGAAATTGGTGGACAAATAAAAAAGTTCGTGGCAGCCCCATGAGCCATGACCTTATGGTCCGATTTCATTAATTTTTGCATATGTTCTGTGACATCAATAAAAATACATTTTCATGAAGTTTGCTTGAAATCGGTTTCCAAATAAAAAAGTTTTTCTTAAAAGAACCTAATTTGGAGGGTTAGGTTTTTATGACAGTCGCATGACCCCATCGTTCGATTCCATCCATTTTTACATATTTTTTATGACATCCATAAGGATCCATTTTTATGAAGTTAGTTAGGTTGGTTCATGAACCAAAAAGGTTTGTATGGCAGACTCATGACGCAATAATCCAATTTCGGCGATTCCAACACACAAAAAGCCTGCTACAATAAAAAGCACGTGTGCGAAATTTCAGCTTGCTAGCTTCAATACCCGCGGAGTAAAACGCGTCGCAACAGACAGACAGACGGACATCGCCCAATCGACTCCCCAAGTCATGCTGATCATATATGTATACTTTTTATATGATCGGAGATGCTTCCTTTAATGCACACCTTAATATGGCAAGAGTCAAAATTTTTTTTTTTTTTTTTTTTTATGTTTGGGTTTGGGGCTGATAAAAGTATTAAGGTAACGTCAGTGTCGTTTGACTTGATTAAAATATTTGTGCATTTTTTTCATTTCATGGAAAACAACTTGCGGTTCCATTCAATGAAATAGCAACTAAAACTTCGTCAAATCGCACATACAATGAACTAGATTTTTATATGTAGGATTTATGGTTTAGCCGACAACGATTCAAAGACAACTGAATTCGGAGTGTAATACGCTTGTCGCCATACCACTTCATAGCCGCATTGTTAGTTTATTATTCTACGATAATATTTTAATATTTCTTAACATCTTCTGAATTATAAACTTGCGGCGGGTCATATGGAGTTTGGAAACTCGTTTCTCTATAAATCTCGTATATCACAGAGTGGCGACCGAACGATCAAGGCCACAGAGCACGACAGTTGGAAATGGATCGTCTCAATAGATTCAGCTTACGTCCCGAATTGGTTTGAAAGTGATATGGCACCAAACACAATTATTGATTCTGCCAAGCAAAAATGTTTGCTGGACAGGAAAATATCGTTTCTCAAAATTTGGACAGTCAGTAGCTATTTGAACAGTAGAACTGAAGCTTAGTCCCTCAAATGCATTTTTTTTTGCAGATGAAGAACAAACCTCTGATGAAGAAAACGATTCGAAACGAAAAGAATAGTTCTATTTTGCAAATCTAGTTCATAATACGGAAATTAATAAATTAACAGGACGTTTACAGTGAGAGGAGACTAGAGGAGGCATGTTTTAAAAGTATAGTTTCGAAGCATATCTACACAGTGGGGATGTCAAAAACCGGACGGTTAGTCTGATAACTGGTACTTTCTGAACGGTTAACCGGGTTATTTTCGTTTTTTTTTCCTCATGCCGGTTTTAACCCGGACGGTTGCTTGTCCATACGGTTAAAACCGGAAAAAAATCTTTCAAAATTCATACATTTTCTTATATTGTCTTGATTTTTCAGTCTGCAATTCTAGCACTCGTCCCTTATGAAAAATTTCGTTTTAAAATGTCAGCCCTTAAACATATTTTCGAACACTCTCCTTTTTGCTATTACTCGTAGAACGATTACCTCTCAATGAGTGTATTCACGTACACTACGCTCAGTTCATTTCGCCGTGAAAAATTGAGCTAATTCTGGTTACATTACTCTCCACCAGAAGGCACTCAGTGTTTGCGGTACGTAGGGCAGTGTCCTCTACTTAGCGCAAAATTTCTACGCTTCGCAACGAAGTAGCCATATATCGGAGTAGATTGCGGGAAAACAAATTCAAAAATTATGAAGAAATATATTGTGGAAATAATATAACGCAGATTATGCTTATCTACATGTTTTTATGTGATTTTTGTCATAATAATGAATGTCGTTTGACATAAGTGTTACATTGCATTCACACACCACCTTCGCCGCTAACTTGCGTGTGCCTTCTGGTGGTGGAAAATATAAGTAGAATTTGTGTCCAAATTTTAGTCCGCTCACTTGTGCGTGAATACACTCATTGTGTCTTTGATTTGATTTTACATACGATACGAGGAATACGAGTGTGTATGCATTTTTTACTAAAATTCTAAGCAAATGAATGAAAAGACTCGGTTAACCGGAAAACCGGTACTTTGAGCCCGGTTAAAACCGGACGGTCTAACTGGCCTTGCAAGAAACTGAAAACCGGGATATGGACCGGTTTTTGACATCCCTACTATATAGGGCAGAGGTTTCCATAAAAATGTGTGGCGCCATGCTTTTATGTAGAATTTGTAGCTTTACTCAGGCTGTAAGCATAATTCGTTAAGCTTTCGCACTATGTTATTTGCATGTTAATAGATTTTCGATTTAGGATTTAAAGTTGAGATATAGATCCCTACTATACAAAATTTTGTAGCTTGCATATTATTGCGACATTTTGGTAAGAGCAAATGTATTTTAGTATGAAAAACAATTAAAATTATGGCAAGCGCAAGATGGCTTTTAGCATCCTCCACTTCTGGTCATCCGAGCAGAAAAGTCTCAAAGCAATCATATTAAATTAGAATTCCATAATTACAAATTAAGGAATAAACCACTCTTGTATTACATTTTCCATAAATAGAACTAAATTAGCCGTCTCGGTAATCCACAAAACTTAGAGCGACCGTCAAGAGGATACGTATTTTACCGTCATATATACCTTAAATTAAATTTAGATCCTTCGTGAAATCCAGCTGAATTAACTGCATCCTCATTTTAAGGACGAAGGAAAATTGATTAAAATACACTCGACATAGACCTTTAATCGTATTTTCAATTAACTCACATCCTTAATGCAATTACGGAGACCACACCACCGCGCCGTGGAGAACTTATGTATAGTAACGGAAATGGCAGGTACATTTATAACGTACATACGAGTAGATATATGAATGTAAGTGAAACGATAAAAACGGTAAAATAAAACTTTCTCGTATCTCACTCAGGTGTATTTCCACCTGAGTTGCAATTCTCATTATTCCAACGAATCGTTTCTCGCAATTCTTTCTGCGCGATGGTTATACGAGAGAACTTCACCTGCTGAACCGAATTTTCTACTTTGTCATTTCACGCTATTCAGTTATCTCCGGAGACTAAGGATGTCATTTAGTGCACCGGGTATTTAGGACGCGAGGGTTGCCATTTAAAGTGTTTTGCAGGCCAAGGGAGCATTATGTACTAAGTTACAGAAGATGAGTGTGGTAATCGGAAGTGAGTGGGGTCTTAGTTTATGTAGTTGAACCTTGCAGCACGAAACTAGATTTCATCACAGTTTACTAGCCAGAATTTATACATTTTATGTTGAATTTCTATGAAATCTTGGTTTTAACGTGTAGAAAATGTTGTAGAAAAAGGAAAATTATTTACGATTCCCATTCGCTCGAAAGAATTTAGGAACACATACTTTTCCAAACGATAACCCGAAAATACCAACGTTCATCAGAATTATAATTTAGCTGAAACTTGTAAAACAGATGTATCCCATATACGTTTGAAAAGAACATCAGAGAGGGAATTCACATTCGAGGATTTCTCAGGGGATCAGACTGTCTATCTTTTTAGGTGATATAAAAACGTCTTACCTAGCTACTATGTAATGGAAGGTTGAATTGTAATAGTTCTTTTGGGATTTTAAAAGGTTATCTGTCTCAACTATGTTATAAAAAAGATTGACTGATTTAAGGTTATAATTATATGCTCGAGTAGTTTCAGTTCGGTAATCGGAAATATACACTGCGCGACAAATGCTTAGGTTCATGGATATTTTCCTTTAAAATTATATAATTTCTATGTACTCTGATCGGAAATAATTTTTAAATAATGCTCTCTCAACTAACGGTTATTTTAATAAATATTACATTTCTATTAAGCAACTCGCATAGCTAACGGAATTTTTTAAAATGAAAATCGCAATTTCCACTGCGACAATTGTATAGGTTCACTTACTTTAAAGAGTTATCTGTTATCTCGTCCTGGTGAGAAGTGTTTGTGGAAACATTTTTTTTCGCGTTATACTCTGTGAGTCGTATAGTGGATAATGTCATAAGGAAATCAATTTTCTGCCGATGATAAGGCGACAATTTCCATACTAAAGCAAGAAGGATATTCAATCCGACAAATTGCAATACGGATTCAGCGGAGTTGAACCTTGTTAATGATTTTATACGAGATAGTGGAAATTATGGCCGACGATACGCAGGAGGCAGAAAAAAGCGATTTCCGGTGCATCAAGGCGAAGTCTCTTAAGAGAAGCCTCGAACTCGCCCTTTACTGCGCGTAAGCTTGGGGAGATTTTGGTGTTATCAGCAAGTGTAAGGACCATCCAACGAGTTCTTAGATCTTCATCTTGCTTAAAACGTTTACGATTAAAGAAAAAATAGCCTTAACCCCGCAACATCGCCTACAGCGCCTGGAATTCGCCTCAAGATTCATGAACTGGACATTACAATGGAGGCAGCTAATATTTACGGATGGAAAACGGCTTTGTGTGGACGGTGCAGATGGGTTCTCCTACTATCATGATTATATAGGAAGGACCCTATGTACCTGTCACGCCATCACTTCCGAATAGGTTCCGTTATTGTATGGGGAGCCATATCATATCATGGAACTATCGACTTGGTCATTCTACGAGGTTACCAAACCAGTTCATCTTATAAACAGCTCTTAGAAGAGGAAATCCCTATGATAAATGTCATGTACGGAGGCGATCCTTGGATATTGCAACATGATCTTGCCCCAATTCATACAGCGAGGGTGGTTAAATCGCTTATTGAGGAGAAAAATGTGGCTTTGTTAGACTGGGTGCCCATCTCCCCTGGCATTAAACATTTGGGGGTGGCTTGTTCGGGAGGTTTACAGTAGTGGTAAACAATACGACTCTAAAGAAGAGTTAATTCATGGAATTAAGACAGCTTGGTCTAAAATACCGATATCTGTGCTGCATTCTTTATACGATTACCTGCCTCGAAGGCTTTATGAAATTATAAATAAAAATGGCGAAAATACACACTATTAAATTACAAAAAAATGCTCCTGTTTCTTCGTATTTATCCTATTTCATACTTTTCTGAAATATTTTTCAGCGAAAACATTATGTAAAACGGTAAAATCGTCCCTGAACCTAAGCAATTGTCGCACTGGAAATTGACTCTTTGAATTAAATCAATTACTGTAATTTAAGGAAAATGTCCTGTGGGGATTCAGTCCATTCATTTTGTTTGTGATATTTAATACTTCCAGAAATAACATTTCTTGAACTGGTAAGGTTTTATTTTACCGCTTCATGGAAATATGAGTGAACCTAAGCATTTGTCGCGCAGTGTATGTTTTAAGTATTTTGTATTTTGTTGATAAATCTTCATTGGCTATGTCCACACATGTGCGCTTTCGTCTTCACTATCGTCTTCGAGCTCCGTATCCACTTTCAATATTGAACGTGTCGTTGACTGCGTCAAGTGAACAGAAGAGATCAATGCCTCATTCTGTCCACATCTGTTCATTATTTATCGAGAAATATGTGTCGCGGCTTTGGTCAGGACGGGTAAATGATAAATTCTTTCATGAACAGTACGAATAGATGATGAGTTGTTTATATTTAACATTAGCAATCGCGTTCAGGAATGAATGCGTTTCTTCAATAGCGTAGGCATCTCAAGTTTCAATTGTCAAAATGATGAAGACGAACGAAAATTGAAACTGTCTAGACAAGCACATTCAATGCCACTCTTTCTGTCGTAGAATACCTTGAGCTCGAGGGCTGTATCCCAATTCCCGCCTAACCCCTGATGGCACAACCATCCACAGTTAAAGTGCTCAGCAATATTTTTGTTCCCACTTCAAAGGGTATGACCTATTCATTGCCACTTTCTCGTGTGACATTAGCCTTCCTATACCCGCGCCTTGGTCCATCAGACGGCGGATATAGTTTTTTTTAAATGTATGTACAGTCGAACTTCCCTAAACGGACATTTCTAATAACCGAACATTTCTCATAAACGGGCACTTTTATTTTCCCCAACGTTTTTCCTAATATTTTACTAGAAAAATAACTTCCAATAGCCGGACACTCTCATAACCGGACACGGAAAGTACTTTTATACCCTTTCTGAGCAAGTAAGTCTCTAATAAACGGACAGTTCCACAAATAAAATTCTTGCATTACAGAATTGTATTTCGAGCAAAGAAGTTTTGAAATTACCGGAAAATCGGTCTTTTGTGTAAAGCAAAATTCACTTTCCGGAAATCCCTATACAAATCTTGTTTATCTCTCCGTGTAGGTGGAATTCCTTAGAGAATCAGGAGTTCAATTTATGTCGCGGCATTTAATCGTGTAGTATTCTATTCTTTTAAAATATGAAGAAAATTAAAAAAAAATGCATTTTGAAGAAAAAGCGCAAGAACAAGTCATTTTAGAGTTCACGAGAAAATTGTGTTGTCAATCTCGAAAAAAAATGGATTGGAAAAACACGGTTGAAATGAGACATCGTAATAAAATGTTATTCTTTTGTGAAATATTCTCGTAAGCGGACAAAATCTCAATCCCCAATGGTGTCCGCTTATCGGAAGTTCGACTGTATCTACTTTACCGGAAACGCTAGCGAGTCAAATTTTTTTATAACTGCCGGATTTGTTGTTGCTTCCATTTTAGCGCCCATTGTAATTTTGCGCGTGTGTCAGGGACGTAGCCAAGAATTTGTTTCGGGAGGGGTCCAAATTTCGATTTCGAAAATTTTATTGTAAATCATTTTTTGGTGTTGCTAGTGGAGAACTTTTTTACTGTAATTTTGGTGATACAGAAAAAATACATCGCTAAAAAAATGTGTTGAAATGCATCCCTTTTTATTCGATATATATTCATCCACTCCAATTACATAGGGGATTTAAATAGTTTCTGAATATCCAGAAAATTTAAAAACAATGATGTTGGTGGAAATTGAGAGAAATAGTGTTATGCTCAGAATCACGGAACGGTGTCATGTGTCAGCTTTAGGCGGCTGTATCTCAAAAACGGTGATAGCTAGGACTCTGGTCCATTTTCAAAAATTTCCATTTGAAAACACAAAATTGCGATTTTCTCGCTAAATATTGGCCCTGGAAGGCTTAGAGTTGGCATATTTCTATTAATGAGGGCCACCAATGTCAAAGTTTTTCAGTTTAACTAGATTTGAATATATTTATCGCTTTGGTAAAGTTCGACTAATTCTTGAGAGACTTTAAGGTGTAATTGTACTATAAGATTTGTAGTAGTAGATTTAGCTCTGAAAAAGCATATTTTATTATTAGTGGTTGAACTAGAGGGTCAACCTCCAGGTCAAATATTTTTAAGAATTGGCGAGGGATAGTTCGTTGATAATTTTCAGTCTCCGTTTTGTCACCATTTTTATGTATTGGCACAAGGCAAGACATAGCTTAAATTCCAGTCTTGAGAATAGAGTTACTGGTTAAATAAGCAAAGAAAGTAGATACATACTTATTTTTTCTGCAAATTATCATCATCCTGAGTGAGAAAAACGTGAAGCATTTCTCGAAAATTAATAGTTTCAGCAAAATGGAATTTAACGTAGGTTGTTAAAGTGAATGAAAATTGATCACCGACGAAAGAACAACCTTAGCATATCTATCTAAAATAAATGAACTGTGCAGAGAAGAGGTTACTTTCCAAAACGGGGCAATTTATTGGCAAAGCCAATTAGGACAACAAAATCTAACGTTAACTGCAAAGTGACTCAAATAAGCCCATTCCTAATTTCGAACTCATGTTGACTTTTTTGGAGCTATCACTTCTAACGTGTGTTATAGCCAAAATCCCTTAAAAAACGTATTTCAAGCTACCGAACGTTTTGGCAATGATTCAAACAAATTTAAATAATGAAAAACAGCGATGGATTACTTATTTGTATGTATTTTTATAAAATCCGAAATTTTCAAATTTGTTCGATTTTTCGATTTTCTGTAAAAACATTCGTCTTCTGTGCACACTTTCAAATTCGAAAATGAAAGCCTCTATATTTCTCCAGAAAAAAAAATTGGATGCAATATCTAAAAAAATCGCAAGGAATAGAGATGAATCCGGGCTGCATGGACAGGAAACAAATTATGGCATAAATAAATAATTATCCCATTTTCAAATTTCGAAGCCCATCGAAAACATTTCGGGAGGGGTCCGGACCCCATGGACCCCTCCCCTGGCTACGTGCCTGGCGTGTGTTGGTGTATTTTGGCGTTAATCAACCCACTGATCCGCGTATTTTTATATAAAATTGCTGTTATTGCAGTAGCTTAGAGTAAAGCCCGCAATATTGAAGTTGTTTTGTTGTAACAAAATCTATAGTTCAATAGCAGGTAATAAAGTTGTTGAATGGATTTTCTGTTCATTATATCCTTTAGTGTTGAGTTGAATTTTTCATTAGGTAATATTTTGCTATGTTTTTTTTTGGGAGCCATATGATAAAGGGTGCCAAAATTGGCGCGGGTATAGGAAGGTTAAGGAGATCATAATTTGAAATAACCTCCGGCCAGCGGATTTGTAGGAGGCGCCGTAGACACTGATTTTCGAAAGTTTGCAGGTTAGTTGTTACCCAGATAACATTTTGGTATTGATCTTGGAGTATCAATAAGTCTTCAATAATTTCTCCTCTTAGCGATTGATTCCAAATTGGGGATTTATTGATCCCTTTCATCAATAATGATTAAGATGAGATGTATTGATGTAGAATCAGAACAAAAGCGATCCGCGTAATCCATACTCTGTCATGAAAGAAATGGTAATGATCTCACATCGATCTCACATTAACTTTTGGTATTGATCCTAGAGTATCAATAAGTTTCCAATAATTTCTCCTTTCTGCGATTGATTCCAAATTGGGGATTTATTGATCCCTTTCATCAATAATTATTAAGATGAGATGTATCGATGTAGAATCAGAACAAAAGCGATCCGAGTAACCAATACTCAATACACTCAATACACCAGCAGCCGTTATGACAACGTTTATGGTGAAATGTTGCATGAAGATAATTGTGGACAAGTATTGCAGTTCAAGTCTATTTGCAAAGACTCCAGTACTCAAACCGAGATATCAAGAGGCTGTTACAATTGTAAGTTACATAATATTATTTTAGAGTTTACTTCTATGCAAATGAGTATTCAATCGAATAATTCTAGGCAATACAATGTTGAACAAAATTTCTAGTTTGGAAAATGCTGTTGCGAGGCAAGGAGTTTTGCTAAATCGGTTGAGTAATTTCTTTTTGCCAGAGGAGAGAATGTCTACCTCACTCATGCCCTTCAAGTTTCACCTTAAGGAGGACAAGGAGCTAAGCCAACTCGAGGAATATCTGGCTTCGGATGAAAATCATGATAAATTGGTAATTTGAAGCATTTTATTTTCAAAGTTTTATTTTGATTTGAGAGAGACATCTGAGCGCTCAAATTAAAGATTATACTATACTATGTTTTCTCTCAAAAAAAAAAACATAAAACCGTCTTTCATCATTTACAGAAACAGTGGATTCTGCAGACAAAAGGCAACGGCGATCTGAAACGGTTTTTGCCGTGTTTTCTACAGTCAAATGTGCAGAGTCTATACAATGTCCGAGGTGTTAGAGAGAAAAAGAAATTTGCGAACTATGAGCGAATCTGTGCTTGCCTATTTGGTATGTTAAAACTATTATATAAATAGTGCAGTCAAAATATCCCATTTCAGGCCTCCAAATAGAAAAAAATAGAGTAAGGCTATTTTTTGTGGTTTTTGAATCAGCGAGCTCCCAGGAATCTAAAACTCATTTTGCTAAAAAAAAATTTGATCGGAAAGGTCCCAAAAAGGACAAAAAAGGATACTCTTTAATCCTTGGCCGGAGGTCAGCATGTGGGGTATCAAATCAAAGGGGACGTCGAGTACATTACATATCCGGTATTTGTTTCCTGTTTCAAGGACCCTCAACGGAATAAATCGAGATTAAATCGGAAATTATTGTGTTTTCCGTGTATCTTTCCAAAGCCATAACTACGAGAATAATCCAAGTTGTCACTACGTTTCTCACTTTTCCGAATCTATGATAGGTTAAGATTCTACCATTAAATTTGCTAAGAAAAAAATTATCGGAAAGCTCTGAAAAAGGACATTAAATGACACTAATTACAAACCTTGATTGAAAGTGAGCATGCGGGGTGTCATGTCAAAGAGGACGTCGAGTGCATTGCATATCCGGTGTTTGTTTCCTGTTTCAAGGACACTAAATGGAAAAATTCGGGCTAAAACGAAAAATTACGGCTTTGGAAAGATACATTTGCGAGAAACATGAAAATTTTCCATTGGATCCCAATTTTCTCCTGTGAGGGTCCTTGAAACAAGTAATAAACGCCAGATATGGAATGTACTCGACGTCCTCTTTGATATGACACCCCGCATGCCCACGTTCGATCAAGGTTTGTAATTAGTGTCTTTTAATGTCCTTTTTCAGAGCTTTCCGATAATTTTTTTCTTAACAAATTTAATGGTAGAACCTTTAGATATTATAGATTCGCAAAAGTGAGAAACGTAGTGACAATTTGAATTACTCTCGTAATTAGGGTTCGGAAAGATACACGGGAAACGCAATAATTCTCCATTTAATCTCGATTTATTCCGTTGAGAGTCCTTGAAACATGGAACAAACACCGGATATGTAATGTACTTGACGTCCCCTTTGATTTGATACCCCACATGCCGACCTCCGGTCAAGGATTAAAGAGTATCCTTTTCTGTTCTTTTTGGGACCTTTCCGATCAAAATTTTTTTTAGCAAAATGAGTTTTAGATTCCTGGGAGCCCACTGATTTAAAAAACACAAGAATTAACCTTACTCTATTTTTTTCTATTTGAAATGCTAATATGACTGCACTAAAAACCGTTTGGAGTGAATTATAACTTAAATCTCTATTTTAAATTCCAGAAGGCTTTAAGAAACAAGGCTATGGATCTCAGCAGTGTATGTCGGATTTGGACAAAGCCTTGCGAGATGGGAAGGTTCGGGAGAACAAAAAGATGCTGAAATGCAGACAACAGCAAATGAATTCAAAATGAAAAAATGTGTAATTCAGAATTCTTCTTTATTTTTATTTTATAAATTTCGAATTTTCTGTTTTGTTTTGTTTTTTAAAGAAATTACATAAAGCAATCACAATTATTTCTTTTCTTATTAAGAATAAATTTCGATTTTTTTAAAGATTTTACATAAAGCATCCCTAATGTTAGTTTGACTCGGGTTTTTTGTATGTTATGTACCTGATTCCTACAAAATGTCGCAGGAAAAAGGGTATATGTTACAAAAAACCTGAGTTAAACAAATACTGGGAATGCATGTACGGATTTTAGGTACATCATTATCATCATTACAGTATCAATGCTGGTCTTCGATATTATATCAACTATATATCGATATACATAACATTTTTGTTCATTCAATCGATATTGATATTCTTTCGATATATCATCGATACCAAGCATCAATACTCGCATTTCCCCTATGGATAATGTCAGCCAATCAGAATGCTGAAAATGCGGACATCGTCCATACTAAAGTGTCACTAATGGTATACTGAAGGTATCGATATTCTGATGCCCGAATATCAAACATATATCAGTATTTCATCACTACTGTGCTATCTGGGTATCTTCTTGGTCACCAGAACAGCCATATAGAAGCAATGTTCTCACTTCCATCGGAGATTCGGATTTTTGTGCGACTGTATATTTTGTTATTTAGCCAGAAAGGAGTCAAAGTGAAGAAGGCTGCCCTAGCCTTATTGATACGAGATTGCACATCAGCGTCCGTGCCGCGATCTGCTGTGACTATTCTGAGTATTTCAAGGTAGCAGAATTCGTAAACTTTTCCGACTGCGTGGCCCGAAACACAAATTCCGCATTGCCTTCGCGAAATCAATGAACCTGGGGTGTTATGGGCACTCGGCGGATTGCTCAATAATAGTTCGGAGAGTGTTTATATGGTCGCTACATGAAAAAAAAACTCACGTAAGCCAGCCGGTTCAGCACCTAAAGTGCGATCAACTACATCCTGGATCCTGTTCCAAATAATTTTAGCCATCAGCTTGGTAACTAATAGAAAACAAAATTATTTACGTAAAAACGTAATATAATTTTTTTTTACATTTATTTCTTTTTTGAAAACGACACAAAAATTATTCATCAGCTTGGTAACAGCTGCAAGTAGGCATCTCGCATTAATTACAATCCTTAATGTTACCCAGTTTCCATTCAACTGGAAGAGTTCCGCTCTCTGAGCACTCACGAATGAGGTGCAAATCTTTTGTTCACCTCACTTCAAAAAAGTGTTCTTTACATCTCTGCAGCTGCTGTTTATCGGCAACAAGCAACTATTCTTTATCTTTTACAGGATGGTCTTCAGGCGGGCGCGCGTGAGGTAGTTTACCGCCCTGAACATATAAACAAGCATAGCTTTCCTCCCGTTGGCCGGATCGAGGTGGGAGAAGTACGTATTCTTAAGTCATACTGTTATACATACGACACAATCAAATGTTGGGTAAATTTGACCTTCCATACCTTTCCAGCGGTCATCAAATCTTCGGGGATGGTATATTTTGGTATATAGTTGTGTTCAAAATGTGTGTGCTCTGTGTAATATCACTGAAGTGACGTGCTTCGCTAAAACTGCAGAACTTGTTTTATTGTTCACCAGATAATCGTTTTTATGACGATAACTTATTTGGGACATGCTCTTCTTTCAATTTACCATAATTATGAGAATGGAAGTTGTACGGTTGAGCGCAAATGGACGGAGAAAGACGAGGGCGGTAAATTTCCGCCGCGCGCCCGGTTATGTCACAAAATGATGAGCGCCCGCTTGAAGGTTAAGTAAAAGATTTGCCAATTAGTGGCTTAATTAGCTAGAATAAAGAACCGCTGTTACCACGATAAGTCGCATCATCTGCCTCTTTCGCTAAAGCGTTGATGTAAGTACGCTTGTCACGCTTTACACTTCTCTGCAAGTCTTTTTGCAATAAACGGTATTCAGCTCTGAGTTGATTTTTGGCTGAACCATCAGCAGTAACAGATTTAATTTTCTCCTTAACTCTTTTGCGTGCTGACGCTGAGATAAGAGACCAAGTAGCATCACTGATAAATGGTCTTCTACCTTAATCCAATCGTCCTATAATCGCTTCGCCACACAAAACGAAAGAATTATTTGCAAGGTTCCATCTATGTATTTTCAATTGTAGAATTCTGAAGAGATGTTGCTGCACAAGCTTTTTCGTGCAAACCGGTAGAATATGCACGTCTAGTTGATGGCATTGAGATCCCCCATAATAAATTGAATGTCACCCCTCGAAGCCCTATCTAAGGTCGCCAAGTCGCTGATTAAATACGTTTTTCACAGATTAACCTGTAGGTTCAGTCGGTGTGTATAGTACTGAATAATTATGATGTTGCGTACTCTGGACTTGAATCTGGCTGTGATGATACGATCAAAAATAGGTTTCCAGTAGATTCGGGATCGTCGTGCATTCCGAGTCTGTCTGCCGAGGAAAATTATCGTCTTCACTTCCAGAGTAGAGCAGTACTGTGCGAAAGCTTGGTGATAAGGTCACCCCCAACCCATTCCATCGTGTTTCGCCCAGTCCTAGTAAAGCGATGTTTTATGCGATGATTTCACGCTTGCCCTCAGTGAGCCTCGCGTTGTTACACCCGCATCACATTGTCCGAACGTTCCAAAAACCAATCGTAGTTCGTTGTTTATAACCAAAAGTTGTTGCCGTTAAATTAATCCGAGGTATCCGAGGCTTGTGTAAAGTGAACTTCAGATACGCGCGATGCAAACCTACGTACTTCATCCCTCTAGTCGCCTTTTACGACAAGCCAGGATAGCTGCGGCATAATTCTAACCCCAAAACCACACGGGTTTTTGCTAAATTTTGGTACATATTTGGAACCTTGAGCGCAAAACACAGTTGTTGTGCGCACAATATTGTAACTCAGGAGAATTTCATTCTCTGCGGCCCCTAATTTGCGTTTTACGACACGCCGGGAGAGGCGGCGACACTATTCTTGACCCATATCACCAGGGTATAAAAAAAATTCTCGGATACTAAACGTATTCCCATCGATTGAATGGGCCTGTCTGCATGCGGAACAGGAACAAAAACCGGTTTTCTAGAAGAGATTCGTGAGGAGCAAGGCAAGGCAAAATTCATTTTTCATATAAAAACGGGTTTTTCGTTCTTGTTCCCTGCAGACCGACCCAATTACATTATTACTTTTAATAAATATTAAAATATAAATCAAGCCATAAGGCCAAGCACATCACGTCTCATCATTTAGTTACATATCAATCCCTGTCGATCGGAGGATCAAAGGACTTCAATCCATTCAATAAATCTACGCTGGAACAGTCACCGAAGAATATAGAGACAAGAGTATATCGAGGATGAAGATTCTTATCGAAGGACGCTAACGAAACATATCAGATAAAGCGACGGATACAACTAGCCAATAAGTGTTATGTTTTGGTCCTCCCAATTATGAATTCGTTTATTTTATGTATAAAACCATAATCCGACCTGTGCTATGCTATGGCTGCGAGGCATGGACCCTAACCCAAAACTCTGAACACCTGTTGGGCACATTCGAGCGAAAGGTTCTCCGAAGAATCTTCGGGGCCATTCGTGAACGAGGTGAATGGCGCATCCGGTACAACCTTGAGTTGTATCAGCTGTATGAAGAGCTACATGTGTCGAAAATCGTGAAATTGCAGCGACTGCAAGGGGCGGGACATGTACAAAGGATGAACGACGATCGCATGCCCAAAAAGGTGATGAACGCGCAACGAGTGGAGGGAGCCAGATTGCGTGGACGACCGAGAGCCCGATGGGAGCATTCTGTATGTGAGGACGCCCATCAGATGCTAGGCTCTCGAAACTGGAGGACAAGGTCGCGTGACCGCGACAATTGGAGGTCTTCAATCCAGGCGGCCAAGGCCCGACGTCGGGCTATCGTGCGATAAAGAAGAAGAAGATTCTTATCGAAGGTTTTCATACACAGGTTGAACGGTTTCGACTTCTGCTTCCGATCCGACCCTCTACGGGATATTACGCTCCTGTACTACCCAAGTAAGCCCTTGGGTAACAGAGAACCTTGAATACCGGGCGTTCTTCAAGGTCTACTTAGCCTTAACAAAGAACAGCGGGCACTGCTTCGGTGGTTTACTTTTTTTTTCAAGCTACTCGAAGAAGAATTCAATTAAGTCAAATAACGTAAAGTTTTAAATGTTCAATTTCAAGTTTTTTTGAAGAGAAGTTTGAGGTAGATGGATCTGGTACACCTTTAATATTTCATAATTACATTAAACAGCTACAATATGATATAAATTTGAAATTATTCGCGACGTTCTGTCGAAATATATGGGTGGATACAGCTTGGTAGGGGAGGGGAAGTAGGATATCCTTGTATTAGACCTAGTCAATTTGTATGGGAGGTTGGAAAATCACTGAATCCGGCTCTGCCAGCGATTCAGTATCTGGATCTAGAATGCCAGGAAGAAGCTAAAGTATCCTGAGCAGGCACTATAGGCAGAAATCGAACAAAGGCTTCCCACGCTACAGTACCCTCTACCACAAGCCTAGGTATGATTTCCCTTCATTATCTTCAAGTGCTGCTCTCCGTGGAGCAGAAAATTTTAATTCGGAATGCACTATTCGCAGATATCCTGACAGAAAGCGCTTGGAAAATTAGACCGAAATTTGGCGGCATACAATTCAGGCGAGCCCACTACTCGTCGGGTGTGAAAACGCAATGACAGAAGGACTTATCGGGAAGCACCGTGTCTTTGATGATTTGAGGACTGTCCACAAGTCGGAGGGGCTATCGGAAATCCTGCAGATTGACCGAAAATCTTTCGCTGTATTCCCGAGGCTGAGAAGGTCACTGTTCACCTGAAAACTTGGCGACTCGACAAGATGGCTGTGGTACCCACAGGTACAAGCCATAAGGGCATGTGGATATCTCAGCTACAAGTGTTCCTTTAAGCTTTTCTAGCCGAATGGCAACAGACACCATTCGGAACTAGACGAACTTATTATAGCCTGCTGATACTTGAAACGAAGTTTATAGTACAAGCCAGTGGCAGAACAACTTGTCCCATTATATATTTTTCGTCCTTGAAGTATATATGGCACGTAACTTTCCCGAGGAGGAAAAAAACCCTGCCATTTGTGTCCTCATAAAAACAACGACAGAAATGCAACAATTTGCGGCTGCAAAACTTGTTGCAAGCATGCAAAGTAATTTGCAATTCGGTGGCTACTAATATTGCAATTATACACGTTTACCTACCTGTTTTAGGGTTAACGTCTTTGTATCATGCATGACCATGGGCGTAGCCAGGGGGGGGGGGGGGCAGGTCCTGCAGATTGACCGAAAATCTTTCGCTGTATTCCCGATCCATCTGAAAGGGTGATAAATGGTATACAGCTTTGCTAGCCCCGGAAGGTCATGCTCGTCGAATCGACTACGCATCATCAAATTTATCCCATTTTTCGTGACAATTCTCATTATTTGGAGCTGAGTTTTCGTACAGCACTTACCGTGCCGATGTACTCGCTGGGTATATTGCGGCTAGACGAAGTAAGCAGGGTATGTTGGATTTTTGGAAATAGGCGTCGTCGAAAAGACGAAGGATGAACTTTGTGTAACTTTTAGAACTCCAGTATTTCTTACGTATGGTTGTCGATTCGACGATAAGTCTGTGTCCATGCAACTAGCTCATAACAAATATGTTTATTTTTGAAATGTGGGAACTATTTTTTCAAAAATTATGGAAAAAATATTTACTGGGACAAAAAAGGACAAATCAGGAAAATGGCTCAAAATTCTTACTAATTTTAGGAAGATTGCATTTCGAACTCATAAAAATCGGCTCCCTCCATGGCACTCAATGTCAAAATTAGATATCGTACATAGAATTAATCAAGGGAACTCGGGGAGAAGATATTCAAAAATTTACTGTAAATAATTCTACAATCCACTGTAAAAACCGCAATAGGTGAAGTGAAAGAAAACCCGTGTTGGGACCCCAAAATGGATCGCTGTGCCTTTTGTATATACATGAGCTTTTCATTCATTAAACCCAATTTCCTAGTACGTTTAGAATATGTATTTTATGATTCGAGCACATTTTTTGAATTATATCAACGTTAAGTTTTTATTTATCTCATTTTTAAATTTAGTGTTTTATATTTCGGGCGAAATAACATTGAATTAAAAAAATTTAATTTGTAAATCAATTTCCGTACAAAATTACTCAAAATCGATGTCTTTCTGAATAAACTGACGATTGAAAATTTGTCAAATTTTATAAATATTTTGAGAAAGGGTGATTTGTATGAAGCGTCAAAGTTGAGGGTCGTCAAATCGACGAAGCATGACCTTCCCGTACTAAAAATAAGCATGACCTTCCAGGGTTAAGGACCTCATTTCATATTTCAGTATCTTTCAAGTTCTTCTTTTTCTTCCCAGTACCGTATAGCCCCTTGTGGGGCCATGGTGCGTTAACTCAGTTTATAGGCAATTTCGAATCAACATTACGTTGCATATCATTTCGGAGTGTATAAATATAATGTTGTAGGCACAGGGCCGGATTTAGGGTGTGAAAACGCAATGACAGAAGGACTTATCGGGAAGCACCGTGTCTTTGATGATTTGAGGACTGTCCACAAGTCGGAGGGGCTATCGGAAATCCTGCAGATTGACCGAAAATCTTTCGCTGTATTCCCGAGGCTGAGAAGGTCACTGTTCACCTGAAAACTTGGCGACTCGACAAGATGGCTGTGGTACCCACAGGTACAAGCCATAAGGGCATGTGGATATCTCAGCTACAAGTGTTCCTTTAAGCTTTTCTAGCCGAATGGCAACAGACACCATTCGGAACTAGACGAACTTATTATAGCCTGCTGATACTTGAAACGAAGTTTATAGTACAAGCCAGTGGCAGAACAACTTGTCCCATTATATATTTTTCGTCCTTGAAGTATATATGGCACGTAACTTTCCCGAGGAGGAAAAAAACCCTGCCATTTGTGTCCTCATAAAAACAACGACAGAAATGCAACAATTTGCGGCTGCAAAACTTGTTGCAAGCATGCAAAGTAATTTGCAATTCGGTGGCTACTAATATTGCAATTATACACGTTTACCTACCTGTTTTAGGGTTAACGTCTTTGTATCATGCATGACCATGGGCGTAGCCAGGGGGGGGGGGCAGGTCCTGCAGATTGACCGAAAATCTTTCGCTGTATTCCCGATCCATCTGAAAGGGTGATAAATGGTATACAGCTTTGCTAGCCCCGGAAGGTCATGCTCGTCGAATCGACTACGCATCATCAAATTTATCCCATTTTTCGTGACAATTCTCATTATTTGGAGCTGAGTTTTCGTACAGCACTTACCGTGCCGATGTACTCGCTGGGTATATTGCGGCTAGACGAAGTAAGCAGGGTATGTTGGATTTTTGGAAATAGGCGTCGTCGAAAAGACGAAGGATGAACTTTGTGTAACTTTTAGAACTCCAGTATTTCTTACGTATGGTTGTCGATTCGACGATAAGTCTGTGTCCATGCAACTAGCTCATAACAAATATGTTTATTTTTGAAATGTGGGAACTATTTTTTCAAAAATTATGGAAAAAATATTTACTGGGACAAAAAAGGACAAATCAGGAAAATGGCTCAAAATTCTTACTAATTTTAGGAAGATTGCATTTCGAACTCATAAAAATCGGCTCCCTCCATGGCACTCAATGTCAAAATTAGATATCGTACATAGAATTAATCAAGGGAACTCGGGGAGAAGATATTCAAAAATTTACTGTAAATAATTCTACAATCCACTGTAAAAACCGCAATAGGTGAAGTGAAAGAAAACCCGTGTTGGGACCCCAAAATGGATCGCTGTGCCTTTTGTATATACATGAGCTTTTCATTCATTAAACCCAATTTCCTAGTACGTTTAGAATATGTATTTTATGATTCGAGCACATTTTTTGAATTATATCAACGTTAAGTTTTTATTTATCTCATTTTTAAATTTAGTGTTTTATATTTCGGGCGAAATAACATTGAATTAAAAAAATTTAATTTGTAAATCAATTTCCGTACAAAATTACTCAAAATCGATGTCTTTCTGAATAAACTGACGATTGAAAATTTGTCAAATTTTATAAATATTTTGAGAAAGGGTGATTTGTATGAAGCGTCAAAGTTGAGGGTCGTCAAATCGACGAAGCATGACCTTCCCGTACTAAAAATAAGCATGACCTTCCAGGGTTAAGGACCTCATTTCATATTTCAGTATCTTTCAAGTTCTTCTTTTTCTTCCCAGTACCGTATAGCCCCTTGTGGGGCCATGGTGCGTTAACTCAGTTTATAGGCAATTTCGAATCAACATTACGTTGCATATCATTTCGGAGTGTATAAATATAATGTTGTAGGCTAAGCACTATATATTTCCATTCACATGTACGGAAATTTTGGACCACGCCGAGATTCGATCTCCGGACCTCTAGATTACTAGCATCGTAAAGTGCGACTCAACCAAGTAAGCCACAGAGCGGGTCTTTCAAGTTATTAAATCAAAATCATACCAGCAATAAAATTTAGCCACTTTGATAAATTTAGAGGAAATCTTATTAAAACCGTTAACCATATTTCAATCAATAAAGGATTTATAAATATTCTGACGATGCTACTTTGCTAAGATGAAAGTGACAGACGAAACAAACTGATTTCGCAAGTGGAATATGCAGTCCGAGATACAAAAATGCAATGAAAATAGACAAACTTCGCTCTAAAAGGCAGATATTGGAGGCCAGTTGAATGTAATCAGAATGCAGAAGAAAATCATTCTCATCTCCATTTTAAAAATTTTACTTTAAAATTAGCAAACAAAAAGAAATAACATGCGTGGCAGTCCACCAGTAAACTAGGGCCGCTGATGTGTGAGTGACATCCAATTTCCACGAACTGCTGTTTTGTCGAGGTTTTGAGATCAACAGCACGCCCAGCATTGTTATTTATCCCCTTAAATTAATACTTGTTTACAATCTGAGCGACATCATAATCCGTCACGTAGGTCGTGAGTTCAAAAAACACCATAAAATGAATTCGTTCACGGTGAGTCTGGAATCCGTGACCCTCTGCATCAAACCAACCACAAGCCAGGCTACTCTAAAATTTGCTAACAATATTTCTGCGACCGGAATTTTCAGCTTCTAAGAAAATCATGATGTTAAAAAATTTTGGGCTTGCCCCCCCTGACCGAAAACCTGGCTACGCCCATGTGCATGACATCACGCTTGGTTGCGCAACCACTTCGGTCACTACTCCACGATACCATAACCATCATGAAAATAAAGTAAATTGTATATCCATCGGGGAGAGTGAAATCGGAATATTTTCCGCTGTCATGACACTGTCATTTCAGTGACGCAACCACGGGAGGGGCTAAGGGGGCTAAAGCCCCTCCCAGACCCAGAAATTGAGAAAAAAATTGGAAAATGAAATATGAAGAAATGCTTTTAACTGCAGAGTTTAAAAAAAAATAATTCTTGTTCTTGGAGCATTATATTATACCTGTTTCGATGGTCTGTCCAAGTTGTAACATTCTTACCAGCCGAAGAAAAATACAACTTTTATTCGGCGAAAATCATGGATTTTTACAGGATTATTCGGGACGGCCCCTGAGTATGGAAAAAAAGTCCAGACCTATAGGCAACCCGCAACTTGGTAGAAAGGAGGGAAATCCAGAGTATTGTCGCAATCCTGAGAAAACTCAGAGATTCATGATTGCTTCGGCTCAATGGCAGCAAAAAATTAAAAAAAAAAAGCAAAATTCGGAAAAATTTGTTCTTTTTTACTGAGCTCTAAATATTCTACAGCGGAGACAAAAATGTAAAATTTTCATTGCAATTGAAGATTTCATTTCGTCGAAGATTTTTATTATGTAGCAAAAAAAATAACTCGATACAAGCGATGCATCTTTCGATGATATATCGTACCTACACAGCAAAAAAAAAATGCCGGGTATTCGAGCAAGAAAATCCGGTAGGATAAAAAAGCAAAATTATTAAAATGAATAAATATGCTCAAAATAACACCGCCATCAGGTTTTATTAGAAAAGAATCCGAAACTGAAGAAACTACTGAATTAAAACCTTTTTCGGACACATTGCAAAGAATATCCCATTTGGTATTGAGTATTACACCTATCGGATCAATTCCGTATGTTCAATCAAGTTAGTATGCTAGGGCTAATTTCATCCGATTTTGGTATTTTGTATCCACCGATCGGAGTGAATTTGGCGATAGAGCGACGTCACATGTTGTATAAATTAAAAAAACTCCATCAGTTAGTCTGGTTGACTTAGTAGGTAGGGCGTTCGTCTACAAATCATAGGGTCCCGGGATCGAATCCCACTGTAGGTAGGTAAATTTATTATGCATTTTAAAGCGTAAAGAAGTAATGGTCACCTATAGAGAGGTTATACAAACCTCATTTATGAGTTACATGTGCCTTCCCTGTGAAAATTGTGTTTTTTATTATTCCAAAAATATCGAGAATGAAAATATTCTGTTGAGTTCAAATTATTACAAAAAAAGGATAAAATCATTGTATTCGTTAGGAGTCTTTAGCAATACCTTCTTTTTCTTTATGGCACGATAGCCCGACGTCGGGCCTTGGCCGCCTGGATTGAAAACCTCCAATTGTCGCGGTAACGCGACCTTGTCCTCCAATTCCGAAAGCCTAGCATCTGGTGGGCGTCCTCACATACAGAATGCTCCTATCGGGCTCTCGGTCGTCCACGCAATCTGGCTCCGTCCACTCGTTGCGCGTTCATCACCTTTTTGGGCATGCGATCGTCGTTCATCCTTTGTACATGACCCGCCCATTGCAATCGCTGCAATTTCACGATCTTCGACACCTGTAGCTCATCATACAGCTGATACAACTCAAGGTTGCACCGGATGCGCCATTCACCTCGTTCACGGACGGCCCGAAGATTCTTCGGAGACCCTTTCGCTCGAATGTGTCCAACAGGTGTTCAGAGTTTTGGGTTAGGGTCCATGCCTCGCAGCCATAGCATAGCACAGGTCGGATGATGGTTTGATACACGTGGAGTTTCGTGTTCCTGTGCACCAGCTTCGAATTCATCATTTGGAGGACCGCAAAGTAACACTTATTAGCTAGTTGTATCCGTCGCTTTATCTCATCTGTTTCGTTGGCGTCTTTTGACAAATTGCAACCCAGGTAAGTGAAGTTGTCTACATATTCTATATTGAGGTCCCCCACTGTGATGCTTGAATTTACTGGCGTTCTAGTTTTTGATTGCATCATGACCTTGCTTTTAGACTCGTTGATATGTGTAGCCCAACTTCTTTGGCGGCGTTATTGAGATTATGCAGAAGGCTTTCTGCATCACCCAATCTTCGAGACATGATGTTGATGTCGTCGGCGTAGGCTACTAGTTGAGTCGATTTAATGAGTAGCGTTCCGCTGCTGTCCAAATTCATGGCTCGAATCACATATACTCCAGAGCCAGGTTGAAGAGCGTCGGCGCCAGCCCGTCGACTTGCTTGAGTCCAGTACGAGTTTCAAATAGGTCAGTGAGTCTGTTCTGAACTCTGACCTGCGAGACGGTATTAGTCATCGTCATTCTTATGAGTCGGACTAGCTTAGCCGGTATTCCAAAATGCAGCAAAATGTTGTACAGTACGCTTCGATCGATACTGTCGTATGCCTGCTTGAAGTCAACAAATATTTGGTATACGTCGATGTTGTATTCCCAGCACTTCTGGAGTAAAAGCTTCACTGTAAAAAGCTGATCTGTCGTCGAACGACCAGGTCTAAAGCCGCCTTGGTACTCGCCAATGATTTCTTCTGCGTACGGATTAATTCTATTTCCCAGAATCTTAGATAAAATCTTATAAGCCGTACAAACTAATGAGATGCCTCTGTAGTTCTCACATTTCAACTTATCCCCTTTTTTGTGGATTGGGCAAATGATACTTTTACGCCAATCTTCCGGGATTATTTCGTCGTTCCATACTTTAACGATAAGTGTGTGTATAGCCTTAACAAGGCTCTCCCCACCATGCTTCAGCAGTTCAGCTGGAATCTCGTCAGCGCCCGGGGCTTTATTATGTTTTAGTGCTTGCATGGCGAGATCAACTTCTTCTACTGTTGGGGGTTGAACGGGAGGGCCTGGTTCAGCCATCAGCTCCGGAGCTTCTTGTGTGGGGTTGTTCTGTTGAACATTGAGGAGCTCTTCAAAATGTGAGGCCCAGCGTTTATCAACGCTATCGGTGTCGCTAATGATATTGCCATCCTTATCCTTACAGAGGCTGGTCCTGGGTTGGTATCCACTTTTAATTGAATTAATCAGCTTGTATGCTTGTCTACTGTTCCTACTAACTAGTCTTTGGTTTATTTGCATCAACTGCTCGTCAAGATGCTTACGTTTCTTACGCCTAATTAACCTATTCGAAAATCGTCGAAGCACGTCATATTTTGTTTTTTTGGCTCTAGTTGCGCGTTCAGTCCATTGGCGATATGCCTCGTTTTTAGCATCTACCGCAACCATCAAACCAATCATTTCGGGCTCGCCGGGCTTTGTATCCCACAACCTCCTCTGCGACCCCCTAGATGGTGTCTTTGAGTGTATCCCACATCTCAAGGGCGCCTTTGTTGCTGATGTTATTTAGCAAGGGCGTCAGCTTCTCCTCAAGGGCAGTCGTATAAGTGACCACCGTGGCATCATTTTTGCCGGGTTGAACCTCGAATGATGCACCGAAGAAATTCTGCACCTATAAGTCGCCTTCACCATATAGTGGTCAGAGTCAATATTTGCTCCACGATAATAATTAACGAAACATTTTAACCAAAATGATGTAAATGAGTGGGATTGTGGGACAGATGAACCTGCAGAATACGGACCTGTGTGAACTTCATCGCCCAGTAGTCCCACTCTAGCATTTAAGATAATCAATCAACAATATATAAGTGGAACCCGTTAATAATATAATGCATAAATGAATATAATAATAACTAACACTGAAATTAATGTTTTATAAATAAAATATCTATAAATTAAACTAACGCTAAATAAGGAACTATTTATGTATCGAGCATATAATCAATCAGATCGGGCAGACGGCAATAAGCCAAGCCATAAATTTGTTTTAAATCTAAAATTATGTTCTTGTTATCACTATGAATTATTAATAAACACCTATCTATCTATCTATCTATCTATCCAGTGGCGGATTTACCAGTAGGCTGAGTAGGCTGGAGCCTAGGGCGGCAGATTTTACGGGGGCGGCAAATTTGGATCAAATAACAAATTTCAACGCCATGCCATATACCACTTATTCATCTCGTGAAGTGTGTTTGTACCTCAGTGAGACACATAAGTGAAGAACTATTTGTCACCGTTATCTCAGAGCTTCAAACAACGAACCGATTTATTATTAAAGACGAAAAGCGAAAAGGCCTCTTATAATTTGCTTGCAGGTTAAAATTTGCAACAAAGCTCTTTTGTAGGGTTTTTTAGATTTTTTTTTCGAAAAACCCTTATGAAATCAATTTGGTCCGTCCGCCAGTTCACTTAAAATTTGGTAGGAATGTGTAGAATGGTAACAGTCTTCGGCACGAATACCTTAGAAGTTTGTAGGGCAAAGATGTGTCCAGGGTGTTCCGAAGATGTGACTTTTTTGTTTCTTATCGGAGATGGACGTGTGGATTATCAGATCAAAGGACTCGATGAGTGCGAGTCATCATTTCCAGTTTAAAGTAACGGTAACGAAGTTATGGGCATTTGAAGTTAAGCTTACGATATCACTTCGGCTTTTCTAAACAATTATGGGGGTACCGACATGAAACTTTACACAAAGTTAGGTCTGCAAATATGAAAATTTTGATGAGCGTTCTTAGGAAATGACATGAAGAATATGTCTGCAAATTTTCATTCAAATAACTTTATCCGGAAAAATAGCGAATCTAATATTTGGTAAGGGCGTTTCATAATACAGGGCATCGCCTTAAGCATTTGTAACAATGAGCATGAAATTTATGGAAGGTGAGCTGTTCTGTCCTGTACTCAACCCAATAAAAAAAACTCAAAATCATCAGCGAAAATGCGTCAAAATGAAAGAAATGGAATGATGAACTCAATTTACAAAAACTTGTAAAATAGGTGGCTAATAATATGTTCAGAGTGCACGAAAACATGTGATTTGGACCAACATTCAAAAATTGATTTTTTTTCCAATGAAAATGTGTAAAAACCCAGGTCCCAAACTTGATTCCCCTATTCAGCACATTTCGGCTCACTCCCATATTTTAACTGACACCCGAAAAAATTTGTCAGTTTGGTGTGTTGCCACTTTTCTTAATTTTCCCAAAATCTTATTTGGACGGTCAGTTTGAAGTTACCAGCGCATTTTTTTTTTAACATAGAACGATTTATAGGCAAAGTAATAATGTTGGTTATCATATGAAATCACTGTGAACAATTTTAGGTGATTTCTGAAAACGAACGGCGAAATCAATTGGTTTCCAACCACTGTGAACATATTATTATGCAAGACTAATATTTATAATTTGTATATTTGTTTAGGGCAGCCATTTTGTGCAGCCAAAATATCTCCTTGGTGAAGTGGTTTTGTCTCGAGATTCGGTTCAGAAAAACGGTATTGGTTCTGCCGAAACCGATAGTAATTTGCTACGTTTGCAACATAATTCGTTCGCAACCTTTCAAATTATGGAACAAGAGTATCTTGGACAAAAATAAAAAATAAAATACCCCGATCCTATATTTGGTGTGAAAATAGTAAATTTCGTATACATTGCAATTTCATCCCAAGTACCCGATTTTTCGCCAAGTTTTACTGGTGCATTTTCACACCACATCACAAACTAATTTTTGCTTATTTAAAACGATCGTTCTGTCCGAAGTTTATTTATGTTTTCTGCCTAACAATTTTCACTGCCAAGATTGTTTGGGGCGACCTGGATAACCGGTTAAATATTCTGATCAGCTGACGGAAATTAATTCGAAAAAAGTTGTTACTGAAGGATCAAACAAATTTTGGCCTTTTAATTTGTTTAACATGTCTTAATTCGATTGAAGTACTTTGTCGAAAAATTTCATTTTTTAAGGATCCCGAGGTCGTTAGTGACTCAAATTTATAGCCATATTTTAAATATTTGTGTAATCAAATTTGTATAATACTCGTAAATTTTTGTAGACGTTTCCGTATTTTTGATACTGCGCGCGCACCGCTCAAACTGAAAGACAGTGAAATTTTTTGGCCCAGACCAGGTTTTGACACCCTTCTCGTAGAGCTTGGTAGGGGCGGCAAAATGTCAACAGCCTACTAGCGGGAAATGTGTAAATCCGCCACTGTATCTATCAATCTATTTGCTCCACGATAGGACCGAACATCCATTATGCTCGATGCCCATCTCTTGCAGACAAGGACGTGGTCAATTTGGTTGAGGGTATGTTGATCTGGAGGTCTCCAGGTCTGCCTGTGAATGCGACGATGCGGAAAACAGATAGAGCTAATGACCATATTTCTGCTGGTCGCGAAGTCTATTAGTCGTTGGCCATTGTCGTTACAGTCTTCATGGAGGCTGTACCCTCCAGTGATCCCCCTATGCCAACTTTCGTTTCCGACTTTGGAGTTAAAATCCCCTAGCAGCAATTTGACATCATTTGATTGAAGTGAATCGAAGAGATTCTCTAGGCGGTGATAGAAATCGTCTTTAACCGCGTCTTCACTGACTTCGGTGGGGGCATGCGCGTTTATGAGCCAGAGATTGAAGAACCGGGTTTTAATGCGAATCGCACACAGCCGCTCGTTTATGGGTTTGAAGTCGATAACATGCGGCTTAAGTTGATTGTTTACAATGAACGCCACTCCAAACTCCCTGTGGCCCGAAGGTTTTCCACTTGTGAAAATTGTGTACGAATTTCGGTCAACAATCTCGCTATTAAGCCATTTAGTTTCCTGGAGTGCAACAATGCTCAGCTTATATTTTTCGACCTGATCCAAGAGGGCCCTTAAGGCCCCTGGCCTATTCAGGGAGCGTACATTCCAGGTTCCGAAAGAGTAATCAGTTGTTCGTTTGCGATGTCGTCGTTGGGTTGTATCCGTCCAATCCGAGGCTTTCATTCCAGGTTTCTTGACGTAGAATTTTTTCCAAGGATGGGTTGTCGGCCCATCGCTTAGCCATGATAGTATTCGTAAAACGAAAGAGGTCCATCATGGAGAGGCCTCGGAGGTGCTGCTTCGGTGATTGACTATTCGGTTTTTGTCACCCTATTACGTTTAGTAACCTGAGATGCTGAAGTTGTTAATACAGCACTCAGGCGCAGCGGTTACTCGGATAATGCGGGAAAGTAACGCCCCGTAGAGAAACATAGGAATTGGCTGGAGCCGTTCACCCTATGAAGCTCCTCCTGCATAGCTAAGGGTCCGCAGTTATGCCACAACTGAAGAGGATATAGGAATCGGCCGGAGCCTTTGCTGTGTACATAACGAGCCGCCATCGCGGTCACATTCAAAATATTTGCGAGATAGAAGCCCTCTCAGTGCTCACACTATCTATTTCACCTGAGAAGATACATTTTTCTCGTGTAGTACCGGGCATGCACAAATTCCGCTCTAATTATAGTGGGTCAATTGTTTCAATACCCAGCTGCACCCCTTGACCTTACTCGTTAAACGTAGTGAGATGACCCTCTTAATGTTTCGACTCCGGAACGGGTGAACACGACAACAATCCTTAGACCCGCGGCCTACGCAATTGTCACATTTCTGTATTGGCAGCTCCTTCGCTGCCAATACTGATAATAGCCAAACGCCGAAATTATAGAAACCCTAAAAAAAATGTTGGGACCGACGATTATGAAGTTCCTTGTGGTATGCACAGTCAGTACTTCCTCACCGTCCTCACTTTCGTTTTAGCATTTACTAGGTTTTGAAGGTTCGTTAGAATTAAGAACATGACAAAGCTTGGTAAATTTTTATCGTCTATAGAAAAGTCATATTTAATCAAATGTAATGTTTCCATATAATATATATGTATATAATATGGATGGACTTAGCCCCCTCCAAGACAAGATCGTGGTTGCGCCACTGTAGCTATTTTATGCATAAATCTACGATTCTTCATTTTCGACGATGCATTTAAGAAGGTACGAATCATTTGTGGGATCCTTACGAGCCACTCTTGCCTGAAATCACATTTGCGCACAATAAGACTTATACAAGACGCGTACAGTAATACTAATACAAGAAGCTGTCGATTCTGCGAAAAAGACGATAACAAAACTTCAACCCACGTTCTGTGCGAGTGCGATGCTCTAGCGTCTAGCCCAACGCCGCTGGACACAACTCGGAGTGGCCTATCCAGAAAAGGGCAACATGCTTCGGCTTCAACTAGCAAATTGAACTCCTTCCTTAGCACGATCGACCTTGAGCGTCAGGCATAGTCCTGCCCGCTCCCCTTCCTACTAGGGTGATAGCACAATAGGCCCATTGCTTCAGTGCTGCAAACACGTCATTATACGGTCCTCACTAGGATGGTGATTTCGCTCTCACCACAGCAGCGTTTTATCCGTTAACGTTAAAAACGAGCAACTAACATAATAATTAAAGTTAAAACACTTTACAGCTTATAGCCACTAATCTATCTTGTGTTGATTTTTATAATCAGAGGCATTTAAACACAATATTGAGAAAAAAAAAGTATGGGCAAATTTCCTAAAAAATCCATAGCTGAATTTTCACGAAATCTCAATTTTCTGGGTTGAAATGGGACTTACTTGCTCTTGGATGTGACAAGTATTCCAGGAAATGGTTCACCAAATTATTTAAGAGCAGAAATATGCTTCTTGTCTCGGGACAAATTTATTCCTGGAAATAAATTAAGGAACATTGAACATTGTGTGCTACAATTTGAATGTCAAATATTTTGAGTTTAGTGTTAAATTATTTGAAGGACGTGGAAAGACCGTTTTGTCACTGCCATAGACGTCACCATTCGTGCAAGTCTTTACGAATCCGTATTGGTTACACTTTGACATTACCTACCATAATCATGTGAAATATTGACACTGTATCCATTTGCTCCCCGAACGTTGTAAATTCCGTATTAAAAATTCATCCTGAACGCGTAGGTATACGGGCTTTAATGAAATTGCTCTATATTATGTATGTATGTATGTACACGTATCAAAAAATGACAAATTGAATCTTTTCAGCTTTTCAGTCAGAATCGACGCTATCGAAAAGCATACATAGGTATAGCAAGCGTTGCTTAATTAACGCTTACGTATAAATTCAATATAGTATACGCGCATGTACACATTTGCCACGAGCAGATTAAATAATCGCCGTGGGCTACCAAATTTAATTGAAGTGCAAAATTGGATTGGCAAGTTATTAACTGAAATCGTGCAATGTTCATTTTTATCGGCCTATATTCTGTCAAACAGAAAAATCCGTCTCACCGCGCCACCACCCAATTCGAATATAAATTCCTCCCCTATTCAATTTACCATTCATCTTTGTACCAGTATAGGCTCAGCTCAACGTTTTCAGCTGCCAAGGTATTATTTCGGTCATTCGCACCTGTTCTAAAAGCTTTTTCAATGAAATTCCTTTATCCTTGGCGAATTGTTGTGTACAAGACTAGACATAAGTAAAAAGGTATATGGCTTTTGGGCATGTCTTATTATTGTTGTAAGCATGGAAGTGTTAAATGATGACTTGATTTAATAGGATGTATTGGATGAATTTGATTAAAGGTGTCGATTGTAGGTTTAAAAGGATTTTAAACATTTGTACGTTGCGACTTTCGGAAGACAATTGTTAAAGGGTGTAGTGTAGAGTTCTTCTTTCCTTTCCTATGTATTTTGGGGGAATGACTACGAATCCGTTGCTTCGCTTTCTACGTCGATAGCGGTTTTGAAGAAAACTTGTATGATTAATCCGAATTGTTGTTCTACTATCTGGAGAAAACCCGGTTGTTAGAGGGTAGCGTTAATATAGGTAGAAATTAAAACGCTTATTCAAATTTATCATATTCGATACAATGCATACGTCTAAGGGCGCGTACACATACAGTGCTACGACGATTTCTGTACATATTTGAATAAATTTTGCCAAATTGCAGATCTTCAGGGGCAGTTTGAATTTAATCGAGTTGAAAAATAGCTAAAATTAACCCTAGTTTTCTGCACTTAAGCCATTAAAACTGTTAGAAATAATGGAGCTTCAATAAAATGATGTAAGAAAGGTGTAATCTTAAGACTATGCGCCGATTTTTAAAAGAATCGTACAAACACCTCACCTTGGCAGAAGTTGGAGAAAATTGAGATGGAAAAATAGATTGTTTTTGGGTCAAATCACAAAAATTTTACGTTAAGGCTCTGTAAAACCCAAACGTCTTATCCGATTTTAGTGCGGTTAATTAAATTTGTATACCCTTCGCTCAGAGAGTGAAAGGGTATATTAACTTTGCCATGAAGTTTGTAATGCATTGAAGGAAGCAACTCTGACCATATAAAAAGTATACAGATATGATCAGCATGACTTGGGGAGTCGATTGGGCGATGTCCGTCTGTCCGTATGTCCGTCTTTTGCGACGCGTTTTACTCGGCCAATTTAAAAGCTATGCAGCTAAAATTGCACAAATGCTTCTTTTTGCTGCAGGCAGTTTGTATGTTTGAATCGGTAAAATCGGACAATGGGGTCATGGGGCTGCCATACAAACTCAACTACCCAAATTAGGTTCTTCTAAAAAAAACTTTTTATTTGTGCAGCAATTTTAACAAAATTTCACACAAATATGTTTCTATTGATAACACATAACATATCAAAGAATGGATCAAATCGGATAACGGGGTCATGGGGCTGCCATACAAACCTAACCCCCCAAATTAGGTTCTTCTAAGAAAAACTTTTTTATTTGCGCACCAATTTCATCAAAATTACACACAAACGTGTTTCTCTTGATGACACAAAACATATCTAAGAATTGATCAAATCTGACTATGGGGTCATGGGGTGGCCATACAAACCCAACCCCCATTTTGGTTCTTCTAAGAAACATTTTTTCCACCAATTTCACAAAACCTTGAAATAATGTGTCTTTACCAAAGCAACAAAAAAGTTAAAAACGAATGGAATCGTACTGTGGGGTCATGCTCCCGCAACCCCAATAAAATTTTCCTAGTAAATATTTGTATTTGCCCACTTATTTCAACCAAGCGCAAAACTTTTGCCAAGACGGAAGAAAAAGAATGAGGAGGGCGATTAAATACAAGTCATAGGTACGCCATAAAAAGCCGATTGCCTCCCGGGAATAGCTGCTGCAGCGAATTAATGATGCTTGTGATAACATTAAGGAAACCCCTCCTGAAATCCTTCGGGACGTTTCTTCCATGCGCCGAAGGTGTCGAGTCTGCATACAAAATGGAGGAGGCCAATTCCAGCAGCATTATTCCAATTCATCAAACAGACCCACTTAATCATTAGTTAATATTTTTAGGTTATTGGTTCTTTCTCATATTCAAAACTTTATTTTCATTTTTATAACAAATTTTCAAAATTGCGATAGTAAAATATAAAAAATAAATTAATAAAATTTCAGTTTAAATAATCCGATAACAAAATAATTACCTCGTTTTTTTACATTCAATATGTGTAATTCCAAAATCCCGTAATGTAAATATGCAAAGTGATATACCGTTGCAAAGTCAACATGTTGAAGCAACTTTTTTTAACTTTGCAGAGTTGTACGTATAAAGCACCGTTATGAAATTAGGGTTTGAATTTTCGATGAAAAATCTATTTTAAAATTTCTATTAAGTTTGAGTAACTGTATCTTGAAAGTGCCGATAATGTTGGCAACATGAAAAACTTCAGTTTTTGTGAAATTTTATGTAGTTTCTGAAACTGAAATCAAATCTTGGATTAAGTCATCAAGAGTGCTGCAAATTACAATTTTGCGTGACAAGTCACGATTTTCGATGACTTTCACAAAAAAAGCGATAACAAGGTAACGGTAAAAAAAATTCCGATTGTATTGGTAATTTTCTTGCTGAAACAAGTTGCGCTATCAACCCTTATAGTATTGACCACCCAATGCGGGACACCCTGTATATAAAAATTCAATATGGCAATAAAGCCGATCTCGATCATTGTACCAGTCCATGCCACTACGAACCCGATCCAAACACAAATCGTACCCTCCATGTCGCTGGTAGAAGATTTCTGCGGCGGCAATGCACTTTACAGCTACTGCAAAAGCACGCTGATTCGACATAGAATCGCATCGCAAGCAGTCTGAATGATACCAGCAGGTTCGTACTAATAATTTTTATACCATTCGCTCATCGAGTGTCCCGTCTCATCTGTCCGTCTGTTGCGAAGCGTTTTACTCGGCCAATTTAAAAGCTATGAAGCTGAAATTTTGCAGAAATGCCTCTTTTTTTCTGCAGGCAGTTTGTATTTTGAATCGGTAAAATCGGACAATGGGGTCATGAGGCTGCCATACAAACCCAATCCCTCAAAATTAGGTTCTTCTAAGAAAAACTTTTTTATTTGTGCACCAATTTCAACGAAGTTTTACACAAATGTGTTTCTATTAATGACACAAAACATATGTAAGAATGCATCAAATCGGACCATGGCGTTATGAGGCTGTTATACAAACCCAAACCCCCAAATTAGGTTCTTCAACCATTTTTACACCAATTTCACAAAACCTTGAATTAATGTGTCTTTATCAAAGCAATAAAAAGGTCAAACCAAATGGAATCCTACTACGGGGTCATTTTCCCGCATCCCCCAATACAATTTTCCGAGTAAATATTTTTATTTGCCTACTTATTCCAACCAACACCCACACAAATATTGTTTTGCCAACGCAACAGAGCTTTAGTGAAGACGGAAGGAAAAGAATAGGGGGGGGGGGGATTAAATACAAATCGTAGGTACGCCCGAAAAAAACTTTTAGCCCAAAGAGAGCGAAGGGCATCCAAATTTCGACCGCGCCCGAAATTAGCCTTGGTCTCGTTCAACATTAATTCTGTTAAAGAGAACTGTGATCCAACTAAGCCCGACATTTTACACCTTGAACCAAAACTCTAAAAATTCCGCGAGTATTTTGTATGCCTTTCCTTGTTTCAATTCCGCTGAAAAGTCTTCGCAATTTGTTGTACTTGGCTCAACATCTTGAAAAGCTGCTTGAGGATTTTTTTATTTAGAAGCTAATTAAGTTCTCTACGCATGGTGTTACAAATTACCGTATCTTCAACTAGCAGCGTTCTATGCGAGTCTTCCACGTACCTTCGTGTTTGGGCTAAAGTCCAAAATATCCTATGCGTCATGCTTACGTCTCTTGTCCAACAACGGTCCTTCGGTTGCAGTCTGAGTTTATAATACTAGATAGAACTCCGACTGATAATTTTCGACTTCTTCCTTCATCACCGAGTCCCGTGTGATGTGTAGCATGTCTTTGAAGCTAAGTTCACTCAGGGATGCTGGGCACTCACACAATATGTGCTCTGCCGTCTCAGCCTCTTCCAGACATACTCAATTTTTGGACAACTATGTTAGTACAACATCGAACCTATAAAAATGTTCACCCTTAAAGGCAATACAATTGAGTATACGTGGTATAGCGCCTTTACGTGTAAATATTACAACTAAATCCTCCAGACATTGTCTGCATATACCATCCTCCACGATTTCCATCTTAGATAGATGCGCTTTAAAATTACCATACCCTGTCACTAAGACAGTTATCCAACTTAGGCTACTCCGTGGGTAACTGAGTATGTACTTGTTTGGCTCCCTCCCTGGTGGGTTGGCAATTGCGTGGTGCGCCTGCCATCGTTGCCGATGTATGGAGTCAATCCAGCTATGCATCCTGGCTCTAATAATGCCGTTTCTCAAAGAAATTTTGGGTTCCGGCCCTTGAGACTTTTCTGCTGATCCCTCTTTGGTAAGGTGTCGGCCATTTTGCTCCCCAATGTACCTACGTGTCGTTTAATTCATTTAATTGTAACTTCGTTGATTGAACCACACTCATTGAGCTTCTGGACAAACTTTGAATTGATGTTAGATTGCGGCATGCCCTTGACCACCGATCGGCGCGTGCAGCAATCCAAGCAACTGATACATACTCTCCTAAAGGAAGTGATGATGCTAAGTCCAGCTCCTCCGAGTATATTCCAGCTGCCGGCCTTCCTTCCATGAGAGACGCATCAGTAGAGATAGCGATATCACGCAAATGCTCCTTGTATCCTACCATCTTCTATGAGAGATCTGTGATGTCTTTCGACTAGCCTACATCTACTCATACCATCTAAGGGCATTCTTATTCCTGTAAGCGTTGCACTTTGCTTTATAAAAATATCCATCGGCGGTAATCCCAGTAGTATCTCCATAGCATGCGTTAGCGTGGTTCTCAATGCACCACATATGCTTGCACATGCCATGCGTTGAATCCCATCCAGCCGTTGCCTCGTAGTTTTTTTTTATACATTTGGGCCATAGACCACTGCTGAATAGGATATAATTGGCTTAACCATAGTTGTAGTATAGATCCAGTGTGCCGCTTTTGAGGCTATACCCCACCTATGTGCACACACTCTCTTCCACTGATGTAAAATCCTCGCTGCTTTTGTTGCCTTTTCGACAACATGCGGGTTTCAAGTAAGTTTGTGATCTAATGTTAGATACTTCACCTCCTTGGACTCCTTTATCTCCAAACCGAAAAGCAGCATGGGAGTCATTTCTGCATCTTTACTTTTCCGACTAAAGCCTATAGTGTTTGACATACTAGCATTTATGGCTAGCTCTTGTTCATTACACCATTCTTCGGTTGCTTTGAGAGCTTGCCTTGCCCCATGCAGCTTTGAATAGTGTCCATGAATTTACCGCTGACCATAATTGCTAAGTAGCACGCTCTGTGGCTCACATGGTTGAGTCGCATTCTACGATGCTAGTAATCTAGAGGTCCGGAGATCGAATCTCTGCGCGGTCCAAAATTTTCGCACATGTGCGGATCGGAAAAATATAGTGCTTGCAACATTATATACACCCCAAAATGATATGCAATGTAACGTTGACTCGAAATTGCCTATAAACGGCTGAGTTAACGCACCATGGCCCCACATGGGGCTAAACGGTACTGAGAAGAAGAAGAATTGCTTAGTGACCAGCGTATCTTACTGTGTGTTCGCCCATCGAGCCTAGTTTCCTTAGAAGAGATTCTACGGTGATGTTCTACAGTAGAAGTCGAAGTACCCCTCCTTAACGTCTGCATAGAACTAATTCTTCAGACTGGAGAATAGCAAGATCAATCTTCACTCACGATAAATTAAGATGGGCAATATGCTCATTTGAGCCATTTAAATCCGCCAGAACTGACGGGATTTTTCCAGCTTTACTACAGAAGGGTCTGGAGCTTCTAACTCCATACCTCGTAAGAATCTTCAAAAGCAGCTTTGCGCAAGGCTACATTCCGCAGCCATGGAGACTTGCGCGAGTTGTATTTATTCCTAAACTGGGAAACCGACCTAAAGAGGATCCCAAAGCATACAGACCAATCATTCTTACCTCATTCATGCTCAAATCAATGGAAAAAATCATTGATGAGCACATCAGAAATACCACACTGATCAGAAACCCGCTTTACAAGAGACAGTTTGCTTACCAACCAGGTGAATCAACAGAATCGGCGCTTCACAGCCTTGCAGGAGAGATTGAAAAGGCCTTCGAGGCTAAAAATACCATGCTCGCTGCTTTCCTGGACATTGAAGGGGCATTTTATAATACTACCTTCGATGCAATTCAAAGAGCGCTAAGAAATAGGATGGTAGAAAACACGACTGTTGGATGGATCAGTAGCATATGCTACTTCTCAAGAAAAGTCGTCTGCCAAATAAACGAACAATCCCTCTTTGCTAAGGTCACAAGAGGATGCCCACAAGGGGGTGTACTCTCGCCACTCCTGTGGTGCCTGATTGCCGACGATATTTTGTGCAAGCTCTCATCCAATGGCTTCTCAGTACATAGGGGTATGCCGACGATGTGGTTATAGTGGTTAAGTGTTTGTTTGAGGAAATTCTTCCAGATTTACTCGAACCAGCACTAAATATATTAGTACAAGAATGGTGTGATGGAAACGGGCTCGGAGTGAACCCTTCCAAAGCGATCATCATACCCTTCTCCAGAAACAGAAATCCGGCTGAGCTCAGAAGCCCGATTATGTACAACACCCCTCTACCAATTGGGAGTCAAGTCAAATATCTTGGAGTTATCCTTGACAGCAAACTCTACTGCAATAAGCATGTCGAGGCGGTGGCGGAAAAAGCCATCAGAGCCCTTTGGATATGCAAAAAATGCGTAGGGAAAACCTGGGGGTTGAAACCATCTATTATGATCTGGATATACAAAGCAATAGTTCGACCAACTTTAAACTATGGTGCTGTGGTCTGGTGGAAGAAGCCCTGACTAGGGAGGGTAAGTCCGTTCTAGGTAAGGTACAGAGACTACCGTGTCTGATTACCACCAGTGCTCTCCGATCTTGCTCTAGCAGTGCTCTAGAAGTTCTACTAGATCTACACCCAATTGAAATCCACCTCGAGACCCAGGCAAAACTAGCAATGACACGACTCATTGCTAATGATGCCAGTCTGGAGTTCACTAAGGGGCAGCTCAGATGCATCAAAAACAATACTATCGCGAATATGCCCTCCGACCACCTTGCAAAAGAACTCTCATTCGGACGCTGCTTCCGGGCTGTAACATGGAGCAGGGAGGAGTGGCAACCTAACTTCGCTAGGCTGCATCCATAGACCATCAAATGGTTTACTGACGGCTCCAAGACAACTGATGGCTCAGGAGCGGGTGTGGTTGGCCCAGCACATAGGATATCTATACCTATGGGCCTCCACACCACTGTTTTCAGGCAGAAATACACGCAATAGAAACCTGCGCTGATCTCCGCCTACGAGAGCGTATAGCCATTTTCTCAGACAGCCAAGCGGCTATTAAATCCCTTATTAAGTACACCGTCACGTCAAGACTTGTTCAATGCTGGCTGCAGCGTTGAACAAACTAGGCGAAAACAACAGCCTAACACTTGTCTGGGTTCCAGGTCACATGGGCATCGCAGGGAACGAACAGGCTGATGAGCTAGCATGCACAGCTGCATCTTCCCCTTTCTGCGGACCTGAACCCTTCTGCAACATCTCTTCATGTTTAGTAAAGAGAGCTTTCAGACACCAAGAACGACTCAAGGCAACTGAGCACTGGGATAAACTACCAGGGCTCAGACAATCGAAAATGTATATAGCAGGGTATTCCAACAGAAGAACGGCTGAGCTGCTGCAGTTAAGCAGAGCGAAAGTACGCATCATCTGTGGCATTCTCACAGGTCATTCCTGTTTGAGATCACATTTACGCACAATAAGAATTGTGCAAGATGCGAGCTGTCGATTCTGTGAAGAAGATGACAAAGCCTCTTTCCACGTCTTATGCGAGTGCGATGCACTGACCCAGCGTCGCTGGTCACACCTCGGAGTGGCCTTTCCAGATACGGACGACATAGCTTCGACATCTATTAACAACCTAAACTCGTTTCTCAGTACGATCAACCTTGATCGTCAGGCGTAGTCCTGCCCATCTGCGACTAGGGCGATAGCACAATAGACCCACTAGCTTCAGTGCTGCGAAACCCTTCGGGTTCACGCCCCTCTACAATCTACAATCTACTCCTCCTTATGGACAGCCTCTGACTACCCTTCCCCTTACTCTGGCACACACATTACTAAGATTTACTGCACCCACTAAGAATCGAGTCGATCCATGTTATTATCAGTGGGTCGACCTCCATTTCTGCTAGGGCATTTCTTAGTTTGTTGTATGAGATCTTATCAAAAGCACCCTCTATGTCCATAAACGTTGACGACATAGCGATGCCACTATTGTTAAACATCTCTTTCTGCTACCGGCACTACTCCATGTAGAGCGTTCTTGGTAGATCTACCTGTCCTGTAAGCATGTTCACATCAACTCAGAGGTGTATACGTTAGCGTTACATTCTCTAGGTGGTCCACCAATACCCGCGGTCCGTATTCCTTGGCCCTCTTATACGTTTGTTTTCGCTACTCGGTTCACCATACGGTTAATCGTGTGAGCTTCGGAGCTGAAGGACCGGGAGTTAAGGCCGAAAGGTTAGGTGCTCCCCTGACGGTATACCTGTAGATGGTAAACTTGTCGACCACTCTCCAGTTCTGAATTATGTATTGACAGAGCTCAGGGTAATGTCTATCACCTTAAACCTCAGCCTATCGCGCATTTACGTAGGTGGGAGCCACCCCTGTATTTGTTACTAACAAGTTGACTCTTTCAACAAATTCCACCAGCTGCCTCTGGTGTTGTTATCTGTGCTGCCCCACACAGTATTGTGAGCGTTCGCATCACAGCCTAATATCACCTCTTTCCCTTTTATTTACAGTATTTTACCAGGTTCTCTACATCCATTGAAGGAGGTGGTTCTGGTGAGTCGTAAGTGAGGTACGCTGATGCTATAATAAATGATCCTGCCCCACTTCAAATCTTTACTGCCGTAAAATTCGGGCGAGCTGAGATGTGTCATTTGTACAACATGTACACCATGCCGCACCAGAATGCAAGTCCTTAGCTTTCCACCCGTTTCTAAATAGTATAGATTGGCGGACTGTTGCGACAAACCCCTAATTTTGTTTTCCTTGGTAATCCTGGGTTCTTGTATCAATGCAATGTCGAGTGTTTTTCCTCAAAGCATCTCATCATCATCGCTGATGCTGATATACAGTGATGAATATTCAACTGACACATTTAGTGTTTGTTTCTCGTGCGTTCCGATAAGCCAGCTTTAGGTCGATTGATTCCTACACGTAAGTGTAATCAATCCATCATCCAACGAAGTCTTGCCTATAAAGTCTGTGTCTCCAGCATCATCACTTAGGTCGTCCAGAATACAGAAAAGAGATTCTTTGAAAGAATTCAGATGTGTGACATCTAGGGGACCCTCACGGGACGCGTCGGTAACACCCAAGATGAGGTCTCCTCCGGGAACCTGTGCGAAGGATTTCTTACCCTGGTTAGACTTCTGTTTCCTCTGTGCCTGGTTAATGTTTTTTACCAGAGGTCCTCCCGACGAAATAGGCTCCTCAATTCGAGCTCCCTACTTTAATGGTTGGACCGGCTCAGATGTTCCAGGGTTCACACCCTTAAACCTCTTCACTGGCCTTTCCATTTGCGGAGATGTCTCCTCATGTATCCACTCACCAGGTTTATTTGACAACTTCCCGGCGGCTTGTCAGTTTCTAGCGTCGGCTTAGAGTCGGCGTTCAGACCCTTCTCAGGAGACACTTGTAACGAAGGTCGCAGCCCTGGCGGAGCAGCACCTGACTGCCGGCAGTTCGGCCGGAGAGGGAATATAAATTGGCCGGGGTAAACAAAAAAAAAAAACATTCTGTAATTGTAATTTCTGTAATTCGTTTTTCTTTCGAATTTTCGTTTCAGGTCGCACTCACGAAAGCAATTATATGCGGGCTGGCGAGTAATTCAGTCCTGGGCGGCCGCTAAGGATTGTTCAAGAAGTGTAAATAATTCGCGGAACTGAACACGAGCGTGGTGCAACCCGTTTACAAGTTTCAATCAGTTTTTAAATTAATTTGCCAAAGTAAATGACGTTTAATAAAGTTTTAAATATGGTTTGGGTCTTTAAATTTTTTTCTTTTTATGGTTTTAAACCAGGAAAACAAATAACACAACACAACTTAACTACACTACTACTACTACACATAAATCTTATCTGGCTCCGGATGGCTTTGGTTTTGTGGCTAGGTTTCGCCCTTAAATATCACTCCCACGTGGTTTGGTCGTGTCTTTTACGATTGAGGTTAAGTTCGCTGATGAATTAATAGATGCTATACGTTACGGTCGCATTCCCCAATGGCGAAATCATAGTTGGCACCAATCCAGTGAGCTTTCCATTATCTGCAACTGCAGATGAGGTTTCACGGTACAGTGGCGTCCTATCACACAATTAATGTCGCTAATGATCTTGCAATGAGGTAACGCTAAAGCAAGGCGGTAAGTGTTCCTTGTTGGCTTGTTGCTACTACGGTGGTTGATCTCGTTGCTATTAAAGTTGTGAGTCTCGTTGTAAACGTAATTTCGGCAGCGTCCTGAAAATTGGTGTTGAAGTCGGACGAAGTGTCTTCGTCACGACTCACGCAAGGGATGGGACACGATGGTAGTGTCTCCAACAACTTTTCCGCAATCATGTATTTCATGGACCTGATGGTACCACTACAAAATGTTATCACAACACTCAACCCACCGCAGTAACCAAAACCTTATGGAAATGAGAATTAAAATTTGATACAAGCAACTAATTGAATAAATTTACCTTAATTTTTACAGCCGCAGTACTGAACACGCTGCCGGTTGGAGTCCAAATGAACTCATAGAGTATGATACCATATTCCATAAGGCACAAAACAATTAGGTCCCTGACAACCTTGTAGTAAATAGCATAGGAACGGCACAACAACTGACAGATCAGCTGGAAATCGCTATGGGGCCGTTCCCATTATATATACTCACAGGCTGTAGGTACCCTCTTGCTCATGTCATATGGGGACCCCGGGGAACGATGGATAATTTCATGCTTTATCGCCTAGGTGGCGCGGTGAAAGTCTCATTACACACTGCTTGAGCTAACCTCTCCACACCCACCTTGTAACGTTTCATTGTCCGTTCGAACAGTGCCATCCGAAGTAACTTTAGGAACTAACTTCCCCACTCTTTTCGACGCTTTATTGTCCGTTCCTTGCGGAGAGTTTCATAAGCGCCCACTGCCAAGGTACTTTTCCGGGATGGGAACAGAGTTTTTCACAATCCATACAGATCGTGCGCGCATGGCTACGCTGGGTGAAAAATTATTCGCTGTTTCCCGAGGTCACTAAGCTCGGGGGTCCATGTTGACTACTGGTATTTCGCAGACTATAATGATACCCTCACATCAAGATCGCCTGTTCTGTGCTTGCTCCTCTTGCTGTACAAATAAATTCTGAAAAGAGCAATTGATGTTGCGTAATAGTAGAGTTACCTAAGATCAAGTTAAGTACAGGTGATATTCGCTCTGCGTTTCGTGTTTCGTGTCCATTACTGTAAGTGATCAGGAGTTTATCTTTTTTCACAAACAATATATTTTATTAGGACACCTTCACCTTCCCCATGGGACCGTAGAAAGGCTACCCTAACCCCTACCCAATACCCTAATTATGGCCGACATTTCAAACAAAAAATAGTCGAAATTCAATCCGTTAAAAATTATAATTACAGCCGAACAAATATTCGTTTTAGGAGGTTTTCACACTTGTACTTATTCTGGCCAGATTACGTAATCTGCGGTGTGGTGAATTTAAAAATATATGGAATTTGACAGCTCAGATTAAGTAATTTGCACGGATTACGTAATCTGGCCTTAACCTTCGGGCGGGCGCAATGCATCTGACAGATAAAGTGGCCAATTTTTGTTGTGCCAATCAGCGATATGAAAAGGGAGAGATCTGAAACTCACAGTAGCTTAATCTTTATCGATCAACTACCCAAAGCAGTTTTCAGTTTCTATCTACCATATGTCTGAGGGGCGGGAGGGGATGAAATAATCTCTCAGATGTATTGCGCCCGATTGTGTTATTTTCTCCTTTTCCATGAAAATTTCCACATGTTATACTTTTCACATTGCGTAATAACGTTGTGTTGACTTTTAGGTTCACCAAATTGTTCAATAGTGTGTTTTTAGTAAAATAAGCTCACATTTTTTAAGCCGTCGAGTTGTTGGAGGTTTTGAAAATATTAAAGCGATTGAACGCGGAATATTTTTAGAAAATTGAAAATGTGAAGGGTATCAAACTTTGTGAGGCAGTATTTGTTTCTAAAATTTCGTAGAACTGTTTCAAAAAGACAATGCCACCATAATTACGAGTCTAAAATATACAGAAACTTAGTTTCATCCTATTTTCTGCACTTATTCTGTTAGATGTATTGCGCCCGATCGTGTTGGGATTAGTATTGCGCCCGCCGGAAGGTTAAGTGTGAAAACCCCCTTAGTTTTGCGGAAACCAAGGATTAGGATTTTTTTCAATAATCTGTTACCCGTAAATATTCAGGACTAATATAAATGTTTAAAGCCATTCAAAAGCAGCACTGAATGTGATAATAAGAGGAATTAGAGAAACAGATCTGTCCATTAAGCGCGCGCATCTAAAACCACGGGACCCGGGGTTATAACCGTCAGCCATTTGAAATTAAAAAACAAAACATTTCAGTTTTTGGCATTATATTTCAAATTAATTAATAATTAGTGTATCATTGCTTGTCATTCTATAAAAATTTACCTAGCGACGTGAATATTGGAAAACTTGTTTGTGGCAAATTCTCAGGCTCAGAACTGAAAAAAACTCAAATCAACGGTATTTCTGCATGTAAGTACAGCGTTACTTCCACCTTATCTTTCTTGATTTGATTGTCGCATAAAAATTTAAATGGATACATAATAAGTATGTTCAGTTAGAGGACAGGACTATTTACTATACAAATATAAATGATTTATCGAGGACAACCCCTATTAGATTTATAGGGACCGAAAAAAGCGAGCTCAAATGTGTTCTAATCCGATGAATCTTACTTTTACCCAATTTCGCTAAATAGTTTCTTTGCATAAACGAAATACTATCCAGTAGCGTCCTTCAAATAAAAATCTTCGGGACCCTCCATGACTACTTTTTACAATTCTAGACTTACAGCATCATCCGATTTTCTCTTAGCAAATTTCGCGCATGTCACATTTTCCTCTCGCATTTTCATTTGACATTTTACCCCTGCCAATTTCATTCAGCAATTCATCGCACACTGGGGAATTCGGTCATCAGCTAGCAACACACCACCGAAATTGAAGCATATTGCCGCAGTTTCAGTGTCAGGGCCAATGCAGTTCACGGTTGGTCGGAATTGTCCAAGGATTCCTTTTGGGGCCTTTCAACTAAAACAATCATTTTGCAATTTGTGTGCCCACAAGAGTTTGGACATCTCTTTCGGAAAATCCTGAACACGGAGTGCGGTGAAGTCTGCACTCGTATATAGGGTGGTCGTGTAATGTGATGTACGATTCTCTGGAGAAAGAAAGATGAATTTTGGGTGAAGGAATGCGTACTTTTGCAAGACATCAATGGAATGTTGGGCGTGTTGTGTCCGTCGTCATCGTATTCGTAAGACAAATGTGCGAGTACGTCTGAGGGCATGATTTATGTGCGTAAGGAAGTTCCATGAATTGTTTTATTTGAAGCGTGAATTTTCCAGGTGTAAATTCAAGGGTTAGGGTATAGAGAGGAATAAAGGAATAATTAGGAATAATTAGAGCGGAAGAAATTAACACCCTAGACAGACGATTTTAGTTAAACATACTTGAGATAATGCAGTGGCGGATTTACACATTTGCCGCTAGTAGGCTGTTGACATTTTGCCGCCCCTACCAAGCTCTACGAGGGGGGTTTCAAGCCCTGGCCAAAAATATCACTATCTTTCAGTTTGACCGGGGCGCAGGATCAAAAATACGGAAAGATCTACAAAAATGTACGAGTATTTTACAAATTTGATTACATACACAAATATTTCTTTTAAAATATAGCTATAAATCTGACGACCTCGGGATCCTTGAAAAATGAAATTTTTCGACAAAGTACATCAATCGAATTAAAAAAAAAAGAAATTAAAAGGCCAAAATTTGTTTTATCCGTCAGTAACAACTTCTTTTCAAATTAATTTCCGTCAAATTTTAAACAGCTGATCAGAATATTCATCCGGTGTGTGAAAATTGTTAGGCAGAAAACATAAGTAAACTTCGGATAGAAAGGTGGTTTTAAATAAGTTAAATTAGTTTGTGATGTGGAGTGAAACAAACGCATGCACCAGTAAAACTTGGCAAAAACTCGGGTACTTGGGATGAAATTGTAATTTATACGAAATTTAATATTTTCTCACCAAAGGATCGGGGAATTTTTTAAAATAAATATTTGTCCAAGATACTCTTGTCCCATAATCTGAAAGGTTGCGAACGAATTATGTTGCAAACGTAGCAAATGACTATCGGTTTCGGCAGAGCCAATACCATTTTTCTGAACTGAATCTCGGGACAAAACCACTTCACCAAGGATATAAATATTTTGCTTGCACAAAATGGCTACCCTAAAAAAATATACAAATTATATATTTGTAAAATATTTATTTTAATCTTGCATAATAATATGTTCACAGCGGTTGAAAACCAATTGATTTCGCCGTTCGTTTTCAGAAATCACCGAAAATTGTTCACAGTGCACTATTCGTGATTTCATATGACAACCAACATTATTATTTTGCCTATAAATCGTTCTAAGTTAATAAAAAATGCGCTGGTAACTTCAAACTGACCGTCCAAATAAGATTTTGGGAAAATTAAGAAAAGTGGTAACACATCAAACTGAACAATTTTTTTCGGGTGTCAGTTAATATCGGAGTGGGCCGAAATGTGCTGGATAGGGGTATCAAATTTGGCCCCTGGGTTTTTACAAATTTTCATTGAAAAAAAAAATATATTTTTGAATTTTGGCCCAAATCACATGTTTTCGTGCACTCTATTTTACAAGCTTTTGTAAATTTTTAGACTTGAGTTCAACATTCCGTATTTCTTTCATTTTGACGCATTTTTGCTGATGATTTTGATTTTTTTTTATTGAGTCGAGTACATGACAGAACAGCTCACCTTCCATACAAATTTTACAAACATATTGACAAGAACAACTCCAACTGCAATGACAAAACTTCAAATCAGGATTTGAAACTACAATTTCAAATACTTTTCTATCATGTTCATTGTTTGATCTAGTCACAAGATAATGCAGGGAACAAATGCTTAACACCCTGGACAGACGATTGTAGTTAAACATACTTGAGTTAATGATATTTGAATTCAAGCATGTTTAAAGTCGTCTAGTGACACACGGCTAAAATACTTAATTACATTTGAACTGTCAAAAGAAAATATTTTACTAATTAGAGTCCGGATTTTCATGCAATTGTTTTTAATAGTATGAATTGTTGGTTTAACTATTTATTTATATTTTTTTTTATAGTCGAAAACTTCTTATTGCATTTATAATTTTATAAGAGGTATAATAAAATACAGTTTGCGTTTTGCTTTTTTGCTCTCTAAAGTAGTAATAGTCTGTTATGTTAGAAATAGAATGGAAACAATGCATTTTAAATGGGTGGCAGCTTATTTTTTTTTTTTTTAGGTGAGTTTACCCATTTAAAATGCATTGTGCTGCTTTCTTCGGCAGCATTCAACGTGTCGAATGCTTGAAATATATTAGACGCGTTGAATGCTGCCGAAAAAGGCAGCACAATGCATTTTAAATGGGTGACGTCATGTACATGTACAAAATGGGAGAATTCACATTGTAAGACAAAACCGGACGGGTAAACTTGCAAGACAAGAACCATCGTTCTTACAATCTGAATTGCACAATGCTTGTCTGCTGGCCACTAAAAAAGCTCTCGCCGTCCATTTATTAGCACAAACAAACACCCGGCGAGAGCTTTTGTAGTGGCCAGCAGACAAGCATTGTGCAATTCAGATTGTAAGAACGATGGTTCTTGTCTTACAAGTTTACCCGTCCGGTTTTGTCTTACAATTTGAATTCAGCCAATAGCCTTTCCTGCCATTCATTAAAAATGCATCGAGCCGATTCTGCTGCCATTCTATTTCTACCATAATCTGTTACAAGCATGATAGTAGGCTAGATCAGTGCGGACAGAAACCGCAACTAAATAAAATATTTAAGTGCTTTTAAGTATTGATTTCGACAAAAAAAGTAGGGATTTTGGACTCTCAGTTTCAAAGATATCAAATAAATCAAGTTTTAGTGTTGAGTTAATAAATAAACACCACACAAACTTTTTTTCTCGCTGTTTATTACAGGCACTTATATTAATATTACAATAATTGTCGAGCTTAGAACTAGAGTTATATAATAGCAGTTTAAACAAAAAAAAATAGAAGTGATTAGATCCGTTCTAATTTGATTCTGTAGGATTATCCATGAAGAAAATTTACGTTGCACTGGAGACTGGACTGTTCTGCAGCTAAAAATAACACACGTACGAAGCTAATCACATATGTACATACATATGTATATTGTGCTGTTTGTTGATGCTGCACAAAAAATCGGCTCCTTAAGTTACAAGCTAGGAATGTCATCCTACCGCCAAATTGTCCGCTTATTAGTGAGCTGAAACAAATTGTGTTCGATTCAAAATGCTTAAAATTAATTATATATTATTATTTTTACCTTTTTAAGGACGGATTCTGCCATTTTTCGCTTAAAATTTAGCATGACGTGACAGCCCAAATCAGCTGTTACTTCCAGAATTCCAATATTTTTATAGTAGTCGAGACCGGAATACACGACGAGTAAACATCATTAAATTTTAATGACGTTTTGATAATGATATTTAAATTAAGTTGTTCGAGTATCATCAAGTGAATGAGCACAGGACATACGCATTAGTTAAACATAATCAGGAGTTAATTATGTTTAACTCGTGTCGTCTGTCTAGGGTGTAAGGCCCTATTGTGAAACGCCCTTAGCAAATATTAGATTTGCTATTTTTCCGGTTTGGATAAAGTTATTCAAATGAAAATTTGCAGACGTATTCCTCATGTCATTTCATAAGAACCCTCATCAAAATTTTCATATTTTCAAACCACAAACGCACAAATTAAAATTTCAAAAATTAACTCTTATTTACTATTTCTTACCAAATGTAAACAGACTTAGTATTTAACGTGTATCAGCTCATATTCACTTTGTGTAAAGTTTCATATCGGTACCCCCATAAATGTTTAAAAAAACCGAGGTGATATCGTAAGCTTAACTTCAAACGCCCAGAACTTCGTTACCGTTACTTTAAACTGTAAAAAAGTAACAGATATAAATCCAATCAAAGGACTCGATGAGTGCGAGTCCTTTGATTTGATTATCCATACGCCCATCTTCGATAAAAAATAAAAAAGTTACCTCTTCGAAACACCCTGTTATCGTTGCCCTACCAACTTCTAAGGTATTCGTGCCGAAACCTGTTACCATTCTACACATTCCTACCAAATTCTAAGTGAACTGGCGGACAGACAGACGGACGGATCAAATCGATTTCATAAGGGTTTTTCGAAAAAAAATTCTAAAAACCCCTACAAAAGAGCTTTGTTGCGAATTTTAGCCTGCAAGCAAATTTTAAGAGGCCTTTTCGCTTTTCGTCTTTAATAATAAATCGTTTCGTTGTTTGAAGCTATGAGATAACGGTGACAAATAGCTCTTCACTTATGCGCCTCACTGAGGTACAAACACACTTCACGAGAAGAATAAGTGGTATATATATATAAATTTGTTATTTGCTGCAAATTTGCCGCCCCCGTAAAATCTGCCGCCCTAGGCTCCAGCCTACTCAGCCTACTGGTAAATCCGCCACTGGATAATGATATTTGAGCTCAAGTATGTTTAACGTCGTCTAGTGACACACGGGTAAAAAATGCAATCACATTCGAACTGTCATAATAAAATAATTTGTTGAATAGAGTCCGGATTTTCGTGCAACTTTCAAATTTTTTTTTAACTTCTGGAACGTAATTTAGGTAGTGACCAAATATAATATTTCCGTACTTTAAAATATATATTGATACTGAAAAAATTATATCGATCCAGAATCCATAAAATTATAACAGTTCTAAGTGTTGAGTAAAAAGTAAAGAATACGACATAAGTACATGCGACGACAACATTTTATTTGTTTTGCTTTTTATTAAATACACTGATGTTTTATTACATTATTACAAAAACTGACAAACTTACAACTACCGAACTATATCATTTTTCCGAACGAGACAGGATTTTGTAGCTTCCATGTAAATTTGGCAGGAATCGTCCTGTATAGGATTAACCAAGAATGGAAAGTTGTGTTATCTTCTTCGGTTCAGGAAGAATAAAACGTACCAATTGAAACGTGAATGCATGCCACGCATAAACCATCAGTAAACGTTTTGCACAGTTCCACTGCTCGTGAATTCGGTTCTTTAGGTAAAGAGAACGCAGACGTCATCGCTTCGCCCAAGTCTCTTCTTTTTTATTGAGCTGAAATAAATTGTTTCCAATTAACAATGATTAAAATAGATTAATTATTATTTTGTCACCTTTTTTAAAACCATTTCCACCAGCGTTCTTTCTATATTTGACTCTGGGATGAATTAATTCGTTCATGATTTGACTTTAACTGTCAAGGAAAAACAGCTGCTCTTTCCAGATTTCCATTATTTTCAATGCAACCGAGACCGGATTACACGACGAGTAAATATCATTAAATTCCAATGACGTTGTGTTAATGATGTTTAAATTAAATTTTTCGAGTATCATCAAGTAAACGAGCACATGACATACGAATTAGTTAAACATAATCAAGAGTTAATTATGTTTAACTAGTGTCGTCTGTCTAGGGTGTAAATTTAAAACTAGGGGGCTACGCGCTCGCTACGCTCGCCAACCCCCGAGGGCGCGGCCGAAATTTGGATACCCTTCGCTCTCCTTGGGCTAAAAGTTTTTTCGAGCGTACCTATGACTTGTATTTAAACCCCCTCCTCATTCTTTTTCTTCCGTCTTGACAAAAGTTTTGGGCTTGGTTGAAATAAGTGGGCAAATACAAATATGTATTTACTCAGAAAATTTTATTGGGGTTGCGGGAGCATGATCCCACAGTACGATTGCATTCGTTTTGAACTTTTTTCTTGCTTTGGTAAAGACACATTAATCCAAGGTTTGGTGAGATTGGTGCAAAAATTTTTTCTTAGAAGAACCAAAATGGGGGTTGGGTTTTTATGGCCACCCCATGACCCCAGGGTCAGATTTGCTCAATTCTTAGATACGTTTTGTGTCATCAAGAGAAACACATTTGTGTGAAATTTGGTTGAAATTGGTGCACAAATGAAAAAGTTTTTCTTAGAAGAACCTAATTTGAGGGGTTAGGTTTGTATGGCAGCTCCATGACCCCATTATCCGATTCGATCCGTTCTTAGATATGTTTTGTGTCATAAAGAGAAACACATTTGTATGAAATTTGGTTGAAATTGGTGCACAAATAAAAAAGTTTTTCTTAGGAGAACCTAATTTGGAGGTTAGGTTTTTATGGCAGCCCCATGACCCCATTATTCGATTTGATCCATTCTTAGATATGTTTTGTGTCATCAAGAGAAACACATTTTTGTGAAATTTGGTTGAAATTAGTGCACAAACAAAAAAGTTTTTCTTAGAAGAACCTAATTTGGGGGGTTAGGTTTGTATGGCAGCCCCATGATCCAGTGATCCAATTTCGGTGATTCAAACATACAAACAGCCTGCAAAAATAATAAGCACGTGTGCCAAATTTCAGCTTCGTAGCTTTTATAGTGGCCGAGAAAAACGCGCTGCAACAGACGGACAGACGGACAGACAGACAGATAGACGGACACCGTCCAATCGACTCATCTCGTCATGCTGATCATATATGTATACTTTTTATATGGTCGTAGATGCTTCCTTCAATGCGTTACAAACTTCATGACAAAGTTAATGTACCCTTTCACTGTATGAGCGAAGGTATAAAAAAATTTAACATTTTTTAGGGAATTTCGTTGACATTGTGAATTAAGGAGCATAATAGTACTTACTTAATTTATCAGTTATTAAAACTGGAATAGCTTTAATTGAACAACTAGGGGGCTTAGAAGAACCTAATTTGGGGGGTTGGATTTGTATGGCAGAACCATGACCCCATGCTCCGATTTTATCCATTCTTACATACGTTTTGTGTCAACAATAGAAACACATTTGTGTGAAATTTGGTTGAAATTGGTACACAAATAAAAAAGTTTTTCTTAGAAGAACTCAAATTGGGGAGCTAGGTTTGTATGGCAGCCCCATGACCCAGTGATCCAATTTGGGTGAATCAAACATACAAACAGCCTGCAACAATAAGAAGCACGTGTGCAAAATTTCAGCTCCGTAGCTTTTATAGTGGCCGAGAAAAACGCGCTGATACAGACGGACAGACAGACAGACAGACAGACAGGCAGACAGACATACGGACATCGCCCAATCGATTCATCTCGTCATGCTGATCATATATGTATACTTTTTATATGGTCGGAGATGCTTCCTTCAATGCGTTACAAACTTCATGATAAAGTTAATATACCCTTTCATTCTATGAGCGAAGGGTATAAAAAAAACGAAATTCGTACACATACATACACTTTAAAGAATAAGCTCAAAACATATACATAGGTTCCAAAATTATTTGCATTGGGCCAAGACGTCACTTTAGTGACATTACACGCGGCCTGTTTTAGAATGCTTTAATGTAGATAATATTATAGATAAGATCCATGGATGCTCCAGAGGACGACGTTAAGGACTACCGTGAACAGTGAACTGAAGTAGATATAAAGAAACGAAAATTGCTGTGTTTCGCAGTAGATCTAAAAGTATTGTATGGTATTGGGTTCCTTTTTGTGCAAAAATTTGGAACTTAGCGTTTTACTAAATTTAAACCGTCCTGGTTTTCATGAAAAACACTCCACGTAAAACATACTTCGTGGATCAACTCATTAGTGATTCAACCAGCCGATACTTTTTTCTTCCTGCCTTCTATTGCTTTGTCCATGAAAATCTTCCTCATTAACCTTCAAGCGGGCGCGCGGGCGGTAATTTACCGCACTGATCATATAAACACGCATAGCTTTTTTCTCGTTGGTCGGATGAGGTGGGAGAAGTATGTATTCTTAAGTCATACTGTTATACATACGAGACAAGAAAATGTTGGGTAAATTTTACCTCCCATACCTTTCCAGCGGCCATCAGACGTTCGGGGATGGTATATTTTGTTATATAGTTGTGTTCAAAATGTGTGTGCTCTGTGTAATATCACTGAAGCGACGTGCTTCCCTAAAACTGCAGAACTTGTTTTGTTGTTCACCAGATAATAGTTTTTATGATGATAACTTATTTGGGGCATACTCTTCTTTCAATTTATCATAATTATGAGAATGGAAGTTGAACGGTTGAACGCAAATGGAGGCGAAAGGCGAGGGCAGTAAATTACCGCCGCGCGCCCGGTTATGTCACAAAATAATGGGCGCCCACTTGAAGGTTAATTGGGCCAAGTATGTCGAAGATGGCCAAAAGTAGATTCGATCGAACAAAAATGTAGTGGTGCAGTAGATGATCAAATTCCATAAAAATCGCAGTAGATATATTGTGATTGCATGAGACAAACAAACATTGTCCTTTACTCCGGTAGTTAATAAATATCAATCGGTATTCCACTTCATAGAATTGTCATAGGCAGCTGGTAGCATACGGAGTTAGGGCTGCTTCTACGATAAAATGCTGAGACCTACCAACAATTGCAAATAACGCAAAGACAAAAACTAGGAAGGGAAGCATTGAACAAAGTCCTCAATAATTTACTAAAATAGTACGATCTACTATTGTTTGCAAAACGAAAAATAAAAATTTTCCTTCAAAATCAATATTTTCTCAATTACAGCCTTTGTGATTACAAATACATGGTTTACCATCCGCTAAATTCGAATTATTCAAAAAATCGATACGAAATCCACGTTTGATTATCCTTTCTCAGTTCATGTTACCTTTTTTTTCTTCTGACGACATCGCTGAATATTTGCAAGAAACTTTGTGCCGAGTGCCGCAAAACATTGAAAAATTCCACGTGGAAATTTTAAACAACTGATTCGAATTCCGAATCGTTATACGATGTTGGCGTATACTCAGACTACACCAGCACCCAGTAGCACAAGAACAAAGATGTCGAAACGCTATTTTTCAATAATACACGTTCACGTTACGATTCGATATTTTCGATTTCACATTTCGATGCGGGGGTGGTTGGCATCGTTCAGAAGATGCTTCTTTAAGTCATATCATTTCTATGTACCTACTTCGGAAAAGTGTCTTACACTTTGGAATCCTTCAGTAAGTTTCATATTTCGCTGTTGGGTTGGAATTTATGGTTTAACATCTTACCCCATATACATGTATACAGTTTGGGGTGAAATAAAGACGCCGCCAAATTGTTGGGAACACATAAGCTGTTGAAATTGAAAAGGAGAAAATTATGTATATCGCGATACAAAACAATGATTAGTTGGATACTGAACAAAATCCGTCCGAACTTACATAGGTTGCCGAAAATGTAAAACTATATGCCACAGGAAGATTTGAGACAATCAAATTAGTCCTGCATTCTCCTGACATCTATGTCCGTGCAAATAAAGTTTATACTTTCTTTAACAATTCAACTTGAAACCATTCTCATTTCAAACACTGTATTCACCAAAGTGCCATCACAAAAGAAGGCCATCTCCTCTAGCAGTGTCACGGAAAACATACATTTTGCGGTTCGTCATTGTTCAATTCATGGAACGTGAGGAAAATATAAGGGTTTCCTGACTTTTAACGTAACGGTAGATGCTACCGTTACGGCTTACCCTTTTATCGTATATATTTGGGTATCCCCTCTCGAATATGTAAATAGCAATAAGTTTGACGCGACATTATGTTAAGGTTAGAGAGTCAATCTGTTATTGATTGCTGATTTTACGAGATATTATTGGACGTAATGAGATTGGAAATAGATGGTTACAGGATTTTCAGATTGATGCCTTGGAATACTCTATATGTAAATGAGTGGTCGCTCGATAAAGAGTCGGTAGATGGTCGTGGGTTGGTCGTGGGTAATGATATTTCTTTTTTTGAGAGATATCTAGGGTTACCACCTGCTCGGGACTCGTCCGGCTGTGACGGGCCTGGAAGGTATTGCCGGGTGGTCGGACTTGTTAAAACTTTGCCGGGCGGCGGTGTATATAAAAAACCCATTTTCTGTCCTTCTTCTTCTACTTTTAGCGGTGCAGAAAGGTGTGAAACCTCTGTGCATCTATGTGGGTACAATTTATGGTCCGTCAATATTTGTGTCCGTGAGGTCTAAGGACAAAACATAGCTGCTGCGATAGGGTTTTCCCACAGCGATATAGGGGTAAGATCAGTGGGCGCAGCGGGGCATTGAAACAAATGACCCACATCATGAGGAGTACCATCGCAGTTTGGACAGATGTTTTGGATGTCCGGATTTATGCGAGAAAGGTACGAATTAAGGCGTGAACAGAAGCCCGACCGGAGTTGAGCTAATGTTACTCTAGTGGCTCTCGGGAGCCTAATCTCCTCAGGCGAAATTGGTGGTGGGCGCTCTGAGAGGACTCTATTCGCACCTAAGCTCGCAATAGACCGACTCACTTCTTCAGTGTGGATCGCTGCGATGGCGGCTCGGTATGTAACTTCATCGTAAGGGTCTCGTTTGTATCCCTGAACCTCTCTCTCAAGGTCTCGTAAGCCACGCCTGACATGTCGTGGGGGAGGAATTCGGTCCATGAGATGATTATTGGGATGATCCTCACGATAGCAACCAACGAGATACTGTTTTGAGAGTAGGAGATTGTGGTCACGTATTGGCATCTATTTTGTCTCCTGATGTAAGTGATCCTGGGCAGACATCAGAAGGCAACCTGTCGCGATGCGCAGAGCGGCATTTTGGCAGACCTGAACTTTGGACCAGTTTGTGTCACATAAACTATATGTCCAAACTGGGACTGCATAATCAGCGGTCGCTCGACCCACCGCTTTATAAGTAGCTAGCATGGTTTCTTTATCTTTGCCCCAGGTGCTACCAGCTAGAGCTTTTAGGATTTTATTCCTACTGCGCATTTTTTCACAAACTGAAGCTGCATGATTCGCAGACGTCATCATGTTCTCTAGGTGAAGCCCGAGAATTTTGGGGTTTTTTACAGTAGGAACAGAATTGTTGCCAATACGTATATCAATCTCCCATCTGATGTTCTCCCACCAAGTGGTTAGAAAAGTCGCAGAAGATTTGGACGCAGAGATGGTGAGGTTTCGGCTTTGGAAAAATTCCTGAAATCGTCTTAGATAGCGATTAATTTGGAGGCGCATTTCATCCTTATCGTTCCCTGTGGCGAGTACGGTACAATCGTCAGCATAGGAAATCACCTCGATTCCATCAGGTGGTGTGGGAAGACCGGACATGTAGATGTTAAACAGAGTGGGGGAGAGTACCCCTCCCTGTGGAACACCTAATTTAATTTTCCTAAGCTTAGAACGTTTGCCTCGAAACTCGGTGAAGGAGTGCCGACCAGCTAGATAATTGGCCATCCAACGACTCTCTTGTGTAGGAAGATGCATATTCAACAAGTTTGCTAAGAGCATTGAATGATTGACCTTATCAAAAGCATTTGATAGGTCAATTGCCACCAGAATGGTTCTGTGACAAGGACGGCGTTAATTTAGCCCATCACGAATGCGTGCAGTGATCGCATGAAGGGCAATGGTGGTACTATGCATTTTCCTGAAGCCATGCTGGTGAAGTTCTAGCTTCGCATGTGCAACAAGAGTGGGGTGAATAAGGGCCTCCAGCGTCTTTGCGACAGGAGAAAGTATCCTAATGGGGCGGTAGGACTCCCCGAGGTTTGCGCTATTCCCTGGCTTGAGACAGGGAACAATTCGACCTGTTTTCCAGATTTCAGGGATGGCAAGCGTGGACATCGACAAGCCATCTGGTCCGAGGGCCTTGGAGTTTTTAGCATTCTCGATGACTTTTTTAACCTGGTCCGCGGTAAATGATGGTATGGTGTCAACATTCCGGCTGCGAATCCGTCTTCTAATTTTGCGCTTAAGGCCGTCAGACTTGGGATGTTCAATAAATTGTTTATTGAACAGGCCCGCACACTGAAGAGGATCGCAGGTTTTTGTGTTGCCAAATTCGATGGCGTTGTTGCCCTTTTCTTTCCGAGGATTGGAAAGGGCGCGGACAGTAGACCATATTTTGCTGACACCTTCATTGAGGTTACATTCATCGAGGTGCTGATTCCATTTCGCCCTCCTATAGTCTTTAACTTGTCGGTCGTTTTCGGAGTTAAGCTCCTGAATTCTGGGATCATCAGGGTGAGCGCTTCTGATCTGATCATGTTCATCGGCTAATCTAGCGGCACTAGTGGGGATGTTAGGCCGAAGTTTCGGGATACGTCCTGCAGGAATAAAACGTGCCGCGGCTGTAGTAATGACGTTCCTAATATCTTTTTCCGCCTTATGTATGTTGGTAGGTGATGGTAGCTCGATGAACTTCGCCGACGAGTAAGCTTTGAAACCGTCCCAATCGGCTTTCTTGTGGTTGACAAACGTTCGCTTCTCAGACTTAGTCAGGTTCGCTGGTTTGTCAATTTTTATAATGATTGGGAGGTGATCTGATTTGAGGGTGGTACGTACTTCCCATCGAGAAGCAGCGATTAGGCTGGCACTAACAATAGTTATGTCAGGAGAACTACTGCAAGTGCCCACGACTCTAGTCGGCGAGTCTTCATTGATTGAACAGAATTCTGAGGCGTCAAGTGATTCGGCGATAGTTATACCCCTGGCATTGTTGTGGAGGTCCGAATGCCAGAGCTCATGGTGCGCATTAAAGTCGCCTAGTGCTCTCCGGAAAGGAGAGGACCAATATCGAAATGATAGCCAGAACGGCAACTTGATTGCGGTGGAATATACACGTTAAAAATTTCGATATTAGTACTCCCTGATGGAACTGAGATGGCTTGAATTTCCGCCTTACCGTCAGCAACTACATCTAATACACAGTAATGTACAGACTTCTGTATTAGGAAGGCAAGTCCACCTCCAGGGTGAGAATCATCTTTCCGGTCGATCTTTCCGCAGTATAACATATTCGCTATGGATGCTTAGAGACGAGTTTGCGTGAAGCAGCGTCTCTTGGATAGCGGCGATGAGAATTCTGTTGGAACTCAAGAAGTGTGTGATCTCAGCGATTTTTCGGTGAATGCTATTACAGTTAACCCTTCTGTCGGCACAAAGGTCTGGCCAGACCTTTGGCACTATATTTTGGTGTAAAACGCATAGAAGATGAAATTGCAGCGAGTTCATATTTCATGATATCCTAGAATAATATGTTTGGAAGCATTTTGCAAAAATTTGAGAAAATCGGTTGAAGTTTTGAGTATGTTTTTGATGCATTTTCAATTTATAGTGCTTTTTGATACCCAATAGGTCTGGCCAGACCTATTGTTATTCCCCCCATTTTTCTCTTGAAGTAAGAAGTGCAAATATTAAATTCTGTTATTTATGATGTAATAATGTCATTTAAACTCAATTTGAACTATAAACGATAAAAAATTCTGAGATTTTTCTATAAAAAGCCGTGAAGTTCGAAAAATGGGTATGCCTAATTTCGTCACATTTTATAACACCACCTAATTAACTGAGATTTGATCCTAGGAAATTCAACCCAGTTTTATTTCCTTTGTAATAGTAAGGACTAAGTATGAGTGACTTGCAAACGTCTTTCTAAATAGATTTGATCAAAAAATTTACGAAAAATTTAGAATTAAATGATTTCTGCCTTGAAAATTCCCTATTTCTTCCCACTCATTTCCTTAAATCTGCAGACTAATATCGACGTAAAATCTGCCACCAAAGTGCTTAATATTTCCCCAAAGATATTGGAATTAGAAAATTCGATCGAAATATCTACTACATAAACACAATGCAAATAGCGAAGCAAAAAAGAAGAAAATAAGGGAGAAACACGTTTGTACTAATATCACCTCAAAATATATCTATTTACTTAAAAACGTTTCCAGTAGATCTACAAAAATTATTTTGATGCTTTTATTGTTGAAAAATTGCAGTAAAGAATGGATAGAATGATTTTACCGATAAAAATTTTACTTTTTCTAAAAAAAAAAAAATTTCTCAGTAGGTCCAGCCAGACCTATTGGGTATAGAATATGCATATTGTAGTAGGTGCCGACAGAAGGGTTAAACTGTAATATAGATAGTGGAGTGAAAACCGCTGTAGGAGGAGGGCCAGGCGTAAGACTGGGTCTGGCATTCCTTATCATATTGTTGGGCGGTGTAGGGCGCAGTGGAGGAGAAGGTGGGCTGGGAGCAGCCCTGGGTTGACCAGAATTTATACAACCTGCCGCAACAGAGGCGTGTTGCCCTTGTCTTCGGAATCCCGAACACCTAAAGTGTACCCATTCCAAACAGCAAATACACTGCACTGATCTGGCATTCGAACCGATTCGTTGGTTGCAGACACTACAAATCCTTACTCTTGGGCCCGGATTTGTTTCAACACCGGCGCGAATTAATAAGATTGAGAGCAGCCATGCCGAGATGTAATGCTCCCAATATGACGAAAAAACACATATATCGTACCCACACATATACACAGCCAAACACAACCTTCCTGCATCGAATCTTCAGGTCTCCTGCCGGGGCTCTTGCCAGAAAGACATATTGGCAGCTTTTGGCCGTTTTGCAAAAAACGGGTGTGGTCCGCCCCGTAGAGGCAGTTGCCGTAAGACCACCTGTCCGAAATGCAGTACCCTTTTACAGATGGTGAAACTTTCTAAAGATAATCCACGACACATAGCAGTTATGTCATATTTTTACCTACTAATCTAAAACACCTTTTCTGCCACTGCGAACCACTGCGGAAACACCTTTTCGAATTTCGTTGCAGTAAGCATCGATCAACGCAGTTTACTGGCTTACCCCGGGTTCCCTATTTACGCAGGTCTTTATTGATTCTCGTAAGATTGTAACAAAAAAGTAATCCGTGGACTTAGGTTATTCCCCCAGATCCGGCTCTAGTTATGTACTTACAAGTCCCTGTATCTTTCGGATAGCTTAAAAGGGCGTACTTCGAAGCCTCCACTGACGTCCCCGTACATAATATCAATTGGCAAATGATGTCAACATAAGCAGCTTCGTGTCATCCGCAGAGAATACTCTCAGAGTTAGAATTAATCGATTTGGCTTAATAGGCATACTATAGTACACCGGTCTACGCTGGGGAGGAATATAAACACGTAGATGTTACAATCCTGGGCAAGTCCTTAGAGCTTAGATCGCCTACATTTGACATAATTCTGGCCAGCGCCACTATCGTGGACGCGGCTTTCTCCCATACGCACTTCTTCTGGTGCTCCCAAAATTCAGTATCAACTCAATCATAACCCCCAGGTACTTATCGTTAAGGTTAGATGTTATGACCGAGTGCTATCGGATCTCAATCGTAATAGACCTGCTCAGCATTTTCTGTTCTGCCCTAGCGCGATTATCGATCTATTTTTCCCAGATACAATTCAAAGTGGTAAACGACAGTTAAACTCTCTACAGTATCTGCCATTTGGCATCAATGTGCTACTATCTTTAATTAGGAGATATGCTGAAACCGAGGCAGCAGATTAACTGGTTACACAAGGCCCCTCAGTAATATTTATTGGATCAGAACCTGATTGGAGCCTGAACGTAATATGTAATGAATTTATCAGTAACCTATGAGTACTTTGTTCTCTGTCAATCGAAGTAGTTGACTAGAGTTTGGTGGTTAATCGGTGAAAAATATATGTTTTTATACCCTTCGCTCATAGACATACATTAACTTTGTCATGAAGTTTGTAACGCATTAAAGGAAGCATCTCTGACCATATAAAAAGTATACATATATGATCAGCATGACTTGGGGAGTCGATTGGAGCATGTCCGTCTGTTTGTCTGGCTGTCTGGGTGTCTGTCTGTCTGTCTGTCTGTTGCGACGCGTTTTACTCGGCGGGTATAGAAGCTAGCAAGCTGAAATTTTGCACACATGCTTCTTATTGTTGCAGGCTGCTTGTATGTTTGATTCACCCAAATTGGATAACTGGGTCATGGGACTGCCATACAAACCTAGCTCCCCAACTTGAGTTCTTCTAAGAAAAACTTTTTTATTTGTCTAACAATTTCAATCAAATTTCACACAAATGTGTTTCTATAGATAACACCAAATATATGCAAGAATGGATAAAATCGGACCATGGGGTCATGGGGCTGCCATACAAACTTAACCCCCCAAATTAGGTTGTTCTAAGAAAAACTTTTTTATTTGTGCACCAATTTCAACCAAATTTCACACAAATGTATTTCTATTGTTGACACAAAACATATGTAAGAATGAATCAAATCGGACCATGGGGTCATGGGGCTGCCATACAAACCAGACCCCCCATATTGGTTCTTCTAAGAAACATTTTTTACACCAATTTCACAAAACCTTGAATTAATGTGTCTTTATCAAAGCAACTAAAAAGTTCAAAACGAATGGAATCGTACTGTGGGGTCATGCTCCGGCAACCCCAATAAAATTTTCCGAGTAAACATTTTTATTTGCCCACTTATTTCAACCAAGCCCAAAACTTTTGTCAAGACGGAAGAAAAAGAATGAGGAGGGGGATTAAATACATGTCATAGGTACGCCCGAAAAAACTTTTAGCCCAATCGAAGGGTACCCAAATTTCGGCCGCGCCCGAAATTAGATAAGATGGTATAGGGTATATTGTTTTTGTTACGCCGATATTATGTAACACCTCAAAGGAGCCACCAGAGGTATGGCAAAGTATAAAGTCCCTATTCAAATGACTCATTTTTAACGTAGAATTTAGTAGTGCATCCGGATACTGTTGATGAAACATAACTGTTGTTACCAAATGTTTCATTTTTTTCTCGCAAACTATGAGCAACATAATAGCCTTTGCAAACAAATACTGTGTTATGCTCTCTGCTGCAAGGAAGAGGATATTTTGAGATAAACAACTCTCGAAAAGGCTGTCCCTATTCAAGTGACTGGGAGTGTATGATCGTAAGACTATCAGCCAATTTTTAAAAGTATCGTACAAGCACCTCACCCTGGTAGAAGTTGAAGAAAATTGAGATGAAAAAATTGCTTGTTTTTGGGTCAAATCACAAAAATTTTACTTTGAAGCTCTGTCAAAATTAAATCTCTTATCAGATTTTAGTGTGGTTAGTTTTGTTTTATAGGTAAATTTGTTGGCTGTATTAGTCATCTTCTTTTGCTAGTCTGTTTTTGGAGATATTGTGGTTTAAGTCTTGGAAAAAAATTATTTTTTCAAAAATCTTCAAATGCCTGTGACAGCTAAAGGGTTAAGAATTGGGGGTGTGTTCCGTACACCTTTTTTGCATGAGGAATCACACAATCCGGTGCGTTTCTGCGGCAGTTTCTGTGCACCCTGTATAAACCTCATTCGAAATAAAGTATATTCTTAGCTTAGCGCAAGAGCCGATTTACGGACAATAGCATTCCTACGCAGAAGTCAAATTACGGCCCTTGGTCAATAGTGCTAGAAAGTAAGCCAGTCGCATTCACATACGGTGGCATATGTAATGTCAAAATGTCCATGCGACTATGCAAAAAATGCCGTATCAGATTTTTTTTTAAATTCGATGGTTTTCTTCGGATTGTTCAAGCTAAGATTTTAAGCCGACATGAAGCTCTCGTGTATTTGCTGTGCTGCTTGATGTTGAATTCAGATCCGCAACAATTGTATAGGTATGGTTCTTTTTCGCTGCGTTATTATTATTACACCTCAATATCGACAAATCCTTTCAGGAAGCCTGTATTTCGCCAAAAAAATTTTCTCCTTATGCGTTTTAATGTAGCGGAACTTGAGTGAAAATTGCGGTTACATACTTCTTCTTAGGTGTTACGCAGGGCCGGATTTCCCATATGGGCAACCCGGGCAGCTGCCCGGGGCGGCAGATTTTAAGGGGCGGCAAATTTTTGAAACTTGCTTTCTCACGAAAATATTAGCATTCACAACTCGAAAAAAGTGGAGAATTGGAGATATCATAGTTGGCAGTGAAAATGTTATTTGGCTCTTTTATTTCTATACTACTTTGTCTTATCTTATGATGAGATATCATGCATCCAGGACCGGATTTTCCATATTCCCCCAATCTTAAAGGCGGCATATTTCTGAAACTTTCATTCATTGAATTAATGTTGTGTGAAATATACACATTTTGATATTTTAGGATAATAAATAAAAATAAAGAAAGAATTCACATTCACCGACTGTAGAGTCGTTGTCTGAACGCTTCCCATCCTGAAATGGCCATGGAATTGGCGCCTCTCCTGACCTAGCCTTTTTAGACCTCGTATATGTCTGGTATATGAGCTCGAAGATTTTTGTGGCATGTATCCTTTCTTCTACCTCACAGTACACTTCTGAGCGAGAGATAATGTTAGAGGAACGTGATATAGCCATTGTGCGGCTTGAAAAAAAAAGCCGAACGCAAAAAAGTGAAAGTGAAATATTATCATGAGCGAGGAGATGAGGCCCGCTTCTGGACTAATAAATCGCATCAATTAAAATAGTCGAATTTTGAACGCAATAATGAGATTACATGAGATAGCGTCAAGGCTGGATGTGCGTTTTTGGTTAGTCGTCTCATCGGTCCATATTTCGTTCAGAACGGCATTGGTTAGACCATTCCTTTCAGCGAAAAGCGGATGTTTACCAACTTCTTTTGCTTAAATTTTATGCTTCGGGTTTCAACAGTACGACGCTACCTGCCACATTACCCATTCTACATGAGCGATTTGGGGATGGATCACGTAGAGGTGATGCAAGTTCGTACGATTGAACGCTGTTAGACTTCTTCTTGTGAGATTTTCGTAAGTCGCAGGTCTATGCGAATATGTTACAGAGGCTCTCGAAAACAACATAACCCATGTCAAACTCAGCTTGGCGGCGGATTCAAGGCGACTTGGGCATTCATTGCAAAAGTCGTTCCGTTGGTCAGTATGGCGGACTTACATATCTGACGTCAGTAGGCGTTTCGAATTCTGCCGCCCTACCGACCTTGTCCCTTATTTTTACAATCCAAGGATTGATCGATTGATCCTCGACTAAAAAATTGCATCTATTAGGCTGGCTAATGAATTAAGCAAACACTTCTAAAATTGGAATAAAGTCTGATCACTGAACTATTTTTTTTAATCTGTGCACGGGGCGTTATAAATGCCGCCGTAGGGTTCAGCCTGCCAGTTCATCACTATCTTCTTCTTCTTGTTTTTACCGAAACACCTTGTGGGGCATGGTGCGTTCACTCTGCAGTTTATAGTCTACTTCGAGCAGTGGCGCAATCAGGATCTTGTCCTGGAGGGCAGGGCCGGCCCTAGGGGTTGGCGAACTGGGCGGTCGCCCAGGGCCACCACACTTAAGGGGCCACCACTCTCAAGAAACCTTTACTTTCAAGGGCCACCACTCGGAAAAAGGATCACTCAAAAGGGGCCTCCACACGAAAGATATGTACTCGAACTAAAGTAGTTCTAAAATTTTATATAAAGTGAAATAGCGATGATGTAATTTTACTGATAAAAAATCTGTTATAACATGCATAGGGATAAGACATCCATCTTTCAAAAGAGAGAGAGCTCTCTCTTTTGAAACAAAGAAGTTTGATTTATCGAAAAAATTTACCAATATCCAAGCTCGATAAGGTGCAGTATAAGCCTGAGATTATACCATGAAAAGCCGGTAGTGATGACACAAGAGGCCACTACTTTACGGATTGGTATAATAAAGGAAGAAAGAGGAAAAATAAACCTAGATCAAAATTTTCGAATTACGATATTCGGATCCTTCATTTTTTGCTCTCTTAGACCACGTCGAAAGCTGAGCATTGCTGCCATACAAAAATCTTAAAATCGAGATTAGTGACTGGAAATCTCATACTGTTTCTTTACAAGACGTGACACCTTTAGGTTACAAGAAGTTTGAATTGGTGTTTATCATGAATAACTTAACCACACGCCCGTCATCGACGTCAGACCCATAAATGAGGATTGGAGTTTTCTGCATTGAAAACAGGCGGATGTATTATTTATAGGAACACAATGCACTGCGTGTACAAAATTATCGTCTAACGCAGTGCTTCCCAAACATAGTTTCATAGAACACTAGGGTTCCGCTACAACTTCTCAAATATAGGAAATGAGTAATGTAGAAGTTACTTTTGATTGAAAAATCCGAGGAATGAATAGAAAAACTCCACAAAATGTTGTACATAGTATTAAAATTCTAAGGTTTAGGCTGCCAACTAAGCACTCCGGTGAATGCCATTAATTAACACTTACGCAAAGTTATGAAACTCTTAAAAACCGTCAGATGGATTTGACGCATCAGCATCAGCAGAAACTTTTTAATTTAGAACACACGCATTTGCCTTTGATGACCCACATTGACAGCAGAAGCAGAAAAAATGGTAAATGCGTGTGTTCTAAATTGAAATGTTTCTGCTGATGCCGATGCTGACGTGTCGAATCTATTTCAAGCTTGGTATTTTGAATGTTTTGCAAATAAAAAGTTACACAGCTTACAAAAATTTGCAAAATGTCAGTTTTGTTGCCAATTGGAAGAAATGGTAATTAAATAAAAAATTTGCGATTTTTTAATGAATGCTATAAATATGATCATGAGAGAAGATTATAATTTGAGGTGATTAAAAAACAGCTAACTGCCAGTGACAGCAGCTCCCAATATTGGTGTAAAACGCTAATGAGTTTTGATTAAGCACTCGTCAGTCGCAGATCTAACGTAAGGGGAAACATTCAGCCAATCAAGATCAGATTCGTTTTGTGTGTGTATTAGTAACGGAGTAGGGGCCACCATCATCCATTTGGCCCAGGGCCACCAGAGTGCTAAGGCCGGCTCTGCTGGAGGGGGCTAAGGCTAGCGATATTACTGAAACTTTCATTTTCATGTTCGTGATTTTTGTGGATTTTCAAGTCCTAGTACCATCATTCGATTCCGCAATCATCGCTCTGAAGAATACCGCAAGAGCGAATGGTTTTCTTTAATTTTTGCATAAATTTTTGTTTCCCATTTTGATCTTCCTACGTTGGTGACTTCAGTGCAGAAAGTGTGAAATCACCGTGAATCTGGATTATCTAAGGATTGCTCTGGGTATCACTAGTGATGCGCAGGAATAAATGTAAATTCCAGGGGGATCAGAAGGGTATTGGAAGAAATTGCCACCGCAAACAGAGCAGAATTTGTGAATGCTCGCGGTACTACCCGAGATAAAAATTGAATTAATAGGCACAAACAAAAACCGAACTGAAGTTGGGCTAGTTCCTTTCTAATGGGTTCAGGCAACCTTAACTTTTCAGGGACTAGACAGTGATTTCGCATGTGAATTGCACCGATGACTGTTCTTTATGTTACTCTTGTATCTGGTTCAATTTTCGTTTATTATAAAATATTTGTCGTGCTCTGTGGCCGTGATCGTTCGGTCGCCACTCTGTGAAATAGACATTCATAGAGAAACGAGTTTCCAGACTCGGCACGACTCGTCGCAAGTTTATTATTCAGGAGAAGATGATAAGAAATATTCTTATCGTAGAATAATAAACCAACAATGCGACTAGGAAGTGGTATGGCTGACAATGTGCCTGTCTAGACAGTTTCAATTTTCGTTCGTCTTCATCATTTTGACAATTGAAACTTGAGATGTATGCGCTATTGAAGAAACGCATTCATTCTTGAACTCAATTGCCAATGTTAAATATTAACAACACATCATCTATTCATACAATTCATGAAAGAATTTATCATTTACCCGTCCTGACCAAAGCCGCGACACATATTTAACGATAAATAATGGACAGATCTGGATATAATGAGTCATTGATCTCTTCTGTTCACTTGACGCAATCAATGACATGTTCAATGTTGAAAGTGGATACGGAGCTTGAAGACGATAGGGAAGACGAAAGCGCACATGTGTGGACATAACCATTCGTATCACACTCCGAATTCAGTTGTCTATGTAACGTTGATGACTACACACGGTAGTCATCAACGCACCATGCTCCACTAGGAGTTAAGGTAATCAAGAGAGAGATAAAATATTTGTACAGCAATGATAATATATCTTTGCGAAATTTCCTACAGAAATAGGTTTTACCGATGCCTTCTACTTTTTACCTTAATTACGTACAGCAAGCTACCTACTAATTATGAACAAGTAAAATGAATTTTTCGTCTAGATACCTATACTCTCTTTTGAAGCGCAAAGTCTCAAAAACTTAAATATCACCGAAAAATTAAAATCTTGAGTTGATTTGCTTTTTTACAATGTCTGCGGTGAAAAATATTTAGAGCTCGGTGAAAATGATTAAAGAAGCAGGCGGCGACAATTTTTGTTTAATCACCTCAAACCAGTGCGCTTGTTTGTACACAGAGAGGTTTCTAAAATTCTGGTAATAATTTTGTAACCGGCACAGGCCATCGCCGACACTGGTGAAGAGCCAAGAACACAATTTTTTTGAAAATCTGCAACGAAATGCCTGGCCTCATATTTAATTTTGAGTTTTTCCTTTCATAATTTCTTGGTCTGGGAGGGGCTTTACATTGCATATAGAGGAGTGTATATAATGTTGCAAGCACTATATATTTCCTGGACCACGCCGAGATTCGATCTCCGGACCTCTAGATTACTAGCATCGTACAGTGCGACTCAACCCAGTGAGCCACAGAGCGTGGGAGAAGTAACATATACTCGGAACCAAGAACACAGGACACTTTTACTTTTTTTTTTAATTCTACCTTATTATAATGAAAGGTTTTGACCACCTTGACCACCAATGAACGGATCTGTTCCCTGGATCCACTTTCTTTTTCCTGGTATAGCACCTCCTTCTCCCGGAAACGGCAATTTCGGGCTGGTTTCATTAAGTATTTAAGACATTCCTGGGGCTGCAGCTGGAAAGTGGTTGTGACTAAGAGAAAAAGGACTTAATATTCATTATTTGGGAGTCGAGACCTTTCGATTGACTTCAATTTCACTAAACATTACGGAAACTCATCCCGTACTGAAAACAATCAATTTAGTGGGCTGTAGCGGGAGAACGGACTCCAAGGACTATCCGCTCCTCCATGAGCATATATATATTTCTGAACATTAGCTTTGGTTAGAAGTTCAATCCAAATACCTTTCTAAGAATTAAATTAACCGCAATTTTCACTGAAGTTCTGCTACTTCCAGAAGTGCCGGAATCTAACGTACATACGTTAAACAAAATTGTACACCTCCCATGAATGCGACTGATCTGTTTTCAGCTTAAACTAGTGACGAAGGGCGGCAACTCGACTACTGCCCAGGGGCGCTACAGAGGGTAAATCCGGCCCTGGTGTTACGATTGAACTAGTAATTCAACTTTATGGTCTAGTTCCTAATATAGGTACTTTACTGAAATTCAAATTCTCTCCCCCGGAGTGTATGCATTTTTAGGGGTTGAAAATCTGATAAATTTAAGCATGGTTTTTCTACCACTCTCATTCTTCCGTAGGTAATGAGTTCAATCCCCACTTTTCAGTCAGCAGTCACAGTCAGTTTCCATACAAGTTTACTGATTGTCAGTCAACCAATTTTCTGACAATATGTTAACTTGCATGGAAAATGACTGTGATTGATGACTGGAAAGTGGGAATCAACCTTAAAACATCTCACCGGCGCCGCGGCAACGAATTATCCGCTGCCTCAAAGTTGTAACACGCTGCGTTGTATGTTGAATGTGTTCACCACACCATCTATATTCAAAGCCCGGAACTAAAACACGCTCATACACTTTGACGGCAAATCATAGGCTTGAATAGACGGAAAATTTACATTGCGGTAAAGGAAAATAGGGTAGTGTCGCCGCAAAATATTAGAGTGAAAGAAAAATGCCGACAAAAAATGAATGTTCTACATGTTTTCGCGATTTTTATTAAAGTAGACAAGGTTTGTTTACATGCGCTGTGCTCATGTTAAAGCATCGTGCAACGTATAGACAACCTGTTTATAGGCTTGATTTAAGTGCATGTATTGCTGGCTCCAGGCTTTCTAAAGGGCACCACAAACCTGACGGTTTCTCAGCCGATCGATTGGGCAATCGATCTGCCGCCCGTACAGCACATTAGGCAATTTATCGGGCAATCTGAAATTGACACTCACGGTCTACAAGACACAACACAAAATAGCGAAAATTATACCTTTTTTGGCGATGGAAGAGGGACATCCATTGTTACTTTTGATGGAGAATGACCACCACAACCACAGCATGAAGAACGACCACAGGTTTATGTCAAAAAATCAGCAACTGAGAACACATGATTGTCATGACTGCTTGTACGGAAAATTGCATGGGAATACGTCGCATACACCTTCGGATTTATCTCGCAATCAAAAAATATGGCCGATCTATCGGAGGGTCTGTGGCGCTCATAATATAGATGACTTTGGTTCAGACTAACGCGAATTATCGTCAGTTTTGCATATTTTGCTGCCTAATGTATTTTTGGTGCAGTGTATTATAACTCGGTGTTGGCGTACCCGACAAAAATTTAGATTTGGAATGAACTGTTTAGGTGCATTCAGGTTTCGAATGAACTGTTGTGTGGGCATTGGTGGATGAGTCAAAGAGGTAACATTTGTGAAAACATGCAATCCAATACTACTCGTTATCGTTTGTCCTACACCGCAAAAAGAGTTGCGGCATTTGAAAAAGAGTATGCATGGAAAATAGAAGTATTAGTAGAATAGAAGTATTATTCTGGGGCAGGTAGCACACCAAAAAAGTGTTTTTAGTACTGGCATGGAATTCCGAATGAGCGATCTAAAATTAGTTTAGTGTTATTATTACTTAGTGTGTGATTAACGGTGTATTCTCTTGCGTTCAGACCAGAGTTTCATGATTAAGGCATTTGGGAAATCGCTTTTTCCTGGAATTGTGATGTATATTTGGCATGTAGGTTTATTCTTGTAAGTACCACTCGGTTTGATCCTGCTGTGGTAGTGAGTCGAGGCAAAAGGCCACTATTAGCTATAAAGTGTTTGAAACAGAGACTGATGCTGATAACTATGGCTACATCTCCTCTTGGTCATGAGACCACTTTATCATTGTAAAAGAAATGCTTGCTGAAATCGTCAGCACTAGACAGGTTTCCGGCACCTTTTATAAATTATTTATTTATTTACTTATTTATTTATTTATTTATTTACCAAACAAGGCATTAACAATATAATTCCAATACAATTCATTTCACATTACTACAACTATGTAATGGACTGATTCTGACACATAAGTGTCAATATTTGAATTTTGACGGTTTGTTTCAAATAACATTAATTTGATTAATTTCAAATTAGTGATATTGGAAAAATCCCGCCCAAATTTAAAAATTGATATTTATGTGTGTGAACCGGCCCTTAAGCAACAGCTGTCTTGACAGGTCGGCCATTTGGAACTGCATTACCATATGCAAATATGATCAATTCCAGATGGCGGACATGTCGATAAATGGCTGTTGGTGACGGCGGTCCGGAGAAAACTGTCACCGGGATGACAGTTAGTTTTTGGCGGGGGAATTTTTTGGAGTGGTGTGGCCGCGGTGTGTGAAATAGTTTGAACATTTGAAAAAAAAAGGAAAAAAGAGAAAATTACCCTGTGCTCGCTGGCGGAAAGGAGAATCCCTGGATAGGACGTGGTGATGTGGACCTGCAAGATAAAAAAAAAAAGATAAGGATTTCGTTTTGTTTAAATTTTTTTGAGGTTAGAGATGGGAAAAAATGTAGTTATATGTCCGTATTGTTTACTTGTTAGATAAATATTATTCTTCGTCTCTAAAATATTCCGAACGTGACCGCCTTTCCGTTTTAAGTTGAATTTTGTTCCTTGCAAACAAAAATGCGTGGCTAAATTAGGTTATCTTCCCTGAGCCCATTCCAGGGTAGATGATGGGTTAGGGAAGGCGCGTGCATCGTCCCCAAATAAATAGTTTATGGGTGGCGCCGCCCCATCACATGAATGTTCCGACGCGTAAATTGATGGGAGTAATGGCTTGTATGGCCAGGACCCGTCAAAATCTGGGTCAGTAAGAGCGCTATTTGTTAAAACGGCATCTGAATGGCCGCATTTCGATTTGGTTAAATAATTTTTGCTTCAGGCTGGTGACAGCAAGAGCGGGATGAGGAGGCTTTCCTCCTCATTGTATATTCCCGCGGTCAAGTTCATCTTTGCTCACTGCGATAGATTTCCCGTGGTGGACAAATTGCAAGGGAATGCAACTTGTCGACCGAGGTGGGTGCCGATGGCCGGAACTTGGCCATCGTATGGCATTCACGTTGAGGAAGCGCAACAACAAACGCCCGCAGGCTCTTGGCGTGTACGTTGTATACCGTCGTACGGTGGCTTCTCAACTACGAAACAAGGGATGGTGGAGCACCCATATTAGGAAGATGGGTTGCGGAACCGAGCCCCTTGTACACCACGGGAAGACGTTAGTGCTTCCGTCGGTTGAGGATCGTTTTTGAAGAGTGAGGAAGGCCTCGCCCTTTCGCTCTCGTCGTCACCAGCCTTTCTTTTTTTTTCCCCCACTTGATTCCCATTTTCAATCCCTTTGTTTATCATCGGTCTCCCTAGGCATGCGAATTCCCTTCTTTTAATGTAGAGGACAAGGGACAACGGGCAGCACAAACCCAGCCCAACACTACCGCTCTGAGCTACAGCAAGCGCATGCCGCTGCTCGCTCGTTGAGGAGCCCTTCCTTTGGCCAAACCTGCACGGTTGAAGAGGCCTTGGCTCCGTTCCCTGGGACATCTTCGGATGTCCGACGTCCTCCGTTACATTAATGGCGCCCAATATTGAGGGCCAACTTGGTCCGGTATAGTGCTTTGGCACTCATACCAATTTGGCTTTCAACAACAATTACCTCGTCTAAGGCTTTGGACTTAGTTTTTCTTACTTCACGTACTATACCTTAGGTGATTGTTTCCCATCCTTCTGTAGCGTCCCATCCTTTTAGCTTTTCCCAGTCAATTTCCCTACAAAGGCGGTTCTTCCCTTGTGTTTGTACCTTGCGGCTTTTGCCGTGTGCATAAAGCCTTCAGGGGAACTAGTGAATTACCAGTTCTTTTGAATTCACGAAAAAACTGGTCCTAGTTTCCTTGAAGCCACCTATGCACCTTTTTATGGGAAGGATCGACCTTACAAATAGTTTTTATCCTTTTGGTCCTTAATTTACATCATTGGAACTCAAAGCAGTTACCAGGGGATCATGACTGGAAACGCGATTTAGAAATTGCATTATGCACTACATCGACCAGTCATGATTCGCTGGAAACAGCTGAGTTTCAATGATGTAAACTTGTTTTTTTTTCTCCTCTCATTTTAAATTTCAGCGGCAAGTTCAGATGCCGTATACATATAATACATAATTCTCGCCATCTATTTACGCTCTGTGTACATGCACATATTACTATATTATTGTAATGGAAAAATCGTCTACCTGGAATGGGTAAGGGGAAAACTGCTCATAATTACCTCATATCTTAATATCGTTCCGATTTCTCTCTATCTTGTGTTTTGATGTTTTGATTTTTTGTTTATTGCACATATTTGGCATACTACCGTCGTGAATTCTGAAAAAAAAAATATTATTTATTGATGAGAGGTAAATTACACATAATAAACAAAAGATATATGTAGACCGTGTTAGCAGTTATCAGCTGATTTTGGCTATCAAAATTTATCATTGAATTGCTGCTAGTACGAGTATTGACAAATTGCACCAATATCTGGTCCACTATACAAACTAGTGTTGTATTTATTTATGTTTTGAAACATAAGTATTTATTTTGGTAACTAGTCTTGTTTTTGGTATTGGGTGTATATTTGTTATTTATTTAATTTATTATCATTAGTTTAAGGTATAATTATTGTATATTTATTAATTTATTCCTATTTATTCTCTATCGTAGTTAATTGCATGTTTCTATTTATTATTCATCATTATCATTATTATTTACCTTGTATATATGCATGTTTGATTTGGTTTTGGGTAGCTTTATTTTTTTTGTTATATTTTTTTTTGCATGTTAATTGCATATTTTTATTATAATTATATTCATATATATTCAGGAGCATCCACTAAAACTTTTTGATTGATTTATTTTTAGTTTGATCGGCAATCGATTGTTTGGTTTTGACGCAGCTTCGTTTTTTTTGAAATACTTGGGGAACGGATTAATTGTCTAAAATGCCCATGGAACATACTCCTGCATCGGCCAAAGGTCGTGGTCGTGGTGCCATCCCAAAGACGGGCATACTAACTAGAAGCCAGGTCCATCAGAATGACTCATCACCAACTCCACTTAATTCGCCCGTTCAAAACCGCGATCCCTTGGTGGATTTCGGGGAAAGGGATACCACCGGCCGAGTCACAAACACCCCTGCCCATCGCGAATATGTCGAGACAGCTGGTGCTCAGGGACAGCTTCCCAAGTCATTCCAGCGGGATGTTGGAGGCTTTGCTTTCCCATTGGGGAACTTTGCTCCTCAGCCTCTTCCAGACATGCATCAGGGTCTCTTGGATTCCCTGGTTTCGTCGATTTACTTCTGAGGTCGGCAATCAGTATACTTGGGAGTCTATGAAGGAAGCACTCAAGGAGGAATTCGGAAATGTCTATGATGACGACGATCTTATAGACGAGATGCGTGGGCGTCGTCAACGCTACGATGAACCGTTTTCGACTTTCCTAGAAAGCATAAAGCGTATACATGACAAGATGTCGTATAGGCTTTCGGACAGGGAGATGACTCGCATAGTGCGAAGGAACTTACGCCCTTATTTGGCAAACCACTTGGCACAAGCTGATATTACCTCGCTCCGCGATCTCCGCATATGCGTGCAGAAGCAGGAGAAAGTGGAATTAAGGAATAAAAAGTTGGGTTCTTCGCGCGATGCGAGTCAGCCTCCTCGTCGAAGGGTTGATGAGATCGACCCTGATGAATTTTTGGAAGAGGATGAGAAACAAAGTTCCAGAGTGGAGGAGCTGAAATCTCCAATGATCTGCTGGAACTGTTCGAAAACGGGACACACTTATGCCGATTGCAAGGCAGAGCCCAAAGTATTTTGTTTCGGGTGCGGAACTCCGGGTGTTTACAAGCCTAGATGTCCACACTGTGCAAAAAACGTGAATCTTCGGAGACTTCGCCAAAACCTGGGGTCTCCCAAGGAGGTTACTGCAAGACCTCCAACAACCAGTGTGGACAAATAAAACCGGCTTTTGAAAACTCCGGATGCTCATGCCCAAAACAAAATATTTTTGGTTCTGCTGAGGAATCCGGTATAAACCCCCCAAATGTGTCAAATACGTCAAATGATCTGACCAAATGTGGCTTGCGCATTTTGACTCGCCCCATTAGTTTAGATCCGAGAGACTCATTGACGACTTCGCCAAGCGCTGTTTCTGTCGTGAAGTCTTCACCCAACACAGATGAATCGCACGCAGTTAGGACGCATTGCAGTCTTAAACCGCTGCATGAACGTGTGAGAGAATACGAGTCAGCTCGTCGATGAATTTTCTGCGCAGAGGAACTTACCCCGCATCGCCCCAAACGTTCAACATTACGTTTACGTATGTTTTGGCGTAACGTTTTGGCGAATCGTCGACGCTGCTCTAGTATTCTCTTAAACCGTCCTTGTAATGATATTAGACCATACGCTGAAGTCACCATGCTAGGTACTTCAGTGAGTGGCCTAATTGACACAGGGGCGTCATGCAGCGTAATTGCTTCGAGTTTTGCGGAGAAATTCCTGGCGACTCCAACGCATCCGTGGGAGAGGTTCCGGCTGGGAGTAACTACGGCTGACGGCACTCGCCACTCGGCGGTTGGAAAAATTTCCACCGCTGTAACCTTTCGTGGGCGAACAGAAACCATCGAGTTTCTGATCATGCCGACTCTCAGTCAGAATCTCTACCTCGGAATCGATTTCGTGCGTAAATTTGACCTAGCTCCCGCACTTTTCAAAGACTCTTTATATTTAGCAGCTTTGTCTATTGAGCCTCTGGAGCGGGGAGTCAACCAACATCCGTTGACCCCGTCTCAAATCACCTCTCTCAATGCAGTCATTGCAAGGTTTCCGTCTTTTTCGGCGGAGGGCTTAGGGCGTACGAACTTAATCACACACGCCATCGACGTCGGAGGCAGTCGGCCAATTAAGCAGAGACACTACGCGATCTCTCCCGCCGTCGAAAAGCTCCTCCATGCAGAAATAGACAGAATGCTTGCAATGGGTGTCATTGAGGAATCCAAGAGCGCGTGGTCATCACCAGTCACCTTGGTTGTCAAACCCAATAAGGTGCGTATGTGCCTGGATGCACGCAGAGTTAACGCGGTAACGTTGAAGGACGCTTATCCGTTGCCTCTCATTGATGGAATTCTAAGCCGCCTCCCAAAGGCCAAATTCATTACGAGTTTGGACCTTAAGGACGCGTTTTGGCAAATTCCACTCGATGTAGAGGCAAAGGATAAGACTGCCTTCACGGTACCCGGCCGGCCGTTGTATCAATTCGTTACAATGCCTTTTGGTCTTTGTAACGCTCCCCAGACTATGCAACGGCTGATGGACCACGTAATTCCAGCGCACTTACGTCACCAGGTGTTTGTATACCTTGATGATCTTTTGGTGATAACCACGACGTTTCAAGAACATCTGACGCTACTTGCAGAAGTAGCGTCCTGTATGAGGAAGGCAGGGCTTACGCTAAATATAGAGAAGAGTAAGTTTGTCATGGAGCAAGTGTCATATTTAGGGCACATTATCGGCCATGGAACCATCGGGACTGACCCCAGCAAAATTCAAGCAATTACAGAATTCCCAAGGCCAAAGACTGCAAGACAACTGCGTCGGTTCTTAGGTATGTGCGGTTGGTACCGGCGATTCGTATTAAATTACGCCGCTGTGACGGCTCCGCTAACGGACATGCTCCGTAAGAATCGTAATTTCGTTTGGACGGATGAAGGTTCTTTGGCATTTGATGCTCTTAAGGAGTGCCTGACAAAAGCGCCTGTGTTGCACAGCCCTGATTTTTCACGTCCTTTTGCAATACATTGCGATGCAAGTCAGGACGGAATCGGAGCTGTGCTAACACAGACTACTGAAGATGGCGCAGAGGCACCGATAGCATACATATCAAAGAAGCTTAATTCGGCCCAGCGAAATTACACTGTTACGGAGCAGGAATGTTTAGCGGCCGTAAATGCCATCAAGAAGTTCCGCGCATACGTGGAGGGTCAAGAATTCACGATCGTGACCGATCACGCTTTGCTAAAGTGGTTAATGAGCCAATCGGATCTGAGCGGTCGATTGGCACGATGGGCCCTTAAACTGCAAGGGTTTAAGTTCTCCATCATCCATCGACGGGGAAGTCAAAATGTGGTACCGGATACTTTGTCTCGAGTCCACTGTTCAGAGTCTTTGGCTTTGAATGATCCTTTTGACAGCTCTGTGGAAGTGGATTTGGACTCCGATCATTTCAGGTCCAAAGAATATTTGGACCTAATCGACCACATTACCGTGAATCAACGTATTCTGCCGGATCTTAAGGTGTCCGACGGGTACGTGTACAAACGGACGGAATACGCCACCGGAGATGAGTTGCAGGAGCAATCCTCCTGGAAGCTCTGGGTTCCGGAGGGGTTGCGGTTGGACTTACTCGTGAGAGCGCATGACCATCCGCTCAGTGCTCACGGAGGTATCACAAAGACACTGACACGCCTTCGTGCGTTATTCTTCTGGCCGAAGATGGTCAAACAAGTCAGGGAATACGTGTCTGCTTGTGATACCTGTAAGTCCACCAAAGCTCCTAATCAATGTCTTCGCCCTCCTATGGAAGGCCAATTCATTTCCGATCGCGTATTCCAGCGTTTGTACATGGACTTGTTAGGCCCTTATACCAGATCCAAGTCCGGTAATGTGGGAGCGATAGTGCTGCTAGACCACTTGTCCAAATTCACATTCATAGAGCCAATAAAGAACTTCAAAGCCCAGAAACTGACCAGTTGGCTAGAGACAAGGGTGTTCCACGTATTCGGAGTCCCTGAGACTGTGGTGACGGATAATGGCGTGCAGTTTAAGTCTCTGGTCTTCAATTCCTTGCTGGATAGATATGGTGTCCAACACCTATACACTGCGCTTTATTCGCCACAAGCGAACGCCTCCGAGCGGGTAAACCGCTCTATTGTGGCAGCAGTGAGGGCCTATATCCATCCAGATCAGAGGAATTGGGACGAGAGACTTTCATCCATAAACTGTGCCCTACGTTCTGCACATCACAGCGCCATTAACACGTCACCATATCAAGTCACTTTTGGTCAATAAATGATCACCCACGGCAAGACCTATGACCTGCTGAGGAAGTTGAGGTTGCTGGAAGAGCCAACTGTCACGGCAAGCAGCACCGACAGATTAGTGAGTCTCCGGCAGCAGGTTCAAGAGAACGTGCGGGCGGCTCACGAGCGAAATGCGGCTCGCTACAACACGCGTGCTCGGGTGGTTGAGTTCAAGCCTGGAGATGAAGTGTTCCGACGGAGCTTTGCGCAAAGCGATGCGGCAGCACACTACAACTCCAAGCTTGATCTCAAATTCATCAAGAGCCGCGTTGTTAAAAAAGTGGGTAATAGTCGCTACCTGCTGTCGGACCTGCAAGGCAAGGCAGTTGGTATTTTCCACGCAAAAGACATTAGGCGTTAGTCGATGTCCTCAGCTTCTCCTACTCAGCAGGCCTCATAGGCGAAGCTGCCCTGTAATGGACCGATTCTGACACATAAGTGTCAATATTTGAATTTTGACGGTTTGTTTCAAATAACATTAATTTGATTAATTTCAAATTAGTGATATTGGAAAAATCCCGCCCAAATTTAAAAATTGATATTTATGTGTGTGAACCGGCCCTTAAGCAACAGCTGTCTTGACAGGTCGGCCATTTGGAACTGCATTACCATATGCAAATATGATCAATTCCAGATGGCGGACATGTCGATAAATGGCTGTTGGTGACGGCGGTCGGGAGAAAACTGTCACCGGGATGACAGTTAGTTTTTGGCGGGGGAATTTTTTGGAGTGGTGTGGCCGCGGTGTGTGAAATAGTTTGAACATTTGAAAAAAAAAAAGGAAAAAAGAGAAAATTACCCTGTGCTCGCTGGCGGAAAGGAGAATCCCTGGATAGGACGTGGTGATGTGGACCTGCAAGATAAAAGAAAAAGATAAGGATTTCGTTTTGTTTAAATTTTTTTGAGGTTAGAGATGGGAAAAAATGTAGTTATATGTCCGTATTGTTTACTTGTTAGATAAATATTATTCTTCGTCTCTAAAATATTCCGAACGTGACCGCCTTTCCGTTTTAAGTTGAATTTTGTTCCTTGCAAACAAAAATGCGTGGCTAAATTAGGTTATGTTCCCTGAGGTCATTCCAGGGTAGATGATGGGTTAGGGAAGGCGCGTGCATCGTCCCCAAATAAATAGTTTATGGGTGGTGCCGCCCCATCACATGAATGTTCCGACGCGTAAATTGATGGGAGTAATGGCTTGTATGGCCAGGACCCGTCAAAATCTGGGTCAGTAAGAGCGCTATTTGTTAAAACGGCATCTGAATGGCCGCATTTCGATTTGGTTAAATAATTTTTGCTTCAGGCTGGTGACAGCAAGAGCGGGATGAGGAGGCTTTCCTCCTCATTGTATATTCCCGCGGTCAAGTTCATCTTTGCTCACTGCGATAGATTTCCCGTGGTGGACAAATTGCAAGGGAATGCAACTTGTCGACCGAGGTGGGTGCCGATGGCCGGAACTTGGCCATCGTATGGCATTCACGTTGAGGAAGCGCAACAACAAACGCCCGCAGGCTCTTGGCGTGTACGTTGTATACCGTCGTACGGTGGCTTCTCAACTACGAAACAAGGGATGGTGGAGCACCCATATTACGAAGATGGGTTGCGGAACCGAGCCCCTTGTACACCACGGGAAGACGTTAGTGCTTCCGTCGGTTGAGGATCGTTTTTGAAGAGTGAGGAAGGCCTCGCCCTTTCGCTCTCGTCGTCACCAGCCTTTCTTTTTTTTTCCCCCACTTGATTCCCATTTTCAATCCCTTTGTTTATCATCGGTCTCCCTAGGCATGCGAATTCCCTTCTTTTAATGTAGAGGACAAGGGACAACGGGCAGCACAAACCCAGCCCAACACTACCGCTCTGAGCTACAGCAAGCGCATGCCGCTGCTCGCTCGTTGAGGAGCCCTTCCTTTGGCCAAACCTGCACGGTTGAAGAGGCCTTGGCTCCGTTCCCTGGGACATCTTCGGATGTCCGACGTCCTCCGTTACAACTATTTAAAACTTAGAAAGGACAGGAAGTGGACGACTAAAGTTAGAAAAGACAGGAAGTGGAAAATAGGATATATGTTTAGTTTCGTTCCGATATATTAAGAGTTTGTGTTAGTTTCTGTTTAAAGGATGATTTAGTCATGCCAAAAGAAAAATGGATGCTATGTGGATTGAAGGTCCGACAACATTTGTTAACGGGTTCATTGTAACCATATAAGGTAGTATGCTGATATTCTTTAAGTAGGGTTGTATGTCTGGTACGTCTGGGTTGATCATTAAAGGGAAGGGATTCTATCAGAGAGATAATTAACACGAATGACACCACTAATAATGTCGAAAGTGAAACCAGCGGAAAGTAGTGTTCTTCTACTAGAGAGAGACATTAAGTTTAAAAAGTCAAGCCTGTATGTGTAAGATGGAAGAAGATGGAAAATTGCGGGGATCGTAAGGGTTTCTCAAAGCAAAAAGAATGAATTGTTTTTGAATAGATTCAAATCTATTGATATGAATCTCAAACGCAGGGTCCCAAACAACACAAGCATATTCGAGCAAGGGTCGTACTAGGGTAATATACAAGGATTTAGTAAACTCCAAAAAATTATGGGAATAACATTTCACAGAGGAGTCTGTTTTAAATGTCTTAATGTTCTCAGCGTTTATTCCACTCCCTATTTCTCATTTCATTATGCATTTCTTCGGGAGTTCAATATTACTCAATATACTAAACAAAAACTTTAGATATCATCTTGCGGAAATCAAATCGCATATAAATGAAGCAATAATGAATTTCGTGCTATAATTTCGTCTTCTGAAAATTCGGCAACAATTAGGGTTCATGCAAGGTCTTTAATCCTGGTGAAAAGAAGATGAAATGAATGTTAAATTGGAGGACGAAATTAACACATACAAGTAGTCAGCGCATAACTGAGCGAATAGAATTAGAATTCTAAATGCAGCACTTCATATCAATGGTAGGCTCTTCATAGCCTCACAAGGAATATGCATTTTCAAACATAACTTTAACCTTTACATCTTTATTTTATTTCGCCCTATTTTTATTTCATCTGTAGAAAGGAAACCGCAGCCTTTCCACTTAACCGAAGTTGATATTGATTTTTTTATTTCGGCTTTTTTTTATTCGAGTGCTGGCCAAAAAGCCGCCCCTAAAATTTGGCGTCAACATTTCTGATATTGGAAATTTCGCACAGTAACGATTATTAGACAAATTTGAATGACACCAAACTAAGAAAGAAAAAACCACAGACCATGGAATTTTCGCCCCACTGGAAATAATCCTTTGAATAGCATAGATAAAATTATGTTACTTTCAGACGAAGAATATTTCAATAGGAGTCCTTTACATTCAAATTTATTACGATATGATCTCTAAAACGAAATAATCCGCCGGTTTTTATTGTTTGGTCTGGGCAAAGAAGGACTTTCCCTTTTAATATTTGGTCGCACTGTCCAAAATTCTTTTGATTGCAAAGGAAACTTCTTGCAGTCCTTGACTTAAATACTTTTCGCAGAGATGTGATATTTCCAAGACTTCACCCAATAAGCGCTGATAATGCCATGGGAACTTATTTTTGCAATAGTGATAATGTGATTCTCAGTTACCCTTGAGACCTTGTATGGACCTTGTATGGACCATTGCAAAATGTTGAACCCCAAACGTCTTTCTTCAGGTCTTGTAACTGTTTTTCGCCCTTTAGGTATTTTTATTTTTGGTTTTAACTTGACCTTAGTAGAACACGAAAACAAATAAAAAACAAATTCATATGAAAAGCCTGAACCCGTTGTGAAAAAAGTAGAAAAAAGATGACGTACTTATTATTTTGTCCAAGCTTATATTATATATTATCCACTTCAAAGCTTATACCAGCCGGGACTGAGCAAATAGAGGAGGGGTTTTCGGGTCCCTTGGCATTGTTTTGTCCTATTTGTTATAACGCCCAATTATATTTTAAGTATTTAAACTTAATAAATTCAATGCAAATCGAGATTAAAATTGTACAAGTGGGGTGTACATACCTATTTTTTATCCATATGTGTATATATAATTTGAGGATTTCTCGAAGCAGACCACTACTATTTGGGTCCATTTTCGTCCCCTTACAGTCCTTAGTGATTTCCAGAAGTCGACTGATAATTATCGACTTCTTCCTTCATCACTGAGTCCCGTGTCGTGCGTAGCATATCTTTAAAGCTAAGTTCCCTCATGGATTCCACACTTATTGTGGATTTACCTAGTATCCTTAGCCTCCTACTACCTAGTGCTGGGCATACGCACATACAATGTGTGCTGTCGTCTCAGCCTCTTCCAGATATAGTTTGCATATATCATCCTCCACGATTTTCATTTTAGATAGATGCGCTTTAAAATTACCTGTTACTAAGGCAGTTATCCAACTTAGGCTACTCCGTGTGTAAGTACTTTTTTGGCTTTCCTACCTAGTGGACAGGTAATTGCGTCACGAGCCTGTCCACAAGTGGATAAGTTTCGCAATCGTTGCCGATGGATGGAATCAATCCAGCCATGTATCCTGGCTTCAATCATGCCGTTTCCCAAAGCAATTTTGCGTTCCGGTCTTTGAAACTTTTTTGCTGATCCCTCTTTTGCTATGGTATCGGCAATTTCGCTCCCCAATATACCTACGTGTCCTTTAACCCACATTAGCGTAACTTCGTTGATTGCAGCACACTCATTTAGCTTCTGGGCGCACTCCAGTACCAATTTTGAATGGATGTTGTATTGCTGCATGCGCTTGATCACCGATTGGTTGTCGAGTGCTATCAGAATTTTCTTTCCCAGTGTATCGCCTTCCAGCGCGTGCAGGAATCCAAGCATCTCCGCCTGATATACTGATACATATTTTCCTAGACGAAGTGAGCATGCAAGGTTTAGCTCCTCGGAGTATATTCCAGCCCCCGCTCTTCCTTCCATGAGAGACCCATCAGTAAAGATAGCAATATCACGAGGAGCATCCACTCCTCGTGTATCCTCGTTGACGAGGTTGACGAGCGTAGCGAGTAGGGGGCGAATTCCCCTAGTTAACCTAATAGTTAGTTACCCCATGATTCTCAGCCTATCATGGCAAAGCCAGTACAATTATGAAACCTTGTTGATTTTTCACTATACCTTCGGGCGGGTGCAATGCATCTGACAGATTAAGTGACCAGTTTTTGTGGCGCCAATCAGCGATAAGGAAAGGAATAAATCTGAAACTCACAGTAGCTAAATTTTTATCGATCAACTACCCAAAGCAGTTTTCAGTTTCTATCTACTATGTCTGAGGGGTGGGAGGGGATGAAATACTCTCTCAGATGTATTGCGCCCGATTGTGCTATTTCCTCCATTTCTATGAAAATGTACACCTGTTATACTCTTCACATTACGTAATAACGTTGTGTTGACTTTTAGGCTCACCAAATCGTTCAATAGTGTGTTTTTAGTCAAACAAGATCGCATTTTTTAAGCCATCGAGTTGTTGGAGGTTTTTTTTACATGTTGAAGCGTTTGAATTTGGAATATTCTTAGAAAATTAAAAATGTGAAGGATAGCTAACTTTGTGAGCCAGTTTTTGTTTCTAAAATTCCGTATAACTGTTTCAAAAAGACAATGCAACAATAAATTAGAGTCTAAAATATACTGAAACTTAGTTTCATCCTTTTTTCTGCACTTAATCTGTCAGATGCATTGCGCCCGATAGTGTTGGGATTAGTATTGCGCCCGCCGGAAGGTTAATTGCAACAACAAAAAAAAAACTTCGAGAGCGCGCAGAGCGCGAACGCTGGGTTGGTAAGCGTAGCGAGCAGGGGGAGAAGCCCCCTAGTAACTCATAAATCATACCTGTAACTCATGGACCTCTTCTATATTTCATTAACCTCTTCAGCGCCCGCTCTAGCACTTACGCCGCCCCGGGCAAAAGGACAATTTGCCGCCCTTCATGAACTATACCAGGCAGCTCTTGCTTGCTGTACTGTAACAGCGAGTAGCTCCGAAACGATTCACATTTAGGAACCAGCTGCCGGTCGTAAAAAAAATGCGCATTTTGATAAAAACAACTCGGAAACTCATGGTCACTGTGGGGCTCGAACCAACGCTTTATAGTAATTCAGAGAATAGGATATCTTTCCGCACTGAGGTACTGAAGGCTCAGTTAGAGCGTAGTAGTAGTACCTATAGGTACATTCAGACTCTTAAGCGTAATGCATCACAGTTAATTTAGGTCTTGGTAGAGAGTTTGTTTGAAATTCCAAAATTATGGCTTTGTATTTAATTCGCCGAACAAAATATTTTTCACCGCCGTCAAAAAAATATTCAAATGGCATACGTGAAACTGACGGCTATTAAACCAAATTTCCTACTAAAACACTTAACACATTTTAGAAAACTTCGCTCTGGGGCCAAAGATTGGTGCTTCTTTTCATTACTAACCGTTTGGATAACTCCCTTACACGCTGTGCAACATCCGGATTTCAAGGATTTATTGGGTGCATTTAACGTGCGTGGTTTATTTCCATATATAATCTCGACAATTTATTAGAGAGAATAAGATCAGAGCTAGCTAAATCGGGAAACTTAGCCAAATCGAGATATTAAGCATGTCCGGAACGTACTGGCAGTGACTGTGGCTTCATCATACTTATCTTGTTGAAAACCAAGCCTTGTTCTAGATTTGTCGTCTCAATGCTTGACGAATCAATGCAATTGGAACCAACTGGAGGAATCCATCCGCGCAGAGATCAGGCGAAATCAAATTTAATTGCTGCCAAAGGTATATGAATGGTAGTTATCGAAAACGAAAATGAGTGACAAAAATTGTGCCGTTCGGCTGAAATTATGTGCTAAGTAATAGATTAACACTCTTCTGGGGTCCAGGTCATATGGGCAACAGAGGAAACGAACAGGCTGATGAGTTGGCACGCACAGCCGCAGCATATTCTTCACTTCTGCGGACCAGAACCCTTTTGTAGCATCTCTCCCTCTATAGTAAAGAGGCTGACCAAAGACCAGGAACGACTTAAGGCATCTGAGCACTGGGACAAACTCCCTGATCACAGGCTATCTAAACTGTTCATAGCAGGATATTCCCATAAAAGAGCGGCTGAGCTGCTTCATCTAAGCAGAAGTAAAGTACGTAACATCTGTGGGATTCTTACAGACCACTCTTGCCTGAGATCACATCTGCGCACAATGAGGCTTGGCTTTTACAAGACGTGAGCTGTCGATTCTGAGAAGAAGATGACGAGATCTCAATGCACGTCCTTTGCTAGTGTGATGCTCTGGCCGAACGCCGCTGGATAGCGCGATAGCACAATAGGCCCATTGGCTCCAGTGCCGCGAACCCACAATCTAATCCAATCTAATGTGCTTGATTCCTTGATTTTCATTTGAACCCTGTAGTAAGGGTACAGTAATTATTTAGTTGACTGCTCTTTTTTGAAAGTGGGGTGGGTGCTACCGTCAAAGACGTACAATTTTCGCCGCTGGATAGCGCGATAGCACAATAGGCCCATTGGCTCCAGTGCCGCGAACCCACAATCTAATCCAATCTAATGTGCTTGATTCCTTGATTTTCATTTGAACCCTGTAGTAAGGGTACAGTGATTATTTAGTTGACTGCTCTTTTTTGAAAGTGGGGTGGGTGCTAGCGTCAAAGACGTACAATTTAGGCCACTTTTACTTAACCCTTCTGTCGGCAATAGGTCTGGCTGGACCTACTGAGAAAAAAATTTTAATTTTTAGAAAAACTGAAATTTTTATCGGTATAATCATTCTACCCATTCTTTACAGCCATTTTCAAACAATAAAAGCATTAAAATCGTTTTTGTAGATATTCTACAAGCGTTTTTAAGAAGACATATTTTGAGGTGGTATTAGTACAAACATGTTTCTCCCTTTTTTTCTTCTATTTTTGCTTCTCTTTTTTCATTGCGTATCCGTACAGAAAGTTTGATCAAATTTTCCAATTTCAATATCTTTGGGGAAATATATGGCACTTTGTTGGTAGATTTTACCGCGATATTAGTCTGCAGATTTGGAAAAATATATAGAAAGAAATAGGGAATTTTCAACCGCAAAAATCATTTGATTTCGTAAATATCTCAATTAAATCTATTAAGACACCGTTGTAAGTCACTAATACTTAGTTCATGCTATTACAAAGAAAATAAAATTCTTTTGATTTTCCTAGAATCAAATCTCAGTTGATTAGGTAATGTTATAAAACGGGATAAAATTAGGCGTACCCAATTTGCGAACTTCACGGCTTTTGAAAGCAAATTCTCAGAAAATTTTATCGTTTATCGTACAAATTGAATTTTAATGACTTTATCACATTATAAATAGGAGATTTTTGAGAGAATTTAATATTTGCACTTTTTACCTCAAGACGAAAATGGGGGGGGGGGGGGACCTATAGGTCTGGCCAGACCTATAGGTCTGGCCAGACCTATTGGGTATCAAAAAGCACTATAAATTAAAAATCATCAAAACAATACTTAAAACTTCAACCGATTTTTTTAAATTTTCGTAAAATGCTTCTAAACATATTATTCTATGATATCATGAAATTTGAAGTCGCTGCGATTTCATCTTGTATACTTTTTTGACCAAAATATAGTGCCAAAGGTCTGGCCAGACCTATGTGCCGACAGAAGGGTTAACACGGCACCTCGTATCAATTCTGGGCACTTCAAAGGCACGCAAGGACTTGCATCTTTGAATAATAGTAGTGAATAAATAAAAAAAAATTATCACGATTTTGAATTAATCAATTTGCCTAAAAAAGTCTATTCAGCCGACATACAAAAAATGGCCACAATGGTTGTAAAATTGTTGTGGGTGCCAGCTATATTTGTAGTTTCTGTGGTTTCTTTTCCACTCAAAGTTGATACTGATTTTTTTCTTTCAACTTTATTTCATTTGTGCTAACCAAAAAGCCGCCCCTAAAATTTAGCGCCCCGGGCGACCGCCCGGCTTGCCCCCCCTTAGAGCGGGCACTGAACCTCTTTACGCTCTAAATTGCATAATAAATTACCTACCTACAGTGGGATTCGATCCCGAGACCCTATGATTTGGAGGCCAACTCCCTACCTACTAGACCAACCAAAATCTATGAGTGATGAAGTTTGTAATTTATACCATACATTGTGAGACATCGCATAAAAGAAATCTTCTTCTTCTTTATGGCACGATAGCCCGACGTCGGGCCTTGGCCGCCTGGATTGAAAACCTCCAATTGTCGCGGTCACGCGACCTTGTTCTCCAATTCCGAAAGCCCAGCATCTGGTGGGCGTCCTCACATACAGAATGCTCCCATCGGGCTCTCGGTCGTCCACGCAATCTGGCTCCGTCCACTCGTTGCGCGTTCATCACCTTTTTGGGCATGCGATCGTCGTTCATCCTTTGTACATGACCCGCCCATTGCAATCGCTGCAATTTCACGATCTTCGACACCTGTAGCTCATCATACAGCTGATACAACTCAAGGTTGTACCGGATGCGCCATTCACCTCGTTCACGAACGGCCCCGAAGATTCTTCGGAGAACCTTTCGCTCGAATGTGTCCAACAGGTATTCAGAGTTTTGAGTTAGGGTCCATGCCTCGCAGCCATAGCACAGCACAGGTCGGATGATGGTTTTATACACGTGGAGCTTCGTGTTCCTGTGCACCAGCTTCGAATTCATAATTTGGAGGACCGCAAAGTAACACTTATTAGCTAGTTCTATCCGTCGCTTTATCTCATCTGTTTCGTTGGCGTCTTTTGACAAATTGCAACCCAGGTAAGTGAAGTTGTCTACATATTCTATATTGAGGTCCCCCACTGTGATGCTTGAATTTACTGGCGTTCTAGTTTTTGATTGCATCATGACCTTGGTTTTAGACTCGTTGATATGTAGCCCAACTTCTTTGGCGGCGTTATTGAGATTATGCAGAAGGCTTTCTGCATCACCCAATCTTCGAGACATGATGTTGATGTCGTCGGCGTAGGCTACTAGTTGAGTCGATTTAATGAGTAGCGTTCCGCTGCTGTCCAAATTCATGGCTCGAATCACATACTCCAGAGCCAGGTTGAAGAGCGTCGGCGCCAGCCCGTCGCCTTGCTTGAGTCCAGTACGAGTTTCAAATAGGTCAGTGAGTCTGTTCTGAACTCTGACCTGCGAGACGGTATTAGTCATCGTCATCCTTATGAGTCGCACTAGCTTAGCCGGTATTCCAAAATGCAGCAAAATGTTGTACAGTACGCTTCGATCGATACTGTCGTATGCCTGCTTGAAGTCAACAAATATTTGGTATACGTCGATGTTGTATTCCCAGCACTTCTGGAGTAAAAGCTTCACTGTAAAAAGCTGATCTGTTGTCGAACGACCAGGTCTAAAGCCGCCTTGGTACTCGCCAATGATTTCTTCTGCGTACGGATTAATTCTATTTTCTAGAATTTTAGATAAAATCTTATAAGTCGTACAAACTAATGAGATGCCTCTGTAGTTCTCACATTTTAACTTATCCCCTTTTTTGTGGATTGGGCAAATGATACTTTTGCGCCAATCTTCCGGGATTATTTCGTCGTTCCATATTTTAACGATAAGTGTGTGTATAGCCTTAACAAGGCTCTCCCCACCATGCTTCAGCAGTTCAGCTGGGATCTCGTCAGCGCCCGGGGCTTTATTATGTTTTAGTGCTTGCATGGCGAGATCAACTTCTTCTACTGTTGGGGGTTGAACGGGAGGGCCCGTTTCAACCATCAGCTCCGGAGCTTCTTGTGTGGGGTTGTTCGGTTGAACATTGAGGAGCTCTTCAAAATGTGAGGCCCAGCGTTTATCAACGCTATCGATGTCGCTAATGATATTGCCATCCTTATCCTTACAGAGGCTGGTCCTGGGTTGGTATCCACTTTTAATTGAATTAATCAGCTTGTACGCTTGTCTACTGTTCCTACTAACTAGTCTTTGGTTTATTTGCATCAACTGCTCGTCAAGATGCTTACGTTCCTTACGCCTAATTAACCTATTCGAAAATCGTCGAAGCTCGTCATATTTTGTTTTTTGGCTCTAGTTGCGCGTTCAGTCCATTGGCGATATGCCTCGTTTTTAGCATCTACCGCATTTTGACATTCTCCATCAAACCAATCATTTCGGGCTCGCCGGGCTTTGTATCCCACCCCCTTTGATGGTGTCTTTGAGTGTATCCCAGATCTCAAGGGCGCCTTTGTTGCTGATGTTATTTAGCAAGGGCGTCAGCTTCTCCTCAAGGGCAGTCGTATAAGTGACCACCGTGGCATCATCCAACAATTTGTCAACCGCAAAAATTTTTGCCGGGTTGAACCTCGAATGATGCACCGAAGAAATTCTGCACCTATAAGTCGCCTTCACCATATAGTGGTCAGAGTCAATATTTGCTCCACGATAGGACCGAACATTCATTATGTTCGATGCCCATCTCTTGCAGACAAGGACGTGGTCAATTTGGTTGACGGTATGTTGATCTGGAGATCTCCAGGTCTGCCTGTGAATGCGACGATGCGGAAAACAGGTAGAGCTAATGACCATATTTCTGCTGGTCGCGAAGTCTATTAGTCGTTGGCCATTGTCGTTACAGTCTTCATGGAGGCTGTACCCTCCAGTAATCCCCCTATGCCAACTTTCGTTTCCGACTTTGGAGTTAAAATCCCCTAGCAGCAATTTGACATCATTTGACTGAAGTGAATCGAAGAGATTTTCTAGGCGGTGATAGAACTCGTCTTTAACCGCGTCTTCACTGACTTCGGTGGGGGCATGCGCGTTTATGAGCCAGAGATTGAAGAACCGGGTTTTAATGCGAATCGCACACAGCCGCTCGTTTATGGGTTTGAAGTCGATAACATGCGGCTTAAGTTGATTGTTTACAATGAACGCCACTCCAAACTCCCTGTGGCCCGAAGGTTTTCCACTTGTGAAAATTGTGTACGAATTTCGGTCATCAATCTCGCTACTAAGCCATTTAGTTTCCTGGAGTGCAACAATGCTCAGCTTATATTTTTCGACCTGATCCAAGAGGACCCTTAAGGCCCCTGGCCTATTCAGGGAGCGTACATTCCAGGTTCCGAAAGAGTAATCAGTTGTTGGTTTGCGATGTCGTCGTTGGGTTGTATCCGTCCAATCCGAGGCTTTCATTCCAGGTTTCTTGACGTAGAATTTTTTCCAAGGATGGGTTGTCGGCCCATCGCTTAACCATGATAGTATTCGTAAAACTAAAGATGTCTATCATGGAGACCTCGGAGGTGCTGGTTCGGTGATTGACTGTTCGGTTTTTGTCACCCTATTACGTTTAGTAACCTGAGACGCTGAAGTTGTTAATACAGCACTCAGGCGCAGCGGTTACTCGGATAATGCGGGAAAGTAACGCCCCGTAGAGAAACATAGGAATTGGCAGGAGCCGTTCTCCCTATGAAGCTCCTCCTGCATAGGTAAGGGTCCGCAAATATGCCACAACTGAAGAGGATATAGGAATCGGCCGGAGCCTTTCAACCTTTATCCTCCCCCCTACGAAAGAAATAGCAAAGCTAATATTCAGAAACAACTATGCCGTAGTTGTTTTCACTTGTGGAAGATATGACATGTAAACGATCATTTAATTGGTTGAAAGAACTATTTCTTAGTACAAATCAACCATTTTCATGGTAAATTTAAAATAGTAGTATTAACTTGGTTGCATAGTTTATGTTACAATAAGTTTTCTTTGAGTGTATATGCTTATAGAGAGCTTTGAGAGCTTGCCTCATGCAACCTTGAATAGTGTCCATGAATTTACCACTAACCATAATTGCGTCATCAGCGTATCCTACTGTGTATACGCCCATCGAGTCCAGTTTCCAGAGAAGAGAGTGTACGGTGATGTTCCACAGTAGAGGCGAAAAAACCCCTCCTAGTGGGCAGCCCCTGACTACCCTTCCCCTTATTCTTGCACATCCATTACTATGATTTACTGCCCTCCCACTAAGCATCGAATCGATCCATTTTATTATCAGGGGCTCGATCTCCCGCTCTCGGTACAACCGTGAGCAAGGATAATAATCAGTCTCGCCTCATTGCGCATGACTCGCAGACTATCGACGCGCAGTCTGGCACCTTCCAATAAATTGGTCAGGTTTTCGTGCATGCCGATAAGCCAGCTCTTGGTCGATTGATTCCTACACGTGAATGAATCCATCAACCAATTGAGTTTTGCCTATGAAGCCTATGTCTCCGGCATCATCACTAAGGTCGTCCAGAGCACACAAAAGTTCTTACCCTGGTTAGGTTTCTGTTTCATGTCTGCCTGGTTAACCTCTTTTACAAGAGGTCCTTGCGACATAACAGGCTCCTCACATCGAGCTCTCTCCTTCAATGGTTGGACCGGCTCAGGTGTTCCTGGGTTGACACCCTTAAACCGCTTCACTGGCCTTTCCATTTCCGGAGTTGTCTCCTCTATCATGTGTCGACCCACCAGGTTGATTTGACATCTTCCCGGCGGCCTGCTCGATGCCTGAAAAATGCATCGAGCCATGGATTTGCTAGCCAATATTAAATATTTGTTTCATTTTATATTCAACGCGACATGAAACAGCGCCCAACATAATTCTCTTCTGCCCAAGTAAATCACAACGTGAAAGTCTACAATTTGGAGAAATCCACTATTTGTTCTCACAGCATGTTACACATTCCCTCATCGCAACGAATGTCACATAGTAGTCTTTTTCTGTGTCACCAGATTCAACTACCAAATGCTGATACATTTTTAGCATCTTTCCCTGAACATGATAATAAAAATCACTACAAGGATCACATGCCATCGTAAGCATTTATGCAGACATGAACATCAAGCACTACATCTACGCTCATACGTTAGCTGGCAGCAGCACCCTGAACAAGGACTTTATGAATATATATGAATTAGCTTCCTCCACGAAGCCATAGGGACAGTATAGAACATGCTTCGTACCTCGAAGAATATACCTCGGGTGCCGGGTCGAAAGGTGAAAGGATGTATCTTGTAGGATTTTCTTGTTGGAAATACGAGAATGACAAGAACTCCGTCTGAATTTTAATAAGCACGAAGAACTTAAGTGAATCCATTAGAGTAGAGGAAAAAATACTTAACCTAACGTGCTTTGCTTTCTTACTATAAGTATACGTACCAGCAGCAACAATGCTCCAGATTATTGTCGTTGTGGGGTAAATTTAAAAATGTCTCGTAAAATGGACGACACGTATGCACGTATGTGGTATTCCTTGATATATTTTCTAAAGATTTCTTTTTAAAGTCAAACACAAACTTCCTTATGTGTATACAGGGTGTCCGGAAACTGCCGCATAAACGCACCGGATTATGATTCCTCAGTTGATTTCCAGGAAAAAAAGTTGTACGAACATACCCCCTCAACTTAACCCTTTAGCTGCCACAGGCATTTAAAGATTTTTGAAAAAAATCAATTTCTTGCACGGCTTAAAGCCTAATATCTCTAAAGTTAAATCAGCTAGAATAGTGAAATAAAATGATTATTACAGTTAACATAGTTACCTATAAAATAAAACTAACCACACTAAAATCGGATAAGAGGTTTGGTTTTTACAGAGCTTCTAATTCAAATTTGCGTGATTTGACCCAAAAACAATCTTTTTTTCCATCTCAATTTACTCCAACTTCTGCCAAGGTGAGGTGCTTGTACGATTCATTTAAAAATTGGCGCATAGTCTTACAATCATATCTTTCATACATAATTTTAATCTAGCTCCATTGCGGCAGTTTCCGGACACCCTGTATACGCTTCCCATAAATTTCAGCACGTGGTGACTCGCGGATTTCCATAGAACCCTTCCTATTTTGAAAATTAAAAGCTACATATAGAGGCAGGAACTACGAGTATATGTGTATAACAAACAGCGTTGCGGTACTCGCGGTTTTAACTGCTTCTGTCTAAAATGATTTCAAAACATTCGCTTCTATGAATGACTTGTACCACATCCTTCTGAAACAGTTTCAAATTTCGACGCGTACGTAAAGGAATATTCATCTTTTTCCATACCAAAACATTTCGACCACGAATATTTGTACGGGAATGTTTTCCTGACACACATGTAAGTAAAAGCGCCTGAAACGCCAACACACAAATGTATACATATGTTTCCATTATAATGTGAACACACGTATCCTTCCGTTTCCTTTTTTACAATAAACAATGTGGAAATCTGAACTCGCGCGCGGCCGTGTCTTGAAGGAGGCACGATGCGAGATTTGATGGAACGAGGACGAAAAAGAATGGAATTGTGTTTCTGGTTTTATTGTCTGTTGGAGAGAATGGAAAGTAGATTTCATCAAATGGACATGATTTACTTTGAGAAAATGTTATGATTTATTTTCCGTAGAAAATCTATTAATTTTTCTCGGAAAATGTATACATAGAGTGTTGTAGGTTTAATGGTTTAACCCAGAATTTATTTTATTGAGTGCAGAGATGCTTTTTTTTTAATATAAATAATTTTTAGTGTTGTGCTTCTCCTACTATTTCCTATCTCCGTTTCTATGGACTTTGTTTTCCGCTTGCAATGCTGCCCCTAAAATATTTATAGGAGGTTTATTGTCAGCAAACACTTTTTGCGATGCAAGCATTCGCTGCTACTTGAAAAACAACCGTTGTAGGCACATATGACTCAATTTTTGAAATCCCTCTCCTTCGCAAATATCCTTGATTTGATTTCTAATTATTGATATTCGTTAAAGTCGACAAATTCAAAACTTGACAGGATGCCGTAGGCCCAACCAGCATCGGCGTCATGTACCGTGAACATAGCCACAAATAAGCTTTACTTCATGAATCACGAATCGCCATTATGTATTTATAGAACGCATTGAAAGTATAAGATGATAGTCAGCTGAAGGAATGTCTACGGATCATGCATATAGGAAATATAATGGTTTTCTCCTCAAGTGTGATTTTTGTTGCTGGGATGATTAGAATCACGAATATATATTATATATATTATTGCCATAAAAAGAATTTACAATTGAATAACAATTAAGAATTAAAAAAGGATATTCGTTAATTATATACACATGTACATGGCTATCTCACTAAAAGCTAAGCTTGTACTGTGAGATACATCAACGTTTTTTATAGACTTACATAAAATTCATTACGCGTTATTATTTATTTTATAGTGAATATGTTTATTTAAACCGTTTTAAGTTATCCGTTCCAGTCGTTCCTGCTAAGATATTGTCTTAAGAATTTCAAAAATGTTCGTTTGTTTGTTATATTAGAAATATTTTCTGGGAAACAGTTGAATAATCTTGGAGCATCGTAGAATGTATGATTGGCCGCCAATGAAGTGGCATATCTCGGCTCTTGGAGTAATTTTCGTTTCCGCCTACGCGTCATAATTTCAATGCTTCGTTCTACTTGAGTTTCAGATGGATGGTTATGAATATACTTTAGTTTGTTAAATTTGTAAAGTGTCGGAATTGTTAGGACCCTTAGCTCATTATTAGGGGTTTTAAAATACTTGGTGCAACGCCACCCCAGCTAACTAAACCGTACTCAATTACTGATTGAACCAAAGACAAAAACATTGTTTTCATTCTATCCAGTGTTAAAATTCGTCTAACTACAACAAATTTATAAATTGTTTTCCTTAAACGATTGCAAAGTCCAATAATATGTTTATCCCATCTGAGGTGGCAGTCTATAATAATACCCAAATATCGCGTTTCCTTTGCTACCGTTAACATCGGACAGTCACAGTTATCATTTACACAATTACCATTATGCAAAGTGATTTTCAATGGGTCAACTGGTGCCCCTGCAATAGTCGGAGAAAATGGTATAACTATTGTTTACTTCTCATTAAGGCTCACTAAGTTTGAATTTAACCAGGATCTTAGCAGTTGCATATTTTGATTAGCAATTTGGTTAACTTCTCTCCAATTGTCTCCCCACATCAATGCGACGGTATCATCGGCATAAGAAAGGAGGTGACAGTTGTAGAGATTAAGTGTGAGCAAATCATTTATGTATATTAAGAAAAATACTGGGCCTAGCACTGTTCCTTGGGGTATTCCAATATTGTTAGAAAGGTATTGACTAGTAAAGTTATCGATTTTGACGCATTGTTTTCTATTATGCAGGTAACTTTTGAACATATCTAGTGCAATGCCTCTAATTCCGATCCTAGACATTTTCTGCAGAAGTATACTATGATTAACGGTGTCAAACGCTTTGCGAAAATCTAAAAATACCCCTACACACTTCTTACTTTGGTCAATATTCCTAATTATTGTTTTGGTTACATGGTAAATAGCATCTTCTGTACTTCTAGAGCATCTGAAGCCATATTGGTTATCAGATATAATGTGATGTTTGTCTAAGTAATCTACTAGTCTTGTTTTGAGAACCTTTTCGAAAACTTTAGAAATATTTGATAGCAATGCAATTGGCCTATAATTATTCAAATCTGAAAAGTCGTTATTTTTATGTATCGGAACAATTACAGCTTGTTTCAGCTTTTCAGGATAAACACCTTGAGTAAGACAAAGATTAATTACATGTGTGAGAGGTTTAGATAGATAATGTGCATTCTCTTTTAGTCCAATCGCGGGGATACCATCCATTCCAGGGGAACTGTTTGTTTTTAAGGAGACGATAACGTTTTCAATTTCCATATCCACTACCGGGTATAGAAAAGAGACGAAGGAGTGATAAAAGAAGGTGGCTCATTCACTACATTTATGCTAGAATTAATACCATGGCCAATATGATTGTTAAGTACATCTTGCCCAACCTTTATAAAAAACTTATTGAATTCCTCCGCTATTTTGCATTTATTATTATGATTTAAAAGTTTCCCATCTAGAGCAAGGATATCGTTATTGAATTCTTTCTTCTCAATATTTGAATCAGTTGCTTCCTTGATAATTTTCCAGAATTTTCGCGGATTGTTTCCACAATTTGTAAATAGACGTTTATAATAATGATCGTTTGCTTTTCGGATCAAGGTATTGAGTATATTTCTAAATTTTTTAAATTTATTTCCTAAAATAGTATTAAATGGCTGCTTACTAATTTTATTCGCCATTTTGTCTCGGTTCCTAATAGAGATTATTAGTCCCTTTGTGATCCAAGGTTTTAGCCTTTTTTGCTTCCGAATTAGATTTTCTTGCAGACTAGTGTTATACATGTCTAATATAGTTTTATAAAATATATCAAAAGATAATTCTGCATCTAGCTCTGAATATACTGCGTTCCATGTCTCGTTCGCAATTTTCCCTTTGAAATTGGATAAATTTAAAAATTTTTTAGTGGTATCTTGAAGCATTATATGTTTTTTAGGCGAAGACAGTAGTATATTACCCAATACTGCATAGTGATCAGTGATGTTTGTCTGATATATAGCAGTTGTTAACGAATTTTGACTTTTGGATTTGAAAAATAGGTGGTCAACACAAGACTGTCTAGTAGCGCACTTACGTGTACATCCATAGAGATATCTTGTAAATCCATATTCGTGCATTATGTTTAGATATTCATGACCTATCGTGTCAATGTTTTTGTCTAAGATGTCAATATTAATATCTCCAACTATGATTTGATTTTCGTAGCTTCTACTGATTTCCAAAAATATTTCTAAGTTTTGTGTGAAACATTTAGAGTCAGTATCATTAGGCGATCTGTACATGCTTGAGAGGAGGAATACGTTATTTTCTATTTTTAGTGGGAACCATACGAAATCCCCAATCACAAAATCCCCAAACGTAGAAAAATCCCCAAAATCAAAATCCCCATATTTAAAATCCCCATAATCATAATACCCATATACGAAATCCCCATAATCACAATACCCATATACAAAATCCCCAATCATAAAATCCCCAATCATAAAATCCCCAAACACCCGAAATATGATGGTAAATGGTAGATGGATGGTAGTAAAAAATGGTAGATGGTAAATGGTTGATGGATGAAATACTGTAAATTGTTGATGGTAGATGGAAGGTGTTAAATGGTAGATGGTAAATGGCACTAGGAGGGACGTAAATCGATACTAACTTATTTTTTGATTAGCACAAACAAAATATTCGAGTCCATTGCATATATCGTTCTAAACATATTAGGTTTTCTTTGACAGCGTCGAGACAAGTCCTCATCCGAACCAATATTCGCGGAAAACTTGGTTGGCTTATTGTTGGAACCGATTGCATATTTAATCGCCTGCACATTATCTGCTGTTGTTCTGTGTTACTTCAAAGAGTTTGCCGTTGATTAGCATATATATCAGCCCACGACGGTGATTTTGTTATTGCATAGTAGGACTATTCAATTACAATAGTCTAAAGCACCTACCATTTATTATCTATCATTTAACATCTACTATTTGCTATTTACCACCCACCATTTGCAATTTACAATCTACCATTTACCATCTGTCATCAACCATTTACAAGCTACCATCCGTCTACCACTAACCACCTACCATTTACCATCTACCATTTATCATCTGCCATTTAACATTTACAATCTACAATAGCCTAAAGAAAGTCTCCATTCCCATTTGAGGTGTGATCTTAGAACGCGCGCGCGTTCTTAGATCACACCTCAAATGGGGAATTTGGTTCGGGGATTTTGGTTTTGGGAATTTTGATTTCGGGGATTTTGATTTCGGGGATTTTGATTTCGGGGATTTTGATTTCGGGGATTTTGATTATGGGGATTTTGATTTGGGGATTTTGTGACTGGGGATATCGTATCCAACCCATTTTTAGTGCAACATGCATAGAGTTAACTTCACCAATGTCGAAATGAACTATATTAGCATTGATATCATTTTTTATGTAGGTAACGACTCCATCGGATTTGTTAAAGCGGTTTGGTTGAATAAATTTATTATATCCTTGGATCTCAAAACAATCGGTATTACTATGCAACCATGTTTCTGTAAGAACAATTATATCAAAATCTACTTCTAATGATTCCATAAAAATCAGAAATTCATTAAAGTTCTTTGCTATACTTCTAATATTTATATGAAATAATTTCAAGAGTTTACTACTATTATTCAAACAATTTGTTAAATACTCATTTCGGTTGTTATCTATAACTACAGTGGAGTGATTTGTGTCTTTAGCAAGTTCAGATAAATATTCGCTTGTATTCATAGAAAAAAAAAGTTAAAATTGATATGTACGTATATACGTGTACGGAAAACAAATTACAACGAATTTAACGATTCAATATTTCGAATTTTGATGAATTTAGCAGTTTCCTCCTTTCTGACAAATATATTGCCGTCTCGTACCCATACATACTTGTAACTCTTTTCTTTTGAGACTTTTTTCGTCTCTCTTAGCAAAAGAGCAGTTGTGGTTGTCAAATGGTCACCGATGAAAACTCGTCCGTTGTCGAGTTGCTGATTGATTCTATTCGCAGCTAATCCAATCGTTGAATGATTTTATCTTCGCTCTGTATGTTGCAACGAATTGTTGTTTTGATGACTGTTTCGCGAATTCAACTATGATCGGTGGATCTTTTCGGGCGCTAACACGATGAATACCGATAACATCACTGTCACCAACATCGGAGCCAATACACTTTGCCACAGCATTGAAGATTGACATTAGATTTTCGTTAGATGTTTGCTTTATTCCGTTGATTTGTATATTTTTGCACCTTAGAGATTTCTGAACTCATCGTATTTTGCTTTAAGTTCGTTTAGTTCATTTTTTAAATATACGTTTTCAGATTTGATTTCTTTGATTTCTATTAAGAGATCTCGAACAATTTTTTTATTTTCATCAAACTGGTCTGACATGAATTTGATCGATGCCATTACCTCACTAATATTAAGTTCTATTTTTAATTTGTTATATTCGATTTTGAAGTCACTTTTTAATTTTTCACTTATTGCATTAATAAGTTCATCGTTATTCGCCATAGTAGTCGTACATTTTTCGCACTTCCATATTTCCCGCTCTGCACCAAGTCGCCGAAGATTTTTCACAGTTTTGACACTCGTGCAAGCTGAGTGGAAATAGTTTCCGCATTTAGTACATTCAATTATGTCTATCGGATCGGCAAAAGCGATATTACAGACGTGGCAGTTTTTAACCATTTTTTTAAATACTTCAAATTATATTATTTACGCGGGATATTCGGTTTTTTCAGATGGTTTTGGGAAGCTTTATAACAACACGACTTTCTGCTTTGACGTTTGACGTTTAATAAAACATGATCATTCGTATAGTCTGGCTGGAGTAGTGGTTAGGGCGCGCACCTTCGGTACATAGGGTTATGAGTTCGAGACTCTCCATCGCACGTTTTTTTTTAAATTATTCATTGATGCATTGAGTATATTTGATAATTAACTATTACATAATGTTTACGAACAACGATTGCATAGTTATGTTATTGCTATTGCTTATTTAGGCTGTTGTATGAAACCGTGCAATGATTTTTAAAATCTAAGATTATGGCGTAACCAAAAATAAACGAAAATTCGATTCAATGCAATAAAAAAGCTTTCTGAATATTGTGTGTGTCTTCTCTATGCGATAAGACTAACCAGCCGATAAGATGTACGAAAAATTGGCCCTTTGCAATATTACTATTTTCGGCGATGTAGTGAGTGAGTATATTGATATGCTTTTTACCTAACCGCATTACAGAAGCTTATAACTTTATAATGGGCTTATGGCTAAGTGTACTCCACCCTAACCTAGATTGGGTTTGTTTTTGAATAGAGAGATGGAATGCAAGGTTAATCTGCACTGTTGCGATAAGACTAGAAACGCTATTACTTAAATTAACTTTAACAAAAATCATCGAACATCTTAGGGCTTGTGGATGCATTTGATGTAAACAAATTTAGTTCAGCATTTTGATGAGCTAGGGAGGTGAGATCTTGTTCGGCAGAAAAACTTGGATCCAGCTTACATATATGAACCTAATAGAAACTTTAACTTTGTCTATAACAAACATTACATAAATATTTGTGCAAATCTTTGCTAAAGTAAGTAATGTTCTACATGACCCCTCTATTTTTACCCCGTTATAAAATTTTAGCATATGTATTTTGTAAATAGCGTCAAAAAGCTCGACTTGCCGAGCAATATCACTTTTTGCCTCACAGTCAAATATTTAGTCTTCACTTTCTGAAACTGTACAGTTATAGACAGTTGTATCCGTCGCTGAATTACGTCGGTTTCGTTGGCGTCGTTTGATAAGTTACAACCCAGGTAGTTGAAGTTGTCTACATACTCGATCGATATTGTTTGTGATTGCCTCATGGCGTTTGTTTTGGTTTCGTTGATATGTAGTGCAACTCCTTTTGGGCGTTATTGGGCGAATCACGCGAAACAAGAACAAGATGAAAACCGTTTTTTTTAGAAGAGATTCGTGAGTAGCAAGGCAAGGAAAAAATAAATTTTCATATAAAAGAAGAGCATCGGCGCCAGCCCATCGCCCTTCTTGAGTCCAGTACGAGTTTCAAATAGGTCAGTTTGCGGGTATACCAAAATGTAGTAATATTTTGTACAGTACACTTCGGTCGATACTGTCGTTTTTTAAGGTGACCAGATCCTTGAATGATCAATGCCGTATATACCAACCAGGCTACAAAGAATTAACCAATTTTTTAAGGAAGGTAGTCGGTTCTTTCTGTTTTGCTGTTGTTTAATTATTTGGAGACAAGCCAATGAGCAAATATCTTATTATTTTCTACCGCCCGATCTAATGAATAACTTTATAACAATTTTATAATTGCATAATAGCGTTGGGCAGTTCTAAGAAGATGCAAATGGTCATTGTACAAATATAGGGATCGAAGGCGATCAAGTCCAAGTAGATGACTCAGTGACTTTTCTTCGATGAAAATCAGAATAATCACACTGTTTCAATTCAGAAACGGACTCCCAAATTCTCTCAATAATTTTTAAACAACTCTCTGATATCATGAAAATAAATTTTTTGCTAAAACTCAAAGCCTGGTCTGGGCGAAATATCCCTGCCTTCAGGTTTGAGCCAGCCGCAGGAAAAAAGTTCGTAGACGGACTTTTCAAATACATATAACTAGAAATCTGTGTCATCAACGACCTCAGGATTATATCCCTTAGAAATGCCATGAATTTATGTTCTTCAAAGAAACTTTAGACAAGAAGACAAAATGCAAAAAAATGCAAAATTTTCGACTGATCAAAACATTGTTGCACGAGATATCCAGAAACATCGAGACCGCCCAAAACAACCTTTGGGGGTCAAAATTGTTAAGTTGAAGCATCAATTCAAAAGCAAAAAATACCTGGGCTGAAATTCTCATGTTTACATCCAGGTCATTTCCTCACCAAATACAGGATTCCCTTTTAAATAAATCTCAATTCAAGATGTTCTTGTCCCATAACTTGAAAGATGCGAACGCGAATTACTATATTGCAAATGTGGCAGAATACTATTAATTTCGGCAAAGCCAACAAATTTTACAGGATTTCGGGACGAAATAATTTATATATACCTCAAATGACCGTCAGCAAATTGTTTGTAGTATAATTAAGGAATATTAGAGAATGATGTAGGTAAGCTTGCAATAGCCACCAACTTCTTGAAGAGTGTAAACTTCTCAACCTTACGTTCAATACCTCGAATTGGTCATTTTTCCGCATTTGTGCTAATGCATATTGTTTTTCTTAGATCTGGCCGCACAAAACTCTAGGGTGAGCCTGAGCCGCATGTAACCCGCGGCCTAGAGTTTAACACGCCTGGCGTAGAGGATGATAGTATCTCTGATCTGTGTAGCGTTTTGCAAGGGAAGACATAAATGGTATACAATCTATCTGCTTATTTTATATATGTAATTTCCTGGGGTCAATTATCCTGAAATTTGGAGCGTCTCTCAAGGACTGACTAATTTTGCATCAACACTATTCATTTATGGCTAGCACTTCGCTCTTGGTAAGAGATTGCAACGGAAATATAAAACGTGTGTTCAAAATTCTGACGATGGCCTTTCTGATTTATCAAAGGACAACAGATTTGACATACATTCTATCGCATTGATGAGGGCCAGTGAAGTTTCTCTCCCTGGCGTACTTTATACTACTTCCGAGGTGTACGTTTGCCCGCTATAGGACCTTCTGCTTATTCCTCTATAGTTAAGTTTCACCCTTACAACAGGTCCTTCACGCTACTGCTCAACTAGTCAACCAATAAAGTAATGATTGTACTTGACTTAAATGGGTCAAATGAGTTTTGTTTTTTGGTCTAGTATACATATAATCTAGGGGTATTATATATCATTAGAAAGGGAATATTATGTAGTTTAAATTGTTCATTTTGCTGTAAATATTACAGTTAACTCACCCCTTTGCCACCCCCTCCCCACCAAATGTGACGCGCAAAAAAGTGCAACTTTTTAGTGCGTAATGCAGTTCTACTCGTGCTATCGCTCTCGTTTTTTTTTTGCAGTTTTGGATCTGTTCCGCAACGAAAGCTCCGAATTCAAGCAGCTCAGCACAAAAAAAAAACATTTTTCTCTACCACATTTTGCAATCTGAAATCATCTAGTGGCTACCAGGCACTACCTGTTTTTGGAAAAAAAAATCGAAAAATTGACCATGTGACTCTATTTTTTGATGTTGGGCCGCATCTTTGAACAGCTGTATCTTCTGAACGGACACAGTTAGGACTCTTTCAACAGAAGAACAACATTGTCCTCTTGATCCTCCCTTTATGCAAAACTTTTGGCAATTTCAAAAAATCGGCGGTTTTGAATACAATTCGGAAAATTTGTGGTTCCCAAGTTATCTATTGCCGTTTCTCAGAATAAAGAAAAAGGAACTTATATGAAAGGATTTCGTTGAGCCTGTTGATAAGAGTACCCACACATACCTTTCCTATGCGTATTGAAAAAGTAGACTTTTGCAACTATTCAGGGACACCCTCTTAGCTTGGTCCTACAAACTTCAAAAATATTCGTTCCAAACACTATTACCATTCTATGAATTGCCACCATTTTCATGTTCATTGTTTAATCCAGTCACAAGATAAGCAGTACAAAAATTAAGTTATTCGAATGAAAATTTGCAGACATATTCCTTATGTAATTTTCTAAAAAAAATCTTATTTGCAGACCTACACACGTACAAGTTGAAATTTCACAAATTTACTGTTATTTACTTTTGCTTAGCAAATGCAATCTTAGTATTTAGCGTATATAAGCACATATTGGCCAATGTTTATGCATATTGGTACCTATAACGGTTTAGAAAAACCGAGGTGAGAATGTAAGCTTAAATTCAAACGCCCATTACTCCGTTACCGTCACTCGAAACTGGAAAAAAGTAACTGATGTAAAATGTACTCGCCGTGTCCTATGATTTGAGTATACAAACGTCTATCTCCAATCAAAACTAGAAAAGTCGTCTTTTTCAACTCTTTGGGACACCCTTTCTCTATCAACTTCTAAAGTATTTGTACCAAAGACTGTTACCATTCTATATTCTACACATTCCTACCAAATTTTATGACGATCAGTTGAGCCGTTCGCGAGACGGACGGACGGGCCGGGCCGACAAAATCGATTTCCTAAGGGTTTTTTTATACCCTTCGCTCATTGAGTGAAAGGGTATATTAACTTTGTCATGAAGTTTGTAACGCATTGGAGGAGGCATCTCCGACCATATAAAAAGTATATATATATGATCAGCATGACTTGGGGAGTCGATTGGGCGATGTCCGTCTGTCTGTCTGTCTGTCCGTCTGTCCGTCTGTTGCAGTGCGTTTTTCTCAGCCGCTATAAAAGCTAGAAAGCTGAAATTTTGTACACATGCTTATTATTGTTGCAGGCTGTTTGTATGTTTGAATCGCTTAAATCGGACAAGGGGGTCATGGGGCTGCCATACAAACTTAACCCCCCAATTTAGGTTTTTCTTAGAAAAACTTTTTTATTTGTGTACCAGTTTCAACCTAACTTCGCCAAAATGTGTTTCTATTAATGACACACAACATATGTAAAACTGGGTCAAATCCGACCATGGAGTCATGGGGCTGCCATACAAACCTAGCCCCCCAATTTGAGTTCTTCTAAGAAAAACTTTTTTATTTGTGCACAAATTTCAACCAAATTTCACACAAATGTATTTCTATTGATGACACAAAACATATGTAAGATTGAATCAAATCGGACCATGGGGTCATACGGCTGCCATACAAACCAAACCCCCCATATTGGTTCTTCGAAGAAAATTTTTTTTGCACCAATTTCACAAAACCTTGAATTAATGTGTCTTTATCAAAGCAACTAAAAAGTTCAAAACGAATGGAATCGTACTGTGGGGTCATGCTCCGGCAACCCCAATAAAATTTTCCGAGTAAATATTTTGTATTTGCCCACTTATTTCAACCAAGCCCAAAACTTTTGTCAAGACGGAAGAAAAAGAATGAGGAGGGGGATTAAATACAAGTCATAGGTACGCCCGAAAAAACTTTTAGCCCCAGCGAAGGGTATCCGAATTTCGGCCGCGCCCGAAATTAGCCTCGGCCCCGGGGGTTGGCGAGCGTAGCGAGCAGGGGGCGAAGCCCCCTAGTTTTTGTAATTCTTAAAAACCCTAAAAAGAGATTATCTCGTAAAGTATGCATCGGATAAACCCCAAAATTTACACTTTTTCAACGACTCTAACTTCCTAACAGTAATATGTAGCTAGAGCCTTGAAATTACAGTGGTCCCCGCTTAATGTGATCACTGATAATGTTATAATCCGCTTAATATTATTAAAACAGCCAAGAACAATTCGGACGTTCTCATTTCATATAAATTTCTCCCGGTTATTGTAATTAAAAATCCGGATAATGTTATAAATTTTAAGTCTCACAAATAGGCTTACACACATTCAATTGAAAGCTTTTATTCTGCCCGCTGTGTCAAAGGAGTCAGAGCCCTTCCGGTAGATTACGTCAGCAATAAAAACGCATGGATGAAGTCTCCAATTTTCATGGAATGGTTGAAAAGTGGGATGGACAACTTGATCATGATATTCTCCTGCTGGTCGATAATTGCACAGCTCATGTGGTTACCGGGTATCTTAATCACATTACCGTTGTTTTTCTCCCAGCGAACACTGCGTCCATTATGCAACCTTGCGGCCAGGGCATTTTTCGAGCCTTTAAAACATATTATAGGTGCCAAATGTGATCCAGAATTTTGGACATTATTGAGAAAGGAGGTCCATCTTCTCTAAACGCAGCTGCTATAGCAAAGGAGAATTTATTTGATAGTGATAAACAAACCACAATTACAATTTTTTTCAATAAATAAAAATCAGCAAAAATATTATACATATGTATGTATATGTAAAATGTCTATGATGCCATCTTTATGATTGATTTTGCGGTTCAAATAAAGTTGAATTTCCGACAACTCGATTTCGTTTCGACTGGTTAATGTTATAGATCGGTTATTGTTATAGATTTAGATTTGAACAAATGGTATAACAATAAGCGGGGACCACTGTATCAGCAAATATGGAAATAACGGCGCTGGTCAAACCACACGATAATGCGTTTCAATCGAAAATAGAGAAGATTATGTAAGAAAGGAAGAAATCCGGCTATGGCGCCATGGGGCTCTCATAGGAGTCCACCCCTAAAAACTGGTTCTTCTAACAAAAACTTGTTTATTGATGGACCAATTTTCACCCGTGGCGTTCATTGTAAACAATCAACTTAAGCCGCATGTTATCGACTCCAAACCCATAAACGAGCGGCTGTGTGCGATTCGCATTAAAACCCCGTTCTTCAATCTCTGGCTCATAAACGCGCATGCCCCCACCGAAGTCAATGAAGACGCGGTTAAAGAGGAGTTCTATCACCGCCTAGAAAATCTGTTCGATTCACTTCAATCAAATGATGTCAAATTGCTGCTAGGGGATTTTAACTCCAAAGTCGGAAACGAAAGTTGGCATAGGGGGATTACTGGAGGGTACAGCCTCCATGAAGACTGTAACGACAATGGCCAACGACTAATAGACTTCGCGACCAGCAGAAATATGGTCATTAGCTCTACCTGTTTTCCGCATCGTCGCATTCACAGGCAGACCTGGAGATCTCCAGATCAACATACCGTCAACCAAATTGACCACGTCCTTGTCTGCAAGAGATGGGCATCGAGCATAATGGATGTTCGGTCCTATCGTGGAGCAAATATTGACTCTGACCACTATATGGTGAAGGCGACTTATAGGTGCAGAATTTCTTCGGTGCATCATTCGAGGTTCAACCCGGCAAAAATTCTTGCGGTTGACAAATTGTTCGATGATGCCACGGTGGTCACTTATACGACTGCCCTTGAGGAGAAGCTGACGCCCTTGCTAAAAAAAATCAGCAACAAAGGCGCCCTTGAGATCTGGGATACACTCAAAGACACCATCAAAGAGGTCGCAGAGGAGGTTGTGGGATACAAAGCCCGGCGAGCCCGAAATGCTTGGTTTGATGAAGAATGTCAAAATGCGGTAGATGCTAAAAACGAGGCATATCGCCAATGGACTGAACGCGCAACTAGAGCCAAAAAAACAAAATATGATGAGCTTCGACGATTTTCGAATAGGTTAATTAGGCGTAAGAAACGTAAGCATCTTGACGAGCAGTTGATGCAAATAAACCAAAGACTAGTTAGTAGGAACAGTAGACAAGCGTACAAGCTGATTAATTCAATTAGAAGTGGATACCAACCCAGGACCAGCCTCTGTAAGGATAAGGATGGCAATATCATTAGCGACAGGGGCGAACCCAGGAATTTATTTCGGGGGGAGATTTGTGCATGCATGTGACTCATGAAATCATAGGTTTATTTTCAGACCTTAACCCTAAGATAATCGTTTTTATATATTCTAAATTTCACAAAAATTTAATTTAAAATATTTTAAGTTAATTTTCATCAAATAAATTTAAGTTCTTTTTTTAAATACTCCCATAGGAAATAACTGGTTTTGATAACCGATTGTTACGAAATTTTTTAGACGGAATTATGTTATTGCATTTCTTGCAAATTAATTTAGTTTTTTTACATCCCTTTGGGTTCTACATAATAAAAACATGTTTTACCCACTTTTCAACGGTTGCTATGAGAAATTTGTCAATTTTGGTGGTTTTTGAAACTCGCGAATTATAATATCTAAAATGACCCTAAACAAAAACTACTCACTGAATGTATCGAATCTTCTTTTCTATTTTCATTTATATCGCATTAATTAAAGTTTTAAAAAATAATTCGCAACTATATCTTGTCTATCAAAACTAATAAAATTAATTAATTAATAATTTTTTTATTACACTTAAATAAACCTAGTACATGAGATTGCAAAATGTGGTGGAGAAATTTTTTTTGTTTCTTATATTTTTTGGGGTTGCTTAGCACGCATGCGGAGCTTCCCACCAAAATTTCAATGCGAAACAGGGTCCAAATCGCGAGAAACCCCAAAATGTTCACTGTTTTTCCGTTTTTTAGCTCCTAACTCTGAAATGATATTCATTTATACGAAAAACTCTTCATAAATATGTTAGAGAAAACATGATTACGCATCCAAAGAGACATAAATATTATAAATCCGTTGAGCGGTATTACTACAATTAATAATTTAAGTTTGCAATTTGTAGCATAGTCCCATTTTATATATTTCATTTTGAAATTGAACAGTTTTTAATTTTTGGTCGCAAAAGTTGCATTTTTCTTGTTCTTTATGTATTTTGGGGTGCTAAGCCCGAATCTGTAGGTTTCCACCAAAATTTCGTTCCAAAACAGGGTCAAAATCACAAAAAAATACTATCAATTGCAGCGATACCGCATAACGCATTTTAAAGGAGAAATGTACAGTTTCGAAGTTATAAGCCAAAAAAACGGAAAAAACTCCGAAAATTTTCGAGTTTTCTTGCAGTTATGGCCCTGTTTTGCATCGACTCAAGCTCAGCACCCCAAAAAACAAAAGAAACAAAAAAAAATGCTCCATCACATTTTGCAATCTGAAATCACCTAGTGAATACACTATAGATCTTGAGTCTTATCATGACTATCTTGACATCCCTTATTTGTTATGTCAAGATAGTTATGTTATGTACATTTTGTTTAAACTAATACTTTTGAAAAATCGGTTTCATAGTTTCGGGGGGTGTTTGATCCCCCGAATCCCCCCCTTGGGTTCGCCCCTGATTAGCGACACCGATAGCGTTGATAAACGCTGGGCCTCACATTTTGAAGAGCTCCTCAATGTTCAACCGAACAACCCCACACAAGAAGCTCCGGAGCTGATGGCTGAATCAGGCCCTCCCGTTCAACCCCCAACAGTAGAAGAAGTTGATCTCGCCATGCAAGCACTAAAACATAATAAAGCCCCGGGCGCTGACCAGATTCCAGCTGAACTGCTGAAGCATGGTGGAGAGAGCCTTGTTAAGGCTATACACACACTTATCGTTAAAATATGGAACGACGAAATAATCCCGGAAGATTGGCGTAAAAGTATCATTTGCCCAATCCACAAAAAAGGGGATAAGTTGAAATGTGAGAACTACAGAGGCATCTCATTAGTTTGTACAACTTATTAGATTTTATCTAAGATTCTGGAAAATAGAATTAATCCGTACGCAGAAGAAATCATTGGCGAGTACCAAGGCGGCTTTAGACCTGGTCGTTCGACGACAGATCAGCTTTTTACAGTGAAGCTTTTACTCCAGAAGTGCTGGGAATACAACATCGACGTATACCAAATATTTGTTGACTTTAAGCAGGCATACGACAGTATCGATCGAAGCGTACTGTACAACATTTTGCTGCATTTTGGAATACCGGCTAAGCTAGTGCGACTCATAAGGATGACGATGACTAATACCGTCTCGCAGGTCAGAGTTCAGAACAGACTCACTGACCTATTTGAAACTCGTACTGGACTCAAGCAAGGCGACGGCCTGGCGCCGACGTTCTTCAACCTGGCTCTAGAGTAAGTGATTCGAGCCATGAATTTGGACAGCAGCGGAACGCTACTCATTAAATCGACTCAACTAGTAGCCTACGCCGACGACATCAACATCATGTCTCGAAGATTGGGTGATGCAGAAAGCCTTCTGCATAATCTCAATAACGCCGCCAAAGAAGTTGGGCTACATATCAACGAGTATAAAACCAAGGTCATGATGCAATCAAAAACTAGAACGCCAGTAAATTCAAGCACCACAGTGGGGGCCTCAATATAGAATATGTAAACAACTTCACTTACCTGGGTTGCAATTTGTCAAAAGACGCCAACGAAACAGATGAGATAAAGCGACGGATACAACTAGCTAATAAGTGTTACTTTGCGGTCCTGCAAATGATTAATTCGAAGCTGGTGCACAGGAACACGAAGCTCCACGTGTATAAAACCATCATCCGACCTGTGGCTGCGAGGCATGGACCCTAACCAAAAACTCTGAACACCTGTTGGACACATTCGAGCGAAAGGTTCTCCGAAGAATCTTCGGGGCCGTTCGTGAAGGAGGTGAATGGCGCATCCGGTACAACCTAGAGTTGTATCAGCTGAATGATGAGCTACAGGTGTCGAAGATCGTGAAATTGCAGCGATTGCAATGGGCGGGTCATGTACAAAGGATGAACGACGATCGCATGCCCAAAAAGGTGATGAACGCGCAACGAGTGGACGAAGCCAGATTGCGTGGACGACCGAGAGCCCGATGGGAGCATTCTGTATGTGAGGACGCCCACCAGATGCTAGGCTTTTGGAATTGGAGGACAAGGTCGCGTGACCGCGACAATTGAAGGTTTTCAATCCAGGCGGCCAAGGCCCGACGTCGGGCTATCGTGCCATAAAGAAGAAGAATTTTCACCCAACCCAAATGTTTTTCAATCCTCCCTATTGAATTTACAGAACGGATGTAGGTCTTTCGAAATCGGAGCATGAAACGAACTTAGAAACTAAGGAGAAGGTTGCTAAGCCCTTGTAGGTCAAAGGGTTGCTCCAGAGAATTATTTTACCCTGAAAAGAAGGTGATTGGTGATGGGTATCCAAAACTCGGACGAACATTTTTCATAAAACGTGTCGCAATCCTGCACAATATCAAAATTTATTTGTATTGTTGGTGAAGTGATTAGGACCCGATCAAATTTCCGGAAGGTTCGTTTGCACGGAAATATTCATAATCATAATTAAAATATGTAGATTGAGGGGAAATGGAACACCCATATGAAAGTGGTGCTAATCAACAATGACATCAAAAAATAATTTAGTGTTAAAACGATAAACCGTGTCCATGTACAGGTTTATAGGACAGAAAATGTTAGAAAAAACGGTGCTAAACATTTTATTTCACTTAATGTTAGTCTATCTCAACGGACTTTAAAAAAAAGATCGAAATACGCTGAATAATGGCACAAAGTATATATGTACCTATACGAATGTTAACGAAAAAATCTTTCTACAATAGCAGAAGATACTTACACGGTTCATTTGATATCCTCGTGAAAATAGAATGACACCGTGAATAGCACCTGAATCCATCGGGAACCAAGTGGTTTATTTTTACACTTCATTTCCATATATAGCTATCAATACCGAGCAAGAGCAGCAGCATGCAAACGAATAGACAAAGGATTCGAATTTAACAGGAAACATCCAATTCGTGTTACCGAGTCTATATGATATGTCCTTGGGACACAAACAACAATGCCGACAATGGTGAAGGAGTCTTCATGTAAATATCTACTATTCGCCTGGGATCCATCCATGTCCTTCCATCTCACTTGCTTCTCTGCCGACACATGACTGTTTGCCTGTCGCCTTTGTCGGCTGTTCCTTAAGGACAACCCTTCGCCAAGCCAATCTCGTTTAGCTCGACTCTAAGTGATTTATTAGATTCATCCTGCTCGGTTAAATTGATCCAATTGCACAGACAGCATGAGGGATTGTTCGAATGAGGATAATGTTTCTCGTATAGTCTCGAACGGAGGCTATTCCTGTACATTGTACAAATAAGAAGAAAAGTATAATGAAATGTTTGTGATTTGTCCTTTTTTTAGGAGTGTTTCAACTAAATGTTTGGCCAGATGAGAATGTGCTTTGTCTTTGTAGTAAAATTGGGAATATGTAGAATCCTGAAATATTTTTGTCTATCAAAGCAATGACATCGTTATGTAATGGCAAGTTCAAAGTACAAGGAACGGAACGTTCAGATGGCCCGATTTAACAAAGTGCATACAAAGTACAATAGAACTGAGCTACCATTTGTCGTAGCTCTCTAAATTACAGTGACAGCCATAAAAAGTTTCTTTTTTTAATTTCTCTAGTGAAAAATAAATACAGATAAATGAAAATTTTCACTTCTTAGTTTAAATTGAGTTTTGATTTGAGCACACATGTTTGTCTATGTCTACCGTATTTTTGATTCGTATCCAAAATATATTTTTCACTTTTCGAGTTCGTGCAATCTATCCTAATCCATATGAAAGTATGACATCTGCAACTTGGAGAATATCTCATCGTCAGAATCATCTCACAGGCTTCTTGCCTCTTCCCCGCGATCACTAGAGTCAATGCCGTTTTTTTGGTAAAAATTCTTCAGCGAGCATAGCCAAGATATTAACCACATCACGTAGCGTGCAAAAACAAAAAGCCATTATCTCAACTTCAACTTCATTATGTTGTTACGTGTCATGCTGACTTTTCTCAATTTTAGATCTGCTAAAAATATCTATTTGTTCCTAATATGAGCAGGTCCTCCCTGGCGCAGCCAAGCAGACGAACATCCGTCTCGTACGTACTTTCTGATAAATTCTACAGGAATCTTCATCATATCGCAACTCAACTGAATTACATCGTGAGGACGGGTCCCGACTATACATACAAACGTACACACGTATATTGCACAAAATTGGACTGAATTATTGTGCCAGCTTCCAGCAGAGTACTCGTAAAAGTGGTTGCATGTGTTCTTAAATGGAGCACCTTTTTTTCCGCTCAGCATACGGTCGTATAGGTCCTGGATTTTTCGCTCAAGTGGAAAGCGTCTACATACGCAAACGTATACGTTTTTCTTTAAGGGCTGCAAAATAAATTGGTAGACAAACGAGACTAGTTGGCATCTATTCCATGTTTTATACTCGTATGTCTATGAAATGAATACTATCATGTTGAGTTGATTATGGCTATATGGGATAAATATTGTTGCTGTGTTAAAATAGGCGAAAAAAATGGATGCAAAGGTTTCGTCAGATAGCAATTAAGGGATTTAGATAGCAAAAATAGTTTCTCTGGTTTTTTTTAGGATTCTTTTAGTTGTTGAAATAGGGCATATTATCATGATGATGCAATACCAGACACAGCCACTTTGAATTAATCAATAGACAATACCCAATTAAGGAAACGATCGTCGTAAATGACTCGAACCATCCTAAATCTTGGTTCTAAGTCATAAACGAAAATGCATAATGAGCATTTTCGTCATAAAACAACACGATCCTTTTTTCCTCGAAAATATCGTCGCAGAGCCCCTTTTTACACAGGACATGTGTTGGTCCTTTCATGCAATGCATTTGCGTTCTCATTTTACACAGGACATGTGTTGGTCCTTTCATGCAATGTATCTGCGTTTTCATTTTACGTAAGCAACACACATAGCAGGTAGTTTAGTTTGTAAGATATAAATGTTGTGTTAGAATTAAGTGGCGAGTCAGTTCAGTTCGGAAAATAAAGATTTAAACAACACGTAAATCCCGTGTATTTATTTGGCGCAGTCGGGTCGCGGTTTATTTAAAAAAGTAAAAATTAAAATTTTACTAAAAATTTAATTAACCGGGCTAAACGAATTTTACTTCCAAAGTTTTTCGTAAGACGCGGTATTCAAAGAGTTAAAAGTAATATTTAACACAATAAAACCGTGCAAGGAAAAATTTCTATAATAAGTTCATAAGTTATTGCTTAGTGAAAGTGACAATTCATGGTGAGCAAATTAAATTAAATGAACGATTTAATCCGTCAATTCGGAAAAGTGCACATAAATTTCAAAATGGATTATGGTAAATTATCAGCTTTTATAGCATCACTTCCTCCATTTGATGGAAGCCAGCCGGACTTGTATCCGTTCGTCCGAGCTGTAGATTCGGTTAAACACGATCTAAACAAAAGTGATTTCAAAATGCAATTGACTCAGCAAATTTTCCTGAAAATAACCGGGAAGGCAAGGGAGACAATTTTAACATACGATCCCAGTTCATGGGAGGATGTCCGTAAACTGCTGATATCACATTTTGATACGGCGGAGACAGAATTGCAATTACAAGAAAAGTTATGCGGAGCAAAGTTCACCACAGCGGTACAACTCTACGATTATTTCTGTAAGTTACTATGTCTTATAAGCCAGAAAATATCTAATGATGATAATTATTTAAGTTCACAAAAGAAAGAAATTATAAAAAGTAGATACTTAATGGCGAAAAATATTTATATTAATAAGTGTCCAGAACCATTAAAGAGTGTTATTTTGGCCCGAAATCCTGCTAATTTAGAGGAAATCAGAATTATTTTACATGAAACAGGATATTTGCATTTTGGAAATAGAAATAGTTTTCAAAGGTTCAATAGGGATTCAGTTCCTCACTTTGCAAATACTACCCCCGTAAGTTATACTATGAATCCTCAGTGGTTGAATCAACAACCACAATATAATTTTCCGAATAATGTTTCACATACTGGGAATGGACCACGAGGAAAGTACAGATTTTCGCAGAACAATTCGAGTGGTAATCATACTCGAAATCAACCAGTAGATCATTCACTATTAACTGATCGGTCAATGAATACGGTTAGGTCGAATGATACTTCATTGCATCTATATAACGACAATCAGGATTTTCATCTACATGCCTCGGATTGTCAAAAACTATATTACCAATCGTTAAACTAAGAATTCAGGGTCATTCATTTTATTGTTTAATTGATACAGGATCCTCAATAAGTGTTATAGCAGCTAAAAAAGTACAGGGATCTGGGAGAGAAACACTTCCACATCCAGTTTATCTACATACACTTGATGGGAAAGTTGAATGCACTGAATCAATTAGAACATTTGCACCTGAAGAATTTGGTGTTAAAGCAACTATGAACTGGAAAATAGCTAATCTCTCATTCTCAAATTTTGATGCTATAATCGGAATGGACATTTTGATTGCTCTAGGTGCTAATATTTTCATTTCCCGATCGGAAATTCAAATCAATGGTCATATCATTTCTTTTGGGACTGATAATCCAAATGAAATGGAAATGAATGCAATTGATAACATTGAAACCCAAATAGATCATCAGCCGGATTCTAATACGTATTCTGATGAAGAGATAAGTCTGATTAATAGAATCAGAAATGAATTTCGTGATTTGGAATATGACTCAAAAAATAAACTAACATTTACTCATAGAATTAAGCATACATTAAAGTTAAAGACTGATGAGCCGATCTATCAACGTAATTATAGAATACCCTACCATACTAAAGAGTTTATAAAAAAACAAATTCAAGAAGACTTGGCTCAAGGAATTATTCAACCGTCGACTAGTCCATACAATTCTCCAATATTGGTTGTTCCAAAAAAGGGAGATACATATCGACTTGTTATTGATTTTCGAAAAATTAATATGGTCACTATAGATGATAAATATCCAATTCCGCAAATTGATGATATTCTAGGTAAATTGGGAAATGCTAATTATTTCACTACAATCGACCTTGCTAAAGGTTTCCATCACATTGAAATAGATTCTAATGACCGGCATAAAACGGCATTTTCAACTGACGAAGGTCATTTCGAATTCACTCGAATGCCATTTGGCTTAAAAAATTCTCCCGCCACGTTCCAAAGGTTGATGAACACAATCTTACAGGAACATGTTAACAAAATATGCATAGTATATATGGATGACATTCTGGTATTCAGTACTTCATTGCAAGAACCTGAAGTTGCCTTGCGTAAGATACTATCGACTTTGCGTTCGGCAAATTTGAAAATACAAATGTCTAAGACCCAGTTTCTGAAGAAATCAACAGAATTTTTAGGCCATGTTATCACTAGGGAGGGTATTAAACCAAATCCAAAGAAAATGGAAGCTGTACGCAAGTTCCCTTTACCAAAAACTACAAAAGAGGTTAAATCATTTTTAGGTCTTACCGGCTTCTATAGAAAATTTATAAAGGATTATGCATTAATAGCAAAACCACTTACATTGACCTTAAAGAAGGATAATTCAGTTAACACGAAAGATCCGGCTTATATTGAATCATTTGAGAAACTGAAGAGTTATATTTTAAATGAGCCTATTTTAGTTCATCCTAATTTTGATAAAAAATTTACTTTAACAACTGATGCTTCAAACTTTGCATTGGGGGCTGTATTATCCAAGGCATCAATATATCATTGGTAAATCAAACTTGGTAGCGGATGCGCTCTCAAGGATTCAAATAAACGCTATAGATGTATTAAACAAGAAAACGGATTCCATGGCTACACAGCATACAGCTAGTGAAGATAATACAAATTACATAAGTATTTCAGAGAAACCATTAAATTGTTTTAAATTGCAAATAGTCATCAAAAATGGCAAATGTACTCGTAGTGAGTCACAACAGTGTTTAGGTGGAAAGAGGATAACATTTTTTTATAAACGTTTCACAGCCAAAGAAGCCAAATATATTTTAGAAAATCATATTCCAACTATAGGTAGAATAGGACTCATGGTTCCCAACAAAAACATTTTGTCCACGTTTCAGAATGAATATAAAATTTGGAAACTAAATCAACCTAAAGTACATGTTGAAAATTGTAGTTATCTTCTACACGATTGCTCGCACTCTGAAATACTAGAAATCATTGCTAAGGAGCATAAAGAAACAAATCATTTAGGCATTAATAAACTATATGATAGATTACGCAAGAAATACTTTTATCCAAAATTGAAATTTAAAATAATTAATTATATAAATCAGTGTAGTATTTGTGCTACAGCAAAGTATGATAGGCATCCGCCAAAAGAACCTTTCAAAATGACACAAACTCCTTCTGACATAAGAGAAATATATCATATAGATATATGGCTTCGGGACAATAAGAGTCCTTATCTTACATGTATTGACAAATTTAGTAAGTTTTTGACAATACATAAATTACAAAACAGACAATGGGATACAATCATTAATACACTACAGAAAATATTTAATAGAATCGGAGCCCCAAAATTGATAGTTTCCGATAATGAGGGATCTATTACGAGCGTAAAAACAAAAGAATGGCTAATTAATCAAGGAATTTCCATTCATTTATGTTCTCCTTATCATAAAACAGGAAACTCTGATATAGAAGTTGCTCACAGAACTCTTAACGAGCAATTAAGAATATTTTTGCAAAGGCAGTGTCAAGAAGATGAAGATTTGAAATTACTGGATCCTACAGAGCAATGTTTATACCACTATAATAATAGTGTTCATTCAACAACAAAGGAAACCCCTTTCAATGTATTTTTTGGTAAAACAAAGTTCAATAGAAAAGAAATTTTTGAAAATATTCAAGGACATAAAGAAAAATGGATATCCAAAGCTAATGAAGGTCGAAAATCGTTCCCATTAGATGATAAATATAAAAAAAAATATTCCTAAAAAGAAATTAGATGTTAGGTTCATAATCGATAAGCAAAATTCTAAAACACATCCTCAAAGAAAAAAGAAACTAAAGAAGCATTATAACCTTTTCAGTGATACTTCTGGCTGTAATAATAATATTTCCGGGCATGATTCAAGGACAAATTACTATAACACCTTTACCTCAGCAGGACGGCTACATTCTAATGAGAACAAGTAGTCAATTCGAAACCGTTAAAAAAATTATTATTGGGCATCCTATATATGAAGCAGATTTGACCAACATGGTGTCAACTTTAAAATCCATGCTACACAAAATTGGTGCCAGCGATTCTAATCCAACGCTTAATTATTCATTTAACATTTTAAATCATTTGGAAACAGAAATAAAAACACTATTTCCAAGTCTTGAAAAAATTTAAGAAAATGAAGAAAAATTAAGAATTAATGAAAAAACTATTCTTCAATCAACAAATACGCTCCGTTCTGAAATTAATAGGATAACAAATTCGATAAATGAACATTATGATAGTTTCAATGTTACTATAAACAAAATAATAAATGAATATAACACTCAACAAAAAGCTATTCTAGACATAATGAACTATCTTCAATTTTCTCAGTATTTAACATTAGCGCAAGAGAAGATCGATAAACTTTCTGAAATAATTTTAAATAATCAAGGACATACCCTTCATAGAAATATATTGTCAGATCCTGAACTACTGTCATATAAATTAACTCCTCTAAAATTGCAACATATAAAAGCTGATATCCTGATTGAACCTCATAAGTTAGTCATATTTATTGAAATTCCCTTAGAATTAGAAGAATTTCCAATTTATGAAATATTTCCTGTACCAAATAATAATAAGTTCCAGCTATTATTGAAAGTTTCAACTTCAAAATTTATAAAGAAAGAAAATGTAATTTACTCTGTTGGATCAAATTTGCCTATTCATGATAAATGTCTCATTAGCATATTTACAAGAAAACCAAACAATTGTACTTTAATAAAAAATATACAAGAATCTATCAGTCAAATTTCCACCACCACGTTTCTGTTAACAAATATTAATGATAATCATTTAGAAACCTTTTGTAATGAATCCAAAACTGTATATATTGAGTCCAGGAATTCGCTACTAGAATCAAACTATTGTAATTTTTCTATAAGTAAATACTCAGTGCTAAGAACGATGGGAAGTGATTACATACCCATATTAGAACCTCAATTGTATTCTATGAAAAATATTAATTATATGGAGCCAATTTCAATAAAGCACATACAGAATCTAGAAAATAAAACCATTAAATTGCTTAACATAACTAAACTGGAGTCTCTTGAAGACAATAACTTCAATCTTTCTGTTGCCATATCACTACCCATAATTGTATTTGTACTTATTGTAATAATACTCATAACAAAATCAGTCTGTAAAAAGAAATCCATAAAAATAATCTTAAAGAATAAAACAATACAAGAAAAAGCCGAGGACGACTTTAATCTTAGGGAGGGAGGAATTAAGGAAACGATCGTCGTAAATGACTCGAACCATCCTAAATCTTGGTTCTAAGTCATAAACGAAAATGCATAATGAGCATTTTCGTCATAAAACAACACGATCCTTTTTTCCTCGAAAATATCGTCGCAGAGCCCCTTTTTACACAGGACATGTGTTGGTCCTTTCATGCAATGCATTTGCGTTCTCATTTTACACAGGACATGTGTTGGTCCTGTAATAATATCTATTGAACGCACTCATGTAATAATATCTATTGAACGCACCCATCACCACTACTGAAGAATTACTTTGTACATGATTGTAATCTTAACAGTTACACGATAACCGGGATAGCGAGAAGTCGAATAAAGTTGTGCACACGAAATCTATTCTTTTATTAATTTTGGCCAATTAATACATGGTGTCAGAAATTAAAGTCGAACCGTAATTAAAGTGGAAAAACATTTAAAACAACAGTGGAAAATCATACGAATTTGTGGATCTACATTGATACGAGTACGTGGAGTCGAAACAACGCATTGCAACGTGGAAATTTTTCTCAATACAAAATCGTGGATTATCGGCTATTTTAAACGCCATCGTAGTGCTTCAAGTATCAGTTTGACGAGTTCAGCGAAAAAGTAAATCAACGAAACAAGTATTTATTGAATTTCTCGCCAAATTGCATTTCAACTTTTGTGAAAATGGCGTCAACAGATCGTTTACCAGCGCCATTGGATTGTTCAAATCTGTCACGCGAATGGCCTACATGGAAGCGTACATTCCAAATGTATATGCTAGCGAATGGCAAAGATACCGAATCAGAGTCAAAACAAATTGCTACGTTATTGTGGTTAATCGGCCCGCAAGCTGTCGAAATATACAATACGCTCTTTCCAAATGACGGAACCGTTGACGGAATCGTTGGAAATCAAGCACAAGCTTTAAATCAAGAAGATGCACAAGAAGATGCGCAACCACCAGTAAATAATGTGCGAACATTAAAAGATGTCATTGAGGCATTTGATAATTATTGCATTCCACGCCGAAATTCCACAATGGAATCGTTCAAATTTAATAACATCGTGCAAAAAGAAAAGCAATCGTTTGCCGATTTTGAAACAGAATTAAGAACCCAAATCCAGTATTGTGAATTTAAGTGCGTATGCGGCCAATCGTATGAAAACCGTATGCTACTCGACCGGATTATCATTGGTGTCAACGACAAAAAGTTACAATTGAAGCTGTTGGAAACAAAAACTGAGACACTACCGGCTATCATAGAGAAATGCAAAGCATTTGAAGCGGCCAACCAAAATAAATCATTATTGGAGAACACTAGTAATTCAAGTGTGTATTCTGTTTGTCAACCGAACGTGCCAGGAACTGTCAACGCTATAACACGACGCTGCTACAATTGTGGTGCACTTTATGGACCAACACATCGAGCCGAATGTCGAGCGAAGGGCATCCAATGCAGATCATGCGGAAAAGTAGGGCATTTTAGCAAATTCTGCAAGTCGAAGCCGATAAAACTCACAACGGGAACCGATGGCAAAGACGGAAAGAAGCAGGTTTCATCATTGAAGTGGAGCGAAATTGGTAACAGTAGTAAAATAGGTGATGGGTTTGCTAATAAACTAAGTAGTGGAAAATTCATTTTCAGAATAAACAGCATGGTATCGAAAATTAGGTGGACGAAAACATTTAAGATAGGAGACCAGACAGTAGATTTCAAAATCGATACTGGAGCAGAAGTCAATTGCGTTCCAATCACAATAATAAACAATTTAAAAGTGAGAATTCAAAATACAAATTTTTGTCTGTATGATTACAACGATAATCCAATTAAAGTTTTTGGTACTGTTCAGTTAGATTGTTTCGATTTGGAAAAGAAAAAGGTAAATAGATGTCTTTTTGTTGTTGTGGATGACAATCACGAACCAATACTGGGACTTAAAACTCTGATCGATCTTAACTTGATAAAACGCATTGATTTAGTTTCTAGGTTACCTCTTTCAAAGGAAAGATTCGTGGAATGTTACCGTGATGTTTTTGGGGGCCTTGGTAAGTTTCCACAGAAGCAGTCCATTGTTTTAAAGGAAAGCGCCGTGCCGGTTTTGCATTACAAGAAACGTATTCCTTATAGTTTGCTCGAGCGTTTGGAAAAGGAATTGAAGGAAATGGTTAAAAATGAAATTATATCACCAGTCACTGATCCAACCGACTGGGTTAACAACTTGCAGATAGTTGAGAAGCCAAATGGTAAATTGAGAATTTGTTTAGATCCTAAGCCGCTAAACGAAGCAATCAAAAGAGAACATTTTCTGATCCCCACAATCGATGATTTCACTTGCCAACTTGCAGATAAGCGTGTATTCACTGTCCTTGATCTCTGTAGTGGATTCTGGCATATGGAGTTGGATGAAAAAAGCTCACGTCTAACAACTTTTATGACCCCATTTGGTAGATTCAAGTTTAACCGCGTGCCTTTCGGTGTAAACTCCAGAAATGTTTCAGCGAAACATGGTGCACATATTTGGTGATATTCCTGGAGTGATTGTGTACTTCGATGACGTTGTTATTGCCGGTTCAACAGTAGAAGAACATGACAAAACATTATCTTTAGTACTTGAAAGAGCGCGAAAGAATGGCGTACGATTTAATCCAGATAAAGTGCAATATCGTCAATCTCAAGTAGAATTCATGGGTCATATATTGTCGCATGGCCACGTGAAATCAAAGAATAAATATCGAGAAGCTATCCTGAATATCAAAAGACCCGAAAACAAGAATGATGTTTTAAGATTTCTTGGCTTTCTTAAATATCTAGCAAAGTTTATTCCTAACCTATCTCAAATAACAGCAAATTTGCGTAATTTAACACGCAATAACGTTGAATTTTCGTGGACTGACGCTCACGAAGCGGAGTTAAAGAATTTACTAAATATTGTTGCATCAAATCCAGTACTGGGCATTTATGACAGAACTAAACCGGTGGTCATTCAAACAGATGCATCTAAGGACGGCCTGGGTTGTGTGCTGCTGCAAGATGGACAACCAGTAGCATTTGCATCGAGGACCCTTAGCAAAAGTGAGCAGCGGTGGGCTCAAATAGAAAAAGAACTTCTCGCAATCGTTTTCGCATGTGAACGGTTCCATTACTATGTTTATGGCCGTGAATTTACTGTGGAAAGCGATCATAAGCCGCTTGAAACGCTAATTAAACGTGACATCGATGATGTAACTATGCGTTTACAGCGAATGCTAATGTTTCTGCTAAGATATCCTAAAATGCGCGTCGAATTTAAGCCCGGCAAGGAAATGCTTTTGGCTGACTGCTTGTCCCGAGCACAATTGCCAGAAATAAGTGAGAACCCTGAGTTATCAGGTATGGTTCATGCCATAACTAAATCGGTATGTATGTCTGAGGATAATTACAAATATTATTGCTCAATCATTGAACGCGATGAGAAGTACAAACAAATTTGTGAGTATGTTAAGAAAGGTTGGCCGTCATTTCACCAGTTGGACAGGTTGAGCCAAGAATTTTTTAAATTAAAATCCGAACTACATTTTGAAAATGGTCTGCTTCTACGTAATTATCGACTAGTAATTCCGACGGAGCTGCAAAACCGAATTGCCAAATGGCTCCACGCTCCACATTTAGGGGTTGAAAAAACACTTGCTAGAGCAAGAGAGCTTTACTATTGGCCTCACATGAATGCTCACATAAAGCGTCTTGTCGAATCCTGTAATATTTGTGAAAAATTTAGACGTAATAATCAGAAGCAGCCGCTGCAGCTAGACGAGGCGCCTGAGTACCCATTCCATATAGCTGGAATGGATATTTTTGAATACGCTGGTATAGATTTCATCTCCATTATTGATGCTTATTCCGGATTTATCATCGTTGAACGCTTAAAGAATAAATCTGCAAGTCATGTGCTTGAACGATTGAAAGAGCGATTTGATCGCTGCGGATACCCCACGAAAATTAAATGTGACAACAGCCCATTTAATAGCGATGCATTTGACAAATTCGCTGATGAATGCAACATCGTAATGCAATATTCGAGCCCGCGATTTGCACAGAGCAATGGACTTGCTGAAAAGGGTGTCGCCATAGCTAAAAACATTCTCAAACGTTCCTTCGAAGCAAATGATACTATAAATTATCAATACCGCATTTTAGAATATAATACAACTCCAGTGGCAGGAATGCAATTAGCTCCTTGTCAGTTATTTACCGGTCGTTTATTGAAAACAAAACTCCCCATTTCAAAATCACTATTGTTGCGAGGCAAAATATCGGAAGCCCAAATTAAAAGAAAAATAAACAAAAAAAGAGAGAAACAAAAGTATTATTTTGATCGGAACGCAAAAGATCTGCCAAAGTTAGAAATCAATGATCTTGTCATTTTTAAAAAGTCTGGAAAGGACTGGCATTATGGAAAAATTGTTGGTAAAGTCAATAATCGTTCGTATATTGTTAAAGATAGTTTTAATAACCACTATAGACGTAATCGATAATTTATAGCGCCGACTAAAAATAATAATTTTAATCCTAGCGACTTATTATATGAAGAGTATATACAAAATAGTGATAGGGAAAATACAAAAGAAATAGTTGTGCCTGTAAATGACAATTGCATGGATCGTCCAAATTGTGAAGCAGAAGCACCGGAGCTATCAGTGCGCGAAAAAAATGACTCGGCTGACGTGTACGAGACTGCTGATAGTGAAGGTTCTAAAGCGGAGTGCATAAGTAATGAGGCATTTACTCCTTTGATTGGTCCCGGGCTAATAACAACCCGTTCTGGACGTGTCAGCCGACCACCTGAGAGATATGGTAGTAACTAAGAGATAGGTCGATCCAAAGCTGTAATAATTGTTACAAATCCTAAAAAATAAAAAAGCGTGTAATAATATCTATTGAACGCACTCATGTAATAATATCTATTGAACGCACCCATCACCACTACTGAAGAATTACTTTGTACATGATTGTAATCTTAACAGTTACACGATAACCGGGATAGCGAGAAGTCGAATAAAGTTGTGCACACGAAATTCTATTCTTTTATTAATTTTGGCCAATTAATACAGGTCCTTTCATGCAATGTATCTGCGTTTTCATTTTACGTGAGCAACACACATAGCAGGTAGTTTAGTTTGTAAGATATAAATGTTGTGTTAGAATTAAGTGGCGAGTCAGTTCAGTTCGGAAAATAAAGATTTAAACAACACGTAAATCCCGTGTATTTATTTTACCCAACTAGCATTTTTAGTAGCGACGTAGACACCACTCCAATATTGTTTCTCAAAAGACTATAATGAAACGCGGCGCGTGTAAATGAAATTTTTTTTGAATATCTCTCGATTACAATATGTCCGCGCGTGACGAGGTCTGAACATTGACTGACTTGAGGTTGGAGTCTACTCTCCTCTCTCGATACGTGACAGCTCGCCCATCCTACTTGAGCTAGTTGCGACTAAAAGAAACACTCTCTTTTTATTTTCACACAACTTTATTCTATTCGGGTTGGGAGTCGCTTACGAACTAACTTAAAGTTTACAATTTTGGAACTTAAATAAAATTCTGTTCTGTTTACATTCATATTTAATGGACTTGTCAATCTTCACCTTATTTGGAATTTATTTTACAGAATCAATTTAAAAGAATTGCGAATCAATGCACATTTCAAATAATTGGCTAATATGGTCAATAATGAAGTGGCATCATTTCACACCTCTCCTAATTGATTATACTTCTTTCATAGGATAATTAAGTGACTAAAGTCAACGCCGTCTATATATTAAGGCCGCAATGTAGAATCTTAGACCTGAAAATCAGCTTATAATTTGTGGTTATGTTCGCCAATGTTGCACTGTTTTGTTTTTGCTTTTTATTACGTCATATGCTTGTTGTTGTTGTTTGTTCGTGTAAATCCAAAATTTAAGAGCTAAACTATGACGTCATTGTACAGCTGAGTTACGGCAACGCCGTCTAGATATTAAGGCCGCAATGTAGAATCTTAGACGTCAAAATCAGCTTATAATTTTAGGTTATGTTCGCCAATGTTGCACTGTTTTGTTTTTGCTTTTTATTACGTCACTACTTGTTTTTGTTGTTTGTTCGTGTAAATAAAAAATTTAAGAGCTAAGCAATAACGTCATTGTACAGCTGAGTTGCGGCTATGATATTTCTAGATGGCGTAGGTTACGGCTTTGATATTTCTAGATGGCGTTGCTAAAATACATAGATTGTTATGATTAAGAATGATGTGGCATCGCTTCACACCACTCCTAATTGATTATTATGATCATTGTATAGGACAATGACGTAACTAGCTTCCCTTCGAGCTCTGCTGGGTAAAATCGTCTAGGTCGTCTTCGTCTCTTGATTATTCTCGGAAATCGGCTGACAATAGTTTGACGTTTCCAGGTTAACTATTATTTGTACCATAAGACGTTTTGCCACATTTGCTACATCTGGTTCGCTTCGGCGGGGTCGGACAGTTAATTGATAGAAGCCCTGGTCGGCTGCCATTGTAGCACACAATTGCTTTGTTGTCCAGGCGACATGGTTGTCGATAGGTGGTATGGGGGACTGGAACGACGATTGCACATTTTGCGGAAGCTAGATGACTGTTCGTGTTATCATTGAATCGCCGGACTGCCGCTAACAGTTCCGGTGCATCGTTGAAAAGGGTCGCAGCCAACGCCGTTTGTATGCCCTGGTGGTTGACTCCCTGGTGGAAATAATATATAAGGTCCGCGTCAGCGAGCCTCCCTTTCCTTCCTGCTGCAATAACTCTGTATACAAACTCCTCCGTCGTCTCGCTCTGTCGCCTGTCGGCAGACGTTTCTTCTTGCGGGAATTCTCTGGTGAACCGCTCTACGAATTCGTCAAATCGTCCGCTCACAAGATACAGGCCGTCCGCCCATATTTTTGCGTACCTGCATAGCGTAGCTGGTAGCGCACACATTAGCGATCGTTAAACTTCAAGCGGGCGCGCATTTTGTGACATTACCGGGCGCGCGGCGGTAATTTACCGCCCTCGTCTTTCCCCCTCCATTTGCGCTCAACCGTACAACTTCCATTCTCGTAATTATGGTAAATTGAAAGAAGAGCGTGTCCCAAATAAGTTATCATCATAAAAAGTATTATCTGGTGAACAATAAAACAAGTTCAGCAGTTTTAGCAAAGCATGCCACTTCAGTGATACTACACAGAGCACACACATTTTGAGCACAACTATACACCAAAATATACAATCCCCGAACGTTTGATGACCGATGGAATGGTATGGAAAGTAAAATTTACCCAACATTTTATTGTATCGTATCTATAACAGTATGATTCCGTTGCATGAAAGTTTCACTCAAATCGAACTTATCACTTAAAAAATTTTCAGTTTGTTTGATAATGTAAATATGATTAGCGTTTCTCCAATAAAAATTAAAACTTAGCACGAAAATGACGACTTACATTTTCATTGTAATGCAAATTATGTAGTTTTGTGATATTTGGGCGTTCACAACGTCTGATTTGAAAAGGTATATTTTTTAAATTGGCTAAATCATCAGCCCAAAGTAGAAGGAACGCTTGGAAAATACAGTCGCTAAAGTAGGTGGAGGACTCGCAAGGAATATTGTTGATTGGCGATACGGCAGTTTGAAGCATGCGAGAGTATTTTGATGAAGTTGTAAATGAAGAATTTCCTCGAGCAGATATTGCGCCCAATACCACAAATATTTAAGATATCTCAGAGGAAGCGGTGATGGCAATGCATCAGATGAACTGCGGAAGAGCAGTCGGATCGAACAATTTTGGTTGAAAATCCAAAAAAATCGAGCTTCTTTGGCTACAGTTCTATTCAATGCCTGACGCTTTTAGGGAAAGTTTTCTTCTTCCTTTTTATAAGAACAAGGGAGACTCAAGCAAATTCAACCATACACAGTTGGAGTTATATACAGGGTGTCCGGAAACTGCCGCATAAACGCATCGGATTGGGATTCCTCATGTGATTTGCAGGAAAAGGTTGTACGGTAACATACCCGCAATTCTTAACGCTTTACCTGCCACAGGCATTTGAAGATTTTTGAGAAAATCATTTTCTTGTACGATCAATATTTTAAATATCTCAAAAGCTAGACTATCTTTCTAAATTCACCTAAAAAATAAAACTAACCCCACTAAAATCGGATAAGAGGTTTGGTTTTTACAGAGCTTCAAAGTAAAATTTGATTTGAGCCAAAAACAATCTATTTTTCTATCTCAATTTTCTCATTTTATTCTAGCTTCGTTATTTCTAACAGTTTTAATGCCTTAATGATGCAGGAAAGAAATGATCGTTAAACTTTGCGCCAATTTGTGAAGAGTTTTTTTTCTGTGAGCACGATTGAATGGCAGTTCGGCTGGTTCAGTGGGATTGTTTCGAAGAGGTGGAATTAGCCAATCCTTCAGAGGATATGCGCTATCGCCTAAATTAATAGCACCAGCAAATGGTCAATATCCTTCTTCAAAGTTACTGAAAACTGCGGAGTTTCTCAGTACCCTGCAATCATGCACACTTCCGGGCCAGTTTGCGTTAACATCATAAAAGCTTCCCAGCAAACAATTCAATTTGCCAGTAAGTTAGAAACAATTTGCCTTGCCTAAGGGTTTATATTGCCGGCAATATTGCCAAAAGCTAGAAAGTAACTTAGTTGGCGGACTAGATTGTACAAAAAACTAAGTTACTATTGCAACTTATAATTAACTTGCTATGGTTACTTGCAGAAAGCACGCTTATCAGTGCCGGATTAAGCAAGCGCGGGGCCCGTGGCATATGTGGAGCGCGGGGCCTATTTGATATGGATGATTTGAACCGCATCAGCCAGCTATAGTCTTTGGATAATAAATTATTATTTTGGTCGCTCCAGTAATATTAATAGGTGTGTTTTTTTTTTGGTTATCCCGTGTAGGTTTGGGTAACGAAACTTCATATAAAAAAAATAACAGGTGGATCAGCTGGCATTTTTTTTAATATGGAGTTTCGTTACCCAAACCTGCACGGGATAACCAAAAAACACACCTAATATCAATTTTGCTGCTCGACATATCACTGAAGCCATGATGACGGCCGAACTCACAATGTTCAAACAATTTTAATTGCGACAATGGATTCGGAACTTATGTCCAAAATTCAAAGCATTCCTTGCCCAAGGCAATTTTTGCATCAATTTTCGGTTTTTAGCCAACATTTTCTCAGGGGGTGCCACGATCAGCAGATCTCGCAACAGGAGGCACGAGCTGAAAAAAATTGGAAACCACTATTCTAGCGGGGAAAAAAATCAGAAAAGCATTATTGTTATAAAAACATGTATATTGTGAACGCACCCACTACTTAAAGAATAATACTTGTCAATCTACGTTGACGTTTGCCTTGGCTTCCGGGTTATACATTGTGCGGAATAAACGTGTCGAGAGACACTCCAAGGTGTTTTAATTCAACCCGTGAGAATATTCCCATCCCATCAATTATGGAAATGGGGGCAATATTATCTGTTTTGAAAGTTGTTTCAAAAAACGTTTTTCATTGACGTGTGTGAGTTTGCCAGCATTTTTATTTTTTATTTTAATTAGTTAAACCGAATTTCTGTAGACAAACTGTACTTATTCGACAAAGAAGAATTGAATTGAAGAATTAGAAGTACCTTTTTGGAAGACCTCTAAAAATTTAAAAATTTCACATTTTCCGAAAAGTAATAAAAAATGGAAAATTATTTCATTATATAAATGTTTCCTATTAATATAGCTTTCGATTGAATTGTCCTTTTTCAGGTTTACTCGGGTTCATAAAAACTGACAACCAAACATCTAGCTAAAAGATGCCCACAATAAAGATACTCACGTAGCACATATACCAGAAAGCCAAATTCACGTTAACATCTGCTACATTAATACGGTTTTACGGTTTTTTTTTAAATAGGAAATTTAGACACTTCAATGAAAACCAACATTTTTGAGAAAGCATTTTGAATCATTTTTTAAACAGGTATTTTTGCCGCTCTTTTCATAACGTTTAACCCGGGAACACTAATGTGAGTCATTTTGACGCATATTCCACATATTTCCATTTTTCGTAGAAAGGGCGGTTGGCCCAATGGGTTCCGCTACTCATGTATTCTTTAAGAAATATGTTTTCTAATGAATGTCCAAATAAGCAAACGTTTCCGATTTTATGGTAAGAAGCTATTTGTGTTTTTCTATCACGAGGTTAGTACTAAACGAACGTTTCTTGTGAGTCAAAATGACTCACGTTAGTAACGACCGTCTACATTCTTTAGTTGGCATATTTGGTTTCTTGCTTGTTTCTACAGTTTATTCGGATATAATGCACAAACTCTTAATATAGCTTGTATAAAATAAGTATTCCGAAGAATTCTGGCAAAAGTTTTATACTCTTCCACTTTAAATACAGCAATTTCCATAGTGAGTCAAAATGACTCATGGTTAGTAACAAGCGCCTGAAATTAAGGTTAGTGTTCCCGGGTTAAAGCGGTACGCCACTGTGCATGAGAGATAAATTTGTAATTTCTTAATTCTATGGATGTATGCAAGCACATTTCCTAACATGAACTCCAAAAATCTTATTTCTCGCTAGAACGTGAATCTAAAACAATGTGGACGTAGGTTTACGGGAATGCTATCATGAATTAAGGGCAAAATTAAGATCGAGAGTGAAATTCTTCCCGCTGCCATTTTACCAATAAAAATGCGTACTTACTGTCGTCGAATATGTCACAAACGGTGGGAAATTCCATAAGCTACAATCCGAGACCGGTTCCATAATTCTCCTCGGCCAATTAATGTATTATTTTTTGATTCACCGGTCATTTGCCATTTCACGATGAAATAACTGGGGAATCGGAAAAAATACATATAATGGCCTATAAAAATTATGGAACTGTTTTCGGATGGTAGCGTATGGAACTCCCCAGCATTCTCCACATATTCCATGACAGTATGAATACATTTTCATTGAAAAATTCGCAGCGGACAAAAACTTCACTCTCGATCTCAGTACTAGCCTTTAGAAAGAAATATTTCTGTATTTTTATGCAATACCAACCTTGCTGTAATTTTGGAACACCCTAGCGTAAATTGTTCAACGATAAAGTCCTATAACAATTGCGAAGCATTTTGGTTGTTATAATTTTTGTTTGAGAAAAACGCGGGGCCCCCCAAAGCGCGGGGCCCGTGGCATTTGCCACCTTCTGCCACGTGATTAATCCGGCACTGAAGCTTATGTAAAGGTTATATACTTGCCTTTCGCAAGGGCATTGCAAGTTAAATGCAATACATATTCTGCAAGTTAGTTTTATGTTATATTTATGGCACTGTAATTTTTGAAACGCAGGCAAAAAAAATTTTTTTTCCATTTCTGCTACCACTTTTGTGCACTGGGATACTGAGATATGCATTTGAAATTATTTATTTTAGAAAATTACCTTCTTATTTCTGGTAGGATTCGAACCCGGTCCACCTGCGTGTCAGTCTGCTCACATTGCTATTGCGCCACAAAGGGAATGCATCCAACATCCAACGTTCTCAAAATATGAAGTACTTGACACACTTAATGCTTGAAGAAGATAAGCATCAGGCATATTAACAGCAAGTTACATTAGGCAAACCCTTGCCCATATGAATTCTGGATATTGCCAATTGCTTGCCACATACAAACGATTGGCAAAATAGATAAATACTTAGGGAACTGAGGGACGCATGCATTGGAAGAGCGAGAGAAATACAATTTGCTGTCCGTGTATATGTATAAATTTGCGAAATGCTTACAGAGGGGAAGCAATACGCAAGCATTGAAAAGGTGAAATATTGCTGCGGCATATTATCAACAAATTACTTTTGGCAAACCTTGCCCTTTTATTGCTGGGGGCAAATTAGTTTTGGCAAACCCTTGCTCAATTGTTTGCTGGGTTATATCTGGTCCGCACACCAACATCACATTTAACGAATGGTTGCCGTTTCGATCGACATAGTGCTCTTCATTTTGAACTGGAGCATCCATTTTAATTATTGTCGCGTCGACACAGCCAGCTGTTAAAGGAAAGCCGCCAAGACGTAGAAACACCTTTCTACGGGCCAACGGATAGTATCGCCCAAAATTTCCATAACAATAGCGTCTGTTACTCGGTGCAATGTCCTGCCAACAGTTGATGTATGCCCTCCGTGCATTGTTCCAATGGTACTGGCATCCATTCCCCACCAATGAAGAGTGATTAACAGCTGCTGACCAAAAAGTGTAACTTTCAACTTAGGTTCAACTCACGTTCAACTTTCGTTCAACTTTTGATGAACGACCTAAAAAGTGTTACTTTCAACTTAGGTTCAACTCGCGTTCAACTTTTAGGTTCAACTCACGTTCAGTTTTCGTTCAACTTTTGTTGAACGACTCAAAAAGTGTAACTTTTAACTCACGTTCAACTTTCGTTCAACTTTTGTTGAATGACCCAAAAAGTGTAACTTTCAGCTTAGGTTCAACTCATTTTCAACTTTCGTTCAACTTTTGATGAACGACCCAAAAAGAGTCAAATTCGAAAAGCAAATCGTCACGAAATAATGTATAAATCTTTTAGAGGTTGCATCAGTACTGTACATTAGCATTTGTTGAAAACATGAAAATGTCCCACTGAGTTGCGGACTTGTACGCAAGCTGAACCGACATTCTTTAAGGCGACAGTTGACTGGCGATAGTCATTTTAGAAAGAACCTCTACACCATGGGTGTCAAACTCAAGGGCATGGACTGGCCAAATTTTTTTTTTCACTATATACTTGCTTAACGCGATAGCACTACTAAACTGTAAGCCAAATTTTTCTTACTCAAAATTTGGCTAAATTATCAATCGAAAACGGTAATTTGATAACTGAAAGTTATTGGCGCAACGACAATTTGCAAACAATTCGATGAAATGATTAGCTTTTCGCTTACAGTTTGAAAATAATCATTTACGCATTCTCGCGTTGGTGCAACAGAAATAGAGTCTCTATGAGTATTTTTTATCTTTTCAAAAATCACTCGAGTTATTTAACCCTTCTGTTGGCGTATAGATCCAGACAGACCATTGGTACTATATCTTGTCGCGAACCATGGTCAGAACAAAAAAAAAATGTCCCTTCTTTTAAATCTGTTTATATCTTGACCTGGTCGTGACGTCACTTTACGATAAGAGTTAGTCGTTCATCATGCCGCTCTTATCATAGCAATGATCAGCATACAATAGTAGTCCATAATGTATCTATGATATGCTGATAAATTGATATGACTTAGAACCGGACGACGACGGCAAGCTGTTATCAGGCGGGGGCGATCCGCTCATTGAGTGGGTCAATCTGATAAGACGATCTGCTTTTGATCCGAATCAGTTGATGACGTCGTATGATGATGCGGACGACAAGCATTGCACTTGACTATCAAATCATGTGAGCGAAAGCATTTCGTTGTGCTCTATTTGATTTGGTGGTCAAGTGCATTGCTTCGTGTCGGCATACATCAAAGCGAAGGGCATCGACCGGACCATGGGAAAATGGATGATGCGATGGTCGGGAGGACGGGTTGGTTGGTTGCTCTCTCTTCTGGGTTAGCGGTTGATTTTTTTTTACATTGTAGGTGGTTGGAGTTAGCGCGCTGGAAAGGAACGGACGTTCTTTTTAAGAGTCCAGTTTTTTTAATTCCTACACTCAGAGAAATATTCACTCATATCGAACGAAATATATTTAATTCAAACGATTTGCGCTTTTGATTTGGCTCCACAAGCAAATGCGTTTAATTCTAACGAGTGGCGTTTCTTTCAAAAGCATAATGAGTTGTAAAAAGGCGTTTGAATTAAAAGAATTTGCGTTTACCTGAAAAGAAGGAGCCAGTCGATTTAAACGTATTCTTCATTAAAATAAACACTTATTCTTTGATTGTAAACGGGTAACGCATTTTGAATAAATGAAAGGCAATTGTATCAAACGTCTTCGTTTTTATATTGAACATTTTTGTTATTTAAATTAAACGAAGCATTCTTTTTAATGAAACGATATGTATTTCGAAAGTAACATATCCCGTTTTCATTTCATAGAAATTACCCCATTCAAAATAATTGAGTTTTACATGGAATTAAATGCAAACTCTGCTCAAATAAAATAATACATTCCGTTTGATTGTCCATTCTCCATTCGATTAGATACTCACTGTTACCTGGGTTGACAAATCAATAAATAATAAAAATTATGAAAACTTCAGGAAAACACTTTATTTTTTATTTATGTCTAATTTTAATATGATTAATACATAACACTTTTATTTTAACACCCGCTAAACTTAAATTGCACGTGTGGAAGCGTCCATTCCTCCAGATGAATGCAAAAGTACATTCTCGAAAACACTCTTAACATCGACGAAGATTCTAACTAATGACATACACGTTTGTTGTTAGACACTACACATTTGTACGCAATGAACATGAACACGTGAGACTCATCGGACCGGCCAGAAGTATTAACTACCTGTTGTGCTACGTTGAAACAAATGATATTTTGGCATCGCGTCCTTTATGTTTGTGTATTTGTTACGTAAAGGAATGCATACACATTACTATGTAATGCGAAATCTTTTGATTTAAACGACCGCTGTTTGGGGCTTAGCTACTCTTTTGTTTTAAAAGAAATTCTTTTAGCGTAAATGAGAACTCATTCAAATCAAACGAGATTTTTCAAACGAATACTGCGTTCAATTTAAATGTGGAGCTTTTAATATGAATGTGCGTTTTTTTCTCTGAGTGTATTTGAACATTTTGGATTCTTTTTCTTTTTGGAATTTGTTTTGTTGTTGGTCAGTTTTTCGCTTACGGGTGGTGATTGTCAGGAAGTGAAACCCCTTATTGATTGTGTGGCACAAATATTGGAGTGAATTTTTTTTTTGTGACCTTTAAAACTAGTGCAAAAATCACATTTATTTTGGTGGTGTTTCCATGCCGTAAACTATTTGAAATATTGAATATTATTTCCGTGGGCAAAGTGAAACTACCCCAAGTGAAGAATTGTTGAATTGAATAATTGAAGGCAATCCCCTACAATCCACCAACATCCCGTTTACTGCCAACGAACATTCGTTTTTGCATCCGCTAACGGAACAATTACCGTTCACCATTAGCCAAGATTTTTTTTGCTGGCTGAAGAGACGATTTGGAGATTTTGCACAAGATTTCTGACGGCGCTTATTGTGCAACAGAGTTTAACGACCCCAAAAAGGCTTCAGTTGTCCCGAGTTACATGGTAACAAATTTGGATGGTTTATCATACCCCGATTTACGCGCTGCTTGTTGAGAACCCGACTTACGTTGTGGTCGTGTGCTGATGTGGAGCAATCACGCATACATACGCCCGGTGATGTCATTCGCATTGGATCTATACGGAATATACAATTACTTATCTTTCGAGTGAAGACGGACTATTTTCATGGATAGTTTCTTTTTTTGTTACTATTACAGTCAAACTTCTCTATAACGAATCAGCAAGGGACCGACTAATTTCTTCGTTATAGAGAAAATTCGCTATAGAGAAAAATTTTATTTTTTTGTTTATTTGTATACAGGGTCTCTCTAGCCCCGAAGATAACCCGGTAGCCGTTACAGGAAACACATTAGCAAAAATCAGTCGAAAAAATAACTTTTGTTTTGAGAGAAATGAGACTCCAAAAACCGAGAGAGCAAGTTCATCGTTTCGTCTAAGTTCAAATAACAGTAAAAAATGCACCGGCACCTTCCGGCAAGTAATTTTAAATTTTTAATTTGGCGCATAGTCTCTAGTTTACATAACGGTGTGACGTTTGTTTCATTATTCTCGATTGGAGTCAGAATATTTTTTCAAAGACCTGAAACCATGGCATTTTTCACCTAAAAATTGGAACACTCAAAATATGAAAAGGCCTCAGGAGGCCTGTAAAGTTCAGAATGAGTCAAATACAGTCCATTCCCATTCAAAATTGCGTTGCTACAACGTAAAATTGTCGGACAATTGACATGCATAGTCGGGGAGTCCCTAAGGTGTCTTTAGTTTTATTCCACTCTGTTCGATTTCTGTATTACAGGGGTATTCCCCTTAGTTACAAAATCATCGGGGGAATTAATTAGGGAAAAAATCGTTATATAGAAGTTGAAAATACCTGAAAATAGCAAGTTGGAATTGGGAGAACATTCGTTATAGAGAAAAATTCGTTATAAAGATTTTCGTTATATGGAGATTAAATTCTTCAGGAAACTTCGCAAAAATGCAGCGTTTACAAAGTAAATTCGTTATATAGAGAAATTCGTTATACGGAAGTTCGTTATAGAGAAGTTTGACTGTACTTTCATACGGGGGTGTATCTTGTTATTTTTTTTTTATAATTCATTTGTATTCATGTTTAGTTGTGACAACGAGTGAAGCACCACGATCGATCGTCGGAGGCAGTATTCACACTTAGAAAAAAACTGTAAGTTCCTTTTTTATTATTATTTATTAAATTTTCATGAATTTACATACTGAAATATTTAGAAATCATCATAGTTTTCTTATTGAATTGAAATTTGAATTTTTGATTACTCTTTTCTTTTCTGAATTTAAATTTCTCGATTTTTCTTTTTTTTTCTTCTTTTCACTTACTACCCCCTTCAACATTATATAATAATCTTATTTTTTTAATATAATAGTTTAAAAATGAATAACTAATTTTTCATTTTTTTTGGGTTCAAACATGTCCCGAAGGATGGACGCTTCCCTTTCTTCCTCTTCCTTTTTGTTTGCTCCTTAATTTATAATGGTGGCTCGACAAGGATGGGAGCACTCTGACTTAATGATCCACGCAACGCGCTGGCCTCGCCGGGCCAAAAATGCCACCAAGTCAGTAGTGCTCCCATTATTTTTTTTGTTGCAGTGACGACGGCTCGTCGTTGAACCGTGGCACAGTGGTCCAGAGACCCGGAATTCTTGGCCAAAAATTCTCAGGCATTTTATTGAAATAGAAGTGTCATTACTTTATGTTTTTGGGTCTCCTAAATCGAATGAGACAATTTTCGAAACTCAAAACCCGACCATTTTCGAAATTAAAACAAATTTCGAAAATGCTAATTTTTTTTATCAAATTTTTGTACTATGTCGCATATATTAAGATATATTTTCGGGAAAAATATTTTCGAACAATAAAAAAAAAAAACAATTTCGAAATTTCACCTATTAATTATATCCAGCCTACCCCATTTATGTCGGCCGTAATTTAATCAAGAACCATTATAAAAATTGATTTGATAATAAAACAATTCATTTCCAGAAAATAAAATAAAATTTTATATTTTATATGTATATTTTTTAAATATTTTATTTTTGCTTGAAAATATTCTTAAAAAAGCTCTATGAGCTTATAAAGTTAATACGAAAATGTATTCACATTAGAAAACCTAACTAAATCTAATTTTATTTACATAATTATTGAATATTAATTTAATAGTCTGGCTGGTCTAGCGGTTAGTGCGCGTACCTTCGGTGCACAGGCTCATGAGTTCGAATCTCACCGTGTTCCATGGTGTTTTTCGAACTCACGAGCTTGTGACGGACTATGATCTCACTCAGATGTTAAACGAGTACCCATTTATGGGGATAAATAACACTGCTGAGCGTGATGCTGATCTCATTACCTCAACAAAAAAGCAGATAAGATCTTGGAAATAGGATGTCACTAACACATCCTGCGGCCTTAGTCCAATGCTGGATTGTCGCGCCTGTTATTTTTATTTTAATTTAATTTGGATTGAATCTGAAGAAAGAACACATTTATGGGTACAACAATTTTATGCAGGGTGTCCGGAAACTGCCGCATAAACGCACCGGATTGTGATTCCCCAAGTGCTAGAGTATGCGCCAATTTTCGAAGGAATCGTACAAGCACCTCACCTTGGCAGAAGTTGGTGAAAATTGAGAAAGTCAACAAGTGCTCGTTTTTGAGGCAACAAACGCATATAGCGCATTAGTTTCGGCTATCGGTATTTCGGATATACTTTCGTATAATCCAAGACGTGATATAAATATATCGTGAAATTCTATAAGGAAAAAAGTACACACGTGTTCTTATTTAAAATGTCTGGTAGATCTCTGAATTTTTTACATCATAGCGGAAATGTCATTCATTCAAATTTAAAACTCGAATAACAGTAATAGCTACAGTAATCTTCATGATCAAAATTCTTCACGACTTAATAAAAGCAATACATTTATTAGCCAATACCGACAAGAAAATGTCAATTTTAATTGTCTTGTGAAGCAACATTACATATGACTACAATTGTACTAAAGCTCGTAAAAAAAACTTGCGCGAACTAGCAGCCAATTCTTTGCAGAATCGATCTCGAGGGATGCTGCTATCGTTAGTAAAAATTTCATCGCGGACCAGCGCGGCCTTCCTAACTTTAGAATTAGGTAAATATTTCCTACTCGTTTTCAACGAACTTCAAAAGAAAAACATACTCACCCTCCATTGTCTTATATATTATTTGATCAAACTATGCACCTAACGGAAGTAAAAGAATCAAATCACCATCTTAAGTACTAAAAACTTTTCAATTTGCTCACTACACGTCACAGGAACTAATGAAAGTTAGTGCAAATACTTCGACTAAAAATATTTTTTTCAAAATTACCCATTTACAGTTAGATAATATGTGAGTCTTTGTGTGCACATTGGCCTCATAAAAAGTGTTTCTAGTAGCCTGGAATGTCTAGATTAATATTCAATCAAAAAAAACGTTATTATCGAAAATTCGTATTTTTGATTTTTGGCCAAGAATTTCTGATTTCTGGACCACTGTGCGTGGTCCGCGACAATCTTAATGAAAAATATTGTTCAACATTATTTTCCACCCTCTCCATATATATTTCAAAGGAACCGACGGCCACAAATGCGATTAAACGTTCGGCGAAATGTAAACTATGTCTAAAGAAACGAAAAAACGGCGCATCATCGTAAGACATAGTATGTAAACTGTTTCAAGATCCAAAATTAAACCTCTACAAAAAATAAGATTGATTTCACAGAAAATTCAGCTACACCTTAGGCATAATAGCTCGTAGGCGACGACAGAAGGGTTAATAATTGCATCGAAAATATTTTGACGTTTGAGTTATTTCGTGGAGTGTAGTGTAATAAATTTGGAGTCAAACACATATGGGTTGTGTGATCACATAGCCATTCTGGACTAACGCATGGCATGGGTTACTATGCTTTTTCTAAGTATGTAATATAGTAATCTTCCTTCTAATTGCAGACCATGGCGATCGGAACGGCGCGGCGAAGATAGACGAAGACGAATCTTGATGGACCATGACGGCGACACGACGGAGTGACTTCAGATAAGTATTCGCACTATTTTCCAAGGATGTATTCTTTGTATTTTTATTGTGTCCTTTCAGGTCTGAACAGTGTTTGTAGAACTCGTAATTAACCGCGTCTTCTTTTATTTCTGTTTCTGTGCATGGCACATAGCCGCTCGTCTAGATTTTGAAGCAGATAGCTGCTTACTCATGATGTCAGCAACTCCACCAAACTCCTTGTTGCCTTCCTGTTTACCACTCGTAAAAAAAGTGCACGAATTGTGGTCGTTAATCTGGCTTTTTACCCATTTTGTTTCCTTAATTGGAAACTATGCTCACCTTATATAAATACGCGTTCCTTATGATTATAAACTTGCATTTTTAGAAGCACGGCTAAGAAAAATATGAAATCAAACCTGTGAAAATGGTCCCGAAAACTCCATCCTTCAGGATCCTGGTTGCGCCACTGGTTGTAACAATGCGGTTGAAGGATAGGTCGACGGTGGAGAACCTGCTGGATCACTCTCCCAGACACATAGGATTCCGAACCACTGTTTCCTAAGGTTCGGTCGGTTTTGTTACCGTTTATATTTAATGTTATAGTGTGCCCTTTCGCTGTACGACACTTCCTAGAGTTCTTCTATTACATATTATATTCTTGGGAAAGCTGTGTCAATTGAGACTCAACTAACAATTTGAGACAGAAATTATTTTCATAATATTACTATACAAACTTCTTTATTATGCATACTCTTATTTGTCCTTCAATAGCCACTAGTAAAGTACCGAGACGAAAATGCATTTAGCATGTTCCATTGCCTATTAATATTCTCAATATACGAACAACACATCCTCGGAAATCTAACCATTACCACTGAGTACCTATACTATTCTTGATAGCTGATAGTCCTGCAGACATCTCAGCAAATGTTCTGGAAAAAGTCGTATCATTCATTCGGAACACCTCAATAAATGGTCCATTTCGGCTTCGACGTCTGGCTGTCTATAGCTACATACGAGTATATGTATGTAAAGTTGAGTATGTGCACATTAGTCGGCTCTAACCACAAACTGATTGAGATTGTGTTTCGTTCGCCCTTCCTACAAATTTGGCAAGCATCTTTGAACGGATCTACCGAAAAAGGCACTTCCATTTATTTGCCAACTCGTCTGGAATTAGATACATTAATATCGGCACATGTTTGAGAAGACACAACATGCGATTTGAACAAGAAGTGAACAAGATTCAATGTCAAGTTGAAACGGAACAAAGTCTGGCGAAAAATCCTTCTAATTGGTTTCTCAATACGTCGTCATGGATCGCCGTGTATTTGGCTTATGTAGAATAAAGTATTATAAATGTCTGAAGTATGTAGATAAAATTTGATGTCAAGTACCTAGATAAGGCTTGGAATAAAAATTATGGGTGTCCGGAAACTGCCGCATAAACGCACCGGATTGTGATTCCTCATGTGATTTCCACCAAAAAAGTTGTAGAGAACATACCCCCTTAGCTTAAACCTTTAGCTGCCACAGGCATTTGAAGATTTCAAAAAAAAATTATTTTCTTGTAGGACTAAAACTTCAATATCTCAAAAGTTAGACTAGCTAGAATAGCAAAATAAGATGATTATTACAGGCACCTCTCCCTAGCAGAAGTTGGAAGAAATTGAGATGGAAAAACATATTGTTTTAGGGTTAAATCACAAAAATTTGACTTTGAGGCTCTGTCAAAACCAAACCTCTTATCCGATTTTAGTACTGTTAGCTTTATTTTTCAGGTAAATTTGTTGGCTGTAATAATCATCTTATTGTGATATTCTAGCTAATCCAGCTTTTGAGATATTGAAGTTTTAATTGTACAACATGATTTTTTCAAAAATCTTCAAATGCCTGTGGCAGCTAAAGGGTTAAGCTAAGGGGGTATGTTCTTATTGCTGGAAATCACATCAGGAATCCGGTGCGTCTATGCGGCAGTTTCCGGACACCCTGTATAATCAATTTTAGCCAATGTCGCAATAAAATACAATTTTTTTCAAGAACAAAAATACAAATTTTAACATTTAAAGTGAAAGAAACAAGACCAGTTTTCCTTTAAATTGTTCCCACAAAAATATGGTCGATACAGGAAGTTCTCGTTTTAATTTCAAGCAACTTCACAGGATTCCATGGCACAATCGTCCATAGTAGTACCTATGAAAAAACACATATTCCATTCAAGAAACGACTTCTTGGATGATTTCACACACAATTGCTGAAGCACTCTTCAGTACGCACTTCCATTAATTAATTTCCTTTCAGAAAAATGCTCATTGTTCTCTCCCTAGCTGTTTTCTCGTTAGAATTGTAACAGCGGCGCTAAAGCGTAAAAGGATACAAGAAAAAAACGTCGGGCATGAAGATGATAAATGTCTACTACCAGCAGATAACTAACTCGACCGGGTGATGTGGTTTTGGTTGAACAATTTCCAGCTAACAAGGATTGTGGGGTTGTGAACTGAAATACATTCCAGTCATCTTGACAACCATAAGATGGTATGTACTATAGATTTTCCGAAAAAAAACCTGCAAAGGGTTGTAGCGACTATGCACAATCTACTGAAGCGTATAGATACTTAGTGCTATTCTTTTGCGCTCAGCTCGGAAATGTCTCCTGACGGCTGTGGGGGTGGGATCAAATGATGTGAGTATCGAATGAATCTCCCAGTTATAGGAAGATTTGACAGTTTTAACAGCGGTGAAAATTGAACTTTGCCACATTTATAACTTTAATTATTTGACGTGTAATTTGTGCTACTTTAGTAAATTAACTTTGTGAGTTTCAGCTGGATCACACTCCAAAGTCAGTTGCAAAGAACCATTTGCTGACGGCGGTCACTAGTTCATTTCATCATACCGGATTAATTTAATAGAAACAGAGAAAACACTCACCTTCTAAAAAGCAAATTGTTACGCTGTGAAATAAAATTATTTTCAGAAAGAATCGACACGGCTAAAAAAATAATCGATCGCATCCTACGGATATCTCATCACTACACAAAACTATTAGTCCAGAAAGAGTTTGCCATCAACATTGATGTTAATGGTGGTTGCTGGGAAATGACTCTGTGATTGATGATCATGATACCGCAGATCGACCAGAAGTTGTCGACGACATAGAATGGAAATGTGAAACAGTTACGCGAAGTTAAGATGATGTTTCAAAACATTAGCGGAGATACACAACCGCACATAACGCTCCCCGCCAGTTCAAAGTTGTAATCATGGGAACGCTCTCTTGCATTCTACATTCTGTATACAACGGGGACTGACGATAAAACTGCATGATATTTAACCCTCCATCGCTCGCAATATATCTGTCAGATACAAAGCTTTTGTTTTTGCGCGTAATTTCATCATTTCTGGTCAGTGGAATACGAAGTCCCCAGTAGCTTCCTGACTTGGGTAGATAATGCGTCTAGTGCATTTATGCATTTAGTGCACTGTATGTGTGACCAGTTACAGTTATCTGAGAGATACATTGCGACCGATTACGTAAGTTTTGTTATGTTGAAAATAAATAAAATTCAGTACATTTATTTTTTAGACTGTGTCAGTGTACTTTTTTTCTTTCTTCAGTGTAGTGTCAGTGTAATAACTACAAAATATAAAAACTTTAATTTTATCTCTAAGTAGTGAAAAATATAATATAAGTATCGGTGCGATACATTGCGACTAAACATGTTCGTTCATGAATCAGATTAGTTCTGTTCGTTTTTATTTTAGAATATTATATTAGAATATATTATATATATATATATTATATTAGAATATTATGCCTATGATGTGTAGCTTTTTGTTTACATGATATTTCATTCAATAAAATTTTCTATTGTCCAAATGCAGGAGGATATCTGTCAGATACATTGCGAGCTATCTCGTTCCAATTTCCATTGCGAGCGATGGAGGGTTAAAATTTTATTGGAAAATGGAAAAAAAAACTTACTTGTGGTTGTATCGTAAATTTTAAGGGATGCGGACGTAAACTGATGTTATAGCTCACCTGTGGATGGCACATTGGGAAGATTGGCTTCAAGTTGCAGATTTATGAAATTTCATCAAATACTTTTTAAAGTTTGAGTAGAGGAGGGTGGGGCAAGACGGGCTACTTAAGGTTTGGCGGTAAATAATAAAGAAAATTTTCAAAATAAGATAACGAAAACTATATTCATTTAAACTTGAGAGTGATACATTTCAATTTCTGAATAAAAAAATACAAAATTTCACTTAGCAATATAAAAACGAGACCGAGTTCTAATCGTGCGAATAGCACGATGGGGGTATACCCTATACCCATGTACAGACCTAGAAAAGGCACGCGAAACCCAAAATATTCAATTTCATGTTTTTTGAAGGGAAGGGAGGTGTAGATGGGTCGGACCTAACATATCTTATCAACGCATCCAACAGCTGCCATTTGATACTAATTTGAAGTTTTTGGCGACATTCTATCAAAAGATATGGATATAAGTTTGTAGGGGAGCTAGGGGTAGGGGTAGTCGGCCCCGCTCCACTTTCCATCAACTCAAAGTATATGTCAGAGTGAGGTATTGATCAAAATTTCAAGTCGATAGCGATATTCTATCGAAAGTTATAGGCGAATTAAAATATCAAAGAGGGGTAATTTGTACAGGAGGTAGGGGAACCCTTGGTCCGATTTGGCCCCATTTTCAATACCGCCCAAGGTTTTATCAAAACAAACATATGACCAAAATTTCAAGTCGCTAGCTGCATTATTTCGGGAGTTATCGTGCGAACATACAGACACACGGACAGACAGACAGACAGTGACTGACCCTGATCATTTATATATATACTTTGCCATACCTCCGGTTACTCCTTTGAGGTGTTACATCATAATAACGGCGTAGCAAAAACAATATACCCTATACCATCTTATGAGTATAGGGTATAAAAAACTTAACAATTCATAAAGTGTCAAAATGCAAGACGGGCGCTACTATGGGGCAAGATGGGACATTATTATTATACGCAAAATATTTATGGCAAGCATAAGTTACAGATATGCACCAGTTGGGAATCGTTGTCGTCGACACCTGGACATCCACAGTGGGCAACTTCGGCATGTTATCCATCCTTCGATTGATTCGAGATAACGTCCATTGCAGTACAAGCGTGAAGAGTTTGGTTCATGTTTCATCCTCGCTATCGAAGGATGAAGTTTCAACCAGTGTTTTTCTTTGATGGCATTTTTTCGTAGTTGTAATTTTCTTCCTTATCCGTTCAAGTTTCTTGCTTTGTTTTCCCTCTTCCGCTTCCTTTGTCTTTTTAATCGCATTTTCAAGCTCAGCTTTGTAGAGTGATGATGTCATTATGGTAGTCTTTCCCCGGTTTGCATTTCTGCTGTTGGGTTAGGGGAGCTGGAGAAAGTTACTTTGGGCTAACTAGTTCAAATTATGTGACTGGTATCAATTTTAAACCCGTCCTCGGCTGTGATGATTCAATCCAGGATGAACAACCAGGTTGCGGATTTGCCACCGAACTAGGAATTATATTATTACTTGAATCTGTAGTGACATTCATCATCATCAATGTGGCACGATAGCCCGACGTCGGGCCTTGGCCGCCTGAATCGTTGACCTCCAATTGTCGCGGTTACGTGACCTCGTCCTCCAGTTTCGGAAGCCCAGCAGCTGTTGGGCGTCTTCACCTACGGAGTTCTCCCAGCGAGCTCTCGGTCGTCCACGCAACCTCGCTCCGTCAATTAGTTGTGCGTTCATCACTTTCTTTGGCATGCGATTATCGTCCATCCGTTGTACATGCCCCGCCCATTGCAAACGTTGAAGCTTCACGATTTTCGATACTTCCAGCTCATCGTACAATTGATACAACTCATGGTTGTACCGGTTACGCCATTGGTCTCGCTCGCGAACGGCCCCGAAAATTCGCCGAAGGACCTTTCGTTCGAATCGGTCTAGCAAAATTTCGGAGGCTTGGGTGAGGGTCCATGTTTCGCAGCCATAACATAGCACGGGTCGGATGATCGTTTTGTACACGCGGAGCTTCGTGTTCCTGTGCGCAAGTTTCGAATTAATTATAGGGAGGACCGAGAAATATGTCTTATTGGCTAGTTGTATCCGTCGCTTAATTTCGTCGGTTTCGTTGGCGTCCTTTGATAAGTTACAACCCAGATAGTTGAAGTTGTCTACATATTCGATATTAAGGTCCCCCACTGTGATGCTTGAATTTGCTGGCGTCCTTGTTTTCGATTGCATCATGGCCTTTGTTTTGCTTTCGTTGATATGTAGTCCAACTTCCTTTGCGGCGTTATTGAGGGTATGCAGAAGGCTTTCTGCATCACCCAACCTTCGAGACATGATGTTGATATCGTCGGCGTACGCTACTAATTGAGTCGACTTGATGAGTAGCGTTCCGCTGCTGTCCATATTCATGGCTCGAATTACATACTCCAAAGCAAGGTTAAAGAGCGTCGGCGCCAGCCCGTCGCCCTGCTTGAGTCCAGTACGAGTTTCAAATAGGTCAGTGAGTCGATTCTGCACTCTGACCTGCGAGACGGTATTAGTCATCGTCATCCTTGTGAGTCGCACTAACTTTGCCGGTATACCAAAATTCAGCATAATGTTGTACAGTACACTTCGATCGATACTGTCGTATGCCTGCTTGAAGTCGACAAAGATTTGGTATACGTCGATGTTATATTCCCAGCACTTTTGGAGTAGTAGCTTCACTGTGAAAAGTCGTTGAACGACCAGGTCTGAAACCGCCTTGATACTCGCCAATGATTCGTTCTGCGTACAGATTGATTCTCTTTTCGAGAATTTTCGATAAAATCTTATAGGTCGTACAAACTAATGATATGCCCCTGTAATTCTCACACTTCAGCTTGTCACCTTTTTTGTGGATTGGGCAGATTATGCTTTTGCGCCAATCTTCGGGGATTACCTCGTCGTTCCATATTTTCAGCAGTAGCACATGTATTGCGTTGGTCAGGCACGTTCCACCATGCTTCAGCAGTTCTGCCTTCTGCTGGGATCTCGTCAGCGCCGGGCGCTTTATTATTTTGAAGCGACTGTATGGCAAGACTCGCCTCCTCTACTGTTGGGGGTGGAACGGGAGGGCCTGGTTCGGCTAACTGCTCAAGAGCTGGCTCCGCGGGGGATGTTGATGGTGCATTGAGGAGCTCTTCAAAATGCGAGGCCCATCGTTTGTTGACGCTTTCGATGTCGCTGATGATGTTACCATCCTTGTCCTTACATAGGCTTGTCCTGGGTTGATATCCGTTCTTAACATTATTTATAAGTTTGTACGCCTGTCTAATGTTCTTACTGGCTAATCTTTGGTTTATTTGCTGTAACTGCTCGTCAAAATGTTTGCGTTTCTTACGTCTAATTAACTTATTAGATACTCGCCGAAGCTCGTTATATCTTTCTTTCTTGGCTCGGGATGCGCGTTGTGTGTATTGGCGATAGGCTTCATTTTTCGCCTCAATCGAGGCCCTGCATTCGTCGTCGAACCAGTCTGCTCGTCTGCGCCGGCCTTTATAGCCCACGACCTCTTCTGCGACCCCCTTGATGCTGTCTTGGAGCTCCTCCCAGAACTCATGGATGCCTAAATTGTTGATGTCATCAAGCATGGGCGACAGTTTTTCCTCTAGTGCTGTTGTATACGCAGCCGCCGTGGCGTCATCAATCAAATTGTCAACCTCGAAGATCTTGGCAGGGTTGATTCTCGTTAGGTGCACCGAAGAGATTCTGCACCTGTAGGTCGTCTTCACCAAATAGTGATCGGTGTCGCAGTTGGCTCCTCGATAGGATCGAACATCTAGGACATTAGAAGCCCATCTCTTGCTGGTCAGTACGTGGTCGTGTAGTGACATTGGCAACGGGTATATCCGTCGTCATTGAAGGGGCAAAGTCTGTCTCCGTAAATACAGTTTCATAAAATGGCCAGCTTCCCGTTTTTTTTAAATCCATTGATAGCAGTCGACATGGTCGCTGCTTGAATGAATGCTTGCCCAACAATTCTGCCACCTGATCCATTCCTACAACAAGGCCTGGATTACTGCGGAGCCAAGAAGTAATAATTTGGTCGTAGTACGTGTTGACAGGTTTCATGAAAGCCACGTCGAGTGGCTGTAATTTATGCGTAGTGTGAGTAGGTAAGGATAATATCTCAACCCCATGCGGTCTAGTGTCATCGATAACGTCAACGCTTTTTGTGTGGGTGGAATCACCATCTAGCAACAACAATACCGGGTTTTCTTTTGTTGCTCCAAATCAGAAGTTCATGTTTCGGCAAAAATAATCTGGCGAACCGATTTTGGAGGCCCTGTTTGTAAATGACCAGGGTTGGTTCCTGATTCGGATAAGTCATGTCTGTTTGTCTGTCTGTTTGCACGATAACTCCTGAAATTTAGAAGCTAAAAAAATTTCTGTCCCGTATAGCCCCATGTGGGGTCATGGTCTCAGCCGTTTATAGCCGATTTCGAGTCAACGTTACATTTCATATCAATTCGGAGTGTATACCGGGTGTCTCACGACTCATGGCACAACTCATTTGGGTTGAATTAATGTTCCACATGACCCCTCTCTCTTTAACCGTTATAGAGTTTTAGTAATTTTTGTAAAAAGTGTGAAAAAGCTCGACTTACCGAGCAAAATCACTTTTTGCCACACTCCCAAATAGTTAATCCAAGATTTGACGTCACTTTCTGAAACTGTATAAAATTATACAGAAAATAACTCTTTTATTAAAAAAATCTTGTTTACTAAATAAAACTCGAAAAAAAATTGTGGAAAAGTTTACTTAGGTTTTCTTTTGGAACCACATTTTTTTTTCTTTAACACGTAAGATTTGCAATTGTTCAAATCCTAAGACCCTAATTTTTATATGTTGTTCGAAAGCTAACATAATGGGGCAACTTTCGTCAACTTGGAATATTTGTCAGTTCAAAGTACCGTTACGCATGGGCGTAGCCAGGGGGGGCAGGGAGGGGCGGTCGCCCCCCCCTGGTCGATGAAGATGGTAAAAAAATCCTTATCGATGTAGTAAAAAAATGGCTGCACTATACAACATTTTCAAAAATTTTCTGCTGCTGGCGCAGCAAATGCCTTTTCTACCAATCCAAATGCCGCCGGAGAAGCCATGATCGGGACAGTTTGCAGTCAGGAAGCGCATGCAAATAGAAGACAGCGAATGGCCTCTCGTACACGGAAAAAAAGGAAATGTACATGGGGCCAAAGACGGGGGTATCTATAACTATTTTGAGGGTGAAATTTCAGCTAACCATCATTTTATGTCCTCAAAACCATTAACAACTGTTAACACGAAAATATGAATAAAACAACGTAAATGTTCTAAATACTATTGTTTAGTATATACCAAGCTACTAAATTGTAATAGTAACAAATTGATTAGTTGTTGGTACCAGTTAAAAAGTAAATAATTATTGAAATGTCTTTACTACATTGCGAAATGTGCACTGAACCATTGACTATTTTCCATATTAACCTAACTATTTTACCCCATGATTCTCAGCCTATCATGTCATAGTCAGTACAAATATGAAACCTGGTTGATTTTTCACTTGATTGCAAAAAAAAAAATATAAAAAATGTTTTTCGCGATAGCACAGAGCGCGAACGCCGGGTTGGTGAGCGTGGCGAGCAGGGGGCGAAGCCCCCTAGTAGTAACTCATAAATCATATAACTCATTGACCTCTTTTATATATCATTAAACTCTTTACGCTCCAAATTGCATAATAAATTACCGCCTACCTACAGTGGGATTCGATCCCGAGACCCTATGATTTGGAGACTACTACTACTACTCGACCAACCAGACTCTATGAGTGATGAAGTTCGTAATTTATACCATACATTGTGAGACATCGCATAAAAGAAATAGCAAAAAATAGCGAATAACGTCGAGGCAACAAATTTTCGGGTAGAGGAAACTAATGGGTAGTCCATGGTGTTTTTCGAACTCACGAGCTTATGACGGACTATGATCTCACTCGGATGTTAAACGAGTACCCATTTATGGGGATAAATAATACTGCTGAGCGTGATGCTGATCTCATTACCTCAACAAAAAAGCAGATAAGATCTTGGAAATAGGATGTCACTAACACATCCTGCGGCCTTAGTCCAATGTTGGATTGTCGCGCCTGTTATTTATTTACTTTTCCATGGTTAAGGACCTTGTCAAGAACGGGTCCCATATTTCAGTGTCTTTCAAGTTCTTATTTTTCTTCTCAATACCGTATAGCCCCTTGTGGGGTCATGGTGCGTTAACTTAGCCGTTTATAGGCAATTTCGAGTCAACGTTACATTGCATATCATTTCGGAGTGCAATGTTGCAAGCACTATATATTTCCTATCCGAACCTGTACGGAAATTTTGGACCACGCCGAGATTCGATCTCCGGACCTAGATTACTAGCATCGTAAAGTGCGACTCAACCAAGTGAGCCACAGAGCGGGTCTTTCAAGTTATTAAATCAAAATTTATTTTCTAATCATACCAGCAATAAAATTGAGCCACTGTCAATACTTTGATAAATTTAGAGGAAATCTTATTAAAACCGTTAACCATATTTTAATCAATAAAGGATTTATAAATATTCTGACGATGCTACTTTGCTAAGATGAAAGTGACAGACGAAAACTGATTTCGCAAGTGGAATATGCAGTCCGAGATACACAAAATGCACTGAAAATAGACAAACTACGCTCTAAAAGGCAGATATTGGAGGCCAGTTGAATGTAATCAGAATGCAGAAGAAAATCATTCTCATCTCCATTTTAAAAATTTGACTCTAAAATTAGCAAAGAGAAAAAAGATATAACATGCAGTCCACCAGTAAACTAGGGCCGCAGATGTGTGAGTGACATACATAATTTCCAAGATCTAAACTGCTCTTTTGTTGAGGTGTTGAGATCAACAGCATGCTCAGTAATGTTATTTATCCCCATAAATGGGTACTTGTTTACAATCTGAGCGACATCATAGTCCGTCACGTAGGTCGTGAGTTCGAAAAACACCATAAAATGAATTCGTTCACGGTAATTCTGGAATCCATGACCCTGTGCACCAATCCAACCACAAGTAAGGCTACTCTAAAATTTGCTAACAATATTTTTGCGACCGGAAATTTCAACTCCTAAGAAAATCATGATTTTGAAAAAAATTTGGGCTTGCCCCCCCCCTGACTGAAGTCCTGGCTACGCTGTTGCGAACCACGGTTCTGCCGAGCCGCCGTCACTGCAACAAATTTTATTTTTATTTGACCAGAATGCTATGGTTCAGTGGCACCGGTCCCGGCCAGACCAGCAGAGTCGTGGGGGTTTGAACCAAGCAACCTGGTCCTAGTTAAGCCACTTAAAGAAAATGAAGTAAAAATGAAAGAGGGGAGGAAGAAGGAAGAGGAAGGTATGTACCCATCCTTCGGGGCACGGAAGATCTCAAATAGTTGAAAAGTTAATGTTTCATAGTTATAAATTTATTCAAAGCAAAATAAAAATGAAGGGCTCCACCAAATCAAATCAATTATTAACAAAATTAAAGAAATGAATATATAAAAAAAAATAATTGGAGGGAAGTATGAAAATTATAGAAAGAAAACGAATGAATTCAAAGAAAAAAAAATAATATGTAAGTATAATATTATGTACAAGAGAAGAAAGAAAATATTAATAAAAAAAAGATGAAAAAGATTTCACTTACGGAAAGCTCGACGACGATCGATCGTTGTTGTTGCTGGTACCGTCATTAGCACTAAAGAACAAAAAAAAACTAAAGAACCCTTTTACATAATTCACCATAAAACAAGATGAATAAATTGTTCCAAAAACAATAGATGTGTTCCAATTAATTGTGTTTCCAGTTCGTGTTTCAATTGACTCAATTTCAGCTTCGATTCAATACGCTTGATATAATAATTCCGTGGAGGCTTCCACTTCACACAGATGTTTCGATAATCCACGGCAATTCTCTAGAGCATCAGTTCCATTTCCACAAAAACTGCATACGTTTACATATACTAGTGGATCGGAGAGTCACTGTATATGAGTTGACTCCAGTACAGCAAGTAAAAAAACCGTTTACCAATAGATCGGGGAGTCACACATATGAACTGACTCCAGTACAGCAAATACGTAACCGTTTATTTTTTTTTTTCAATCTAGAAGCGTTCGTATCTTTTTTTTTTTTTCTTTTAGTTTCAGTTTAATTTGGAGGAGACGAAAAACAATATATATATATATATATAAAGGCTCTCTTAGAGTTTATATTGGGTGGTTAGAACACTTTCAAGGGCAACAGGCACTAAAATCGTTTTTACTTTGTCGCACTGTGTGAAAACTTTAGTCTTGCGGCACTTCAAATTCAAATAAAATTCATGTATTTTGGCCAAATCACTTTCATATCCTTTTCACAACGGAAAATATAAATATGATATCCACAATATTCACAATTATTCACAGGCAACAGCAATTAGTTCGATTTCAATTCAAAAAGGCCTTCACGTCCCGAGAACAAAAATAGTGTCTTCACCCACGAACCGTCTCCTCCAACGATCAAAAATTAACCGCCTGGATCTCCCGCTTCCTATTTCCCACTTCCACTCAAAACGACCAAAAATTCATCGAACGGGATCCATATGGTCGACAAACCAGCGTCCCGCTCATCCACTCCCATCATCCAATTCAAACATAATTCAAACATCCACCCATCATGCAACGGCATCCTCCAATTTCCCACGATCTATGCATTTTATGTGTGTCGACAACAACCAATGTACACGACCATCGAATCAGATAGAAAAAAAAAATAAAACAACAAAAATGTTGTCACTCACCTGTTTCAAAGGTCGTACTCAATGCTCGACGTTGGCATCATAATGCGACGTCATCAACACGAAAGAATTAGATCGCTTATCGCTTGACCCATATAATGGGTGGATCGCCCCTGCTGATAACAACTTGCACTCTTATGTCATGGCAATCATCAGCATATCTTAGATACATTGTGTAACAAAGGTATGCTGACCATTGCCATGATAAGAACGACACCTGTTTATTATCGAGCCGTGACGTCACGACCAGGTCAGCTTGAATGTTGATAAAAACAATAGAACGAATGATGATAAGTGATAAGGTTGGATACAGTGACCGTGGTTCGCGACAATCGTGGGGACGACCCGACCCAGGAGATTGTCTCATATAGCCGGGCCCATTGACTGGAAGGAATCAAAAAAAAATTGTCGAAAACAAAAAAAAAACAACATGATGATCAGTCTCGGATGTTCTGAGCGTGAAAAACGCCTATCATATTACCCTGGTCGTCTTCTAATTCGTATAGCACTTGGCCAATCCTCCGTCGGACTATAGCACCGACAAACTTTGGGGCTAGCTTGGCGGCAAAACGGTCCACTGCGCTACTGAGGGGGTGATTCGCTACAAATACCTTTTGGCCGGGTAAAAATATCTTTGGTCGACTGCGGAGGTTATACACTCGGGCAGATCGCGCATAAGCCTCAGTTAATTTTTGTTTTACTAAATCGTGCACTTGGCGCAATCTATCGCTGTTGGAGCGAAGACTCACATCTCCATCTTCAAGAGCATTGAGGTCTCTGAGAAGAGCATAATCTTCGCCATGTTGTATCCAATGGTAGCCGAACATAAGGAAATGGGGGGAGTACCCAGTTGACTCATGTACTACATTGCGAAACGCACTACAAGACTCACTCAGGCGCTCATCCCAATTCCTATGATCGGAACCCACGTATGCTCGAATTGCGGCCAGTGTCGACTGATTAGTTCTCTCGGACGCATTCGACTGAGGTGAATAAAATGCAGTGCGAATATGTTTCACACCGTATTCGCTAAGGAATGTAGAGAAAGCGACCGAGACAAACTGCTTGCCATTGTCCGAGTGAATAAACTCCGGTACTCCAAAAGTCAAAAATATTTGGTCTTTCAAGTAACTAATAATCACCTCAGCAGTAGCTTTAGGAAGGGCCTTGAGCCATACGAATTTTGTGTAATGGTCAAGGACCACGAATATGAAGGTGTTACCTTTTTTCGACCGTGGATAAGGTCCCATAAAGTCTATGAAGAGTCGTTGCAAAGGTCGATCAGTTTCTCTAGATGATCCCATCGGGGGTCTCATGCGGTAATTCGGAGGCTTAATTTGCTTACAGACGGTACACTTTTTAATATATTCGACCACGTTTGACCTTAAATTAGGCCAGTAATAATACCGCTGAAGCACTTCAACCGTTTTCCTTATACCGCAATGAGATCCTCGAGGATCATCATGAGCACGACTGATCAGACCAGGCCTAGACATTTCCGGGACCCACAATTTTGCACTGGGAATGTCAGTTGTCTCCTCAGAAGCACCTTGGTTGATGTAGACGCGATCATCCCTGACATAGACATTATCAAACCTTTTGGGATCGCTTTGTACCTGAATACGAAGTTGTTGGTATTCAGGTTCTTGGAAAGCAGAATCAGGAATTACCGAGTCTACATGAAAGTGTTCCGGGAGACAACAGACATCACCCGCATGAGCCCTTGAAAGGGCGTCAGGGACTAGGTTTTGGGTGCCCTTCCGATGCTCAATGTTGAAATCGAAAGCTTGCAATTTTAGACTCCACCGTGCTAGTTTACCACTTAAGTCTTGCTGACTCATAAGCCATTTTAAACTTGCGTGGTCTGTGATGATGGTGAAGGGCAACCCTTCGATATATGCCCTAAATTTCTTTACACTTTGCACAGCGGCTAAGCATTCGAGTTCTGTAACGCTGTAATTACGCTGCGCAGAATTCAGTTTTATGGACATATATGCGATTGGATGCTCTCCACCATCATCATCCTTCTGAAACAAAACACTTCCAACTCCAGTGCAACTTGCGTCGCACTGGATGTAGAAGTGTTTTGTGAAATCAGGATTCACTAGCACGGGAGCTGACACCAATAACTGTTTAACCTTTTCAAAGGAACTGTTGGCCGCTGGAGTCCATCGAAATGCAGATTTACCTTTTAACAGATCCGTTAACGGGGCGGTAACTGCGCTGAAGTTCGGAATAAAACGACGGTACCAGCCCGCCATTCCCATAAATCGTCTAACGTCTTTTGCACTTTTGGGCTCTGGATATGCTACAATACCAGAGACCTTGTCAGGATCAGTCATAAGGACACCGTCACTGACTACATAACCAAGATATGTTATTTCTTTTTGGATGAATTTACTTTTCACCACATTAACAGTTAAACCGGCTTCCCTGAGTAGATTAGCAACTTTTGTTAGAAGCTGCAAATGTTCCTCGAACGTGGTGCTGGTGATAAGTAAATCATCCAAATAGACAAATATCTTGTCTTGAAGCTCATGTGGGATGACCTTATGCATGAGCCTGCACATGGTCTGTGGAGCATTACAGAGCCCAAAAGGCATGACAACGAAATGGTAAAGCGGTCTACCGGGGACGGTAAAGGCCGTTTTCTCACGAGACTCCTTATCTAAAGGAATCTGCCAAAAGGCATCTTTTAAGTCCACACTGGACACAAATCGAGTGGACTGCAAGCGGGCCAACAATCCCTCTATTAAAGGAAGCGGATACGCATCCTTAGTAGTGGCTTCATTAAGCCGTCTAGCATCTAAACATAAACGCACTTTACCGGGTTTTCTAACTAGGGTAACTGGCGAGCTCCAAGCGCTGTGACTCTCCTCAATTACCCCTAATGACAACATGCGATCAAGCTCGTCATACAACAGCTTCTGGACGACGGGAGACACTGCATAGTGTCGTTGTTTGATTGGCTTTGCATTTCCCGTGTCTATACTATGCGTAACCAATGTGGTTCGCCCAAGACCTTTCTCTGCTACTGAAGGAAACTGTTGTACGACGAAATCAAGGCGCTGCTGTTCATCTGGAGATAATTGAAGAGAATCTCCTAACACCTTTGGACTAACTTGATCGATAGCGGAGACACGCATCGGTACAATTCGGAACAAATCCCAAAAATCAATTCCCAGGTACAATTGATTTGTGAGACTCGGGACTACAAGAAGTTTCAATAACTTAGTTGTGCCTTCAAATTGTACCGGTGCACGAATGTATCCCAGGACCGAGGCGCTTTGACCCGAAGCGGTTTTAACTTCGGCTTGCATCGTGTGAAGATACAACCCCAGATCAGAAATAAGGTCTAACGCACCCGCCCCTAGAATACTCACGCTTGCGCCACTGTCAAGCAAGCCAGTGATCTTTCGCCCCTGGAGACAGATTTCTGCAAATGGTCGATTATCGTTGGCTGCCGAAACAATCGAGTCTGCACAGGCTTGCTTGAGAAGGCGACGATTTTGAAAATAGCGCCAGGAGCGCGAAAAACGATTATTAAATTTTTCTTTTAAGGCTGAGCCCGTAGTTCTGGATCCACATTCGTTGCGGCGTCCGATGTGTTTGCCTTCCTCCAGGTAACTTGAGGGGGAACATGCGAGCTCCCCAAAGGTCGCACATTCCCTCTCACGTTTCCCGGTTTATTGCAGCGGGTACACTTGGGTTTGACTGTCCCCGGTGAGCCACAACCGAAGCAGAAAACATGTTGGACGGGCGTTGGACAATCCATAAAAGAATGTCCCAAGTCCTTGCAATTCCAACAGATCCTGAACTGCGAATTTCGGGAAGGGTCACTTGAGCTGGAAAAGGTTCTCAAAGCCTCGACAGGCTCAGAATTTGCTGGCGAACTGTGGCTTGGAAAATCAAGTTCGTGCACTTTTGGTCGACTGGAGGCTGGTTGTGGCTGAGGCTGCATACTAGATAGGTTCCAGTCCTCTTCCGTCTTTATACATCGCTTTACAAGTTCTTCAGCCGACGCAAATGATTCGCCTGCCAAGTGGTCCCGCAGACGACGGTTAAGGTTTCGAAAAAGAGTGACTTGTAGATCCACATCGCTAGGCTTGACTGTCATTTGGTTCTTAAGAGAATCAATTGCGTCATAAAAAGTGCGAAATGACTCTCCAGGCAACTGTAACCGCGCATCAATAGCTCGTCGTATGTCGACATCGTTACGGAATAGCCCAAATCTATCCAGAAACTCCGCCTCGAATTCTTTCCAGGGAACGGTAGGCTTTTTGAACCGGTACTCCCAGTACCAGTCAAGCGGAGCACCCTTTAAAAGAAAATGAATATCGCAAGCGACGGCCTCATTGGTCATCCCATAGCTCTGCGCCAGTGCGGTGACGCGGAAAATAAATTGTCGGGCAGATAATCCCCCAGGGGACCCATCAAAATGAAATCCCCATTTGGTCATATTGACACAAGCTCGTTTAGTGTCAAAAACAACTGTGCCACCATTCGATTCACCTGCCACAGTACTTTGAAAAAGGGTGGAAATATTCGGAGTATCCTCCATGTGAAGATCGTCGGATCCTCGTGCCATCGTGTAGATTCAGATAAAAATTCAATATAAAAAAAAAAAGAAACAAAAAAATTCAACGGTAAACCCAAAGAGAAAAATATATAGATATATATGTGCCAAAATTTCGAGCAACAAAACGGAAAGTGAGAAAAAAAAACAAACAAACCACTTCGATAACTCAGTATATGAAAGCAGTATACAATTGCAGAATTTGAAATGAATGAAAATATTGAGATCTTCCGTGTCCTTCTGAATGAGTATAGGATAAGGAGAGAAAAGGGCTAAAATTGGGAAGGAGATATAAGTAGTGGAAGAAGGTTGAAATTCCGCCGCGTCGTAGAGCTGGAAACCATCATGAAACTAATTCAAAGATGTTTCAAGACATCACACGGCTAGAACCGGATGTAGCCCAAGAATAGTTCACAATCATCCACGAACGCAGATACTCAACAAACGAGTTACTTCCTAATTCATCGTGCCAACTGAAGGCTTATCCCATCCGAGAGATATAGGAAGCAATCTCGAAAGTTAATACATCCTACGACGAAATTTCACCTTCTGTAATAGAGAAACGTTTAGGCGCCATTGTTGCAATGACGACTTCTCGAATTGTGGCTCGCAACAGCGGCCATTAGCTATTTCTCTACAACTCGAATCATACACGCACACGATGGTGAAACCATCGGAAACAAAAGCCAAATTACCTTTAATTTTGGGCGCCATTATGTTGCGAACCACGGTTCTGCCGAGCCGCCGTCACTGCAACAAATTTTATTTTTATTTGACCAGAATGCTATGGTTCAGTGGCACCGGTCCCGGCCAGACCAGCAGAGTCGTGGGGGTTTGAACCAAGCAACCTGGTCCTAGTTAAGCCACTTAAAGAAAATGAAGTAAAAATGAAAGAGGGGAGGAAGAAGGAAGAGGAAGGTATGTACCCATCCTTCGGGGCACGGAAGATCTCAAATAGTTGAAAAGTTAATGTTTCATAGTTATAAATTTATTCAAAGCAAAATAAAAATGAAGGGCTCCACCAAATCAAATCAATTATTAACAAAATTAAAGAAATGAATATATAAAAAAAAATAATTGGAGGGAAGTATGAAAATTATAGAAAGAAAACGAATGAATTCAAAGAAAAAAAAATAATATGTAAGTATAATATTATGTACAAGAGAAGAAAGAAAATATTAATAAAAAAAAGATGAAAAAGATTTCACTTACGGAAAGCTCGACGACGATCGATCGTTGTTGTTGCTGGTACCGTCATTAGCACTAAAGAACAAAAAAAAACTAAAGAACCCTTTTACATAATTCACCATAAAACAAGATGAATAAATTGTTCCAAAAACAATAGATGTGTTCCAATTAATTGTGTTTCCAGTTCGTGTTTCAATTGACTCAATTTCAGCTTCGATTCAATACGCTTGATATAATAATTCCGTGGAGGCTTCCACTTCACACAGATGTTTCGATAATCCACGGCAATTCTCTAGAGCATCAGTTCCATTTCCACAAAAACTGCATACGTTTACATATACTAGTGGATCGGAGAGTCACTGTATATGAGTTGACTCCAGTACAGCAAGTAAAAAAACCGTTTACCAATAGATCGGGGAGTCACACATATGAACTGACTCCAGTACAGCAAATACGTAACCGTTTATTTTTTTTTTTTCAATCTAGAAGCGTTCGTATCTTTTTTTTTTTTCTTTTAGTTTCAGTTTAATTTGGAGGAGACGAAAAACAATATATATATATATATAAAGGCTCTCTTAGAGTTTATATTGGGTGGTTAGAACACTTTCAAGGGCAACAGGCACTAAAATCGTTTTTACTTTGTCGCACTGTGTGAAAACTTTAGTCTTGCGGCACTTCAAATTCAAATAAAATTCATGTATTTTGGCCAAATCACTTTCATATCCTTTTCACAACGGAAAATATAAATATGATATCCACAATATTCACAATTATTCACAGGCAACAGCAATTAGTTCGATTTCAATTCAAAAAGGCCTTCACGTCCCGAGAACAAAAATAGTGTCTTCACCCACGAACCGTCTCCTCCAACGATCAAAAATTAACCGCCTGGATCTCCCGCTTCCTATTTCCCACTTCCACTCAAAACGACCAAAAATTCATCGAACGGGATCCATATGGTCGACAAACCAGCGTCCCGCTCATCCACTCCCATCATCCAATTCAAACATAATTCAAACATCCACCCATCATGCAACGGCATCCTCCAATTTCCCACGATCTATGCATTTTATGTGTGTCGACAACAACCAATGTACACGACCATCGAATCAGATAGAAAAAAAAAAATAAAACAACAAAAATGTTGTCACTCACCTGTTTCAAAGGTCGTACTCAATGCTCGACGTTGGCATCATAATGCGACGTCATCAACACGAAAGAATTAGATCGCTTATCGCTTGACCCATATAATGGGTGGATCGCCCCTGCTGATAACAACTTGCACTCTTATGTCATGGCAATCATCAGCATATCTTAGATACATTGTGTAACAAAGGTATGCTGACCATTGCCATGATAAGAACGACACCTGTTTATTATCGAGCCGTGACGTCACGACCAGGTCAGCTTGAATGTTGATAAAAACAATAGAACGAATGATGATAAGTGATAAGGTTGGATACAGTTCGCGACAACGCCCATGCCGTTACGATTTTCCAATTTGAATTTTCAATGAAAAATCCATTTTCGAAATTTATTAAAGTTTGAATGGTAGTATTTGGGAAGTTTTTTAAATTATTTAATTGGGAAAAAAGTTAGTTTCTGTAGAATTTTATACAGTTTCAGAAAGTGTAGTCAAATCTTGGATTAATTTATTTGGGAGTGTGGCAAATAGTGATTTTGCTCAGCAAGTCGAGCTTTTTGACATTTTTACAAAAAAATGCTAAAACCTTATAACTGTTAGCGATAGAGGCGGAACATTAATTCAACCCAAATGAGTTGTGCTATCATCCAGTATTGTATGAGTCGTGAGACACCCTGTATAATGGAGCAAGCACTACATATTTCTTATCCCAACATGTACGGAAATTTAGGACCACGCCGAGATTCGATCTCGGACCTCTAGATTAATATAGCATCGTAGAGTGCGACTCAACCAAGTGAGCCACAGAGCGTGAAATTTCGAAGCTTGCGATTCGAATTTTTGGTCAGATGTTTATTTGGATAGAATCTCATACTTGAAAATAGGCCAAATCGAACCAAGGCTTCCCCTACCTCCCATGGAAATGACCCCTCCTTGATATATTAATTCGGTCATGACATTCGACAAAATATCGATAGCGACCTGAAATTTTGATCACTATTTAACTTCCGAAAGAATGTTGCGAATAACTTAAAATTTGCAGCCGAAGAAAAGTAAGCCAAAATATGGCCACCGAAAGGCAAAAATCCTACATCGCTGGATTTTTCCAGGATGGATGGGATGGCCACCAGATTATGGAAAAAAAGTCCCCACCGATTGGAGGTCCGCAACCTTAAAAAAAGGGGGAAAGGTTTTTTTTCCATTTTTCAAAAACGGCAAAAGATTCAGAAAAATTGTCTGAGGACGAAAAAAAAGTACATAAAATTTCCTTTGCAATGATATATAACACATTAGAATTTTGTTGGAAAATTCAGCGATAGACTAAAAAATAAATTAAAATATATTCATTTTATACCTTTTTTAAAAGCTCCATAACACTTGAACAAATGTAAGTTCAGTCGTGAAATTTTGTGCAAGTATTCATAATAAGTTCAAAATCATTTTGAATTGAGCAAAATGGCATGTCCATAACTTCCCCCAAAATTGGAGCAAAAAGCTAAACTTTTCGTTTATTCCCCCCATTGGCAATATAGAGCTCCAAATTACCCACCAAAAATCAGCTCAATCGAATAAAAATTAAGGGTACCTCGCATACAAAGTGACCCACCAGAAGTTTGTTCTACCCACTACTCATTTTATAAACTGTAGAACTAGAACAAAGTAGTCTTTTTGGTGAATTTGTTTTTCCATAATCTGGAGGCCATCCTCAAGCATCCTGCAAAAATCCAGCGATGTAGAATTTTTGCCGATCAAACATTGTATTTTTCTTTGACTATTGTGCCATATTGTAGCTTTAGAAGGTCCTAATAAAATATTAAAGGTGTACTAAAATAGATCTAATACATCTGTCTCTACCTCACCTGCAAAAAAAATTGAATTGATGTTTGCGTGCCTTTTAGGTACTTGGGTATAAAGTATACAGTCATCGTGCTGCTCGCCCGATTAGAACCCGGTCTCGAGTATTTCGGGTTTAATTTATATGGGGGGTACCCTTAGTTTTAAGCCGATCAAAGTTATTTTTGGTTGAGGCTATAAGGGGCTTGGCCTAGGCATTAACATTTTATTTTCCTGCTGTTATTTAGAGAAAGTAGTCTGGCTGGTGTAGTACGCGTACCGCGCACCTTCGGTGCACAGGGTCATGGGTTATAGACTCACCGTAAACGAGTTCAGTTTATGGTGTTTTTTGAGCTAAGGACCCATGTGACGGACTATGATCTCATTTAGTCCAATGTTCGACTTGTCGCGCTAGTTATTTATTTGTTTAATTTAGAGAAAAGTACAGGCATGCCTTTCTGAGAAATGTTAAAAGTCCTTTGTCGGCCAAGCTCATTTTCAGTATAAGTTAAAAAAAAATAAGTTAATTATGAATCTGCCTAGACTCTATTAAAAGTAAAAAGTTACAGTCCGAAATGTAAATCTAAAAAATATAAATTCCCAATAATAATTTTTTAGATATAACTTTCAAGAAAAAGTCTAGAGTACAATATTTTTCTAAGGAAATTGCATTTAGTTTATTTCGCCCATAGCATATTTTCCGATACGAATAATCGTTTTCCAGACATTTAGGTACGTTGTCCTCGATGCGGCCGCAGCGACTGTAGCGACTCCAGCGGCTCTAGAGCAAGTTCCCTACTCCAAGCAGCCGTCGCCCGTAGCCTACAAACAAGCAAGTGCACCACGTTCACCATTCGTGCATGCATTAGGTACAACAAGAGCCGCGCGACTGCTTTCTATATACATGCTGATTCGTATATCGACCAAACGAATACGACCGTTGTGCGAAACAACTATCCTATCGCTACCCCAAGCAGCTGCCGAAGCCTACAAACAAGCGAGTGCACCACGTTCACCACTCATTCGGGCATTATATACAACAAGACCCGGGCGTCATTCGACGGTAATTTTCATTGTGGAGCTATGCCAAGCGATTATCAGCTAAAAACGAGTTTTTATATGCAATGGGCGAGTCGCAGTCGCTAGAGCCGCTGGGGCCATGCCGAGGAAAACTTACCTTTAGCGTGGGGACTATGTATGCTGTGTCTCAATATTATTGGGGTACCGAGTTGGACGTGCTCAGTGCAGGCATTTTGCGCTCGTGTAGCTTACCTGTATGACGGCTGACGGGTACCTTGCTAGGGCGATGTCCTCATCTTCAACTCCTTGCCTCTCTGACACTGCAGCCTCTTTAGTCTTTAATTTAACCTAGCTAAGTGTTAAGATGTCCGAATGAACCTTAAATAAGCTCACGGAAAGAGAAATAGTTACCAATAAGTTGAAAATTTTTCTATAAATTATTTTTTTTTCCATTTTTTGTTCTGCTGTATTTAATAAAATATACAAGCTATATGATGGGATATTAAATACGCGTAACTATATGCTTAGAATGACGAATAAGGGCAAAACTATGCAGCATGGATGTTGCCCTTTATAGTTTGCATTTTTCCGGAAACAAGCATGATTCCTATTTAATGGCAGTGGTATAACAAGCCTGTGAAATTTATACCTCCGATAATAATTTATGATTATTATTATCATAAGCGCCGACATTTATAAAATATTTCCACTTGACGGACAACAGCACGTCAATTGGAAAATTTATATACATATCAAAATGTAAAATGAAAAACTTCATCACTGGCAATGCATAATACACAGAGCGGCGAATGTTATGCCTTCCCATCGAGCATCGAAATATGCATATTCAGAAAAGTAGGAGCGTTAATAACAACTGTGTGATCCATCTGTAGCCCTGTACAAAATGCGTATGAAAAATTATGCCTGGAATTAAGTTCGCTGCACCATGACTGATGACCACCGGTCATGTTGCCAACTATAGTCTGTCCAGATCCATTCTCTTATTTTATTTAATTAAAACGGCACCCAGGAAAAATTCCCATCAATTGGATTTTCATTTGGTGCAAGCACACACGCACACGTCGAATTCGTTCAACATTTCCATTTATCCTGCGATGAAATCCAACCACTTTTTTACTCTCTGTCTCTCTCCCTCTCTTCTTGGAGGATATTTTGCGATCTGATGTTTTTCCACTTGAAATAAATTCTGGTACATGTTCCGTGAGGGCTTATTAACGCGCGTGTATATATAGTGCTAGTGGTAGAGGCATATAGCTATGGTAATCGATACTACTGACCCATGCATAATATGCTTCATTTATATTTCATATCCTTAAAATGCATCGCGGATAAATGGTAGCAATAACAGACTTTTCACGGAATCAATTTATGGAATTATCACTGCGGTGAAGTGGAAGGGAATTCATTTAAGTTGCGATATGTTGAATCATGGATTATAATTTTCAGAGAAAATACGGATATGCATCTTTAACATGCGGATGAGGATGCTATTCGAAAGCGAATACATGATATTATTGTAGATACGTGAAATACTCCAACTATCAGAAACAATTGTTACAAAACTATACTCTTACCCAGAATTAAATTCGCCGAAAAAAAAAACACTTCTTTTGGAAATGCATTAAAACCATTTTCAATTTGTTTGTTTGTTTCAAATGTTTTCTTCATCAATTTAGCGGCCTCCCCGGCATAAATACTGAAACAAATTTACAGAAATACGTTTAAGACTTTATTATTCTCTCGCCACTTTTCTTGGCGAGGTCACGCCAAGCAAATTAGCATTCAAAAGGCGTAAACACTTCTCTCAACTCAAAAGATGCGTATAGAAGGCGGTTTTAAAAAAGAAAGAACCAAAAACCCTTTTCTCGTGGATGAGCCGTCATACGCCTCCATACGCCTCCATACGCTTCCGGAGGTTCACTCGCATAATACGCGCACGCAAAGTCTAGAGTTGACTAAAGTCAATGTCTACTTTGTAACAACGAAAACCTTGGAATAAAACGTTTTTAACCTTAATCTTACCCTTGTGTGAAAAATCACACAAACGCATTTTGTTTTCAATTTTTCCCCATGACTTTTCCAACCGATGCCTATAATTCGTCTTGACTTTTCCTAAAACTTCGATTCAAAAAGAAAAACATGAGTTTCAAAAAAAAAATATTTTTTTATTTTTAGATATTTAAAAACTTACGGTAAGTACCCTCATGTGTGAAAATTCACACATATGTGTGTTTTATATGGGTGAATTTTGTTTTTACCGTAATAATATAGCGAAATCTACTTTTTTACCGAATGCATGAATCGATATCGTTTGGATGGAGTAAATTATTTATGTGAAAAATGTGGTTAATGACGAAATTCTGGTCTAGGACCAGAATTGAAAATCTTTTCAAACATGCAGACTCAGGTCCTAGTGGTCCAGTCATATTAGCATTTCAAATACGAAAAAAACAGAGCAAGGCTAATGTTTGTTGTTTTTGAATCAATCGGCTCCCAAAAATTTAAAGCTCGTTTTCGTTAAGCGGAAAGGTCCCAAAAAGGACAAAAAGGATACTCTTTAATCCTTGAACGGAGGTCGTCAAGTGGGGTATCATATCAAAGGATATGTCGAGTACATTACATATCCGGTGTTAGTTTCCTGTTTGAAGGACCCTCAAGCTAATAAATCGAGCTTAAATGTAAATGAGTCAACTGTAGTAGTACTAGTACGTAACTACGGCTTATCATGGCATTGATAAACCGACCCTTAATGTCAAATGTCAACAATTACTTTTCTCATAACATAAAGCACATTTCTAACTTTACGAAATTCGCCCAAATTACACTAAAGTTGCATACATATGTGTGAAAATCCACACATGCGGGTACTTAACGTAAGTTTTTTTTCAGGGTAAGATGAAGGTTAATCCTTGCCACATTCAAAACAAAATTGTCTAATCTCCATAAAGTAATTAGGGTGTAGAGAACAGGTCATGCATACTAATTTTGTTCTACTGGGAGTATGAATAGCTATGGATGGATGGATGGTTGGACTGGTAGGGAGCAGATACAGATTTTTGATTACAAGTTTGTGTTAGACATTTGCAGATACTTTGAAAGAAACTTTTTTTTTTCTTTGGCATTCGGTTTGAAAGGATTTGATGGAATGTATACGCGATAAATGTTACGTTAACATTCAATAAAGGGTAGCGCACCTGACTTAACCTTCAAGCGGGCGCGCGGGCGGTAATTTACCGCCCTGATCATATAAACACGCATAGCTTTTCTCCCGTTGGCCGGATCGAGGTGGGAGAAGTATGTATTTTTAAGTCATACTGTTATAGATACGATACAATAAAATTTTGGGGAAATTTTTTGGTATATAGTTGTGCTCAAAATGTGTGTACTCTGTGTAATATCACTGAAGTGACATGCTTTGCTAAAACTGCTGAACTTGTTTCATTGTTCACAAGATAATAATTTTTATGATGATAACTTATTTGGGACATGCTCTTCTTTCAATTTACCATAATTGTGAGAATGGAAGTTGTACGGTTGAGTGCAAATGGAGGGGGAAAGACGAGAGCGGTAAATTACCGCCGCGAGTCCGGTAATGTCACAAAAAACGCGCGCCCGCTTGAAGGTTAAGTAAATTAATTACTACAGAAGAGCATCGAACAGCTATGTTTTTGGTAAGTAAGTAAGTAAGTAAGTAAGTAAGTAAGTAAGTCAGACCACACAAATAACTACCATATCTCTTACGCCACACAAAATATTGATCCCGGACCCATACCGCGAAATATTCAATATTGGATATTTCGTGATTCAAACCAGTGTTTCTTTCAAAGCTCTTCAGCAATGACACACTTCCACATCATTTCTAATCCAAATACTCAACCCATCATCTTTTAATGGTGAATGTAGGGCGGGGATTCAGTTTGAAATTCAAATTTACGTACATTTCCCAATCGGAAAAATTGGAAGCACTTCCACCAGAATCAGCTTTTCAGCGCTTCCTCTTCATATTGTGCTTTTGGGGAAGCGCTCTCACTGCATCAGCTTTGTTGCGCTTCCTTTTAATTTGCAATGACGCTTATAGGCAAGCATTTTCAATTGCGCTTCTTCTTCTCCGTAGAGAAAAACTTATTGAGGAGCGCTTACCTCTGCGGCCATGCAGAGGCCTTCTAAAGCGCTTATTTTTATATTGGGATGTTTTGGGCTTATTAGTGTATCTTTCTCAGCAGACCCATGACCCAAAACATGGAGTACCGCGTGGATTATGCAAATGTATCCATGCCTGCAAAAACTTCTTATAGAAAAAAACATTTAAGGTTTAGCTGCTGGGGGATAGTACGATTCCATTTGTTTAGACCTTTTTTGTTGGTTTGATAAAGACATATTGGTTGGTAGGTTGGTAAAAGTGGTGGCTAAAGGCGAGACATGCCCAGAGCCCAATTAGCACGAAAAGTGCCGTTTTGAGACCACATAACTCTGTTAAGCTACTTATAGGATCGAGGTTTCAGGAAATAAAAAATTTTGCTGTGGAGACGCACCTAGAGCCATTTAGCCTTCGACGCATCCTCTAGGCGGCCAAAAAGCGGACATCCCAGCGTTTAGTAAGGGGATCTGGCGAGACCTGGGCATTCGCATAGGAAGTCAAACATAGTTTCTCATTGTCGCAACTGCGACAGTGCGGATTGTGAGGAATACGCAGCCTGGCTGCATGGTCCCCTATGGGCCAATGTCCAATAATCACCGCTATAATTCTAGCAATATCTTTACGCGGTCTGGTCAGAATCTCGGATGTTCTTTTCCGGTCATATATTTATTTATTTATTAATATACGGACGTAAGTCCTTTATACACTAATTTACAAAGTAGCTGTCTTAATTTCTAATTAAAATTAATAAAATGAAAATTAAAGAAATATTTAAATTCAAGTAATCGCATTAATAATTCAAATGTATTTAAAAATGTTAAACAAATAAATCGAAAATAATTTTTTTTAGTTCATACTTGTTACAATTGAATAAATCAATATGATTAGAAACTGAATTACCAGTAGCTTTAATTCTTTCAATTGGAGCGTTTATTGCGTAATTTGTACGAAACGTATTTAGATAAAATAATTCATGGTGCCTTGTATTTCTGGCCGGTGTTTTCAGAGAGATTTCTTGTAGAATTTCCGGTACATCAGTTATTCCATTAATTACATTGTACAAGAAAGTTGCATCGTAGTACTTTCTTCTCGCTTCAAGGGTATTAGTGTTGAGTGTTTTTAAAATATATGAGTAATCAATATTAGCTGATGAAATATGCATTTTATATCCAATATACCTCAAAAACTTGTGCTGTACCTTTTCAATAATATTACTGTAAGAACTATAAAAAGTATTCCACACAACCGGCACATACTCCAATTTACTTCTCACTAAGGAAATATAAAGGCTTTTCAATGCATGTACATTGCGAAAATCCGTTGAATTTCTTATTATAAATCCAAGCATACGTCGAGACTGCTCAGATATATCCATAATGTGCTCTCGAAAATTTAAAGATTTATCGAAGAGTATGCCGAGATCATTAATTGTGTTTCTTTCGTATATTTGAGAATTTCCAATGGAATATTTGGTATTGAAATTTGTTAGCGTTCTATTAAAAACAATGTATTGACATTTAGATATATTGATTTCTAAGTTATTAAAACTACAGTAGGTGGCAAATTTGTTTAGGTTCGATTGCAAAGTAGTAATATCATCGTAACTGGATATAGTTTTATAAATTTTGCAATCGTCTGCAAAAAGTAGGAACTCTACATCATTAAAAACATCTTTTATGTCATTAATGAAAATTAAAAATAGTAAGGGCCCTAAGTGGGAGCCTTGTGGAACACCCGAAGAAGGACTGAATGGAGCCGATACTTCATTATATAGTTTTACAATGGAAGAACGGTTCCTCAAATAGTCATTTAACCAATTTAATAGAGAGCCACCAAATCCAAAATTTCTTAGCTTTCTGACAAGTAGGTCGAAATTGATTTTATCAAAAGCCTTTTTCAAGTCCGTGTAGACTGAGTGAACCTGCGACATATTCGCAAAAGACTTGAAAATATAATTTTCATAAACAATCAAGTTGGTCGCAGTGGACCTTCCAGCACAGAATCCGTGTTGGTTCGATATGATAAAAGGTCGAATTAAAGGAGTAATAATATCAGTGACAATACTTTCAAACAACTTAGGAATACTCGACAGAATGCTTATTGGGCGGTAATTAGAAATGTTAGCTTTGTCACCAGATTTATGAATGGGAAGAACGTAGCTACCTTTCCAAAAGGAAGGGAAGTGTCCGGAACTAACTGATTTATTATAAAGAATAAATAGTGGTTCAGCAAGATTCTCAGCACAATTTTTTAACAAAATTGGCGGAACTCCATCTGGTCCTGCAGCTTTGGATATATCTAGCGAGCTCAGTTTGTTCGTAATGGAATCAACATCGATATATAAGTTCGAAATATTTAAAATATGACCAGATCCAGTGGGTTCATAGAACGAATCTGCAGTGCTGTATACTTTCGAAAAATATGCTGCAAATAAATTTACAATTTCGAAGTTATTAGAGCTTCTCACATTATCTAAATACATTGTACTAGGAATATCGCGATCAGTTTTAAGAGAATTAACATGTTTCCAAAACGATTTGATATTATTCTTGACCTCTGACTCCAATTTCAGAATGTAGCTCTCATAATCAATTTTTGATTTAGTTTTGCACTCAGACCTTAACCGCGAAAATTCGTTGTAATGTTCCAATTTACCAGATGTTTTATAAGTTATATGGGCATTTTTTTTCTTTTCAATCAGTTTTTTTAAATCATTAGAAAACCATTTTGGAAAATTATCATTATTAAAGCGATTACTGGGAACAAACGACTGGATTAAATTATTTAAGGTGTTATAAAATGAAGAAACTGCATCATCTAGAGGCAAACGTTCCAAATATGACCAGTCTTTTAAACATAATGCATTATTAAAATTAACAAAATCAGCTTTTTTAAAATTCATAACAATTTGAGATCTACAGGCAGTAACATTAGAATTGTGTGAATTTAAATAAATCTCTAGGGCAGGATGATATGAATCTAAAGGCAAAATCGACTGTGTGGCTTGTAGAACTTTGATATTATCCACATTAGAAAAAATTAAATCTAATAAGCTATTATTACAATTTTTGATGGAATTATATTGATCAAAATTCAAAAAAGAGAACGCTTCAATAATATCATAGCTTTTTGTATTATTATTATTTACTGACCATGATGTTGCTGTCCAATCCACGCTGCTTAGGTTAAAGTCACCAGTGACAATAAAATTGGCAGATGGGAAAGTTTCGGCTAGAGCTAATATTTCATCCGCATGTAATTGGTAATGATCGGGTGATGCATCAGGAGGGAGGTAAACAGTAGATATGATTGTGCGGGGCTTATTATTGATGCTTACGAATAGTTCTTCGATATTATTATGTTTATTTTTTATTAGGGCAGATTTGAAACACTTTTTAATTGCAATCAAAACACCGCCACCGTCCGTTTTGCTAGAAGTAATATTATTTCTATCACACCGATAAATATGATAATTAATTAATCCAAGTTCCGAAGAAAAAACACTAGAGTTTAGCCACGTTTCCGTAAGTATTATTATGTCATATTGAGTGGTAGATAATGTAAGTCGAAGTTCATTTAATTTGGAACGGATGCCGCGGGTGTTTTGGTAATAAATAGCGATGTTCCGTTTTTTGTATTTTTACTGGTAACAATACGCGGGACACTATTTGCATATTTAATTGTCGCGTCCGGATTAGATTTTTTTACTTCCTCAAGTTTGGAACGCAAGGAGTTCAAATGTTTTCGTTGCCGGATAGTAAGATCGGAAAATACTTTCACGTTTTTATTACGGAGATATTGCTTTGCAGAATGATCCTTCTTGCTTTTAAGGATGTTAAGCGCTGTTGCAGAATCGGAGGTAATAACTTTTATTGGCCTTGGTTTATCCGTGTTCGGTTTTCCAAGACGATGAAGCTTTGCGTTGTTTATTTGGAGAGATGGTGCTATCGTGTTAATAATTTCAAAAATTTTAGCTCTATCCTCTTCCGCTGAAGTTTCCTCGATACCATGGATGATGATATTGGCAGATCGTGTACGGCGATCTTCGAGTTCCGCTATTACATCTTCCATATCCAGTGAAGATGAATTAGTTGTTGTCAAGTTATTGATTTCCGCTCTGAGCTGGGATATTTCGGCTTTCAATTCATCGAAAGAACTCTTATAGGAAGAGATCATTTTTTCCTTTTCGGTACAGAATGTACACACGAAAAGCGAACGATTGGATCTTAATGCAGTGGTTTGTGGCCTAGACAATTTAGCACAGCTGGAGTGTTCGTTTTTTTGACAATATGCGCAGGAGAAGTAGTCATCATCAGATTTTAATATTTGTTTGCAGGAACGGCAATCGTTTAAACTAATAACTGACATGACGATAGTATTTATTTTTTTTATGTTTTCGTTTATAAAAAATAAATAAATAATTATGCAAACTGTCCAACTAATGTTAACGCGCACTGTATTTTAAGTAAACGTCACTCGTTTTATAGCACAAGAAACACTTTATAGCACATGAATCGGTTTGGAGTGTGTCTCTGCTAAGTGATTCCAGTTATGCTAAGATGTTCTTTGTTTGATGGAATTGTCTTAGATATTGAAAAGAAGAAGAACTTCACAATTTCCCAGTCACTTTATCACTTATTGTTCGATCGAGAACACTTTTATCGTGAAAAACTATGTACTTGGGAAGAAATTGAGAGTTTTTGACGGAGCGTAATTAGCAAGGAAAAGTCAGTTTGACAGCTTTTCTATAGGATGGCCATAGCCTCTTTGATATTACACAAGTTTTAAGGTTCCGCCAATTACGATACGATTACTCGCGAGATAATGAGAGGAGATTTTCTTCTGACAGCTGCCATCCGAATGTCCACGCGCTCCGCATGAGAGCTGTGCAGAGTTGTTGGCCAGTTCATCTGCAACCTCATTTCCCTGTATGTTCCTGTATCCCGGCACCCAAAGTAGGGTGACTGTGTGCCTTTCTCCAAGATTGTCCAGTGTTTCTCTACAGGTTTTTACAAGCTTGGAGAATATTCCTACGGATTTCAATGCCATGATAGATAGCCGCCTGCCTAACTATCGGAACAGATGGCTATATTTTTGTTGTCTTGTATGTTCCCGAGTTCGTGACATGCTTTCATGATTGCAAACAATTCTGCCTGGAAAATTCTAGCATGATTAGGCAGACGGTAACACCCACTCCACAGTCGATTTTGGATCCATCTGTAATCCATTGGCTTCTGGTGGGAAATTTGACATCGAAGTTATTCCCGAAACTTAGTGTAGTCACGACATAGTAGGTATGTTGTAGCCTCGATCGTATCTTTTGGCAGTTGGTTAAGAATATGAGAGTGGCCATATGGATTGGCAGTAAAGTGACCCGGCTCTTTGAGCCTAATCGCACTACATGCCGCTAGTTCTTTGATAAAAAGGTTGATCGGCAGAAGATGTAGGATTACATTCAACGCATCCCTCGGACATGTTCGCATACCCCCTTTAATGCTAAGACATGCCGATCTTTGCACCCTTCCTATTTTCGTTAAATTGTAAGCTCTGCTGAGGGCTGGCCACGAGACCAGTGCCCCATATGGTAAGATTGGACGTATTGCGGTGTAGAGCCAGAGTATCACATTTGGCTTAGTGCCCCACCTTCTATTCAAGATTGTCTTGCAGGCGTAGAAAGCTACGCAGGCTTTCTTTACACGCTCTTCTATGTTTAACTTCCAACTAATCTTTGAGTCTAAAACGACTCCAAGATACTTTGAGCTTGGTGATAATGTGAGTTGTTCTCCATTTAATTTTGGAAGGGAAAAAGATGGTAAATTGTTTTTTTTTTAGTAAACAGCTTCAGTTTTGTTTTGCTTGGGTTCACGCCAAGGTCACAGCTTGTGGCCCAGTTGCGGACCAGCCCAAGGGCTCGCCCCATGATCTGACTGATCACGGAGAGACACATTCCTGACACTAATATCGCCACGTCATTCGCATACGCCACCACATTTACGCCTTGCTCATCTAGTTTAGTTAAGATTTTGTTAATTAATCCACAGTAACGGAGAGATCACCCCCCCTTGAGGTGTAGCTCTGCAAACGAATTTAGTCAGATGGCTGTTTCCCAAGTTCGCATGGATTACTCTAGTCCCCAGTAGAGTCACTATCCAGTTGCTGAGCTCCGTCTCAACTCCTGAGTCAATAAGGGCCTCGTGAATGGATTCTATACGAACATTGTTAAAAGCTCCCTCTGTGTCGAGGAAAGCGGCTAACGTGTATTGTTAATATTGAATACTATACTCGATGTTACGGACCACCTCATGGAGGGCCGCGTCTGTAGATCGGCCCCTGACATATGCATGCTGCCACCTAGAGAGCAGTGAGTTCGACAGGCTTTGCCGGATATGGAGGTCGACGATACGCTCCAATGTTTTTAATACGAAGGAGGATAAACTAATAGGCCTGAAATCCTTCGCGGTTTCATGTTCACGTCGAAATGAAAACAACTCGAACTCATCGCCACGAATGGGGTACGTAGTTGAGGGTCAGTAAACTCCTAAAAAGTGGTAACAGCATTGGAACTACAAGATCCTGCATTCTCTGTGTCATGATCTGTAAAATGTCGTCTGGTGCAGGAGATTTAAATGGGGAAAAGCTATTAATAGCCCAGGAGACCTTCTCCTCAGTAATGACAGAGTCTACAAAGTAACCCGATCTAATGTCAACATTATGCGGTTTTGGTCTGGGCGTGCAAACGCTTTTGCACCCAGGGAAGTGCGTACTCAGCAGAAATTCGAGAGACTCATCTGTGGATTCCATCCAGGTTCCATCTTCTCTCTTTATTAATGACGGACATGAATGTTTTTGCTAAGACTTTACTTGTCCTTGCTGAATCCTTCACGTGATCCAAGGATTGGCAGAACTCGTCCCAGGCTTGGGCTTTTGCAGTCCTGATGGCTTTCTCATATATTTTCAAGCAGTCCTTGTATGGTTGCCAGAACCTGTGTTTGTTTCAGATGTTGTCAATGTCGCGAGTAAGCTTCCTGAGCTTGGATAAATCCTCATTCCACCATGGAGGAGGAGTTTTCTTACTACGCTTCACTGGGCATGAACGTTTGTAGGCCATTTCCTTTTCTGTTGCTCCAATTCTCCTGACCAACTCCTTCACGGAGCCAGTCGAGTGATATGGAGGCTTTAAAAGTTTTTTCTTGAAAATCAGTCTGAACTTTTTCCAGTTGATTGATGTAGGTTCCTGGAAGGCTTGGGAGTCTCCCTGGAGACGTTGATATTAAAAAGTATCCATTTGTGGTCTGAGAAGAGACATATTAATTCAAGGTTTTATGAAATTGGCGTAAAAAATGTTTCTTAGAGAACCAAAAGAGCGGGTTGGGTTTGTATTGCAGCCCCTTGACCCCATGGTCGGATTTGATCCATTCTGACATATGTTTTGTGTCATCACTAGAAATACATTTTTGTATGGACAGATGGACATTGCCCAATCGACTATCCATATATGTATGTGTTTATGTATATGTGTAATTTTTATATGGTCGGAGATGCTTCCTTCAATGCGTTACAAACTTCATGACAAAGCTAATATACCCTTTCACTCTATGAGCGAAGGGTATAAAAAACATGCAAGATTACACAGGTAGCCGCTGAAACCGATCGAGTCCGGTTTCTCAAAAATGTGTACTTGAGATCTTATGAGAATATGAAATAATCGCTCTACCTGTTCGTCACATTCGATCTACCTGCGTGGCTGGCCTCGCACCTGAATTCGCGCATCCAAGTGCAGCTCATTATAATACGTACAAGTGAAGAGGAAAATTTCTCGATTTGTAAATTTGACAAAGAAGCAAACTCGTGAATGTTTCATATATGCGATATGATGTCGTCCATCTGTTGGCATGCTCTGAGTGTGTATGGTATGGTTCAGGACACGCACCATTGCTTTTAACGGGCTTTGGATATGAATTGATTTGCTACTTGGAAGTTCCAAGTTAGATCTGGTAGTTTTGCCTTATCTGTCGCCAAACTTAACACAAACACTTAAAACTGGTCTGGTCGATGATAATGTTGAAGATTTGTCCTTTACTTCCGAGTAGGACCCAAAAATATACAAAGGAAACTTCCCGCGACAAAAAAAACATCAACCGCGTGCTGTCCTGATGACTGTTGTCACCCGAATACCCCGAATTTGGCCACGCCTGTTTTAAAACGCCATTTTTGTCGCTCCAGCTGTTCCGAAAGTCCAACAATTCCGACACATAGATGTCTACCTTGAAATTTGGCGTTTTTTCGACAATTCCATAAAAGTAAAATAGACACCTATGCGCTAAAATCGGTCTCGGTTATGAGAAACGATCACACGATTAATCGAAGGTACGATTGATTGGAAATTCAATTAACCTAAAGGTTTGTGTTCGTAAAGACGACTCATGGGATAATCGATCAGCGATCGTAGTTTAACATCTAATTCCGAGCCCTATTTACATATTTTTTGAATGTGGCGATATTCCTTGTATCAACTATAGCCTAAAGGAACATATCGGTATAGAAAATATACGCATAAAATGCTAAGAACCGATAGTTCAAGTGCGATCATCCCATGAGTCGTCTCTAGGAACCATATCTTTTGGCGGGGGCGTCTGGCAGTAGACAAAATTGACAAATTTCTGTGCCGCTAAAGGAAATTGATACACTGAGAAAAATAAACGTACATTTATATTAAAAAGAACACATTCAACTTTACGGAATTGTTGGCTTAAAAAAGATTATTTGAAATTAACAACTTGACCGCTTGAATTACAAGAATTCCGCTAACCTTCTTCCGGGCACATGGACGGTCATTTACTGCCCTGATCATACAAAAACGCATTACTTTTTTTGCCGTTGGCCAGAATTGGATGGGATGGGTATTTATTCTTAAGTCATACTGTTATGTATACTATAAATGGGTAAATTTAAATTAATATTTTTCCATTTTAAGAGAGAAGGTATCTTTTTGTAATGTGTATTTATGTGATTCGATCGACTCCAGTCAACATAAAACACAGCTTTAGATGCTCCAATTGCTTTATGCTAAACCACTTAGCATAATGACGGTTGACGATTGGGTCGTCACTCTATGATGCTTGAAATAAAGACGCGAGATAGAATCTTTGCGTAGTTAAATTTCCGTACTGCCTAAAAAAATACCGGCGTACAGATGGCTGCGCCCGCAACACGAGGGTTTTTTTTAGATTTTGGATACATACATACACATATATTTTAAAGGTAATAAACAAGAATTATGCATACAATATTAATGAAATGCTTCTTGTAAATCTATTTTTGGATTGGTCTAAATAAACGCGTTCATTCTGTAATATGTAACTAGACCAATCCAAAAGTAGATTTACTATGTACCATGGCTACACATAGGTACACCCAGAAAAAAAATTACTTTTATTAAAGAAAAATTGCATAGGACGTATGAAATTTTGGCTATGATTTGGAGCCGATGAAATAGCCTTTTTGGGACAATGATAGAAATATCATTGAAAATATTAAGTGAAAATTCGATTTTAACAATGACATTGTTCATCGATTCTATGTAAAAATTTCATTGAATTTTATTTAAAAAAAAGAAAAGAATATTTTTTTTTATTTTTTTTTTTATTTTTTTTAAATTTTTTATTGTGATTTAATTTTATTTCAAATTCTTATATTTTTTTATTCATAAAAAACCTTATCCCGAAACTTGGATTCGAGCCCGGTCCGCCTGCGTGTCAGTCCGTGCACATTGCCATGAGACCAGAAGTGGAATGTTGTCAACGTTTCTAAAAACTTAACTACTTGATACGCGGTGCGATACAAAGTTAAAATGTTTATACATAGAGGCTATGGAAAATGATCATAGTTCCCATGAATTTGATTTACTTAATTCTATGTAATTTGTTGCATTAGTTGAATGTGGGCAGGTTATAATTCTATTACTACTGAAATCATAAATTCTATGAAAGTGTATTCGACCCAATGGCATTTTTAATTAATTATATTCAAACTTCATACGTTTAAAGAAATTTTTTGTTTACTAGAAGTAAAGTAAAAACTTCATTGGCTTTAATACACGTTTTTTGCTGGCTGTACTAACTGAATTTAGTAGCTGTAACTGCGTTACCATTACTCCAAACTGAAAAAAAGCAACCGAAATGAAATGTACCCATCGAGTTCTTTGATTTGAGTACCCATACGTCCATGTCCGTTAAAAACTAAAAAAGTCGACTTTTTCAAATCTCCCGGACACCGTGCTAAAGACTGTTACGATCCTACAAATTCCTACCAAATTTCATTATGGTCGGTTAAGCCGTTCGCAAGTTATTTAGTGAACAAACGTTTGAATCACCGGGACAACCTGTTATCTTTGCCCCACCAGCTTCTAAGTATTTCGCGAGAAAGACTGTAACTATTCTACTCCCGCAAAGGGGTCGGTGTCCTTGTGACACTGGCCGTTGGAGAGTTGCGTCACCACGTACCTGAGCAGCGCAGGACAGGCCCCTAGGTTGATACGCCATGACGTGGATCTGTACAAAGACGTTCGGGCGATGATGTTCCCGAGCTCCCTAGTCATGTATGGGTGACACAGCATGGCTGACTTTTTCCCTTTTCCTTCGAAAAGTCAGCCATACAAGCTCACACGACGCAGTGCTTCCTCGTAGGGGAGAAAAGCGTACGTGTCTAGTCTCGGAGCTGGCGGCTTCGCATAACCCAAGCCACGAAGGGGGTAATAAGGGAGAATGGCCTATGGTTGATCGTGTTGTGAAAAGAGTTGAGATCGCTTATAGATGTCGAAGTTATGTCGTCCGTGTCTGAAAAGGCCACTCCGAGGTGTGACCAGCGGCGCTAGGCCAGTGCATCGCACTCGCATAGGACGTGGAAGGAGGTTTTGTCGTTTTCTTCGCAAAATCGACAGCTTGCGTCTTGCGCAATTCTTATTGTGCGTAAATGTGATCTCAGACAGTAGTGACCTGTGAGAATGCCACAGATGATGCGTACTTTAGCTCTGCTTAACTGCAGCAGCTGAGCCGTTCTTCTGTGGAAAAACCCTGCCATAAACATTTTCGATGGTCTGAGCCCAGGTAGTTTATCCCAATGCTCAGTTGCCTTGAGCCGTTCTTGGTCTTTGAAAGTTAGTAAGTGATTTAATGGCCGCCTGGCTGTCTGAGAAGATAGTTATTCGTTTATTTACGTAGTTCTCTCGTAAGCAGAGATCAATCAGCGCAGGTTTCTATTGCGTTTTCAATTCTGCCTAAAAAACAGTGGTGTGGAGGCCCATAGGTATAGAATCTATGTGTTGGGCCAACCACACCCGTTCCTGAGCCTTCAATTGGCTTGGAGCCGTCAGTAAACCATTTGATGGTCTGTGGATGCAGCCTAGCGAAGTTGGGGTGCCACTCCTCCCTGCTCCATGTTACAGCCTGGAAGCGGCGGCCGAATGAGAGCTCCCTCATTTGCAATGAGTCGTACCATTGCCAGTTTTGCCTCGGTCTGGAGGTGGATTTCAATTCGGTGTAGATCTAGTAGAACTTCTAGAGCATTGCACTGCACTGGCAAGATCGGAGTGCCCCGGTGGTAATGAGACATGCTAGTCTCTGTACCTTGTCTATAGCCGTCAGTGCTCTCTTCCACCAGCCCACAGCACCAAAGTTTAAAGTGAGTCTTACTATTGCTTTGTATACATATATATCCAGATCATAATGGTTGGTTTCAAACCCCAGGTTTTCCCTACGAATTTTTTGCAAATCCAGGGGGCTCTGGTGGCTTTTTCAGCGTGGTATATCTGATGTGCTCATCGATGATTTTTTCCATTGATTTGAGCATGAATGAGGTAAGACTAATTGGTCTGTATGATTAGGGCTCCTCTTTAGGTCGGTTTCCCAGTTTAGGAATAAATACAACTCGCGCAAGTCTCCATGGCTCCGAAATGTAGCCTTGCGCAAAGCCGCTTCTGAAGATACTTACGAGGTATGGAGTTAGTGCCTCCAGATCCTTTTGTATTAAGGATGGAAAAATCCCGTCAGTGCTGACGGATTTAAGTGGCTCAAATGAGCAAATGGCCCATCTTATTTTATCTTGGGTGAAGATTGTTCTTGCTGTTCTCCAGTCTGAGGAATTAGTTCTGTGCAGACTGTTATAGTTTGAGGGCACCCGGTTCCTAAGTATTTGGCATCTCGGAAAGTGGGTGCTGAGGAGTAGTTTGCCCGTCGTTAGGGCGTCAGTTGTGTGGCGCCCATCAGGATTCTTTATGCTACTTAGGTACTCGGTGTCATTTTAGCCAAACATTTATGGAGTCTGGCAGCTGTATTGGTGCAGTCAACACCTTCGCAGAACTTGACACATGAGTTCATTTTGGCAGACCTGATATTTTTGTTATACTTATGAAGTTTGGAGCGGTACGTTTCTCACTCTTCTGTCTTTTAGCCCTATTAAAGATTCTTCCTGTTGACTTCCTTAGTCTCGATAGCTCCGAAGTCCACCAGGGTACTCCTTTGTTATCGTTCGTTCTCCCGGGGAGGCAATTTCCCTCATATGAGGTCACTAGCCCTGCCCACGTAGGAGACCAAGCTGTCCAGACTCAGCCAGCTGTCCCGTCAATGATGGATAGCCTCTCTTCTCTTCGCCTTTCCCGGAAACTGGATACAGGCTCTGTTACTTCGAACCTGATGAGCATGTCTGACAGTGAGGTTTCATCAGATACATGCCAGTTCCTGATCTAGTTTTCTGTCCGTTGGTTGCCAAAGGTTAGGTCGAGTACTTCCCGCCTCGATCTAGTTACGAACATAGGTTTGCTTTGCTATCTCGGTTGAAGATGTTAACATTCAAGGAGGAAAAAGTTTATAATACGTACTCACCTCTTCAGTTTATATCAGTGCTTCTCCAGACCGTATGGTGTGCATTGGTATCACAACCGACCAGGATAAATGCCTTGGTCTTACCGCAAAAGTCCGCTATACTTTTAAGTCATATTTCTGGAACTTCCTCATCACCTGGGAAGTAAGCTAGCACCACCACGAGATTCGTGTTGATGTCATCGTTAAGCGTAACGCAGATTGCTGTCAGATCTCCATCGCTGAATTCTGTAAGATAAATAAACTTTATGCTATTTCTGATTAGTACACATGCTCGAGGTCTGCTGGAGCTTGTATCATATATGACTGATGACCCGCTTACCTTGAGGCCTTTAATTTCCCCGCGTAATTTCCAGGGTTCCTGAATGAGCGCCATTCTCAGGCACTCCCTGGTGAACCTGGTCATTGCAGGTTGGCCTGCAATACGCCCAGGGATACGCTAGTCGTCGGGTTCATCGGAGTCGTCCACGGACCCTCTCGTGCTGGGTCCCCTTCCTCAGTTTCCATATGTATCAGGGTTTCTGAGAGAGGTGATTGGACGTCATTGTCCTCAACGCAGTCCAGCTCTTCGCCCGCTGGCACTGCAGCAATATCCTGCTCACTGGGAGTTGTCCGTGGGCTACTCGATGCTGCTGGGCTCTCAGTTTCGACTGGAGGTTTTGCAGCAGATTTATTACTTGGCTTGACCTGGTTCCAAGTCTTGGGGTGTAGGGTGACCCTGCTAAATTTAGAATTAAGGCTGAATTCAGCCTTTATTGTAGCCGCGAAGGATATCGGGTCGATCGACAGCGTGGCTGAGATGCCTTCGTCCTCCCGCGCTTCACGAAGCACTCTACATTCTGCGATGTGAAGCCCTTCGTTTTGGTTCTCCAGATACTTTAGTGCCTTCTCTGAATTGCACTCTGTGGTGCGGGGGAGTACACGCTGGCAATCTGGTTACGCGGAATATCGCTGCCCAGTACCGCCTTCAAGTATGCTCCCGGCCATGGTTTCATACTGCCAGCTTGCTTGGTGAGCCACTCCACTGTGGCTCCGTTTTCACACTCGATGAGGATGTGGCCTGGCCTGAATCTTATTCCAGCGAACTTCGGCTTTACCTGTTTGGCGCTCGGAAAGGATTTCCGTCAGTATCTCGTTTTAGATAGACGTCTTTTGCCCTGAGGTTAATAATTCCGCTGGGTCGGTGGAGATTATGGCCACACTTGTATTTGAGGCCACCTTTGCGTAGGAAGCTTTCGCTTTTCCTTTGCTTCCAGAGGGGGCAGAAAAGCGGTTGTTGAGGTCCCCTTACTCGTAGAGGTCTTCGCGTCAGTCCTCTCGTCTCCTTTGATGCCGCCTTCAATCGTGACAGCGCTACCTTGGTCTTGGCCCACCCATTGCCGGTTACTGTCTTGCGTAAGATCAGGCGAGACCTCGTCCGTGGAGCGTTGTCGCTTGGCTTGAGGTGCAGGCTGATTGCTGGAGTGAAGGTTTCGCGGCTAGTTCCCTCGTTTTTGTCGGCTCGTATCTCTGTGCCAGGAACTTGAGATGCATCCCGCGCCGCTGAGCTCTTTTGTACGGGCATCCTTAACTCGGGCTCGAAGAGTTTCGGATTCTTCTTTTTATTCAATGGCCCTGCTCTGGGCTTGTCAATGTTCGAGAGGTAGAGCTCCTCAACGACACTACGTTGGGTGGCTTGATTGGTGCCATCCCATGGCTGTTCGGAAGTGCCGGCCTTCCCTTTTTCCATACAAGAACCACTCGAAGCAGTGAGTGTCACCTTGGCTTCCGGTTCGCTCTGTGTTTTGGTTGTGTTGTTTTTTATTTTCTTGTAACTATTCATGTTGATCCCACGAGTAGCTGGGGAAACAAATGGTCCACCGAAGCATTTCCCTGCTTTACTCCGGTAAGGTCTTAGCTACCCTTGGATATAGACCCGGTATCCAAGGAGCTCTGTTAGTGATGATCATTTACGCCCTGATTACCTTCCCCCGATGGGCACGGGTCGCCTGTGACTCCGGGGATTAAGGGATATCTAACACCATGGACGTTATCAGAAACAGTATCATTACAGATCCTGGGAACGTCAGGTGTATACAGTGATTTTGGGAACTCGACTCGCCGACTCACAATGCGCCTAAATAAATATTTACTTGCATTGCAAGTTTTGTCTCAAAAGAGGTCCCCCGATCACCGGCCCCCACAGTTTGGCCTTCACCGGAATGAAGTTTCTAGAGGCCACCGCGGAGAGGTACTGTACGGACTTCCCGTGATGATGGCACCTTCAACCTGCCATCTCACGAACTGACCACCACATGATCCCCATGCTCCGATTTCAGCAATTCAAACATACAAACTTGCCACAAAAATAAGCATATGTGCTGAATTTCTCCTTGATAGTTTTATTTCAAAAGTGGACGAGTCAAGCGCGTCAGAAAAAACGAACACCTCTCAGTTAGAAAGCGAAGGGTGAAAAAAAAAAAATTAAATCAAGGCCAGACGCAATGGTTATATCTCTGCCAGAGGAGGATAATTATGAAATATTCCTAAAAGAGAGATATTTGAGCCAAAGCTCAAAGAGATGGAGATAATGTATCCTGTATTCGTAGCACGCGAAATGGGGAACTATTGTTCCAATTAAAACGTCCGGGAAATAAACTGACAGTTTTCAATGAAGTCAAAGTGGTTTAATCGAAGGTTGTGCGAAACACAAGTCAGAACTGATCACTAGGCGGCTGATGATGGCCTGCGACTGCGACGCATCTATGCGTCGGAAAACAAGCATTAAATTAATAAATGAGAATGAATGGTGGTCTGAAAAAATTGTGGGTTTCACGCTCAAATGCCTGAAGGCGCGACATATGGGTCAGCTTTGATGTCACACTATAGAGTCGACGATTACTGAAGCTCGCTATTAGAAAAAGCAGCTAAAACTGTTTGCGATACGCGGTAAAGAATCGCGTAAAGAGTGGTAATATAGAAGATAAGGCAAACACTAACACAATTTAAAGTGCGCGACGCTGCTCCAAAACATTGTCTAGGCTTTGAGAGAAAAATGTTAAGCAGACTCTCACTGGTAGTGGAAGAAAAAGGTATCTTATTAGACAGAAAGTAGGGTTTGACAATGGAATCGCTTCAAAATGACACATGCTTCATGCTATTCTGTAGTGACGCTCAAGGAAAGCGTTTCATTTCGCTTTACAAGGAATGCATTTTTCAGACTACCTTTCAGCTATAATCAGGAGCTGCCTCTCAAATCGTGTCCTTCAATACTATACAAGCGATAAACCTACGGAGTATCGGGTTACAACTGGAATTCCACAGGGGTCAGTGCTTGCCCCTGCTGCTGTGGATCATAATGTACAACGGCATTCTATAACTTCCCATACCTAGAGAAGTGATTGTGGTAGGCTTTAGCGACGACATTGCAGTTGTGGTGGTAGCAAATAAACTAGAGCAGTGTGCCGCAGTATACGCCAACGAGGACGAGGCGATTACAACTATAAAGCTCTTGGCCTCCAACTTGCTGAGCAAAAACCGGAAGCTGTTCTTATCATTATCAGTAAGCGCGGAAAAGGTGCTATCTAAAAAGCAGATTAGAAAACAATATTTATAACTTCCAAAAAAGCCTTTAGGTATTAGGGGGTTATGATTGTTTCGAGACTGTAATTTGGAGAGCATTTTAAGATTGTATGTGTAAAAGCAGCTGTTGTCCCCGTTTCTTTCGCCAGAATTATGCCGACTAGTGGTGGCCCAAGATCAAGCAGCAGAAGGTTGTTGTTGTTTCCTTCAGAAATTAAGCTGCTCTGCGTACTGAAAAACTTAGCCGGCTGAAATCCGGCATAACTACATTAACATTATCTTCCAAAGATTTCTCCACCCCGTTGAAAAAAAACCTAATCAAAGGCCTAGTGCATGCTGCACAAGTTGCTGGCATACACAAACTACCCGAAAACCCGGGAATAGTTTTACATTATTGTAGTGTGTTATATATACTCTAGCACAATATCTACTTTTATTTAGTATAATTGACCGACTTGACTTGACTTTTATATTATTTAGTGACTTCTGACACCATGTTAAATATCTTTAATAATATTAATAATGAAAAAGGCGCGATCTAGGCAGCGTCTACTGCAAGAGTCAGATCCTACTCTGGCTAAAACGATCGAGATTACGAAAACTGTAATTTTGGCACAGTCTAATGCTGAAAAAATGGTGAAAGTGGATAATGTTTTGCACGTTCAACGTAAACCGAACGCAAGGGTCTCAACAGCTCCAACATTCAAACCGCGTTTTTCATATCAATCTCAGAAAGTTTCACCTGAGATAAATTTGTGTGGTAGATGTGGACAAAAGCATCGGTTTAAATGTCCAGCCGCTAACGCGACGTGTAGAACATGTCGGAAAACTGGTCATTTTGCGAAATATTGTTTCAGGCGAAAGAATACGCACAATGTCAGAAATGTAGAATCGAACGAACTCTCGGATAATTTTTTCATTGGCACAATTTCGTATGGTTCGAACAAAAATTGTTGGCATTTGAATGTATCAGTTAATAACGTAAATTTTCCGTGTATACTGGATTCTGGTGCCGATACGAATGTCATGTCATTAACTACGTATAAAAAGTTAAACTTGGCAAAAAATGTTCTTGAAAAGTGTAATGTTAAGGTAACAGGCTTTGGAGGTAAAGACATACCGATAATTGGATATTGTTTATTAAATTGTTCATTCAATAATAGTTCAGAAATGATATCATTCATAGTCACAGATATAGATTGTCCAACTGTATTAGGTCTTCCAACATGTCAAAAAATTGGAATATTGAAAAGAGTTTTTTCGTTAAAGAAGAGTAATTGCAATGATATTGTAAATGAATTTGATGATATATTCAATGGTTTAGGCTGTCTTCCCAGGGCCGGATTTCCCATATGGGCAACCTGGGCTACTGCCCGGGGCGGCAGAATTTGAGGGGCGGCAAATTCTTAATTTTTTTCATTGGTATAAAATTATGGGAAAGATGGATTTTTAAAACTCAAACATAATTGTAGAAAAAAATGGCTTTTTTAATTTATTCTAGTTAGATGTACCTGTACGTCTTAATCCAAAGCACCTAATCACAACCTCAAATTTTAATGTGATTCCGCCTTCGAAAATTGGGGCGACTCAAAATTTTGCTTGAAGCATACACTTATTTACTCTGAATGGCGTGGCGGCCTTTAGTTCAATTAGAGTAGGAGTATAAATCATCTTTGATGGCTTCACTTTAAACATTATGCCTGAAGCCACATTAAATGATATAAATACGCGAGTACTTGGCTGCCAGCTCCTGTTTTCAAGCCTCTAAAATTGCCCTAGACTTGAAGAAAAAAAAACGAAAAATATTTTTTGTAATAGCGATCCTTTGGAAAGTTAAAAACGCCCCCAAGCAAGTAACTCACCTAACCACACATTTTCGTGTGTTCAATTACTTCTTAAATTTGTCCCCACATCAAATTCACTGGGAAGCAAGGATTTGGTGTCGGGAGAGGTCCAAGTCTCGATATTAGAAATGCGGCATTGGCTATCAAATTTTTGAGTTTCTATCGGGTGCATAGGTTTAACGAAATTTTTAAGAATTTTTACGCTTAAATTTTCGAATTTGCAATTTTTTGTTCAGAGAAAAACGCAAAATTCCACCAAAAATAAAAAATTATTTAAATTAGTTGAAATCAGGAAAATCTAGAACTTTTTAGGCACCGAATGATTTTTGCTGAATTACATCAGTAAGTGTTTTCCCAATTCGTTTTCGTTATCTTTATCACTGAAAATTAGCTCAAGGTCTCTTCAAAATTTACCGTAAGCTTTCTTAATTTTGGTTTTATTCGGTATGACATTTTCTGGTAAATATGATGCTAATATTGGAAATTTTATTTGTTACGGTAATTCGCAAATTATTTCCAAAACGAACGACAAAGAAAAAAAATTTAGAAAACATGAACGCATTTCTAAACAAAGTGAAAAGCCGAATGTAATAAGAATTGTACAGTTTTCTATGTTATCAGTGGAGTTCAATCAATCAATCAATCCTAAAACAATTTTAAGAGGTGCACGGAACAACTGCATTCCTCCCCTAGGAAGCAACATAAAAAAATTTCAAGCAAAAAAATACGCTATTAGTAACAAATATGAACATTTTTCACATACGCCCGCTAACGTTTTGCCTACATTTCCTTTGTGAGGTGACAACTGCTACCTTCAAGCTTATCTAGTGGCGGAGGGCGGCAAATACATTACTGCCCAGGGGCGCAATAGAGGCTAAATCCGGCCCTGTGTCTTCCTCCAGTTTGTAATTTAAAACTTTGTCCGAAAGCTATACCGTGTGTTGATCCGCCAAGAAAAGTTCCATTTGCATTACATGATAAGCTACGTGATGAATTGGATCGTATGGTGCAAATGAAAGTCAATGAGAAAGTTACGAGACCTACTCCTTGGGTAAATTCAGTTGTAATTACAGTTAAAAAATCTGGTCAGTTAAGAATTTGCTTAGATCCGCGAAATTTGAACAATAATATTATTCGAGAATATTATCCACTTAAAAATTATGATGAAATTCGTACGAAATTAAAAGGAGCTTCATTTTTTTCGCATTTGGATGCATTTTCAGGTTTCTGGATGTTGAAGCTTGATCATGAAAGTTCAGATCTGTGCACATTCCAAACTCCATTCGGTAGATACAGATATTTAAGGCTTCCGTATGGGATTACTGCGTCATCAGAAATTTTCCACAGAGTTATGATGGAATTATTTAGCGACATTGAGGGAGTTTTAATTTTTATAGATGATTTTCTTGTCTATGGGGAGACGGAAGAAATTCACAACAGAAGACTACGACAAGTGATGGAAAGAGCTAGGAAAGTAAACTTAAAATTAAACAAATCAAAATGTAAATTTTTAGTTTCGGAAGTTTGTTTTTTGGGCTATGTCTTTAGTAAAGAAGGTGTAAAAGTTGATACAGAAAAAGTCAAAGCTATTAATGAAATGCCTACACCTCAGAATGTCAAAGATCTCCAGAGATTTTTAGGGATGGTCAATTATTTAGGTACATTTATTGAAAATTTGTCGGAAAAAACAAAGGTCTTGAGAAACCTACTCAAATCTGATTCTGCTTGGGTATGGGATGCAAATTGTGAGCAAAGTTTCAAATGTCTAAAGAAAACAATAACTAATTCGCCGGTTCTTGCTCATTATGATCCCAATATACCATTAATTTTGCAAGTCGATTCTTCTAAATCTGCAATAGGGGCAGTAATTATGCAAAATTGTCGACCAATCGCCTATAGTTCAAAAACATTAACAGCTTCTCAAGAGAATTATGCTCAAATTGAGAAGGAATTATTCGCTATTCAATTTGGGTGTAATAAGTTTCACCAATACACATATGGTCACAGGATTACAGTCCACACTGATCATAAGCCATTGGTATATTTGTTTAAAAAACCTCTTCATGAAGTTCCAGCTAGACTGCAACGCATGATGCTTGCTTTACAAGCTTACGATCTAAACGTGACGCATGTACCTGGTAAAGAAATGTATATTTCCGATACCTTATCAAGAGCACCTCTGAAGGATAACTTTATTCCAGATTATGAGTCCGATTTAACATATCATGTTAATTCATTACATACTAATTTAGCAGTCAGCGACACATATCGCAAGAAACTATTCGAAGCAACTAATACCGATAGAGTCCTACAGTCATTAAAGAATCATTACTTGCATGGGTGGCCTAACTGCAAATCGAAGTTAGAGGAGCCTATAAAAGCATTTTGGAATTTCCATAGTGAAATTCATGTGGTGGACAATTTATTGTTTAAGGGTACTAAACTAATTGTTCCAACCTCAATGCGCACTGAAATATTAAATAAAATTCATGAAGGACATAAAGGAATGAACAAATGTCTCACTTTGGCAAGAGAACATTTTTATTGGCCAAACATATCGGGAGAACTAAAAAATTTAATCGAACAATGTGCAGTATGTGCTACATTTAGTTCATGTAATCCACATGAGCCACTTCAAAATTATAAGATTTCAAAATTTCCGTGGCAGCAAGTGGGTATTGATTTCCTTTATTTCAATAAACAAACTTATTTGCTTGTAACAGATTATTACTCAAAATATATTGAAATTGCCTTACTAACTCAAAATTACACAGCAAAAAACGTAATTATAAATCTTAAGTCTATTTTTGCTCGTCATGGCATTCCTATGTTGCTCGTTTCGGATGGTGGACCTCCATTCCAGTCAATTGAATTCAAATCATTCCTTAAAGATTGGGATGTTGAACATATTGTTACTAGTCCCTATCATTCCCAATCGAATGGTCAAGCAGAAAGTTCTGTAAAAATAATAAAAAACATATTGAAAAAATGTCACGAATTAAACGAAGATCCGTATATTGCACTATTGCATTATAGAAATACTCCGAAAACGAACTTACCTTCACCAGCTAAGTTATTGATGTCCAGAAATCTGAGGATGAATATTCCAATAATGCAAAGCAATCTTCAACCCAAGATGGTTAAATATTCCGAATATAAAAAAGCGATCGAAAAATCCCAGAAGCAAAGCTCATACTATTATAATAGAAATACAAAAAAGTTAACAATTTTCAATCCAGGGGAGAAAATATATTATAAAAAGTCTCCTAACTCCACATGGTTGCCAGGAGTTATTATAGAAAGACACAAATGTCAAAGATCGTATACCATACAAGATCCTAATGGTACAAAATACAAGAGAAATAGGATACAGTTAAAGCATAGAGATAGAGGTAGTAGTTATCACAATGACTTCATTTCGCAATCCAATGAATCAGGGTCGCCTATTCGAAAAGAACCATTTAATGGATCCGATAATGAAAGAAAAAATACGTCTAACGAGGAAGCCAACCAAAACAGTGAATTTTATACTACTAAGTTTGGTAGAGTGGTAAAAATACCTGATAGACTTAAACTTTGAATTTATTAATTAGATTACAATGAAATGTTATATATTTGTAAATATGTTGTAACTCAGTTTCATTCAGAAATAATAGTAAATATTTTTATTTTGATTTCATCTATATTTGATTACAGTACACATTTTTAATTATGAATTATCTTGAATTAATTAGGCTTAAGAAAAGGGATGTTATATATACTCTAGCACAATATTATAACAATATTGTCTAGCATTTATGTATTGTAGCTAACTTCACAATAAATATATACGTCTGTCAGTCATCAACTAGATCGCGCCTTTTTCATTATTAATATTATTAAAGATATTTAACATAGTGTACTCAATAATTTTTGTTATACCCTTCGCTCATAGAGTAAAAGGATATATTAACCCATTAGTGCATGAAGCAACATTTATTGACTTTTGTCAATTATTATGAATTAAAGTAGACAAGGAAGTACTTTTTGATCTTTTTTCGAAAAAAATAAGTAATAGTAGATTTACAAGCCGTCCCCTATAAGGGACACTATGCACAGCGGTCAGTTGGCGAATGAAGAAATTGATACGACCAACTTGTATTGTATCCGGTGAAAATACTCACACCACATAATGAGTGAAGTAATTTGACGGATACGGAATATATTTTAAATGAAACTTATAAGTGGCATGTAAAATATTTACATCTTAGCGCGTTACTTGCTATGAATCCTCCATTTTCTTTAGTGAGCAGATCGACAACCTTACCCTCCCCAACTCCCAAACTTTTGGAAACGACATCAGCATATTTTCCCATATACATACACATATGGACAAAAAAATAAGTACACTCCTCATCTACCTTTTTATGCCAAATTTTCATAGCCTTTTCAAAATTGAATGACTCCAAATAGATAGCCATTATAACAATTAGGATACAACAATGCCAACGGAACCGAAAAACTAAATGGCATCCCCCTATTATCTTAGTCCCTCCCGATATTAGCTTTGAAGTGAGTATTCAGCTTGGTCAAAATAATAAGTACACCATTGGCTTTTTAATTTTTTTTACAACATCTTGCTATTTTCTGTAAGGATTTATTTTTTTATTCATTTGTGTCTGCAATAAGAGTTAAATTAAAAACAAACAAAATTACTTACGGGACGAAAAACGCATGGTAGGTACGAAATGAGGACGTTAAAGTTCGAAACATTGAAATGGCGATCTCAGTATCACTGTGGCGAGAAAAGTTCCTTTGGCATGACTGGTGGTTTTCGCGGCAAATATTGAAAATATAGAATCCCTTTGAAAAGTTAATCGAAGAATACAAGAAGTAAAGCAGTTTTGGCAAAAAATTTAGAAGTTTCCATGGTGGCGTCAAAAAGTGTTGACGGTACAATAAAATTTTGGAGGGATAGTTCTTCATGCTCCAGACCGAACAATTAAAACTCACCAAATATTCTAATTCTAATTCGTCGTGCTATGTGGCCGTGATCGTTCGGTCGCCACTCTGTGAAATGGACACTCATAGAGAATCGAGTTTCCAAACTCGGCACGACTCGTCGCAAGTTTATTATTCAGAAGAAGATGATAAGTAATATTCTTATCGTAGAATAATACAACTAACAATGCGGCTAGGAAGTGGTATGGCTGACAACCATATCACACTCCGAATTCAGTTGTCTTTGTAACGTTGATGACTACACACGGTAGTCATCAACGCACCATGCTCCACTAGGAGTTACGGTAATCAAGAGAGAGAGAGAGAGAGAGAGAGAGAAATATTCTAATTTATTTATGAGATCGTAATAAATTTGATTAGAAACGACTCTTATCGTAATATTATTCATTTAGGAAAAAATAATATGATATACGCTACATCAATTGGCTATTTCCCATGGAGGCGAAAAAAAGCATGGTCTACGGTTTATTTTTCATAGTTTGGTTTCGTTCAAATATACTTAATAACCGTTACTATGGGGCAATTTCCGTGAAAGAAATGTTAGTTGAGAGTCCTATAATATTTTGCTGATGAGCCCATACACTTTAAATGGGGATTTGAGTAGGATATTAACCCTAACCATACCTCACAAACTGGTCAAGGATCGGTTTCAACCAAACTGAGTGGGTTGTCACGTTGTTACTACAGCTAAATTGAATCCGGAATGTAGGCAGAGTTAAATCAATGAATTAGAAACAAAAAACTGATAAATTACAGAATTTCCAGGAATTAACTGGATATATGGATGTATTGGAGCATGCCGTAAGAATTATCTCCTGAGGGCCAAAAAACTTTTTTTTTTCAAAATAATGGACTATTTAGTTTTAAATAATAAAAGAAATCATGTTCTTGTCGAATCAGAACATAATATTTTTCAACTAAAACCATAGTTTTAATCAAATTAACTGAATTGTACTTATTATTTTGTCCAGCCTTTTTTAGTCGGTTCGTACTTTTTCAAGGTTAATGAAAGCTGTTATTCTGAGCCAAGAAGGAATGTCAGTCAGCCGTAGCCAACCTGCATCGGAAAACGCCGGAAGGGCTTTGTCTCCCTAATTTGTACTGCTCGTGTTGATGGTGAAGCCACTCACAAAATTTCTCTATCCCATGACATAGACACAAGATTATATGGTAATTTCGAAAGCAATCGTTAGATCGTCTAGACTGTGAATGCATCTCACATCAGCAGTAAAAGTCCCCTTACAAGATCCCCTGTTTCATTACCATCAATAGGGGTATATCAGAAATGCTTATGTCTTCAAAAAGACGGTCCACCGCTTCTAATATTTCCAAAATTTCCCCAGCTGTAAGACTATAAAAATATTTCACCAACTGACCTACGTGCACAATGCCCCTTATAAGGGACATTGCAAAACATGCTAAATTACACAAAATCTATCGCACCACGACGCTTTTTCTTTGATTAGAATAATAGCCTATACACATTTTAACGATTATTCAATCGAAGAAGTAAACTAGCACTTCAAAATATTAGTAATTTTTAATTTTTCTCACCAGCCCTGAATCTGGCTATTTTTTTTAAATTCCGCCACTCATTCTTTTCAATAAAAAAACTACACCAAACAGAAAAGCCATTTTGAATACGCGTTTGTTTGATAACTGAGATCTTAATAGTGATCATTGCATAGGTACACACTTTCATTGCATAGTCCAAAGGGCAGTCCCTTTAAAGGGACACTATGCACTAATGTAATGAAGTCTGTAACGCATTGAAGGAAGCATCTGCGACCATATAAAAAGTATACATCCGTCTGTCTGTCTGTTGCGACGCGTTTTACTCGGCCAATTTTAAAGCTATGAAGCTGAAATTTTGCACAAATGCTTCTTTTTGCTGCAGGCAGTTTGTATGTTCGAATCAGTAAAATCGGACAATGGGGCCATGGGGCTGCCATACAAACTCAACCCCCTAAATTAGGTTCTTCTCAGAAAACGACACAAAACATATGTGAGAATGGATCAAATCGAACGATGGGGTCATGGGGCTGCCATACAAACCCACCCAAATTATGTTCTTTTAAGAAAAACTTTTTTATTTGTTCACCAATTTCAACCAAATTTCACACAAGTGTGTTTCTATTGATAGCACAAATCATATGTAAGAATGGATCAAATCGGACTTTGGGGTCATGGGGCTGCTATACAAACCTAACCCCCCAATTTAGGTTCTTCTGAAAAAACTTTTTTATTTGTGCAGAAATTTCAACCAAATTTCCCACAAATGTTTTTCTATTGCTAGCACAAAACATATGAAAGAATGGATCAAATCGGACCATGGGGTCATGGGGCTGCCATACAAACCCAACCTCCATTTTGGGTCATCTAAGAAACATTTTTTACATCAATTTCACAAAACCTTGAATTAATGTGTGTATCAAAGCAACAAAAAAGGTTAAAACAAATGGAATCGTACTATGGGGCTATGCTCCCGAATCCCCCAATAAAATTTTCTGAGTAAATATTTTTACTTAGTCACTAATTCCAACCAAACCCCTCAAATATGGTTTTGTCGACGCAACGGAACTTTTGTGAAGACAGAAGGACAAGAATGGGGGAGGGGGATTAAATACAAGTCGTAGGTACGCCCGAAAAACCTTTTGCCCAAGGGAAGCGAAGGGTATCTAAATTTCGGCCGCGCCCGAAACAAGCCTCGGTCTCGTTTTTTTTCTCATTTTCACTCAATTTCGTATGGTCCAAATTATGATGCACAACATTAATGATAACTCTCATATGCACTAGACGAAAATATTTTATTTCGTGCTGAAAACAGGCAATGTACAAAAGTAATAAAGTCATTCTCCTGAGTAACCGTTCTCGTTTTCATCGCCATCTTGGCCATAGCGCTACTTCCTTTTTGGCCATTATGGTTTAGCGTTATAGTTTCCGTCATCATCATCATCATCATCATGATCACTTGCATACCTCACAACCATTTTACATATCGCTTTACGACTATCTTTATTCTCAGCTCACGTATGCACACGGAAGGATACTAAGTCTGTGGCGAAAACGTTACTGAAAATGCAGAAAATCTGCCGGTGAACATTGGGAAAGGTTAATGACTCAAGCAGAATATGCAACCATAGAGACAGGAGTTATAAGACCAATAATTTCTCGGAAGATTTAATGATAATAGTGTAGTGGCTTATAAGGTAAGGAGTGCATCAAGTGCTTGCAAAAAAACACTAATGCAATTCAAGTGGCGTTACAGCAAGGATTTGTATTTTTTCGGGTATACATTTAAATTGATTATTAAAGGGAAACGAATAAATTGTTTGTTGCTGTTAATGCAATTAATGCTGGAAATCAATCAATATTTAAAAATATAGGTACGCTTAATTTTCAATTAAACAATGTATGTTTGGAATTTCTATTACCTATATGGAATTTGATGAATACAAAAGTTACTACTATTTACATTTAGCCATAAACAAAAGCTGAAATTTCATTAACACGTTATATTATTGTCGTTAAAGGGTCTGAGAATAATTGAACTGTCCCTAAAGAGCTTAACGTAATTGGTGGTGTATTTTCGACGAGTCCAATTTGAAAATGCTCCCGGCTCGTCTTCTTCACTCATGTGTTAATTGACTTTGTTGTGTGCGTTTATTATAGCCCTGAAGCTGACAAGTTATGACTTCCGAGACAAGTCATAAACGCACAAAGTCGATGAGATACGAGCTATATCGGTATATTAATGTCCGATGTGTAGCATCGTCCTTTAAGAAACCTTTGGAGTTCGGACATATCCTTGAGAACTTTATGGTACGTGTTTGGTGCCCTGGTGCCATCATCCAATGTCTGTGTACGTCCATCCATATAGCGTTGGGTCAATTATTCTGGATATAATAGAGTAGGAGAATATCTTTATGAAAGTCATTATTCTGTACGAAATGAAATCTACTCAAGCGTGTAGATGCAACGATGATATTTCGGGGTCAAAAACACATACAGGGAAAACATGAAATCTAAATTATGTAGTAGGTAATATTTTTGTCTCTCTTTAAGTTTGGATATTTCTTAAACTAATGGTAAATAATAATAATATTCAAAGAAAATTAAGGAAAAGCAACAGAAACAGATTTTCAATGTAAAATATTGAAGACAAATTTTTGTAGAAAAAATCGCTCAGGGGATAAAATATTTAAAATTTCCTTTTTTGCCGCCACAAACCATATGCTAAAATGGATGGCATCGGACCATGGGGTCATGGGTTCTTATACCTACAATCCCAGTCCCCCAATTTAAATCGTAAGAAAACCGTTTCATTTTTGCACAAATTAATCAAACCTTACGTATAAATGTGTCTCTATTATGTAGGTCAAGTCAGACGGTGAGGAAAAATTAGCAGCGAAAAAGGCATGGTAATGCCGCTTATCGTAGCATGGGGAAAAGCGAGTGAGACTTTCGATCCTATGTTGTCCATGTGCAGAAAAGAGATAAAAGCCTGTGCTACTTCCCACTTTTCAGACGAAAGGATACGATTCTTTTTCGTGCATACTTCGTGTATCTACTTGTAAACATAGAGAAACGATTTCTTCTTCTTGCATCCATCGTTCTTTCTGACTATCCTCGAAAACGAGTCACAGCCCAAACAGATGGCCGCGTTTCTATTCGTGATTACGAAGTGATGGGCGATTGTATCTCAACTTGACACTACAATTTGGAAAAGCGACATATGCGTTGAAGTGAAGAATAGAATCGTAGACGTAGCCAGGGGAGGGGTCTATGTGGTCTTGACCCCTCCCCAAATGTTTTCAAAAAACCCTCATGTTAGGTATATCCTAAATACACATTTATTACGAAAATAGCCATTAATTCTACAATAGAATTTTACAAAAATCCCATCGCGTATGAGTATCAGTAGAAAATTTCATATGTGCTGTCAATTAATCTATTTCCAATGATATGGTACCTACACAAAATTAAGGTGTACAATCTACGGACAATTTGTATAATCATACACAAAATCATTCAGCGTTACAGCGTCGTATATTTTTGTACTTCATGATAGTTCGTATTGGTAAAGTGGGTAGTAATTATTTCATGAAAAGTAATTACCGTCAGGATATCCGGTAAATAAAACTGAAAACTTACCAAGCAAAATTAGTACCAAATTACTACCAATAACCGGCAACTCATCCACACTACGGAAATTTTTCTCATCTAATTAAGTAAACTTTCGAGAACTGTGTACGGTACACAGTAAATGTTTCCCATTTGAGGATCGGCGAATACTCGCAATAATGATTTTACGAACTACGCTTTTAACGAACGTGGAAAGTACATAACGTTTTTGTGTTAGCTGATTCATTCAACTTTAAGCGCGGAGTACTATTCGGGATGTTGCATAATTAAATGAAAATAGATGACCGCACTTTCACAAAGGAATTTGAATTGAGTTTATAATAGAAGAACGGATGTTTCAATTTCCAATAGACAAAAAGGTATGTTTCCTTGCACGGGAACACACTTGTTATTAGATCACATAACTTTTAAATGATTTCCCTAATGCGATGAGAGGACCTTCACCAACCACGCTTGAGGATGTAAACATAAATTTTGGAAGAATGAGGATAAAATGTGCAAATGAGACAACACGGCAAATGACCATTATGCCACTAGACTAAAATCAAAATCAATATATCAATTAAATTTTTTCTAAAAATTGAATTGATATATTTCCTTCTTTCTTACAAATTGTCTTCTATCAGTCATTTCGAATTTGAATTGCCGTACACGGACAGAAAATGTAATAACTGTATATTTTGACAAACGACTTTCTAAAATGTTCTTCTAGGCTAGGGTATTTTCACTATCCGCTGACCAAATATGTAGAACCAGTCAATGAATCAAATTCCTGGCTACGTCCCTGAGCGATTCGGAAGCAGTTGCGAAGCGAACAGGAAGCAAAGCTCAAAATGCAATCAAGCCGGATTAAAATTTAAGTGTATCGGATCGGATGAAGTCGCAACCAGCGAATGACATACAGTTATGCGAAACTGCTTCTATTGCAAATATAGCTTTACCTACGACGGCTCAAGAAGCGAAATATTCGAAAGAAGCAAACCAGTGGAAGTGTAAGCAACGGAGGAGGAATTGGATTCATTGCAGCGCAATAAAACTTGGGTTTTCGTAGAGGGGCCAATGAATAGAAAAGCTTTCAAAAACAAGTAGGTGTTTCGTTTGAAAACTAAAGTTGATGGAACAATTGAACTATCTCCTTTTACTATAATTTAAACCGGTCATTTTCATTGTGGCACAGCGCAAAAACAGTGAAATTTCAATGTCCGAGGGAATTAAACACAATATTTTGTTTATTCGATCCTTCAAAAAAATGCATTTTAACCATGTCAAAAGTAATAACATGCCGTTGGAAGGCCTAAACACACTAAAGCCCCTCTGCAGACTAACAAGCTTAAAGTACCGTTACAAAATTATTGCCAGAATTGAAAAATTATCTTTTTACGTGATAAATTTGACGAAAAAAAGGAGACTAATTTCAGGCGTGGCCGAAATTTGAATAGGTACCCGTCAAATTTGAATGAAACTTATGCTTCTTTTGCGTTAACATTTTCGACCGCAGCCCTATAACGTGTTCAGATTCCATCTGCTTCTGGATGCGTTGAGGCTAATCGGTGAACACACTTGGATGAATTTTACTTAAGTTTCAAAAAGAAAAAAAGTTTTTCTTACAAGAACCTAATATTGGGGAGTTGATTTGTATGACAATCCTAAGACATAGGGTTCCGATTTCATCCATTACTAGATATGTTTTGAGGCTTTACTAGGAACACATTTGAGTGAAGTTTAGTTTAAATTGGTTCATAAAGAAAAATCTTTTCCTTAGAAGAACCTAATTTTCAGGGGTTCGTTTGTATGGCAGCCCCATGACGTAGTGCTCCGATTTAATCCGTTCCTGGATATTTTTTGAGGCTTTCCTAGTAACATATTTGGGTGAAGTTTCGTTAAGGTCCGATTAAAATAGAATAAGTTTTACTTATTTTAGAAGAACCTAATATTCAGGGATTGGTTTGTATAGAGCCCTATGACGTAATGTTCCGATTCCATCCATTCCTAGAAATGTTTTGTAGCTTTACTAGGAACACATTTTGTTGAAGTTTGGTTCATAAAGAAAAAAAATTTTCTTAGAAGAACCTTATTTGCAGGGGTTGGTTTGTTTGTATGACAGCCCTATGACGTAGTGTTCCGATTTCATGCATTCCTGGATTTTTTAGGCTTTTCTAGGAACACATTTGGGTAAAGTTTGGTTAAAATTGGTACATAAAGAAAACAGTTTTTAGAAGAACCTAATTTCCAGGGGCAGCCCCATGACCCCATGGTCCGGTTTCATTCGTTCCGACAAATATACGGCGTATACTAAAAAGAAACTTGTGTACAAAATGTCAGCCCGATAACCTCAAAACTAAGGGACAATTCCCAACTAACAAACTCTTGAGAATTTAGCTCTTGTGAACTGGAAAAAGCTCTCATAAGACTCTAGTAAGGCTCTCGCCACTCTTGTAATATAGCTCTAGTAGCAAGATTCAAATAAACTCTTTAAGTACATTTATTATAAGATTATTACTCTTGTAGAGTTGTATTCCTGTTACAAGTTCATATTTTGTTGTCATGAACTCTAATAAAGACTTTTTAGTGGGAGTTTAACTCTTTAAGGCTTAAACTCTTATAAAAATATTCTTTCAAGAAGTTTATTATTACGACTCTTATGATGAGAGCTTTATAAATACTTAAGTCTTTAACGACTTCTTATAATATTTATATAAGAAAGGTATACTAAACACATATAAGAACAGTGTTGTGAGTACACGATTGATGTCAAAGGAGCTAACCATATAATCTGTCAAGTCTGTCTTTTGAATCGTCTTTTGATCGTCCGCATTTCGGCGAAAGGTTAAACAAAATTATACTAGAATTTAAGAGTGATGATCCTCCCGGGCTAAGGATTGTTATGGGCAACGTGAATTCTCACTTCAAACTCATTCCTTGATGTCTTCACAAAAGAATTACCAAGCTGATTCAATAAACCACAAAAAATCAAATCAGGACACCTCGAATTGTTTTCACCCTGACCTTAGTGAAAATGAGATAACACCATCGAGATAAATGGTTCAGACAATGAGCGCATTTAGCAAACAAAACACAAAAATACTATAAGAATCACCCACCGAACCCTTTCTCCGTTGGATTTATAAAAATGCGATACACTTTTTATCATACCACGACAGAAATAATCAAACGTCAAATTATAGGGATAGCTTATACTGAGACTTAGGCGCTTGTTGTATGTCTTTAAGTCCCATCAGAAGAGTTAAGCTTTAGTAAAGAGAAATAAACTCTGATAGAGGGACTTTAGCTATTATAAAAAGAGTCACTCTCTTGCAATAAGAATTTCGGTCTAATAAAAAGAGCCGCCCTCTTGCAATAAGAATTTCATTCTAGTAAAAAGAGCCGCCCTCTTGCAATTAGAATTTAAGTATAGTAAAAAGAGCCGCCCTCTTGTTATTAGAATTTTAGCTTTGTATGAAGATTTCATCAATGGCTGCCATATTTTTCATACTAGGCTGTGGTTTTGAGGAAAATAACAATTTGAATTAAAGAGTTATTATGTGTATGTCTATGACAAAATTTAAATTATAGTCAATGTTGAAGTTGAAAAAAAATTATTCAATGAAGTTTTATACTAGTTATCAACAGTAGAAAAATATTATGTTTCCTCCAAAATTAAAAAAAGTAGATTATTTTTAGGGGGCTTTGCTATTTTTCGAAGCAAAATAGCCATATTCAACGATAAAATTTTAATCGCATTATAATGTCGACCCATATTTCTAGAAAAAACTAAGTCTTGCGAAGCAATTATCAGCGTGAAAAATTTTCATTTTAGCTGTGGTCGAAATAATAACACATGACATTAATAGTCGTTCTCGTAATATCTACTTATGTTTGACAAAAAAGGATAGCGAATGTGGCAACATCATGCGCACTCTTTTTCGCTACACCTATTAGAAGAGCTTGCGTCTCATAACAAGTGTATAGTATTTTTTTGAGACTCTTACAAGAATAAATTTCCACTCTAATAAGAAGCCTAAAAGCCTTCTAATAAGACATGTGTATCTCCTATAATGAGATTTTAACTCTTGCTACAAGATCAAAATAACTCTTAGAAAGTGTGTCATTTAATACTTATAAGATTTTTATAAGGATCTTATAGTACTCTTTAAGAGTTAAATTTCAAGAGATGATGTCTTGATGCTTGTTCTTGTAAGACTCTTGTAGAGTGTTATCAGAGCGAAATTGTTAGTTGGGAAGTTTGCGTTGCAACAGACGGAGAAACAGACAGACAGACGGACATTGCTCAATCGATTTTTCTCGTCACACTGATTAATAATATACTTTATATAGTCCTTCTGTGCGTTGCAAACTTCATGACAAAGTAAATATACCCTTTCACATAGTGACGAGTATAAAAACCCTACAGGGAATTTGTCTTTCGACCCTGCTAATACGAGTTACTTTGAATTAAAAATACAACGAAAAAAAGAGTTTTTTTTTTTTACAAAATAATACAAAATAGCTTTGATTCAAATTGTTTCATTTTGATTCATTATATTTTCACATTGATTTTGCTTTTGACAAGAACCTTTCGTTCGTTGACAAGAACCATTCGTTCGCTATGCAAAATCTAACTAAATAATTTGTTTCAAAATGTTTCATTTTTGATTTTATAATGACTTTGTAATGTATTACAATCAAACGAACACAGTTTAATTTCAAAGTAGAAAACAGTAGAAGTTAAATTTTTTCGCAATGAAAACAAAAATTATGATATCACTTTTTTTTTTTTTTTTTTTTTATATAATACCAAAGTTATAGGGGACAACCCTTTAGTGCAATAGCACAACTTTGGCAAGGAAGGAATTTAAGGTAGGGGAATATGGGAGTTTTGGGTGATACGCAGGTGTTCGTTGATATTTCGTTTGAATTTCGAGGGTTCATAAGTATTAGGAAAAACAGTTGCAGGCAAAGAGTTCCACATACGTATTGTTCGTGTTAAAAACGACTCATAAAATTTTACAGTGCGGCAGGTTGAGACCACAAGAGTATGAGGATGCGCGCGACTAGTTTGCCGAGTATGGCGAATAGGTTGAGCAAGTTCAGGTATCAGACTATGAATCTCGTTAGAGCAACGGTTATAATAATAACGATAAAGGAGTGACAGGGAGCCCTTGAATTGAATTCGCTTCATCACCAAGTCTGGTTCGTCTAGAAGGTTGGCGTTCGTCTACAAATCATAGGGTCACGGGATCGAATCCCACACGGAGAGAAAAAATGTAGTAAAAAGTATTAAAACTGTAATAAAAACTATTGCATTTGTAATGATTTTTTACCCTACTGCAACTGATGTAAAAGTTATTACATCTGTAATGAAAAATGTAATTGCGCTGTAATAAAATGACCAATTGGTTTGTGAAATTTAGATAATAAAATTTGCCAGGAAGATAATTCGGCGATAATAGAAAAAATACAAAAAGTGATTTTTTTTTATTTTATCCTTTTTCTATTTTTATCTTTTTTATTTTTTACTTCTATTTTATCTTTAACTTCTTTTTGCCTATTTTAATTTTACCTTTTTACAATTTGCTTCTACTGGGAATTGAACCGGGGACCTATCGTTTCGTAGTCCTACGTCCTACACCTAAGCTATCTAAGATCACAAGCTATGCGAATAAATTAGCCGTTTTATTTTTTGACAGTTTCATAATTATTACGCGCTGTTGTTAATTTCATGTACGAAATGATGAAAACTATTACACCATGCAATAATAATTATTACAGGCTGTGGTGAAAATTAACTCAAACGCAATAAATGTTACTATCCATACAAATATCATGCATGATTTTTGTCATTACACTGCAATCATTTTTACAATAGACAATTGTAATCAATTTCACTACATTTTAATAACTTTTACTACAAATTTAGTGAAATTGTATGTTGTGAATTTCATTGTATGATTTAGTTGAATTCATTGCACATTTTTCTCTCTGTGGCACTGTAGGTAGGTAATTTATTATGCATTTTTGAGCGTAAAGAGAGGTTAATGCTACACTGAACGAAAACAATAGTACCATTAACTATTTTCCATATTAACCTAACTATTTTACCCCACGATTCTCAGCCTATCATGTCATAGTCAGTACAACTATGAAACCTGGTTGGTTTTTTCACTTGATTACTTTCATATTTTTCAGTTATAATCAACCATAGACCTAGTTAAATTTACTTGGAGTACAATCATTCCAACTATGCCCATAATTAAATGTCCCCCATTGATATTCATGATTCATATTTGTATCATCAAAAACGCTGAATTGAGCAGGGCCAGATTTCCCATATGGGCAACCTGGGCTACTGCCCGGGGCGGCAGAATTTGAGGGGCGGCAAATTCTTCAACTTTTTCATTGGTCTAAAATTATGGGAAAGGTGCATTTTGAAAACTCAAACATAATAATTGTAGAAAATAATTTGCTTTTTTAGTTTATTCTAGCTAGATGTACATATTCGCCTTAATCAAAAGCACCTAATCGCAACCTCAACTCAAAATTTAATGTAATTCCCATAATCAATGTTTTAAACACTTGAGTACTGGACATTTTTTTTTGTAATAGCGTTCCTTTGGAAAGTTTAAAACGCCCCCAACAAAGTAACTCATCTAACCACACATTGTCGTGTGTTCTATTACTTCTTAAATTTGTCCCCACATCAAATTCGCTGGGATGCAAGGATTTGGGTTCAGGAGAGGTCCAAGTCTCGATATTCGAAATGCGGCATTGGCTATCAAATTTTTGAGCATCGTGTCAATAGGTTTAACTAAATTTTCAAGAGTTTGTGAGCTTAAATTTTCGAATTTTCATTTTCATTTTGCTCAGTGGAAAACGGGAAATTCCACCGAAAAAAAAATTATTTAAAATTTTTGAAATCAGGAAAATATAGAATTTCTTAGGTACCGAATGATTTGTGCTGAATAACATCAGTAAGTGCTTTCCCAATTGGTATTCGTTGTCTTTTTCACCGAATACAATTTAGGTCAAGGTGTGTTCAAAATTTACCGTAAGCTTTCTTAATTCCAGTTTTCTTTCCGTATACGTTTTCTGGTTAAATATAATGCTAATATAGGAAATTTTCTTTGTTGGGGAAATTCGCAAATTGTTTCCAAAACGATCAGCAATGAAAAACAAACTCAGAAATTGAAAAGGTATTTAGAAAACATGAACGCATTTCTAAAGAAAATGCCAAAAAGCCGAATGTAATATGAATTGTACAGTTTTCTATGTTGCCATTAGAGTTTCAATCATTCCTAAAACAATTTTCGGAGGGGCACGGAACACCTGGATTTCTCCCCTGGGAAGCAATATAAAAAATTTTCAAGCAAAAACAAAATACGCCAACTGGTAAAAAATATGAAATATATTTTTCACATAGGCCCGCTAACGTTTTGACTACCATTCATTTGTATACCTTCAAGTTTATTGGCGGAGGGCGGCAATTTCGTTACTATGCCCAGGGGCGCCATAGAGGCTAAGTGCGGTCCTGGAATTGATATGGATCATGTTAATGTTTAACTTATCTATGACCCTACAGAAAAACGGAGGATTTGAATAAAATATGTTTTTATCCAAATTGATGAACACTAAAGAGTATTTCGCCCTACCTACTAGACTAACCAGACTCTATGAGTGATGAAGTTTGTAATTTATACCATACATTGTGAAACATCGCATGAAAGAAACAGCACACCTAATATTCAAAAACAACTATGCCGTAGTTGTTTTCACTTGTGCAAAATATGACATATAAACGATCCTTTAATTGGTTGAAAGAACTATTTCTTAGTACAAATCAACCATTTTCATGGTAAATTTGAGATACTAGTATTAACTTGGTTGCATTGTTAATGTTACAATAAGTTTTCTCTGAGTGTAGTTATACAAAACTCATTTATGAGTTACAGGCCAAATACACCTGCAACTTGGTTGCCAACCTAGGTTGCAGGTAAATTACTACACACTTGCAACATTCCGGCAACCACGCCATTCACGTTCTTGCAACCTGTTACTGCAACATGCCTACAAATCACTTAATTTCCGGTTTTTTTGCGTGTTGCCAACTTAGGTTGGCAACCAAGTTGCAGGTGTATAAGGGCTGTTACATGTTTTTTCCCTGTTAAAATGGTGGTGTATGTATACGTTTTTATTAGTAAACGTTTTTATTAGTAAAAAACGAAACAATTTTAACCTTATCGCAACAATTTCCTTACTAGTTTCATGTTATGGGGTGCAAATGCACCCCACAGTATGTATGCCCATATTTCTGCATTAACTGACTTTAAATTTTTTTTTTTTAGTTTGATACATTTTGAACGTGTGTTATCTTAATTAAATAGGGAAAACAAAAATGAGATAGTGAGTGCGAATTCAGAAACGCTAGAGGCATACATGTTGAGTTTTATCGGACGATATGCACTGATATTCGTACTATGATTGACACGATAGACTCAAAGAAGGGTCATCTTCATGAAATTTTGCGAGTGTTATGCATCTCTTCGGGTTCCTTATCATTTGACGTTTTTAGCAGAACTGATTGCTTCAATTATAAAAGTGAATTCGCTTCGCATAGATAAAAATAGCAGGCCGAAACTAATGGGCTCACACATTTCTCACAAATTTCGAAATGCAACTCTTTTTTGAAATCTTAGTCAGCACACTCTTCTCCAATTAGTGTCTCTGATCATTGGACTATATTTCTGTTGTTTATTTATGAAATTTAGAGAAATATTAAACAGTTTCAAATTGAAATCGTGTCTGAAACACAGCCACATTTGATGTCCCAAAGGTCATTCCGAAGGAACAATATTTCGTACTATTATTAATATTTTTTTAGTTTCTTTCTCATCCCAGATGAAAGATTAGATAATATTATCTTTATTTTAAAATAAATATCAATTTAACATCAAAATAAATAGTTCTGAATTCAAATAAATTATGTGGGGTGCAAATGCACCCCAGCACAGAGCCAATACCTTATTTCCACAAAAAAAAAATCGTAAAAAATAAGTTTATGTAGCTACAATTGTACAAACATTAAAAATTAAAACAAAACTAAATTTTGTTAACCTCTTGACAAATTGATAATAAAATTGATAAAATCTAAAAATTTCGAAGTTATATTAAGCGAAACATGAGCTGAGGTGCATTTGCACCCCAAACAGTAAACTAGGGTTAAAATAAATTCTACACTTTTTGGAACAAATGCTTTTATTTATTGAAAGTAGTATAAACGTTTTTGAATTTATTCTTGTCCCATTTATTTTTCATGGCAATGAAATAAAGTGAAACGTATATGAATCAATGAAAAACGTCAATGGCACCAAATCATATATGAAAATATTTGATTTATTAATGTTTTTATTGATTTTACAACTTTTTTTCTCTCTCGGAAAAGCAAAACAAGTTGTCACTTTGTTTTGAGTTGCTGAAGAACGCTCAGGACTCACGAAGCGAAAGCTCAAAGCTCATACGAGAGTACGTACCTGGCACTGAGTTCCAAAACTAGCTTCTTGCATTTCTAAAAAACATGTCAATGTCCAAGTTTCAAGTTTGATTCTAAAGTCAAGAAAACATGTTTGAAATCGATTTGTCTTTCAATATATAGTACAAACAGTAGGAAGTTTCTTATGTAAAATGTTAAGGGAAAAAGCAAAGTCAGACGATAATTATTTGCCAAAAACAAAAACTACCTTGAAATTTTCCAAAATGCAAGAAGCGAGTTTTGGAAATAAGTGCCTCGTACGTATTAATGTGCGAAAGGCATTAAAAGAATACGTGTCTAGCATTTTCTTAAAAAATTGTTCAAACTCTGACATCAAACCTGACCCATAAGAAGTTGGGTTGATTCGGGGGTTGTGTTGAAGAATTTGTTTTTTTTTTTTGTTTATGATACGATTAACGATGGGTTTGCTTTTGGGTTTTGGCGCTTTAATTGTTGGTCCAATATGTAAGCTTCGCCTAGGGCGCAACAGAGGCTCGCACCGACCCTACCTATACCCCATATTAAAAAACGTAGTTAGTAAAGAGACTTATTGCATCATTAATCTCCCTTTAGTGTAGATTCTTACATAAAAAACAACAAATGTATAGCTCGCAAACCCCTTTTAAAAATTGTCACAGAGTCTTACAATCATATCTTTCATACATCATTTTATTCTTGCTACATTATTTCTCAAACTTTTAATCATTCAGTACATTCACCTTACCTTGGCAGAAGTTGGAGAAATTTGAGATGAAAAAATAATTAGTTTTTGGGTTAAATCACAAAAGTGAGAAAATCATATGAGGAACTATTTTTCAGTGCGTTTATGTGTTTCTGACACTACGCTACCCTTATATATAGAACAATTTCCGGAAAAACGTTGATTTTTTTAGTTTGACCCCAGGTAGCTGCCATCGGGGGTTGGGTAGATCAGGTGTTTCGGCACTGTATTTGGATCTCTAGAATAAACACATTTATTGCAGACTACTTACCCGCATACGCTACCGTTATAAATATATTCACGAAAGTATCAAAATATACCGTTATTGTATAGGTTTGACCCTTAGGACACAGCACGTATCGATCTGGAAGAAATAATAATAATAAAAAAAATCGTCATATAGCACTTATGTTATTGAGCATTAACGTTATAGAGATATTCCCCAAAAACCGTAAATATTTAATTTTGCCTCTCATAACTTCCTTAGGTGCCCACCCATCGATAGGGACAAAAGCTACAAATTTGTCATACACGACTTTACAGCATGCTCCATCGTTACAGAGATTTTCACGGAAAACCTAAAAATGCCTGTTTTCTAAGGTTTGGGCGTGTACGTATTGATGAGAGATTTGGCCACTTTCTTCAGAACCGCATGGGCTACGATTTAGCCATATAGCTTCTTAGCCAGCGTTACCGTTATAGACGTTTTCATGAAACCTTGTTCAAAATACCTTTTGACCTCCTGGCACCGTTAGGAGTATGCGAATCAATATCAACTTTTGGCAGTTTATTTATTTGTTTTGTTTTTGAGAGCCTTTGACCCTCCATATAGCACCGCTAGCGGCACTCGTACAGACGAGGACTTTTGGCGTCTTGTCCTACCTGGAAAGGAAGCCTCATGCAAAAATGCAGTTTTCCCCTAATTTTTTCTCAAGTTTCCTTGGGTATGAAGTGATTATAATTGTATACATTTCGAAATTTCTAAAGGCTCATTGGGCCTGTCCAGATTTCAATTACTAAGTACACTCTAAAAAAATTTCATGTAAATGGAACATGAAAACCATCTTTCTACAGGGTAAAATTACAACGAAGTGTATTTCAAAAGTTTACATAGCTAATGTTGTAATATACTACTTCTGAATTGTTGTAATTTTGCGTATTTATAGAAGTATTTATCTTTCAAATCTGACTCAGAATCGTGCAACTCTGTGTAATTATTAAAAATAAGAAGTGTAAAATCACACAAAAGGAGTAACTCTCGATATTTTTGGGATAAAAAAACATAATTTTCACATACAAATAACTCAATGAGTTTTGTAAAATATAACTAGCATTTACCTCTCTATAGGTGTTGGCGACATTTCATTTACCTCTTCACGTTCTAAAATGCATTATAAATTACCTGTCTCCAGTGGGATTCGATCTCGCGACCCTATGATTTGAAGACTAATGCCCTACTCACTACACCACGCAGACTATACGGGATGACGTTTCTAACTTACACCATATATTACCTGCCACGTCTCGTGCGGAATTAACTTAGGATTTCCAGTGATTTTGGTGTAAAATTCGAAAATCATGATAATCTGTGTCTTTTCCAACAGTATGTTGTGTAAAAATACGGTGTTCATATTTACCTTGATATTTACGTAAAATTACGTTAGTATATAGCAAGTTTTACACAAATTTTAGTGCAGCGGCTGAATGTGAATATTTCGTCGTAAATTTTACACAGAATTTGATGGAAAAGTATATAATTTTATATAAACACTCATATTTGTGTAAGTTTACTTTAAAACATGTAATAATGCTCAAAAATATGGCGATACACAAAGAATGTGTAATTTTTGCACTGTTGCTTAACCCATTTCCTGCCGCACCTCGACGCAGATTGTTTTTATATAATTTTCTTGTATATTCTTGATGTTTGAGCCAGTGACGTGCAGTGAAAATTCCTCATAGTGAAGCAGTTGATCATTCCAAAGCCAATTTCACATAAATAAAAATGAACTGAATAATACAATAAACACAGTTGCAAAAGCGTTTATAGCAAGCGGCTTTATGCCTTATAGAAGAAATCAGGAATAAAAAAATTAAGCATTTCTTATTCTTCACGCCTCTCTTTATCCAAAAAAGCTTTAATCACTTTATAAAAAAAAATTTCTCTTCGCATTTGTATGAGAATATCCTTTTCGGCAGCAATCAAAACAAGATCTGAAAACCTTTCCTAGGATTGGTGATTCTTAAAAATGTATGGATACGTTATAAAGTTAAAAACGACCTCTCGACAGAAGCCACAGTGACTGGAAATATTGTTAATAATTTTGCTCGAATATATACTTGTTTAAAACTATTCGCGACTTAAGGCCGATTTTGTAAATATTCTAGAATTTGATTCACATTTGCCTTTCTAAACTCTTCTGACGAAAAAAATACTTTAAGATAATTTTTTAGCTTTATTCTATCAAAAAATTAATTGTGAATCTCAGCGAGTCAAAGTTTATTTCTGGAAAATTCGATTTAAATTTGGAAAAATAATTTGGTTCGAGTAATTCTAAGAATGAAAGATTTTTGAATGAATTAAATCTCTCTCGAATTTGCCCGAGAATGACGTATACAATCTCTCTAAATATCCTTCGCAAATTTTGTATCGGACCTTTTGAATTTCTAGATTTTTGCGGCGGTGGCTCATATTCTTCTGCTACTTTCGAATATGCATAAATTTTCAAACTTCTGAGAAAAGTCTTTTTCAAGCCAGTTCTCAAATCCAATAATTTTTTGGCTTGCATATGAAATATTTATAGCTTTACTCTGAATTATATTAAATTAAACATCGGTTTTAGAGAATATTTCTGAAAAAATGAAAATCTAATTCTGTAAATTTTGATGTGTACGTATCGGAAGAGGTCAAGGAATTGCCATCCCAGTTCTCGGAATTATTTAAAATCATATCAAAAACTATTATAATATCATCCTAGTCTTCAAATATAACGTTAACAATTCGAAAATGATAATGCCAACGCGTTTTGGAAACAAGTGGTAATCGGCGCTTAACTATAGATGAAAAAAGATCTGCCTTTTAAGTGGATGTACTGAAAAAAGTAGCTATCTCGTTTATGCACGCAAAAAAAAAGCTTAATTTCTGGAACCAATTCAACCGTTTTAGACAAAACCAAATTTAGTGAATGAGCATAGCATGGAACGATCAATGCGGGCTCATATCTTTCGCGAGTTAGAGATTGAACTCCGCGGATTTGATAACTCATTACTGCTGCGCCATCGTAGCATTGTGCATTTAGCTTATTACCGACATAATTTAAAATCCTTTGGAAATATGAGAAGTTATTGCCTTACGGTTGGCACTTATATCATAGAATAATGTCGCCTGGTAATTTAGCATAAGCTCTATTTTTTGCGATCCGAAGAAATCTAACTTAATTAACGACTGAAGATGTGTTTCCGAACTAGCGTGCTTTACAGCTGAACCCGTTAAATATTTAAATGCTAAGTCCGGATTTATTCCAAACAGATTTCTCGTTCGCGAACAAAAGACACGGCCAACAAAATAATTTATTTAATTTATAACTTCCGGTAAGCCAAATGTACTTTTCATATGTTTCAAAATTAAATTTCCGTATAACACTTTTTTGTTTACATTTAAAATGAATTTTAAATTTTCACCACCCAGATTGAACGATCCTCCTTTCTTAGCGAATAAAAGGGTCGAAAATTCCGATGTTATTAAAAAATCTGCCGCACAGCACAACTCCGACATAATTTGAAGAGAAAACTACAAACTTTTCCCAAAAAACACACAAAGTTGAACATTTTTTTAAATTCCACAAAAAGTCACCTGTAGTCAACTGATTTCTTCTGGAAAATGTAACTGAAGTTTATATTTTCCTCTCAACATGCATTTAACGTCTACTATCCATATTCAATCCACACGCAACATGTAAGTCAATCAACACCAATTCTGCTTGAGTTCGCTCATATAAATTCGCACATAAAACAAACAAAAAATATTCGCCCATCATATGAACCGACTCAAGCATCTGGAATCAACATGTTCCTCTGCTCACTGCATCATGTACGTGTACATGAATATGATATGATAGATGCATTCGCCAAGTCCGTACACATGCTGCAAACAAGTTTGGTTCGATTATGTGCGGCATGGTGTTCGTTTTAGTTTTTGCATGTACATACATACTTCGCGGGGTTTTCGGAATTAATCGTCAGGAGGAGAAAATGTTGTCAAAAATGATATTTGGTGATGTCGGTGATAATGAATGCGGAGTTTTTCCTAGTCAAGCAGTTTGGAATTGCTTATTATGAATGCACGTCGCTGGTTTGAGCTTAGATTAAGAGAAAAAATGTGTTTTGAATTGTTCGAGTTTCGCGGATTACCAGGAAAAAAATGGTTCGCTGACGAACCAATGGCGGAAAACGATATAAAATATTTTTCGTCAATTTACTTTGCCTGGTCATACTGCATTGTGGTATTTGGGTAAAATTAACAGCATTATCTGTATGATCGTGTTTATTTGTTAAAATAGGGCATTCGTAAAGTCGATTCACACGTTACAGTCACAGTCTCTGTGATTTTGCATACACATTTCTTGACTGTATGACTGACAATTTGTAAATTGATATCGAAAATCCTATGATTAAAACGTATGAACCGCCCAATAAAAACGGAAGCATTTGTTCCGACTGAGTCATTAACAATCAGCGAACATAGGTTACGCATACTTCGTCCGTGGAATCCCCCCAAATTGAGGAGAATCGTGGTGAAACCTTAGAGATTGGGTTCTCCCAGATCTGAACTACCGGTTTGTGTCACTACTAATTGAGAACGAAAATAAAGGAGAAAATTTACTTTCCCCTAAATAGATTTTTCAAGAACAACCAGCCAAATTCTATCACTAGCAATTAGTAGTGACACACATCGACAGTCCAGATCTGGGAGAACTAAAAAACGCAACCCAGTGGATTGAATTCTAGCATATCAATCTTGGCGTCTAGTCCGAGAAGACAAGGGTTCTCACGTTCATCCTGATGAGCTCCAAACTAATAAAGTTATCAGTATAGTAACTACATTAGACCCCCGATATTCTGAAATGATTGAGACCAGACCCAATTCAGATTTTCGAGTTGTTTTGAATTTTCGAAATGCTTTGCTGGTGTTAATAAAATCATTGAAAAAGTAACAATTTTAACTTCTATAATCTTGTATTCAAAATATACATTCCATCAAGTTTACAGAGCAGTATACAATAATAAACTATAGAAAAGCTGAAAATTTTATCAAAAATAAAACCAAATTGGACATAAGTCCATATCGGGAATATTGGCATTGCGGATTTTGGGGGTCCAGAAAATCGGGGTTTTACTGTACATGAATTTGAAATAAAATAAATGCCTTTCCTATCGTCAAATAAACATTTATGCAAGTTTGGAATGCAATTTTCTTCAACAGTTGCCAGGCCTGCATAGAAAATGTCGAGTCTCTTATAAGTGGACACAAGATATCGTTTTCCGTCAATGGTTCGTCAACGAACCATTAAGTTTAGAGTCAAATCTATTATCTTTTTTAACAAAAATGATAACTTTGTAAATAATATTCGTCATTCACAATTAGTTAGCTTCATTTATTAAAAATATTGTTTAACAGATTTTTTTCGGATAAAGGTGAAATCGGAGAACATCCTAACAAGGGTCACGGGGACAAAAATTAGCCAAATTTACCGTTATTTTTGACGCACAATACCGAATTCTAAAATTAAAAAAAAAATTTATGAACAATTTCAATGCTTCTAGAAAGCATCTGTCAAATTCATTCTTCAAAAGAATTTTACTTTTGCAGTAAAAAAAATAAAATATTAATTTTTCGTGAACGAACCAATGGCAGAAAATGGGTTAATTTTACAATGCTTTTACACACATTTTACACAGAATCTGCTAGAAATTTACAATCTTTTTTTAGAGTGTAGGTACAATTCTCTTGTGAAGCAAATGCTGGTCGCGGACCCCTTCTTCTCCGAAAAGCTATCTACGCCACTGTTCAATGAGTGTGGTTATAAAATGCAAGAGTAGTGGTTTAACCGTAATTTTTCCCAAAACGTTCCCTTTTCTGTTTCACATATTCCACAACAAGCACGCGGGTCAAGTGAAAACTGTTCCGTTTTATAGCTTTATCCACGTAGTAGAGAAAGTGTTGTCCTTCACTGAACCAAATATTTTTTCATATCAACGAATTTTTTTTTCATAAAATGTTGAATAAAATTTTCGTTAATTTTACATCATAATTTGTTGCATTGAATATTAAACACTAGTATTTTTAAAGAAAAAATGCTCTTTATTCAAAATGAAGATTTCACTTTTCCTTTTATTTGAATTGAATAAACTTTCATCAAAATGTGTTACATCTGGGTACAATTCTTCATCAATTTGAAGAAATCGTTTTTCGTAAGCATTTTTCTTGCAAATTGACGAATATTGAAGAATTTATTCAAACTGACGATTTGCTACGGCAAAATTGTATAAACGTATTGTTATATTGAAAATTTTCGTCAAATAGGCAAACCCTAATTGTCCAATTGAATAAAAATTATTCATATGGTTCATCATATTGAAGAAATTGCATTCAATTCTTCAAATTGAAGAAAAGTATTCAAATCGAAGATGTTGTCGTATAAACTTTTCGCTATGTAAGTAATTTCTTCATATTGACGACGCAAAGTTAGGTGTTTTCTCAAATGAACGAATTTTAATCAAACGGAAATATGTTATCGCTTAAATATACCGTTTTCTTCGTCGTTTACTAATTCGATATTCAGTTTAGCAACTTGATTGTCCTGGGCTTGTGGTGTGTAATAATTTCACATATTTTACATATTTCTCATTTCTAAACATATATAAATATTGATATCACCGATGTAATGCAATTTTAAAAATTTAATAAGAACTTAGTTATCATAGCTACAAATTTCTGAATATATAGGTATGCAAAGACAAATAGATACAAATAGGTATGAAGATTTTTAATCTGCGTTTCCGAACATTAAAATGTTTATACCTCTTAGTGCAACTATCTTTACATACATATTTGTTGCAAAAAATATGGATTTTTTTAGTTATGATGAGTGCTTATCCAATTCAGTAGTTTGCCTCAGCTATATCAATATTCATATGTCAAGAAAAAATTACAGCTGGTAAAATATAATTTTCTTCACATTGAATATGTGAGAATAATGGTTTCTACGAAGATTCATCACAGTGACAATAGAATAATATTCAATATGAACAGGATTCTTCATATTGACAATTTAACTTTGCAATCATTTTCTTCAATTTGATAAATATTCATCAAAACTGACTTTTTCAATTTATTCAAAACGAATAAATATTTATCATATAGAAGATTGTTAATTTTTCTTCAATTCGAATAAATATTCATCAACATATCTATCATTTTGTCAATATTCAATATGACTATAATATTCTTCCATCCAAATTAAAACTTTATTGACCGTATTTTGATGAAATATTTTTCATATTAAATGTAATTTCGTCGAATTTACGATTTTTTTGGTTCAGTGTTGACTGATTGTAAACAAGTTTGGCCCGCCTCATTGCTTTCCAACAATGTGGCCCGTGTGAAATTTATTTTGGACACCCCTGGTCAAGATCATTGAAAAGAGATACTAACAAATCGGCGACCTAAATTCAGTATTTTTTTTATTTTTCTTTACTATTTTAAAAGATGTCAAATACAATGAGCAAGCAATCTTTTAATAAAATCGTAATCACACATCTTCTTAACAGAAGTTCGATAAATATATGGAAATTCTTTAATTAATTAATCTAATAACATGTTATTTTTCCGCAATATCCTTTTATGGGGAATTGACTTCATTTCGTACTTTTAATGAGATATAAAACGAAAAAGCATGTCAAATTCGCGTATCTGGTATGTACTTGTACTTCATTTTCCCCATTTTCATATTCAACGCGTCTAAAGCTAAAAACCTACTTTACATGTCATCGACTTAAGTAGTGTATTTCCATGTTCCTGAAGGTAGCATTTAATAAGGCTTGTCGTACATAATAAAACACAGGTTCCTACACATAAAAGCCATAAGAAAAACAGCAACGATGGTGGCAAACGCAATAAAAGTTAGAAGAATCCTCCATAGTCGAGTACTGGGAATATCTTGTATCTTCCATTAAATGCACAGGTGACACAAATTCTTACGGTGCTGTACACATATGTTAGATTCTATGCGTGTACCGTCCCCACAATACAGCATATAAGTTTCGTCATTTAGCAGACGGCAAGGACATATATATATAAGCATTTACTCATCTGAATACGGAAGAGCCGAGTGTCCTTCAGATTTTTTATTTACTTAATTTTTTAATTTTAAAGTGTATCATTAAATTATGTTGCTTGGTTTATTTTTGAATTAGGCTAAAAAATATAATAACATGCAGAAGTAGATTTTACAACTTGACACTTGCGACGGTATGACAGTGACACAAGAAATGCTCATCACTCCCCATCCAATGGGGAGCGCGGGTAGGCGCGCATATCGGAAGTCCCTGTCGCATAGTTGTAAGTGTGGTTTTGCTTAAAAATATGTAAAGAATACGATTTTCGTTTACTGAAACTTTTAATGGAAAAAAAAATACTTTTTTCGTTAGAGTAAAACTGACCTGTCTAGTTTGTCTAGTAAAGGGTTGACATGAGTATATTATTAGCTGAATTATATTTCAAAATGTGACAGCATAATATGAGAGTTCACGCCAGCCAGTATTAAATAAAGTGCCTATCATTACAATTTTCAAATCGAATCTACAAATTCATATTCCAACCATGCCCTTCGTTTCTCTACACAACACAATAACCAAAAAACCCTCTCATCGCTACCAAACATTCAACAAAAGATCTAAACTGACTGATACAGCTTACGTATATTTGTTCTTTGAGCTTAATCCGATTTTGATTTTATTTGTTCTTCATAAGGATACCGAGGGAAAATACACCAATGAATATGTTTACACGGACTCTGTGTGTGCAAGCATCTGTAGGGATAATGGTCGCTTATAATATACGAGAGCGACGCGAACAAAATAGACGTATCGTATCCTGAATGGAGGCGAATGAAAGCAACAGGATTTAGAATGATATATACAATGATATGAACATTCATTCATTCATTCATCTACACGTTCCCATTAATACGCCACCCGTAAAAGAAAGGAACAGAAAAAAAGGACGAGAAGGACTATACCAAAGAGCTTAGCATGTCGACAGGTTCAATAACAACGGACATCGCTGACACTTACTTGGAAATAGGAAGATCGATTAGGAGAGTACTAACAATAAAATGTTTCAGCTTCTTGCTACATAACGTGATGTTAAGCAGCTTTCTGGCGTTGACGCAATTCTGATATGTTGGAAATTGCTTTAATGGTCTTCGGAGAAATACGAAAAACAGGATATGTGGGAAAATCTATGTCATTTTGGCAGGATTCTATTCAATGGGAATTATAATGGAAAAGTCTTGGGCAATATGTGAAATAAAAGTGAATGAGTTGATCTTTTTGTAACTTACTTATCTCGACACACAAATGTAGGTATCTCGATGTGATTTGGTAGATAGAATTTCTTGTAATACTTCTTTCACGATAGCCAAAAATTTTCTCAACATCATGATTTTGTTAGGAGTTGAAATTTCCGATCGCAGAAATATTGCTAGCAAATTTTAGAGTAGCCTGGCTTGTGGTCGGGGTGCACAGGGTCATGGATTCCAGACTCACCGTGAACGAATTCATTTTATGGTGTTTTTTGAACTCACGATCTACGTGACGGACTATGATGTCGCTCAGATTGTACACATGTATCCATTCATGGGGATAAATAACATTGCTGGGCGTGCTGTTGATCTCAACACCTCAACAATACAGCAGATTAGATCTTGGAAATTGGATGTCACTCACACATCTGCGGCCCTAGTTTACTGGTGGACTGCCACACATGTTATTTCTTTTTTTATACCCTTCGCTCATAGAGTGAAAGGGTATATTAACTCATGTGATGAAGTTTGTAACGCATTGAAAGAAGAATTTCCAACCATATTAAAAGTATACATTATACGATCAGCATGACTTGGGGAGTCAATTGGGCCATGTCAGTATGTCCGTCAGTCTGTCTGTTGCGACGCGTTTTACTCGGCCAATTTAAAAGCTGTGAACCTGCAATTTTGCACATATGCTTCTTTACTGCAGGCTGTTTTTATGTTTGAATCGGTAAAATCGGACAATGGGGTCATGGGCCTGCCATACAAACCTAACCCCCCAAATTAGGTTCTTCTAAGAAAAACTTTTTTATTTATGCACCAATTGCAACCAAATCCGACACAAATGTGTTTCTCTTTATGATACAAAACATGTAAGAATAAATCAAATCGGACCATGGGGTCATAGGGCAGCCATAGAAACCCAACCCCCATTTTTGAATTAACGTGTCTTTATCAAAGCATTAAAAAAGGTCGAAACCAATGGAATCGTACTATGGAGCCATGCTTCCGCATTCCCCAATAAAATTTTTTGAGTAAATATTTCTATTTGCCTACTTATTCCAACCAAACCCCACACAAATACATATATTGCTTTGTCGACGCAACCGAACTTTTAAGAAGACAGAAGGGAAAGAATAGGGGGGTTAAATACAAGTTGTAGGTACACCCGAAAAAAACGTTTAGCCCGAATGAAGCGAGGGAATCCAAATTTCGGCCGCGCCCGAAATTAGCCTCGGTCTCGTTTTTTTTTGGAAATTTTCGGGTCAAATTTTAAAAATGGAGATGAGAATGATTTTTTTCTGCATTCTGATTACATTCAACTGGCCTCCAATATCTGCCTTTTAGAGCGTAGTTTGTCTATTTTCAGTGCTATTTTTGTATCTCGGACTGCATATTCCACTTGCGAAATCAGTTTGTTTCGTCTGTCACTTTCATCTTAGCAAAGTAGCATTGTCAGAATTTTCATAAATTCTTTATTGATTGAAATATGGTTAACGGTTTTAATAAGATTTCCTCTAAATTCATCAAAGTATTAACAGTGGCTAAATTTTATTGCAATGGTATGATTCAGCTAGAAAATAAATTTTGATTAAACAACTTGAACGACACTGAAATATGAGACACGTTCTTTACAAGGTCCCTAAAGGTTTACGTTCGTAGGGACGACTCGTGTGATGGTCGCTCAGCGATTGAAATTAAACCACCGGTTTTGAGCACTATATGCATATATTTTCATTGCAGATATGTTCCTTTAGTTCATAGTTGATATTACTAGGAAAGTAGCATCATTAAAAAAATATGCAAATATGGCTCGAAATTGGATTCAGAACTACGATTGCTGAGCGATCATCACATGAATTGTCTCTACGAAAACGTACCTTAACAAAGCAAAGCTGTATACCATTGTCTCCCTTTCAGATGAAAATAAGTTGAATTCCACTAACTTCCCGAAGTTAGAAATGAAACAGGAAATATGGGATCCACGCAGCCACACTAGCATACTCACAAGTAAAAGAATTTTTTTTTTAAATGTTGTTATGGTGCAGCGATTTTTTTCACTACATCGATAAGGATTTTTTTTACCATCCTCACCGACCAGGAGAGGGGGGCGACCGCCCCTCCCTGCCCCCCTGGCTACGCCCAAGCCAACAGAACAAGTTAAGTGCAATAACCCTTTCACTATCAAATCTTTTTTTGTAAAAAATTTGATTTTAGTACTTTTAACTCATTGATATAGGAAAGGGGGAAAGCGATAAATGTAATTTGACGTATAGTCAGTCCCACTAGTACTTCAAAGTGGGGATATATATTCCACCAGTATTCAAATAAGTTAAATTGTAGAATTGGTGAATATAAAACGTGTATTTGATAACAAAGTATTATTCTTAACAATTTTAAAGTAATTCATTTACATGTAAATCATATAATACATACTGTGATTTATTAGGCATGGTATGGACTAAAACAAGCGTTGCACGATGAACACATAAATTTGCTTCTTTTGACTATTTTATTCTGTGGGCATTTTGCGCAACATCTACATTAGTTGGTACTGGCATATAATCGCCGATGTTCAGCATGAATTTTCTCTGTTTAGTTCGAGGACCATTACAGCCACTTAGATTTCTCGTAATCTTTGCTGATTGCCGTCCAGTGAATACCATTTGCACAGCGAGGTTGACCAAGAACCTAGCTGTCTTTCTTGTAGTTTCCTCGCCCGTAAGGGGGAGGATAAAGGCTGAAAGGTTCCGGCCGATTCCTATATCCTCTTCAGTTCTGGATCGTTATAGCTATGCAGGAGGAGCTCCATGACGCAAATTGGTGTAACTTTTTACTGCGTATATTGGGTAGTGTATTCAACAATTTGGCATCAAAAATTTCTTTTTCTTTTGGATGTTTGGGTTTTGAGCTATCTGTACGCTACTATAAGAAATTTTTCTCTTTAGTGGATCTTAACCAAAATTCATCCTGCCTGTTTCAATTTAAAAGGAAGCTACAGGCTTTGAAAAATGTTCAGAGGAGTGAGGGGGATGATGCATTGCGCCCGATCGTGTTAGGATTAGTATTGCGCCCGCCAGAAGGTTAAATTGAAATTTTCCGATAACTCATAAATTCGTGATTAGATATTTATAAAATTTTCAAACTTGTGAGACACCGTAGCAGCTATATATATTTGCTGTAAATTTCCAGGTCCTAAAGTTGACAGTCAATTGTTTGAAAAGGATACCAAAAATGTGAGCATAATAGAACAGAAAATATGGACTGTTAAACATTAGTTTAAAGAAAAATCGTCGAAAAGTTTTGATTAACAAAACTTTAATCCTCTAATTTATTTGGGCCTTAATTTTAAAGTCACAAACACTGTGGACATGCTTTATTTTCTGGTAGACACTACTTCCTTTTCTATTTCATATAAAGGGTGATTTTTTAAGAGCTTTCGGATTTGATTTAGGAAAAAAACAGATAAAATTCAGAAAAATGTATGAAATCTTTATTTTAATCGATAGAACGATCTATACATATAATGTAATGTTTAAAAATTGTTTTAAAAGTAGTCTAAAAGCGTTAAATCGCCCGATCTATACGGCCAATCGACCGGCCCCAAACGTGAAATAAACTGTTCACCGAACTCGCCTCTCAATTGGGCCCTGGTTTCGGGTGATGTGTGGCATGTGGCACCGTCTTGTTGAAATCACATGTCAGTCAAGTCTACCTCTTCCGTTTTGGGCAAAAACAAAAGGTCGTAATCATCGCACGGTAGTAAAGTTCCGGTCTTCGTCGTCTATGAAAAAGTACGGTCCAATTTTGCCACCGGCACATAATCCACACCAAACTGACTTTTTCGGAAAACATTGGCAGTTCTTGCAATGCTTCTGGCGGATTTCAACTCCAAAAATAGCAATTTTGCTTGTTGACCGTTGACGTATCCTTTCAACCAGAAATGAGCTTCGTCGCTGAGCACTGATGCACTTTATTAACCGAGCATCAATTTTGATTATAAAATTCAATAATCTGCAAGCTTTGTTCGTTGGTAAGTCGATTCATGATTAAATTATAGACCACACTGAACATGTTTGACAGTAACACAAAGCAGGAAACCCGTGTGAGCTGCCGAAAACAGTGTTGCCAAAAAGAAAGTTCCTAAAAAATCACCCTTTAGTAGAAGTAGTAAAAGAAAATCGGTCGAGTCTCTTCTTCTTCTTAATGGCACGATAGCCCGACGTCGGGCCTTGGCCGCCTGCATTGAAGACCTCCAATTGTCGCGGTCACGCGACCCTGTCCTCCAGCCTCGAAAGCCTTGCATCTGGTGGGCGTCCTCACATACAGAATGCTCCCATCGGGCTCTCGGTCGTCCACGCAATCTGGTTCCGTCCACTCGTTGCGCGTTCATCACCTTTTTGGTCATGCGATCGTCGTTCATCCTTTGTACATGTCCCGCCCATTGCAGTCGCTGCAACTTCACGATCTTCGACACCTGTAGCTCATCATACAGCTGATACAACTCAAGGTTGTACCGGATGCGCCATTCACCTCGTTCACGAACGGCCCCGAAGATTCTTCGCTCGAATGTGTCCAACAGGTGTTCAGAGTTTTGGGTTAGGGTCCATGCCTCGCGCCATAGCATAGCACAGGCCGGATGATTGTTTTATACACGTGAAGCTTCGTGTTCCTGTGTACTAGCTTCGATTCCATAATTGGGAGGACCGAAAAAAAAACACTTATTAGCTAGTTGTATCCGTCGCTTTATCTCATCTGTTTCGTTGGCGTCCTTTGACAAATTGCAGCCCGGGTAAGTGAAGTTGTCTACATACCCTATATTGAGGTCCCCCACTGAGATGCTTGAATTTATTGGCGTTCTAGTTTTTGATTGCATAATGACCTTGGTTTTAGATTCGTTGATATGTAGTCCAGCTTCTTTGGCGGCGTTATTGAGATTATGCAGAAGGATTTCTGCATCCCCCAACCTTCGAGACATGATGTTGATGTCAATGGCGTACGCTACTAGTTAAGTCGACTTAATGAGTAGCGTTCGGCTGCTGTCCAAATTCATGGCTCGAATTACATAATTGAGAGCGAGGTTGAAGAGTGTCGGCGCCAGCCCGTCGCCTTGCTTGAGTCCAGTACGAGTTTCAAATAGGTCAGTGAGTCTGTTCTGAACTCTGACCTGCGACACGGTATTAGTCATCGTCATCCTTATGAGTCGCACTAGCTTTGCCGGTATACCAAAATGCAGCAAGATGTTGTACAGTGCGCTTCGATCGATACTGTCGTATGCCTGCTTGAAGTCGACAAATATTTGGTATACGTCGATGTTGTATTCCCAGCACTTCTGGAGTAAAAGCTTCACTGTAAAAAGCTGATCTGTCGTCGAACGGCCAGGTCTAAAGCCGCCTTGGTACTCGCCAATGATTTCCTCTGCGTACGGATGTATTCTATTTTCTGGAATTTTAGATAAAATCTTTTAAGTCGTACAAATACAAACTAATGAGATGCCTCTGTAGTTCTCATATCTTAACTTATCCCCTTTTTGTGGAATGGACAAATTATACTTTTGCGCCAATCTTCCGGGATTATTTCGTTCCATACTTTAACGACAAGTCTGTATATAGCCTTAACAAGGCTCTCCCCACCATGCTTCAGCAGTTCAGCTGGAATCTCGTCAGCTCCCGGGGCTTTATTACGTTTTAATGATTGATTGATCTTTGAGTGTATCCCAGATCTAAAGCGAGCATTTGTTGCTGATGTTATTTAGCAAGGGCGTCAGCTTCTCCTCAAGGGAAATCATATAAGTGACCACCGTGGCATCATCCAACAATTTGTCAACCGCAAAAATGTTTGCCGGGTTGAACCTCGAATGATGCACCTAAGAAATTCTGCACCTACATATAAGTCGCCTTCACCATATAGTGGTCAGGGTCAATATTTGCCCCACGATTGAACCGAACATCCATTATGCTCGATGCCCATCTCTTGCAGACAAGGACGTGATTAATTTGGTTGACGGTATGTTGATCTGGAGATCTCCAGGTCTGTCTGTGAATGCGACGATGCGGAAAACAGGTAGAGCTAATGACCATATTTCTGCTTGTCGCGAAGTTTATTAGTCGTTACATTATTCATGGAGGCTGTAACCTCCAGTAATCCCCCTATTTCAACTTTCGTTTCCGACTTTGGCGTTGAAGTCATCGAGCAGCAATTTTACATCGTTTGATTGAAGTGAATCGAAGAGATTTTCTAGGCGGTGCGGTGGTAGAACTCGTCTTTAACCGCGTCTTCACTGACTTCGGTGGGGCGTGGGGGCATGCGCGTTTATGAGCCAGACATGGAAAAACCGAGTTTTAATGCGAATTGCACACAGCCGCTCGTTTATGGGTTTGAATTCGATAACATGCGGCTTAACTTGATTGCTTACAATAAACGCCACTCCAAACTCACTGTGGCCCGAAGGTTTTCCACTTGTAAAAATTGTGTACGAATTCCGGTCATCAATCTCGCTACTAAGCCATTTTGTTTCCTGGAGTGCAACTATGCTCAGCTTATATTTATCAACCTGATCCAAGAGGGTCTTTAAGGCCCCTGGCCTATTCAGGGAGCGTACATTCCAGGTTCCGAAAGAGTAATCCGTTGCTCGTTTGCGGGGTCGTCGTTGTTTTCTATCCGTCCAATCCGAGGCTTTCGTTCCAGGTTTCTTGACGTCGAAAGTTTTTTCCAAGGCCCATCGCTTAACCATGATAGTATACGTAAACGAAAGAGGTCCATCATGGAGGAGCCTCGGAGGTGCTGCTTCTGTGATTGACTGTTCGGTTTTTGTCACCCTACTACGTTTAGTAACCTGAAACGCTGAAGTTGTTAATACAGCACTCAGGCGCAGCGGTTACTCAGATAATGCGGGGAAGTAACGCCCCGTAGAGAAACATAGGAGATAGGAATTGGCTGGAGCCGTTCACCCTATGAAGCTCCTCCTGCATATCTAAGGGTCCGCAGTTATGCCACAACTGAAGAGAATATAGGAATCGGCCGGAGCCTTTCAACCTTTATCCTCCCCCCTACGGAAAGTTTTCTATTGCAGTTCTGAAAATCGTTTCACGTTTTTATGAAACACTTAAATTAAATAATTCCAGCAAAAAGGTTACTTTTGTTTTGTTTTACGTCTAAAAGTAAGTATACTATGTTCACCGAGCGAAAGACTTGCATTTAGGTCTCCCGTGAAAAATCTACTCGCATTGTTTTCGCTGGCGAAATGCAAAAACTGATGTGGAAACTTTCGTGTGAAGTGAGTACCACCAACGCCGTCTATATATTAAGGCCGCAATGTAGAATCTTAGACGTCAAAATCAGCTCGTAATTTTTGGTTATGTTCGCCAACGTTGCACTGTTTTGTTTTTGCTTTTTAGTACGTCATATGCTTGTTTTTGTTGTCTGTACGTGTAAATCCAAAATTTAAGAGCTAAACTATGACGTAATTGTACAGCTGAGTTGCGGCTATGATATTTCTAGATGGCGTTGGTACCACCAAGTAAATTCGATTTCACTAACATCAAACTTTTGACAGTACATATTTGCATGGATTTCACGTAAACTGACGATGTTAGTCATTTATAATCTTCGAGTTCGAGGCTTTTGTCATGGACCACCGCCATCTTGATAGACAGGCCAGATTATCAGCTGATAAAACTGTCGCTAAGAACCCCAAGTAACACGTATTACAACAATAGCAATAGAAACAACCACAGGCACTAAGAACCCAAATTTTCGAAATCGAATTTCAACATTTCCGCCTGTCTATCAAGATGGTAGTGCATGGACGCATTCCGTCTGATAAGAACGGGTAGGGTCCGGCCCGAAGAGGCTTGAAATTGCAACAAAGTAATTGTTTCCCGTTCTGCTGCACCAACATCAGTTATATGGTTTTATTGGAGAATCTAGCTGCACAACTGAAGGCCCGACTGAAATTAGTGCTCAGGTATGAAAGTATTGACCTTCTTTTCAAACCAAAATCTCTCTTCTCTTGTTTTACCGTAACTCCTAGTGGAGCATGGTGCGTTGATGACTACCGTGTGTAGTCATCAACGTTACAAAGACAAATGAATTCGGAGTGTGATACGGTTGTCAGCCATACCACTTCCTAGTCGCATTGTTAGTTTATTATTCTACGATAAGAATATTTCTTATCATTTTCTTCTGAATAATAAACTTGCGACGAGTCGTGCCGAGTTTGGAAACTCGTTTCTCTATGAGTGTCTATTTCACAGAGTGGCGGCCGAACGATCACGACCACAGAGCACGAAAATACTCTCTAGTAAACTACATAGTGGTAGCCTGGTTTCCTAGAAGGAGTCTTCGAAGCATCCTATAAAATTTCTGTCGAATACGCACCCAACTCAATTTAATTCCATCATTCGAACTACTACATTTTGCCAATCCATTGAGTAAATTGATTACACAATTGTATGCGGGAATATATTCAATAAAACAGCACCAATCAAATAAGTTTAGTACCATGTTCCAATATCAATTGATCCTTGAAATTAACCAGCTGCTTTAGACTGGCAAATATACAAGTCATCCAGAAATGAAATCCACTACATCATTCGATTAGGCCTCTTCATCAATGTGAAAATATGGCAAAATAAACTCCTTTACTTACTACAAACCTTCCCTCCTTCTGTACTGAATGAAAGGGAAGACAAATAAAACTACATACATATATGTATGTATCCAAAATAAAAAGATACACCCGAGCAAACCGACACAACGTATAGAAGAAACGAATCAACCATTCGAAAAACATATCAAACAGAGGTCGACATTCAAGAGAATCAGAAAATCGGAAATTTTTGGGGACAGTCGTCACGATGGACCATGACTATACGTTGTCCTCGGCCATAAAATCCAGAAACAATGCCAAGAAACGACACCGAAAAAAGCGCACGAATGTGAATCGGTGCGACTCAAAATGAAGGCATAAATCAGTTGCAGAGATGGTCCCATCGGGCAATAACCGAGATCCAATATAATCCTTCAAACCCAACGGCATTTGTATTCGGTCACCTCGACTATGTCATATACACAGTGGCATTAAGTTTCGGGGAGAATCGGATTTAAGGTTGAGAAGGATGCGAACGAGATATCGAACTTGACTTGCAAGATATCAAAACAAGTTGGACCCATGAGGGATTTTCGAACGGATTGATACATATGTGTTTCAGGAATTGTACGTCTACTTTAAGGAACTTTAAGGGTTGAAAAAGTTTAAGAATGAATCGCTTGATTGGCCGGATAAACAATGAACAATATACCCGTACGTGGATTAAAATGATTTTATAGTTTACAATTTTGGTATGGTAGGTACATTCATCTGCACCTATAAATAAAGTTCTCGCCCATCAACCCTTTCGGCGAATGAATAAATTTGCTCGATATAAGAAAAGTTTTGTGACCCTCGTAATAAATCCTTTTTTATCCTCCCTGGCTTTTTGTTCGATGAAACGACGTCGCCAAATCAAGCAAATGTCAAAATCTGATACACAAACAATGGTATGGCTTCGTCGTAAGACAATGAAATTTGGTAATATACTGAAAGGCTTCAAAATTGGAGTGACTTCCCTCGAATTTATATATTTCATGTCGCTTCCACAGTTGTTACACTGCCTGGTTTAGAGTGCTGTACTGTACGCCGTACTCAAGGATGACATAGTGCGAAATTTGTAGCCTTTATTTGGTTCTTTTAGTGCGATGGTTGTTGGGTTTTGTTTTATGCACGGGTTGTATTATGAGTACAAGAGCGTAAAACTCTTGTTGGACATAAACATGCAAATTTTACGGTTAGTGTTTCTTTTTTGGGCTAAATGGCTGTTGATTTAAGAGTAGATGTTCATATGTGGACCATAGTTTAACGAGATTTATTTGTTGATTTGTGTACAATATAAAAAGCATTTCAGTCTAAAAAACGCAGCATTTAGGCTTTTTAGTTCTTCTTCTTCTTTATGGCACGATAGCCCGACGTCGGGCCTTGGCCGCCTGGATTGAAGACCTCCAATTGTCGCGGTCACGCGACCTTGTCCTCCAGTTCCGAAAGCCTAGCATCTGGTGGGCGTCCTCACATACAGAATGCTCCCATCGGGCTCTCGGTCGTCCACGCAATCTGGCTCCGTCCACTCGTTGCGCGTTCATCACCTTTTTGGGCATGCGATCGTCGTTCATCCTTTGTACATGTCCCGCCCATTGCAGTCGCTGCAATTTCACGATAGGCTTTTTAGTTACCGGTGAAAATACGAAACTTAGGTACTGGCTCAACATCCAATATGAATATGTATCGCACTGTTTTGAGCATCATAGAGAACTCAGAAAAATTTTATGAGTTCTGTCTGTCGTCTGTTCGCACGATAGCTCCCGAAGTATTGTAACGGCCGAAATTTTGACCGCGACAAGAATTTCCCCGGCAGCAAAACTTTTATTTCCCCTGCTATGAATGTGTTTGCTGCTTGGTGGCGGGCAACAACATCAAATTCATCGGACGAACGGTTTGGTGCAGTTGGCTGGCCTGCGCTTGAGAGAAGTGTCACGGTAAGTTTCGAGAGTGGTGCGGTTGCTTTTTCTTTCTGATCTTTTTCTTGGTGGAGAGCAGGTGTGCACAGGCTGTTGCTGTGGTAAAGGCCTGAATAGACCTCGGGCGGAATGAAAATGAAATTTTTGTCCGCTGCGATTTTCTCAATGAAAATGCATGCTTACTGTCGTGGAACATGTCGGTAATGATGGGGAATTCCATAAGCTACAATTCGAATATGGTTCCAACATTTTTCTCTGCCATTTTATGTATTATTTTTCGATTCCGCCGTCATTAGATATTTTCCACGGTGAAATGACCGGGGAATCGAAAAATAATACATAAAATGACCGAGAAAAATTTTAGAACCATATTCGGACTGTAGCTTATGGAATTCCCCATCATTTCCGACATGTTCCACGACAGTAAGGATGCATTTTCATTAAGAAAATCGCAGCGGACAAAAATTTCATTTTCATTCCGCCCGAGGTCTATACTGCGCTTTAGATCGGAACATTTATTCGATCGCCATCGCGATTTCTTTGGCCGGAGAAGATTTTTTCTTTAGGTGTGAAGCATCAGCTGGTAACATGATGGTATTTGGATTATACGGGATGAATCAATCGCGAGGACTTAGGCCGCATGGAACAACGAGGTTAGGATGCTAAGAACAATTCAATTGGCGTATCAACAATTGTGCCATTATGGTGGATGTTAGGATGTTGAGAAAGTACGCTTGGAGATTCATGATAATATCAAGGTGAGTTGAACGGTTGACGGAGCTGTGCCGAAGACAGTGAAAGTGGAGCCGCAATTCGACACGACCGTCGTGCCGGCTGGTGTTTTCGGTATACCATTAGGGTGTTCGCACAGCTGGAGCCCCTGTTATCCACGAAATCGGGTTGGATCCAGATACATCTATGGTACGTTTTAATTTTATTTTCGATTACGGAGATTTCATCTCCAGGACTTTGAAGATAAGACACAGTTGATGGGCGGTGGATTTTGATTAAACATATGAATGTATCTGAAAACGCTCGCGCAGCCTTCCTATTTGCTTTTTGTATCCTTGTCGGCAAAGATATCGGTTGTTCGGCATAATAGCTTATTGTTATCCGTGTCGAATGTCCCTTGCAATTTTTTGTTGCTATAGATAGACCGTGACACCAAATTGAGCCAGTGCGCTGAGGCTCCTGTTCTTTGCGGTGCATTGTTGTTTCATGCATGTTTTCCTTGAGTCAGAGTGCCGCCACGAGACGGATGGCCACTTTAAACGAATTATCCAGACACTAATTATTATTAATAATTTTTAAGATTATTAATTGAAAAAGAAGATGAATTCCCGTTTGTATTTTTGTTTATATTTATTTATTTGGCCAGCACCAGATGAATTAACAATGCTTGGCTAAAATATTCGAACCTTCTTCCCCTCTCCCTTCCGCTGTGAATTAAAAATTTATTGGGGATTTCATAAATTCTGTCACGCAAGAAATCACATGGTAGGGAGGGTGCAGACAAGCGCGAGGCTCATACCACCGGAGTGGCCCATATCTCAGCCGTTTCACATCGTCAGGCTGTATACCGTCTCGATAGGACGGTTTTGTCCCCCTTTAAATTTTTTTGGCTTTATGCCTTTTCCGCACAGTAAAAAAAGACGGTGTAAAAATGCACCATGCTTGATTAACCTTCAACCGGGCGCGCGGGCGGTAATTTACCGCCCTGATCATATAAACACGCATAGCTTCTCCCCCGTTGGCCGGATCGAGGTGGGAGAAGTATGTATTCTTAAGTCATACTGTTATAGATACGATACAATAAAATTTTGGGTAAATTTTACCCTTAGAAAAAGCATAGTACCCCATGCCATGCGTTAGTCCAGAGTGGCCATCAGAAAATAAAAATGGCACCGTTTTCATACTATTGCAGTTAATAGTATGCGTGAAAATTTTATTCAAACGTCAATTTTTTTGTTTACAATTGAGAATATAAAATCCGCGTTATATTTATCACTCTCTCAAAATGCCAACGTGATATTTAACCCTTCTGTTGTCGTATAGATCCAGACAGACCATTGGTACTATATCTTGATGAAAAATATCGTTCAACAATATTTTCCACCCCTTTCTATATATATTTAAAAGGAACCGACGGCCACAAATGCGCTCAAACGTTCGGCGAAATGTAAACTATGTCTAAAGAAACGAAAAAACGGCGCATCATCGTAAGACAGTATGTAAACTGTTTCAAGATCCAAAATTAAACCTCTTCAAAAATTAAGATTGATTTCACAGAAAATTCAGCTACACCTTAGGCATAATAGCTCGTAGGCGACGACAGAAGGGTTAATAATTGCATCGACAATATTTTGACGTTTGAATTATTTCGTGGAGTGTAGTGTAATAAATTTGGAGTCAAACACATATGGGTTGTGTGATCACATAGCCACTCTGGACTAACGCATGGCATGGGTTACTATGCTTTTTCTAAGATTTTACCTTCCATACCTTTCCAGCGTTTTCCAAACGTTCGGGGATTGTATATTTTGGTACATATATAAGGGACGTTTTATTGTGTTTATCCCGTGCAGGTTTGGGTAGAACTTCATATAAAAAAAATGACACTTACCCAGGTAAAGTTAACCCGTGCAACTACACTACACGGAATAGAGCTCAAATGTAGATGGCGGACGCATAGGGGAAATATGAGGGAATTTGTTTTTTCAAACCAAATGTGAGAGTTTTTCTAATCACGAGAAAAGATTTTGCAAAGAAATAATCATCTTTTGTGATAAAATCCACCACATCTAAAAAATTAGCCGACGAAAGCGAGTCAAAGATGCACAAAAACTGTCAAATGTCAGCTGTTTGGTCTTAACCGGGATGTTACCCGCGATCGTTTTTTTCGAGTCAGACTTACACGCGATACGAAAAAAACGTCGCTATAGTTTTGCTCAAAATGTGTGTGCTCTGTGTAATATCACTGAAGTGACATGCTTCGCTAAAACTGCTGAACTTGTTTTATTGAGTGTATTCACGCACAACTGAGCGGACCAAAATTTTGACACGAATTCTACTTATATTACTCTCCATGTATGTGTATGTGAAACGTAGCGCAGTGTCCTCTACCTAGCGCAAAATCTCTACGCTTCACAACGAAGTAGCAATATATCAGAGTAGATGGCGGGAAAACAAATTTGAAAATTATGAAGAAATATATTGTGGAAATAATATAACGCAGATTATGCTCATCTACATTTTTTTATGTGATTTTTGTCATAATAATGAATGTCGTTTGACATAAGTGTTACATTGCATTCATTCACCACCTTCGCCGCTAACTTGCGTGTGCCTTCTGGTGGTGGAAAATATAAGTAGAATTTGTGTCGAAATTTTAGTCCGCTCACTTGTACGTGAATACACTCATTGTTCACCAGATAATACTTTTTATGATGATAACTTATTTGGGACATGCTCTTCTTTCAATTTATCATAATTATAAGAATGGATGTTGTACGGTTGAGCGCAAATGGAGGGGAAATGACGAGGGCGGTAAATTAACGCCGCGCGCCCGCTTGAAGGTTAAGTAACATTTTATCATTAGTTGGTGTTTTTTTTCGTTAAAAAATATTATCCTCTATGTGGGGCTTAAGAAAGTCAATCACCAAGTGGTGTATTTAGAATATATATGTAATTTCCAACTGGTGAATAATATAGAAATTCTAATTAATTTCCCAGATGAGCATTACCAAAAATGCAATAGACGAACATGTTTGGTCAAGTATCAATAAATTTATCCGATTGGGGTTTTTTTGAACACCAATTAAGAATATTCTCATTTCCAAATTGACATTTTATGATGTTCTATCATATCAGGGCAAGTGTGTGCTCTGTGGCTTACTTGGTTGAGTTGCTCTCTACGATGCTAGTAATCTAGAGGTGCGGAGATCTAATTTCGGCGTGGTGAAAAATTTCCGTACATCCTAATTTAAATTAAAAAGAACAGGGCAGCATTCTATATGTTTAATTACCCAAAGTCGAGTTTGTAGAAATTTAGAAACTCCCAATTACAATTATTTTCTTCTGAGGAAATATTAAACACCGATCTTTTGAAATAAAATAAACACCATTCGAGGGCGGACTCCATGAAACACCGGATTCGGGTTTTATTAACACCACTTTTTAACAATGTGTATAGGGTTTCTTTTGCAGCTATTTTTGATGTCCTTTCTCGGGCCCCGCAGAGGGGCTAGGTCCCTGTGACATCAGCCAAAAAGGCTGTTGTATAGTGGGACAAAGATCTTTGATGAGTTGCGACACCACGTACCTTGCAGCGCAGGGAGGCCCATGGTATGGTTGATACGCCATGGCGTGGATCTGTACAAAGACCATTCTGGTGATGACGTTCCCGAGCTCCCTAGTCATGTACGGGTGGCTCTTGGCGTGACCTACCTCCTCCCACAACTTACGGGAGGGAAGTCACTAAAGGCCGAGCACGTAAACGGTGTTCCCTGGTGGGGGAGGGGGTTCACCATTACGGTTAATTGTGTGAGCCTCGGAGCTGGCGGCTTCGCATAACCCGAGCCCTGAGGGGGCTAGTTAGGGAGAACGGCCTTGGTGGGAAATGCCTACGCGCCTATATCTAATTAGTTTGTGGATTGATGACCACACTGCCCGAATCGCATTGCTGACTAGTAAACTGAAGAGGCCGCCTGGATGTGAAAAGCAGCGCTACGAGTCTGCTTTAACCCTTCTGTCGGCACCTACTACAATATGCATATTCTATGCCCAATAGGTCTGGCTGGACCTACTGAGAAAAAATTTTTATTTTTTAGAAAAGGTGAAATTGTTACCGGTAGAATCATTCAATCAATTCCTTAGTGCCATTTTTAAATAATAAAAGTATTAAAATAATTTTTGTAGATACGCTAGTAACGTTTTCAAGTGGACATATTTTGAGGTGGTATTATTATAAACATGTTTTTCCCTTATTTTCATCTCTATTTGCTTCTCTATTTTCATGGCATATATCTAGTAGAAAGTTTGTTCGCATTTTTTCAATATCTTTGGGAAAATATTTGGTGCTTTGTTAGTAGATTTTACCTCGATATAAGTCTGCTGATTTAGGGAAGTAGATGGAAAGAAATAGGGAATTTTCAAGCGCGAAAATCATTTCTTTCTAAATTTTTCGTAAATTTCTTTATCAAATCTATTTAGAAAGACGTTCGTAAGTCTCTCGTACTTAGTCCTAACTATTACAAAGGAAAAAAAACTGGTTTGAATTTCCTTGAATCAAATCTCAGCTGATTAGGTGATGCTATAAAATCTGATGAAATTAGGCATACTTATTTCTTGAGCTTCGCGGCTTTTCAAAGACAAATCTGAGAAATTGTTATTGTTTATAGTACAAATTGAATTTTAATGACGTTCTTACATCATAAATAGGAGAATTTTAAGATAATTTCATATTTGTACCTTTTACCTCAAGAGGAAAATGGGGGGAAAAACTGTAGGTCTGGCCAGACCTATTGGGTATCAAAAAGCACTATAAATTGAAAATCATCAAAAATTTATTCAAAACTTCAACCGATTTTTTAAAATTTTTGCAAAATGCTTCTAAACATATTATTCTAGGATATCATGAAATTTGAAGTCGCTATGATTTCATTTTCTATACTTTTTAGACCGAAATATAGTGCCAAAGGTCTGGCCAGACCTTTGTGCCGACAGAAGGGTTAAGCAGACGAGTAGTCACAGGTCCAACGAGCCTGGGATGTGCACATCTAAGTTCTACGTGAGGCTTAACCAATAGGGGACCGAAGGAGGATCACACCTGCTATAGAGAAGTCTTTAGCGAATAGTGTACCTCGGGGATGGGCGTGCCCAGGGGACCATGGTCTCTACCCATCAAGGCGTTGGACTCGAGGTGGCTGTAGGTTGTTAAGCAAGTCATCGAGCTGGTGATGCAACCCCGGGGTTGGGTTCCTGAAGGTGAGTGCATTCGCCGGATGGAGAAATCCCCTTCTGGCAATAAGACCTTGCCAGTAAACGCCGAAGGTGCAAACAGTCCGAAGGACCGGGAGATAAAGGCCGAAAGGCTAGGTACTCCGCTGACGGTAAACCCGTAGATGGTAATCTTGTCCTTTCTCAGGACTTTTGATCGTTGTCGGGTTTCGAGAGTTTGACGTCAATCGTCACCGATAGGTTCCCCTTCGTTTTCTTGTGTTTTAATCGGGCAGACGTGTGATTCTCTTCGATTAATAATGGAAGAAGCTGGCGACCCTATAGACTCCCCCCACTACTCCCGACAGCTGAGCTGGTCTGCCACCGCACGTCTCTAGTGGTCACCAGATGGGTTTTTTTGCATTTTGATGCACTTGGACCTTAATGGCCATCCCTCCCCTTCCATCCGGCCATGCATTACAATATTGAAGCTAGCGGTTTAAATTTTTTTTTTATAAAATCTGGGACGGTATTGGAAATGCGCCAAATCGGATCGAAGGGTTTCCCTACCTCCTATACAAATGACCTTTCCTCGATATTTAAATTCCGCCATAACTTTCGATAGAATATCGCTAGGGAGCCGAAATTTGATCAACGTCTACTGTGACATATTCCTGAAAGTGGAGTGGATCTGTCCAAGGCATGCCCTTCCCTACAAAGCCATATTTCTTGGTAAGCTCCCGACGATTCCACAAAAGAAAAACTGATTTCTCCCTCGGATCCTGGATCAGGTAAAAAAAATATAAGCTGAGCATAGTTGCACAGCAGTGGTCTGGCTGGTCTAGCAGTTAGTGCGCGCACCTTCGGTGCACAGGGTCATGAGTTCGAATCTCACCGTGGAACATGGTATTTTTCGAACTCACGGGCTTGTGACGGACTATGATCTCACTCAGATGTTAAACGAGTACCCATTTATGGGGATAAATAACACTGCTGAGCGTGATGCTGATCTCATTACCTCAACAAAAAGCAGATAAGATCTTGGAAATAGGATGTCACTAACACATCCTGCGGCCTTAGTCCAATGCTGGATTGTCGCGCCTGTTATTTATTTTTATAGTTGCACTTCACGAAACAAAATCACTAAAAAACGAGTTTAGCGTACATAATTCAAAATGGGCAACAAGGTACTTGGAGTGTTTCTCATCGTGGGTAAGCAGCTCACGTATTGCTAATCTCTGGCTTATCAATACGCATGTCCCTACAAAAGTAAAAGAAGATGCGGTAAAGGACGAATTCTGCAACTCATTTCCATCAAACGACGCAAACTGCTACTGGGAGATTTTAATGTCAAAGTCGGAAATGAAAGTTGGTATGGGGAAGGTCACAGCTTTCTCGATACGGGAAACAACGATCATCGACTTTTCGACTTCGCTCAACAAAGGAGTCGCAGAAGAGGTCGCGGGGTGGTCGTAGAGTACAAAGGATTCGATTGAAGCGAAAAATGAAGTTTACTAACACTTCTCGAGTTTCCACCTGCAATCCGAACAACATTAAACGCAACAACAAAGTTTTAAACGACTAATACTTTATTCGATGTTTCTTAATCAGAATCCCGTCCAAGACTGACTTATTGTCTAACACTTTTCATTCATGAAAACTGATTTTGTTTATTAAGCATTTTATATGCCACCAAGAAGATACATACTAAGAATTATTTGTTATCGCATTTCGCGACTTGATTTTATAAACAAAGGAATTTTATATGCCACCAAGAAGATACATACTAAGAATTATTTGTTATCGCATTTCGCGACTTGATTTTATAAACAAAGGATTGGTTGCAAAGAAAAGATATGCGATTCTGCAAATTATATATCGCAGGATATGATGACGATTTTGTTTATAAACAAGTAAATTATTATTTGAATAACGGGAAGTGGTTTATTGTATTTAAAATATGCTACGATTCGAATTGGTCATCGTAGGATTTGTTGACGTAACTCGCCCTCCCTTTTGAGAATTCACGTCCTCGTGATGTTCTTCTATTTTAACAATTACGTTCTTTTTATTAATTTTAGATTTGCAATAAAAGTAAAGTATTATAAAAATTATTATGAAAATTATTACTAAGTCTGATATGATACTTGTCCAGGCAAAACTTTTAGAGTTGAATTTTAATAATTTTATTTCTTCTAGGTTTTCCAAGTGCTTATGGTGAATATACGGCAAAGTTAAATTGTATTCTTCTTGATAGCTTATATTTCTAATTACATTAGGCAATACAATGTTGTTTTCAATATATTTTATGTTGTTCTTAAATGTCTGGTTACTGATCGTAATTTTACAATTCGTGAATTTTATAATATTATTTTGTTTTATTGTGATATCTTGATCATTACAGTTTTGTAGAATTTTGGTAGGTTTTAAATTTTTGGTAACAATTATGTTTTCGGATATTCTTTCAATCGATTCAGTCAAATTTCGTATCATTACACAGTTTTCAGGATTAGATAACAATCTGCTCAAACATGTATCTCCTATGGGAATTAGTTTTGCTTTTACAATTTCTTTATTATTTATATATATTTGATTTTTCATAGTAATGACATCAACGTATTCAGTTTTGAGTTCCAAATTATTCTTATTCGGTATCGGTATAATCGAATTTAGAAAATATTGTTCTTTAGTAAAGTTAGGAATTTGTAATATTATATAAATGATACGTTTTTGTTGTGCAACGGCAACTCTAATATTTTGCAATTTATTTATATCTACGTTAAATTGTTGAATTTCATCGGATGTTAATATATCTCTGCTTAGAACTTCTAACCTTGATAATAATATTATATTTTCAATTTGTGAAAGGGTATTTAATATAGTTTGAAGATTTTCTTTCACTTCTTGATTATACTTATATTCTAGAAATTGATTTTCCAACATCGTAGTCTTTGCAGCCATATCATTCGTTTTTTTTAATATTTCTTGTTGTACATTATTAATGTGATTAGTTAGATTCTGTAATTCTTTAGTGCGGACCAATGTGTAGCCATTTCCATATGGGATTTCGTTTACCTCAATACTTTGACCGTATGTCATTCCAATGAAACATAAGGAGAGGATGAGGACTGCTCCTGTAAAGATATTTTATTTGGTTGGAATTTTTTTGCACGTTTAAGTAATTGCTTATGAACTTTATCTCTCTTTCTATCAGGTTGTCTAAATTGTGGACTCAGTTTCTTACGTGGTATCCTTCTATATATAAAAATGCTAACTTCGGAAATGGAAAAATCTGATGAATGTTCTGATTGGCTACGATGAATCCCGAATGTCGATAATTATAGCATGCAAGATGCAAGACCGAAAAGCAGTCAGTCACAGTCAGTGCTGCGAGCGCGCAGCGCGAGCACGTCAGCTCATAGCCGGGAGCAGACGTTGGCTGTGGCAGGGCAGGGGTGTGGGCGGCGGGGGCGGGGGGGTTAGGGGTTGACGAGCGTAGCGAGCAGGGGGCGAAGCCCCCTAGTATTTCTAATTAAGGTTTTGTCGAATTCTACTTCCCTACGATTCACATTATGATACTTTAATCTTTTGTTTTGGGCCGTTTCTAATAAAGTTTTGATTTGTGAATATTGATCTGATGTAATTTTTCCATTTTTGAAATCTATAGGACGTTCTTTTGTTGAGCTATGAATAGAATGGTTATAATGTTTTGTTGCTTCTTGCACACATACATCTCGAGTTGGGTCTATTTTATTTTCTTCTATCATTATGCGTAAATGCTCATTAAGTGTATTATGAAATCGATTGATGTCAGCGTTCCCTGTTTTTATATTTGGAGTTGTTAAATGTAATTCTACATTTTCTTGTCGAAGAAAGTATTCCAAATTACAATAATATGATCCCTCATTATCAGTAATAATTAATGATGGTCTTCCATTGGTGTTGAAATACTGATTTAATGCTGTTTTTATTTCAGGCCAGGTTCTGGATTTGATCGGTATAACTTGTACAAATTTGGAGAATTTGTCAATAAAAGTTAGGAACATATGATTGCGATCTTTAAACCATATGTCCATGTCGACGATTTCATTCGGGGCATTCGGGATTTGAGATTTATAAAATGGGATTTTAGGTGGATTTCGATCATATTTCGCGATATTACAGATACTACATTTATTAATAAGAAAAGTGATTTCATCTTTAAGGTTCGGATAGTAATATTTAGTTCGGATATTAGAATATACTTCTTCTATTCCTCTATGGTTTGTTTTCAAGTGTTCTTTCAAAATTTCTTCATGAAGTGTAGCTTTGTCATCACAATCGAAAAGTAAGTATGGGACTTTAATTATTTTGACTGGATTATGTGGTGATTTCCATTTCAGATATTGATTTTGAAATTCATTGAAAATTACTTCGTCTGGAATATATACTGCTAATATGCCTTTATTTGGAATGTGGTTATTTAATAAGTATGAAAAGAATTTTGAATCTGGATTTGAGGAAATAAAAATTTTTCTGGTACGGTTAAAATGTTTTTCGGTTTTTGCTTCATTAATTCTACCTTGTTTAATAATCATTTGGTTTTTGAAAAGATTTAAAGGTTTTTCGCTAATTTCAATGTATTGAGAGTTGTCTTCTTCTGCGCTATGGCATGTTGCTTGTATTGAACCAGATTCTTCCAAGTTATTTACATTAATAATTGGTCTAGACAGATGATCAGCCACAACATTATCTTTTCCTTGTATGTACTCAATATCGTAGTTAAATTCTTCTAATTGAATTTTCCACCGTTGCAATTTGAGGTTAGGTTCTTTGAGGTTTGCAATCCAAGTTAATGGTTTATGATCAGTTCTTATAGTAAATCTCTGCCCATAAATATAAGGTCGGAAATATTTTAGAGACCAAACTATGGCCAATAATTCTTTTTCAATTGTAGACAATTTTACTTCGTGCTCATTAAGCGTTCTACTTGCGTAGCAAATGGGATGTCCCTCTTGAGACAGAACTGCGCCAATTGCGTAGTTCGAAGCATCCGTCGTTACAATAAACTTTTTGCTGAAATCGGGGTATTTTAGAACGGGTTCTGACATTATTAACACCTTTAGTTTTTCAAAACTTTCCTCATACTCCTGGTTTTTTATATCAATTTTAGCACCTTTTTTCAACATTAACGTCATTGGTTTCGCAATTTTCGAAAAATCCTGAATAAACTTTCTGTAATATCCTACTAATCCGAGAAATTGTTTAATCTGCTTAGGTGTTTTGGGAATTGAACAATTTTTAATAGCTTCTATTTTTCTTGGGTTTGGTTTAATTCCTTCTGGGGTTATTAAATGTCCTAAAAACTCGGTCTCATGTCGCATGAACTCGCTTTTATCCAGTTGTAATTTTAAATTAGCCTGTTTGAGTTTTTTGAATATTTTCTCGATTGATATTAGGTGTTCGGATAAGCTTGTGCTAAAAATAACGACATCATCCATATAGACAAAGCAAATTTTCCCAATATAATCTGCGAGGACTTTATTCATCAATCGCTGGAATGTAGCGGGGGCGTTTTTAAGGCCAAATGGCATTCGAACGAATTCGTAATGCCCGAAATTTGTTGAAAACGCAGTTTTATGAATATCCCCTTCCTTGATCTCAATTTGATGGAACCCCTTTGCGAGATCTAAGGTCGTAAAGTACATTGACCTTCCTACTTTTTCCAGTATTTCATCCATATTTGGAATTGGGAACCTGTCGTCAATAGTGACTTCATTCAACTTCCTATAATCGATGACCATTCTCCATTTCTTTTTCTCGGACGCATCGATTTTCTTTGGGACTATCCATATTGGAGAGGAATACGGTGAATTACTACACCTAATGATTCCTTGGGATAGCATTTCTTTAATTTGATTTTCGACTTCAATTCTATGAACTTCTGGGTACCTATAAGCCCTTCTATAGATTGGTTCGTTATGTTTAGTTTTAATTTCATGTTTTATTTCATTAGTAAATGAGAGATCCGTCCCTTCTCGATAAAAAATATCTGAATATTTGTTAATTATACTCAAGAGCAACGACTTCTCCTCTTGATTTAAATGGTTTGTACGAATTTCCTCTAATATACCTTTAGAAGGAATTCTTTCCTGGTTGAAACATACCAGTTCTTCTTCCTTATTATAAGGATAGCTATACGTTTCATTTTCTTCATCTTCATTGAAGAAAATAGGAAGAATTTCATTATTAATAATTAATTGTTTAGATCCTAGATCGATTTTAACATTGTACATCGATAAGATACTGTTACCAATTAATCCATTAAAGAAAGTGGAAAATTTGTGTTCCACTAATTCAAATTTCAGGCCATCATTCGGTCCAAATTCTTTAAATCCTTTAATTTTGACAACATGATTGAAATTTAACTCTGAATTTAACCCTGATATGCAAAATGGATTTTTGAAAACTCGTAAACTTGAATGGCATACCCCTGGATCTATTAGACTAACTGTAGCGCCTGTATCAATCAAAAATCTGAGCGGTTTCCCATAAGAATCTACTCGGATATAAGGGCACCCGAGTTGTTGTCCGAGGCTCGTATAGGAAAATTTTCATTGACCTGCACAATTTGTTGAGAGTTGCCTAAATCCATAGGCTGTGGTTGCCCGAATCTTCTAATGCGCGATTGTACGGAATTATTATTATTAAAATTGTTATTACGATTATGGTGAGGATTATTAAACTGTTGGGACCTTCTGTAAAATTCATTTTGTCTATTGTTTTGGAAATGCTGATTGCGATAAAAATTTTGATTTTGTTGGAAATGATTTGATTGAAATTGGTTTGGTTTGAAATGATTTGGTTGGAACACTCAGAGAAAAAAACGCACATTCATATTAAAAGCTCCACATTTAAATTGAACGCAGTATTCGTTTGAAAAATATCGTTTGATTTGAACGAGTTCTCATTTACGCTAAGAGAATTTCTTTTAAAACAAAAGAGCAGCTAAACCGCAAACGACGGTCGTTTAAATCAAAAGATTCCGCATTACATAGTGATGTGGATACATTCCTTTACGTAACAAATACGCATACCTAAAGGACGCGATGCCAAAATATCATTTGTTTCAACGTAGCACAACAGGTAGATAATACTTCTGGCCGGTCCGATGAGTCTCACGTGTTCATATTCGTTCCAAACAAATGTGTATAGTGTCTAACAACAAACGCGTATTAGAATCTTCGTCGATGTTAAGAGTGTTTTCAAGAATGTACTTTTGCATTTAAGTTTAGCGGGTGTTAAAATAAAAGTGTATTGTATTAATCGTATTAATATTAGACCTAAATAAAAAATAATGTGTTTTTCTGAAGTTTTCATAAGTTTTATTCTTTATTCATTTTTCAACACAGGTAACAGTAAGTATCTAATCGAATGGAGAATGGACAATCAAACGGAATGTATTATTTTATTTCAGCAGAGTTTGCCTTTAATTCCATGTAAAACTCAATTATTTTGAATGGGGCAATTTCTATGAAATGAAAACGGGATGCGTTACTTTCGGAATACATACCGTTTCATTAAAAAGAATGCTTCGTTTAGTTTAAATAACAAAAATGTTCAATATAAAAACGAAGACGTTTGATACAATTGCCTTTCATTTATTTAAAATGTTTTACCCGTTTACAATAAAAGAATAAGTGTTTATTTCAATGAAAAATACGTTTAAATCGACTGGCTCCTTCTTTCCAGGTAAACGTAAATTCTTTTGATTCAAACGCTTTTTTACAACTCATTATGCTTTTGAAAGAAACGCCACTCGTTAGAATTAAGCGCATTTGCGTGTGGAGCCAAATCAAAAGCGGAAATCGTTTGAATTAAATATATTTCGTTCAATATTAGTGAATATTTCTCTGAGTGAAATGATTTGGTTTCACATGATTATTTTTTTGACAATTTCTATTTTGGAATGTATGTTTGTTTGAATTTTCATTCAGATAATTGCCTTCAGCCAGAATTGCTAAGGCTTCCTCCAAACTTTGAGGGTTTCTACTAAATAGTACACATTTAACAGGCTCGATAATTTTATTTTTCAGTACATCTAACGCGATTCGCTTATTGGTCTCTATATCTTCCGGTCGCCCTTCCATTTCGCTTTTCATATTTACTTTCTGAAGGATTTCTTGAATGTTGTTGTAAAACTCTATTACAGTACTATTAAAACGAACACTCCTCAGATCGTCTAATAATTGAAACGAGTTCCTTCTTTCGCTGAAATTCGTCACTAACACTTCTCGAGTTTCCACCTGCAATCCGAACAACATTAAACGCAACAACAAAGTTTTAAACGACTAATACTTTATTCGATGTTTCTTAATCAGAATCCCGTCCAAGACTGACTTATTGTCTAACACTTTTCATTCATGAAAACTGATTTTGTTTATTAAGCATTTTATATGCCACCAAGAAGATACATACTAAGAATTATTTGTTATCGCATTTCGCGACTTGATTTTATAAACAAAGGAATTTTATATGCCACCAAGAAGATACATACTAAGAATTATTTGTTATCGCATTTCGCGACTTGATTTTATAAACAAAGGATTGGTTGCAAAGAAAAGATATGCGATTCTGCAAATTATATATCGCAGGATATGATGACGATTTTGTTTATAAAAAAGTAAATTATTATTTGAATGACGGGAAGTGGTTTATTGTATTTAAAATATGCTACGATTCGAATTGGTCATCGTAGGATTTGTTGACGTAACTGTTTATCGAAAATATATTCAACGCGCATCTGGAGCCAAGAAGGAAAGACACAAAGAGCCAGTAAAAACAATAGACAAGCGTACAAACTAATAAACACAATCAAGAATGGTCATCAACCCAGTACGACCCTGTGCAAGCCCAGGGATGGTAACATAATCATCGACAGCATAAACAAACGACGGGCCTCCTTTTGAGGAGTTTCTTACTATGTATACCATCGACAGCCTCCACAGAAAAAGCCCTCAAGCAGTTTGCTAGGCGCTACCGTTTTACCTCCAATAAGTGTGTCTCAATCGCGTCATAACGTAATAAAGCGCCGGGAGATGATGAGGTTGTCGTTGTACAACATCGACGTGTACCAAATTTTTGCCGACTTTAAGCAAGCAGACGATAGTATCGACCGTGGTGTGGTGTACTGTATAACATAATTTTCCAATTTGGTATACCACCAAAACTAGTGCGGCTCACAAAGATGACGATGACTCTCTCATGGTAAACTGCAAAAACTGACTTATAGTATAGTACAATTGGTTTGAAAAAGCCCCAAACCATAACATAAAAAAAACGAGACCGAGGCTAATTTCGGGCGCGGCCGAAATTTGAATACCCGTCACATTTGAATGAAACTTAAGCTCCTTTTGTGTTAAAAATTTCTACCGCAGCCCTATGACGTGTTCCGATTCCATCTGTTCCTGGATACGTTGGGGTTAATCAAGGAACACACTTGGATGTATTTTGGTTAAGATTCAAAAAGAAAAAAAGTTGTTCTTATAAGAACCTAATATTTGGGGGTTCGTTTGTATGACAGCCCTATGATGTAATGTTCCGATTTCATCCATTCCTCAATATCTTCTGAGGCTTTACTAGCCTAAGGTGACCAGATTCCCGAAGGCCCAATGCAGTACACATTCCGGAATTCGGTTTTCAGGCAAAGCCTCAATCTTACTATTTTATTATTTGTTATCATTCGCTTAATGTTATCAAAACAGCAAGGTCCCCATGTGATCGCATTAAGCGGCGTCAACTGTATGTCACGAGGATAACACCGTGATGGATGCCATAAAATGACCACATATTCTCCATCCTTTCATAAGTGATATCTTCCTAAACGGAATACAGCAAGAATAGTAGCCTTTATTCTGGGAAATGTGTGGTGAACCTTGGAAAAGCAAGGCTCCAGGGACGTAGCCAGGGGAGGGCCAGGAGTCCTTAACTTCCCACAGTATTTCTAATTTATTCATTTTTAAAATTCTGCCGAAATTAAGCTTGCAGTCAGATAAATTGTGTCATCTGGACGAAAGTAGTGACTACATATAAACAATTCGAAACACATAAAAATCTAGTGACCCAAAATTGGGATGGTCTCTCATAATGGAAACTTCAACAAATTTCGTAAGACCTCATACAGGCTACACAATTTGAAATAAAATATTTCTCTGTAAGAATGAAGTAATTTTTTTGAGCCGTGCGAAGGGAAGGCAAATTCAGCACGACGCGGGCACTGAATACGCGATCGTACTTTCCATAGTTACATGGTTGCTGCTTCGTGCATATACCATGAGCCACGAGCACTTCCATAATAATTGTACAGAAAAGAAGTCTTTGGCGTTCTAGACGTGACACTGTCTGCTTCCGATGATAGCGGAGCAATTAAGTAATCGTGCGTGCTATCGTGCTCGCCCAGCCTCAAGCGATAAATTTCAATTCGACACAGGAACAGTGGGACAGGAGGCATATTATGCATTGGGGCAACGAAACTAGTGTCTACAATAATTAATAGCAAGATTCTAATAATGTCATAGCTTCTGAAGCCCAGCTAAATACTAGCTACGTCCTTGTAAGGTTCTCTTGGTACTAAACAAGACCCAGAAAATATCCCTCAACTTCTAAATGGCCTCATTGACAAAACATCATCAGCATGTGAAGTGCAAATGTATGTTTTAACACGCTAAGTTATAACAGGTATGGGAGAAGTGTAACCAGGATCTCGTTTAAAAGGGACACAACGAACATTTGTTTAACACAATTTTTTTACAGTTAGGAATAGGTATTTAATTCAAATCTACGACAAAGATTAAGATTTTATGTCAGTTTAAACTGTCGGTTCTATTTTGTTAGAAAGGTATTTTTTTAAAACCAAATTTCAAGAAAGGTCCATTTATAATCCAATTTGTTTCAATACGGATTCGATTTCCGCTTTCTAGACAGTCGATACTCAGTGATTTTCCAACTTTTGAATTTCAGTGTTCGAAACTGCAGTCTCAGCAGCATTGTAGCAAAAATCATGAAGCTGTTTATTTGAAGTACGAAAATTACACCTCCTTGTACCTAGCTATTTTAAAATTTCGTTTTGTTTATTACAATAGATAAATTAATTACTCATTGCGTAGAGAATTCTTAAGTGGGTGGCGACCCTCTGGGGATTTATTGCTACTTAATTGAATTTGATCGACATATAGGAGCCTTTAGTTTGCATTTTCTTTTTCCTAAAGAGGTTGATATGGGAATCGGATGGAATACAGTAATTTTTCCATCGTTTTGTGATAAATTCAAATCGCATCTTTACATGGCTGTTACTTCTGAGCCTTGGCACCTATAGATACTTGAAATTTTCACCTAATACGGGCAGTGCGGTCCTCTACACATGGCTGTTAAATTTCCAAATTTTCCGCTCCAAAATTTCCGAATTAGGGACAATTTTCGATTGATACGATTGTACTCCCGAACGCAGATAGGTAGGACCTTGAAATTTGGAGACAATGTGAGCGGTGAGCGCCAAGTATAGCTCTACAGCTAAAAGTGTGAGCTAGAGCCTTGAAATTTTCACAAGTCTGCCAATTTTCAAATTTATTGGACAAATTTTATAGAGTTTTCGATTAGAAAAGACGAAAGTGCGATTTGGGCAGCTGTAACTGTCGAACGCAGATAGGGGGACCCTAAAATATGAAAAAAACTAGGGGGCTTTGCCCCCTGCTCGCTTCGCTCGCCAACCCCCGGAGCCGGTGCTAATTCCGGGCGCGGCCGAGATTTGGATACCCTTCGCTTGGGCTAAAAGTTTTTTCGGGCGTACCTATGACTTGTATTTAATCCCCCACCTCATTCTTTTTCTTCCGTCTCGACAAAAGTTTTGGGCTTGGTTGAAATAAGTGGGCAATTAAAAATATTTACTCGGAAATTTTATTGGGGTTGCGGGAGCATGACCCCACAGTACGATTCCATTAGTTTTTAACTTTTTTGTTGCTTTGGTAAAGACACATTAATTCAAGGTTTTGTGAAATTGGTGCAACAAGTGTTTCTTAGAAGATCTAAAATGGGGGTTTGTATGGCCACCCCATGACCCCATGGTCATTTTTGATCAATTCTTAGATATGATTTGTGTCATCAAGAGAAACACGTTTGTGTGTAATTTTGTGGAAATTGGTGCACAAAGAAGAACCTAATTTGGGGGGTTGGATTTGTATGGCAGCCCCATGACCCCATGCTCTGATTTTATCCATTCTTACATATATTTTGTGTCAACAATAGAAATACATTTATGTGAAATTTGGTTGAAATTGGTGAACAAATAAAAAAGTTTTTCTTAGAAGAACCTAATTTGGGGGGTTAAGTTTGTATGGCAGCCCCATGACCCCATGGTCCGATTTGATCCATTCTTGCATATATTTTGTGTTAACAATAGAAATACATTTGTGTGAAATTTGGTTGAAATTGCTGAACAAATAAAAAAGTTTTTCTTAGAAGAACCTAATTTGGGGGTTAAGTTTGTATGGCAGCCCCATGACCCCATGGTCCGATTTGATCCATTCTTGCATATATTTTGTGTCAACAATAGAATCACATTTGTGTGAAATTTGGTTGAAATTGCTGAACAAATAAAAAAGTTTTTCTTAGAAGAACCTAATTTGGGGGGTTAAGTTTGTATGGCAGCCCCATGACCCCATGGTCCGATTCCATTCGTTCCGACATATGTACAGCATACACTAAAAAGAAACTTCTGTACAAATTTTCAGCCCGATAGCTTTAAAACTGAGGGACTAGTTTGCGTTGCAACAGACGGACAGACAGACAGACAGACAGACAGACAGACAGACAGACAGACGGACATGGCTCAATCGATTTCTCTCGTCACGCCGGTCAATAATATATATACTTTATATAGTCGGAGGTGCTTCCTTCTGTGCGTTGCAAACTTCATGACAAAGTTAATATACCCTTTCACATAGTGACGGGTATAAAAATGCAATTGAAAAATTAAAAGTAAGGTATGCAAATGTGTTTGACAGAAGTTCTGTAGGGAAGATAAAGAACATTACTACCCGAATTAAACTAAAAGGTAATGCTAAGCCAGTGTACTTAAAGGCGCGAAGTGTACCATTCGCAATCCGGCAATCTGTAGAGAAAGAATTGAATGAGCTGGTTGCTAAAGGCATCATTTCGAAGGTCAATAGCAGTGCTTGGGTACACCAATAGTCCCTGTTCGCAAACCGGATGATCAGGTTAGAATTTGCGCGGATTACGAATTCACGGTAAATCCACATTATCTTAATTGATAAACATCCTATACCTACTATAAAGGAGTTATTTGCCACTATCGCCGGAGGCATTAAATAAATAGAAATAAATAACATGCGCGACAATCCGGCATTGGACTAAGGCCGCATGATGTGTTAGTGACATCCTATTTCCAAGATCTTATCTGCTTTTGTTGAGGTAATGAGATCAGCATCACGCTCAGCAGTGTTATTTATCTCCATTAATGGGTACTCGTTTAACATCTGAGTGAGATCATAGTCCGTCACAAGCTCGTGAGTTCGGAAAACACCATGGAACACGTTGAGATTCGAACTCATGACCCTGTGCACCGAAGGTGCGCGCACTAACCGCCAGACCAGCCAGACTACCGGAGGCATTAAATTTACTAAAATATATCTATCTAAAGCGTATCTGCAAATTGAAGTCCATGAGGACGACCGTGAAATTCTTACACAAACCACACACAAATCGACTGATGTATGGAATCGCACCAGCGCCTGGGATTTGGCAGCGGGAAATTGAGCAGATATTACAAGATATTAAAGGAGTGTCAGTTTTCTTTGATGATATCAAAACAACTGCTCCATGAGACGTCTTACATTAACAACGATTAGAAGCCGTTTGGAAACGATTAAGTAATCACAATATTCCAGTGAATTTAGATAAGTGTAGTTTTCTAGCCGATAATATTGAGTATTGCGGCTACATTTTTGATAAATCCGGATTCCATAAAATCAAGGGGAAAATTGACGCTATAGAGAAAATGAGGCGACCAAATAGCAAAGATGAATTACGTGCTTTCTTAGGGCTTGTTAACTACTACGGCACTTAAGCAATATCCTACATCCCTTGAATAACCTTCTTAAAAAAGATGTACCGTTTAAGTGGTTAAAGGAATGCCAGACTGCATTTGAAAAAGTAAGGCATGAAATGCAATCTGACACATTTTTAGTTCACTTCAATCCGACATTGCCGTTGGTACTTGCCACAGGTGCATCGCCAATAGCCATACGGAGTTGTCGTTATCCTCAACGCAGCAAAAGTATACCCAAGTAGATAGAGAAGCTTATGCTATAATTTTTGGGATTAGGAAATTCTACCAGTATGTACATACATATATGCGACTAAATTTACGCTTGTCACTGACAACAAAGCTATTTGACAGATTTGTTCTCCAGTGAAAGGGCTTCCATTGATGTCTGTCTTACGAATGCAGCACTATGCTGTATTTCTTGAGTCGTTTAACTATGATATTAGGTACAGGCCAGCGACTCAACATGCAAACGCTGATGCTCTACCGCGTTTACCGCTTTCTGAAACCCACTCCAAAATAGAAGAGGTATCCATTATTTAACCGAACTCGATAGAAACATTGCCCGTGTCAGCAGGGGAAATTGGTAAGGCAACTCTGAAGGAGACTGAATTGAAAACTCTAATAGCCGGACTTGTAAATGGACGACCCGTCGAACCAAAGGATCGGTTTGGTATCGATCAAAGTGAATTCGGATTGATGAACTCTTGCTTGATGCGCGGAATTAGCGTGTACGTGCCCAAAAGTCTGCGCAAAAGAGTTACATTCCGCTCACTTCTGAATTACTCGAATGAAATCTTTAGCTCGGAGTTATTGCTGGTGGGTAGGCATAGACAAGGACATCGAAGACTTAGTTCAAAATTGTCAACAATGTCAGCTAACACGGAAACCCAGTTAAGGCTCCGAAACACGTATGAGAAAGACCATCTGGGCCTTTCCTACGAATACAAAAACAGCCCAATTAGCGCATAAAGCGCCGTTTTGAGACCAGGAAGTACAGCAGCTCCCCTAATTTCACATTAGCTGCATCCTCCAAGCCTCCCAGAAAAGCCCTACCGAGCGTCCTATACCGGGTTCTGACAAGACCCGGGCATTCACACAGAAAGTAAATCAGGGTTCCCCTCTCATTTACATTACCTCAGTTGCGGCAATGAGCGTTGTAGGGGATGCCCATCCTGGCCCCGTGATAACAGCAGTAAGCTTGGCGATATCTCTACGCGGTTTAGTCACAATCTCAGACGTTTTTTTCCAGTCGTAGGAGGGCCACATCTTCCTTGATAAAACGCAAGTCCTCAGATTTCGCCAGTTGGAATTAGCAGCCCTTATATAGTGGGTGGAGATCTTACTCTTAACAACTGCTATCGGGACGCAAACACGCTCCACATGAAAGCTGTCAAGAGTGGCACCCATTTTGGCTAGTTCGTCAGCCATCTCGTTACTCTCTATGTTCCTGTGTCCAGGTACCCAGAGGAAAGAATAGGGTGATTCTTTGTCGTGTACCAAGGCTGATTAATGCTTCCTCACCTACTTCAACAACCTTGGAGGTCGTCACCGATTGTAAAGCCATGATAGCAGCAGTGGCGGCTCGTGCTCTGCGAATCTGGGTGGGCCACTAAGAAAAGTATTGATACCTATTCCCCCATACCGATTCCGCCTAAAAAAACAGTAAAAAAATGAGCTCAAATATTGTTCGAAATATATCTCGAAATATTACTGTATAATATTGTAAGAATTAATACATTTGCGTCTTAAATTATCTTGCAAACTACAATAAGAATACGCATAAAAAAATAGTTGGAGTTGATTTTATTTGTGCTCTATGCCAGTATCTGCATACCAACTTGAATTTTAAAATTGTGAACAATTTTAGGCATTTCATGAGGCTAACAAATATTAAATTATAAAAATCAGGATTATAATAAATAGTTATGCACTGTCCAGAAAGAACCAACGCAGACGTCTAGAGCGCTTTTGCCATGAGGATGAGAATTGATCACTTTACTGATTTCTGTTATTTACTATTCACTCAACAGAAAGATTTCTGGATGATGGCAAAGAGAATAAACAGCACGGATAGTTACAGCATTGGCAGTGAGATCAACGTAGACAGATTGAAAATTCACTTCAGTGAAATACTAATGAACGACAACGTCGGAGATGCTATCCAGTTTGCACGACCAGGTTGGGCTCATGCCACACTTGACGGACCCATATCTCTAGACGAAGTTCGATTAGCTCTCAGCAAGTGCAAAGACCATAAAGCACCAGGAAGCGACAGAATCCCTGTTGAATATTTTAAGTACGGAACTGAGCAACTGGTGGAGACTCTATGCAAGGAATTTAATCATATTTTTGAAAGTGGTGAAATACCTGATGAATTTCGCGATGCAGTCATTTTTCCATTATTTAAAAAAGGAGACATAAATGATCCAACATGTTACCGCGGAATATCGTTTCTAAATGCGTCTGGCAAGATTTTTACTACGCTGTTACAAGCCAGATTCGCTAGTTGGTTAAAGGCTGAAAATGTTTTAATTGAAAATCAGGCTGGATTTCGGCAAGGATATTCAACAAATGATAATCTATTTGTGCTTCTCAACTGGGCTCGTCACTATATAAGTAAGACAAGAAAACTATACGCCTTCTTCGTTGACTTTAGAGCTGCCTTTGATACTGTCAACCGACAATCATTGTTTTATAAGCTGTATAACGCTGGTATGACGGCTAAGTTCGGAAACATGTTTGAAAAGCTATATGAAGGTACAAGTGCAGCTGTTTGGAGCGGAACACAACTATCTGAGTCCTTTGAAACAAATGTTGGAGTAAGGCAAGGATGTAAGCTTAGTCCAGAAGCTTTTGCGATTTTTGTTAACGACATATTAGATGATATGCCTGGTGGTGCGGTTGCCTTTAACGTGTTGCTGAAAGGTTTGCTTTACGCCGACGACATGGTGTTCCTTGCGGAATCATCTGAGGATCTACAGAAAATGATTAATCATATTGAAAGGTATTGCACGCAGTGGAAACTTACGTTAAATCTCGAAAAATCAAAAGTAATGATATTTAAGAAGCGGTTTAAGCTGGCAAAAGATGAAAGATGGACATTTAAAGGGAATGAAATCGAAGTGGTAAAATCTTATAAGTACCTTGGAATTAAAATCGTAAGCAACCTACAAATGGCGGAGCATCTGGAGCACAAATTGAAAGAAGCTAAGTGGGCGATAAATTCAGTGTGGAAAAACACATTCAATAATGCAGACATTTCTCACACGGCCAAATACGAAATTTTTAAGGCGGTAGCAAAGTCAATTATGCTGTACGGAGCCCAAGTCTGGGGAGGTAAGCAATATGATCAAGTCGAAAAGCTTTTGCGATATTATTTAAAGCGCACATTTCACCTGCCGTCAACAACGCCGAACTATATGTTGTTACAAGAAACTGGGCTTGCATCGATGTTCATGGACACGTTAAATCTACACACAAGCTATTTGTTGAAGGTGGCTAATCTACCCGATGCGAGACTACCCAAGAAAGTTCTTTCGTACGCGTTGGCAACGAGGACGCTATTTTATGGTGATCTGGTGAAGCTTGGCGAAGAATCAGGTGTTCGATTCGCTTGGAATGGTACAAGTGAGAGTGGGTACATCATGCGGAAATTTCTGAGCGATTTGCGACAAAGCGAAATTAAGGAGATTGCAGTAAGAGCGAGAGCATCACTACACAGACAAATCTACACCGAGCTGTGCCATGATATGAAGGAAAACACCTATTTTCAAAATGAATTCACCACCGCAAAAATATCAACAATATTTCAAGTGAGAGGAGAGCTGCTACCGTTAAATTTTAGACCACATAGACCGGACTTGCCAATAACCTGTAGTCTGCGCAATCTTGGAACGAGAGAGGATAGCCGCCACTTTGTAGGCATTTGTCCAGTGCTGAAGGAAATAAGGAGAGCGTGCTTTGACAAAGACAAATTAAACGCAACAGAAGTCGACGAACTACTAAATGGATTGCATTGGGAAGGCTTATACAAATTCTGCTCTGCTTCACTGAAATATCGGGATCGAATCGTACACGAAAATATGTAAACTTAAACTGGTTGCTGGAGCTTAGGGTAGATAAACCCGCATAATCTGGATTTGCGTGAACTTTATCACCCTAAGCGTCCATAGAACTAAATATAACTAATTCGAAGAATAAATACAGTAATTAAAACAAATTAGCCAGAATAACTATAATATATCAAAAACTAAAATCGAATAATATAATAAAATTAATATATAGAACTAAAAACACACACACACACGCATTTATGAAAATATAAGTAAATATGTAATAAGTTGTATAATAGAAAACGTCATTCAGGCAGACGGCTAGTCCACGGCTTTCATTGTTTTAAATTAAAATATTATAATATGTATAAGTATGTTTATGAATTTCGACATGAATAAAAACATTTATCTATCTATCTATCTATCTATCTACTATTCACTCATGGCAAGTTACACGGTTGAGAAGCGCGTTCAAGTGACAAAACTTTATTATCAAAATAAGTTTTCGTTAAAACAAATTTTACGCCTATTTAGCAGGAATTGGCTCCCAAGATCATGTGGTTTGACCCCTTTAAACCTTTTCTGTGGGGGTTTCTTTAGTTGCAATCGACCGATGCCCTTAAAGTCAATATCAATCAACCATTCGCTGAAATTCAGCAGGATCTATGCGGGAGAGTCACTCGGATCCCTGCCACCGTGACAAGCCACGGCGGACATTTGAATGATGAATTCCCTACCCACACAATGGTACATATATATCCATCTTTCAAATAAAATAAAAGAATCGTATATACCTCACACATAGCTTGTTTTAGTCCATTTCAATATCTACCCGCCCTTATTGGAAAACCCTATATGTTATTATTATATTAGATTATTATAGAGTAGTTAAAAACCTACAAAACACAAATTCAAAGGATAAACGGTCATGCATGACACTACAATGTATTTTCAATCCAGGAAATGCTAAAACAAATATTCAACAAAAGTTTCCCGTTCGTGCACTAGGCACAATATCTCGGAATGGCACAAAAACAGGCTAAAAACCAAACCTTCAAATTTAAAAACCGATTATGCACGACACTACAATCTGATTTCTTGCAAATTATTCAAAAGTTAAATTCGTGCACGACAATACAAAGTGCTTGGGCGCCACAAGAATCAAAAAAGGGCTAAACACTACGCTTCAATTTAATTTAACCGAAAACAGCGGCCAAAATTGAAATCCAAATCATCGAAGTCATTATCTTCAAAAAATGGGGTAAGAGTCATAAAATATTCCTTTCCAAATTTTTAGCAAGGAAAAAGTTCATCCACAATTTAACCCCATAATAATTGCATTTATTTTTCTATGAATGAAAAAACAGCTATGTATTTATTTTCATTCACTAACCTAAAAAAAAGTCCGATCTAACACACCTCTCTCTATTATTAATTCGAAAATCACAGAGTGCGAATTTTGTATGCGAGAAAAAAGACAATGTATGAGATGACATTCTCATTTTTATCGCATATAAAACTCGCACTCTATAAGTTCGACTGTGTTCTTGAGCTTTTGGGCCGGCCAAGAGGCGGTTTAATGTGGCATTTATTTGTCTAAAATCCCACCAACAATTTCCATGCAAAATTTCCCTTGCATCCAACAAATAGCATGCAAGCAGGTGGTCACTTGCAGTCAGTGTCCTTAATTTCATGCAACTCGAAGCTTTCAAAGTCGATGGATTTTGCGTATAACCATTGCCATCTAGATGGCGTTAGTAGAACGAAAAAGACGACCTTGGGTGAGATAGAAAAACGTAGGTTTTAACCCTATAAAAAAATCAAACAATTTAAAGAGTGTTCTCGATAAAAAAAAGTAGAAAATTTCATGATGACAAAAGAAGGATAAAAGCCGTGGAACGTTTTTTTATATGGGATTTAATAGCAATTTAGAATGAATGAAGCACCCTGATTGATTTTTGAACAGTATGTGCTTTAAATATAGGTATGTGTTTTGGAATATATTTAGTGGTATGTTTAATAAATAATATTTGGGTGGGCCGGGCCCACCTGGCCCACTGTGACGAGCCGCCACTGGATAGCAGCCTGACTATCTGAGCAGATGGCGATATTCTGGTTGTTTTGTATGTCCTTGAGAACATATAACAGGCCTTCATAATAGCAAGCATTTCTGCTTGAAAAATGCTGGCTGGATCAGGAAGACGGCAATATTCAGAGATACTTAGTGATCTGCAGAAGATTCCAGCACCCACGCCACAATCCATTTTAGACCCATCGGTGAAGAGTGTGATGTAAAAATCCTTGACCACCTTACACTCTTTCCATTCACCTCTAGTTGGGAATCTGACATCAAAGTTCTTCCCAAAGCTTATTTTGGGCACTTTGAGATCCGTTACAGCGTTGCGTACGTTAAGTTGCGCATTTTAAACTGTCAACAGGGTAATATAGACAAACACATTTGCAACATTCTTTTGAATTATCGTAAAATGGTTCATCCAGCCACGGGAAAGTCACCTTCATCGTTAGCGTTTGGTAGGCATATTAGGTCAAGTTTCGATCTAATCCTTCCATCTAAATCTGATCTTGTTACTGATTATAATCAAAAGAATGTACGGGGATTAGACATCGACGGTAGAGTTACAGTGCGAGTTTATATGACGAACGATAAATGGAAACCCGGTGACGTTGAACGATTAGGAAGCCTTCATTATAAGATCAAATTAGATGATGGTAGAGTTAGAGTATGGAAACGTCATATTAATCAGTTGCGTTAGGTAGGACCAAGTGTTCAGGATTCATGGTCCATTAGCCTAGATTGCGATGACGATAGCGACACCGAACCACATTTCAGTAGCTCAAAACAAAATGACTCGGGAATAATATTGATGGTAGTACAACCAAAAAGGAAAACCATGATACTATCTGCCCTGAGTCACAGCTAGGCATGTTCGATTAATCGATTAATCGAACTGTAATCGATTATTTTCAATAATATTTTTGTTTCGATTATACGATTAATCAATTATTAAAATAATCGAGAAATAATCGAAAATACGATTAATCGAAAATACAATTAATCGATAATACGATTAAACGAAAATACGATTAATCGAAAATACGATTAATCGAAAAAACGATTAATCGGAAATACGATTAATCGAAAATACGATTAATCGAAAATACAATTAATCGAAAATACGATTAATCGAAAATACAATTATTAGAAAAACACGTGTTTCGCCGCTTGGCGGAAGATGTCTGCCTGGCAGCAGACCGAAATTAAAACTCACGTCACCCCCATTCTCCCGCTGCAGCTCCACAAAGTGGTTGTTTCGCTGCTTGGCGGGTGACGTCTGGCAGTAGACGAAAATTACAATTTGCATACCACCGAACGAAATTGGTGGCAAATGAATGGTCTCCACTCTCTATCGACGATCCCGAAGTCATTTTTTGCTAGTCACCCCCGTTCTCCCGCTGCATCTCCACAAAGCGGCTGTTCCGCTGCTTGTGGGAAATGTCTGTCAGTAGACAGAAATGACATTTTCATATCACCGAACGAAATTGGTGGCAAATGAATGGTCTCGACTCTCTATTGACGATTCCGCAGTCATTTTTCGCTAGTCACCCCCGTTCTCCCGCTGCAGCTCCACAAAGTGGCTGTTTCGCTGCTTGCGGGAAATGTCTGGCAGTAAACAGAAATGACATTTACATGTCACCGAAAGAAATTGGTGGCAAATGAAAGGTCTCGACTCCCTTTGACGATTCCGAAATCATTTCTCCCTAATCACCCTCGTTCTTCCGCTGCAGATCCGCAAAGTGGTTGTTTCGCTGCTTTCGGGAAATGTCTGGCAGTAGACGAAAATGAAATTATTCGTCTCACTGAACGAAATTGGTGACAAATGAATGGTCTCGACTCTCTATCGACGATCCCGAAGTCATTTTTCGCTAGTCACCCCCGTTCTCCCGCTGCAGCTCCACAAAGTGGCTGTTTCGCTGCTTGCGGGAAATGTCTGGCAGTAGACAGAAATGACATTTTCATATCACCGAACGAAATTGGTGGCAAATGAATGGTCTCGACTCTCTATTGACGATTCCGCAGTCATTTTTCGCTAGTCACCCCCGTTCTCCCGCTGCAGCTCCACAAAGTGGCTGTTTCGCTGCTTGCGGGAAATGTCTGGCAGTAAACAGAAATGACATTTACATGTCACCGAAAGAAATTGGTGGCAAATGAAAGGTCTCGACTCCCTATTGACGATTCCGAAGTCATTTCTCCCTAGTCACCCTCGTTCTCCCGCTACAGATCCGCAAAGTGGTTGTTTCGCGACTTTCGGGAAATGTCTGGCAGTAGACGGAAATAAATCTTCGTCTCACCGAACGAAACTGGTGGCAATTGAAAGATCTCGACTCCCTATTGACGATTCCGAAGTTATTTCAGAAATTACATTTTCATATCACCGAATGAAATTGGTGGCAAATGAAAGGTCTCGACTCCCTTTGACGATTCCGAAATCATTTCTCCCTAGTCACCCTCGTTCTTCCGCTGCAGATCCGCAAAGTGGTTGTTTCGCTGCTTTCGGGAAATGTCTGGCAGTAGACGAAAATGAAATTATTCGTCTCACCGAACGAAATTGGTGGCAAATGAATGGTCTCGACTCTCTATCGACGATCCCGAAGTCATTTTTCGCTAGTCACCCCCGTTCTCCCGCTGCAGCTCCACAAAGTGGCTGTTTCGCTGCTTGCGGGAAATGTCTGGCAGTAAACAGAAATGACATTTTCATGTCACCGAAAGAAATTGGTGGCAAATGAAAGGTCTCGACTCCCTATTGACGATTCCGAAGTCATTTCTCCCTAGTCACCCTCGTTCTCCCGATGCAGCTCCACAAAGTGGTTGTTTCGCTGCTTGGCGGGTGACGTCTATGGCAGTAGACTAAGGTGACCAGACTCCCGAAGAGCCAATGCTGTACACGTACTTGCGGAGTTCGGTTTTAAGGTAAATCCTCAGCCATACTACATACAACATTTTACAGTATGTATTTTCAATTCCATAAATGTTAATGCTTTGCCTAGGATTTTGACAATTAGCGTACATGAGATTTGAATTTCTTCAAGCGTTGTTTTTCAGAAAGTGCGACTTCCACATGAACAGATCAGTTGGAATTTATACATATACAAAATTATGGTATTATAGCGAAAACCAGTATTGTGAGATATCTAATGGGTTCTAATTGCATTACGGCACATGCTGCTCTTGCTTGAACAATACTGCATCATGCTACCCGGTATGCGCTTAAGTAGGATTTTTCTCGAATAAAATCACCACCTATGATCCGCTGGACCATCTTTCGGTACTACTTCACAGGGGCGGCCTCAATGTCTTCACGTCCTGCTTTCTCGCTCTGCAGAACATTATTGTATGCTGCAGATAAAGCACTCACTGAGGCCTACCGTATCCATCTCAAATGCGGGGACGATTCATGACATTTGCGCCCGGTATTGCAGACAAACCTTCAATTCTAAGGATGAACTTCCACTACCTTCCAGCATCGAACATTCAAAGATTAACGGAATTGAAACAATGCAAAATTTTGAATCGACAACCCATTTTCCGATCTCGTCAGCAGACCTCAAACCGCTAAAGGAAATTTGTATTCGGTAGAAAAGCAATAAAAGCGTAGAAATAAGATGGTGCAGACTATTCCTTAAATTCCTTATTTAGAGCTCCTCAATTTAATGCCGACATCTAGCTTCTCATGATGCCCGCAAAGTATTTACTTATTCTTCGCTTCGTTTATTACAATAGATAAACTACCTCAGTGGGTCGCGAATTCTTAAGCTGATGGTGGGTTTCCAGGCACAGTTTCAATAAGGCTATGGACTGGAGTCTGAGAACCAGACTTCCAGAGTGGGAAAGGTGGCTTACTCTGGTTGCTGTAACCAGGTTACATTAGGGATGCTATGCCGGTTCCCTCGGATCTTAATGCCATTTTAACGGATTCGAAGGGCATATTGTCGGGAAAAAATATATAAAAACCCTTGCAGAGTTTTTTCTTTATTATCTTTTACCTATACAGATTGATAGGGAAATCGGTTCGAGTACAGTGCCTGATTTTCCATATCGTTTTGTGATAAGAAAAATAAATTAAAATCGTGCCTTTCGACGGCTGTAACTTTTGAACCAAGATTACTCCATCCGATTCCCATATCAACCTGAACGCTCACCAAATATGAACAATGCTCTGCAATTCTGCAAAATTTCAAAATTCCGCTTAAGAATTTCCAAGTTATAGACAATTTTTCGTTAGAAAACTTAGAATTGCTATTTGAGCAGCCGTAACTTCCGAACGCGGATAGGTAGGATCGTGTAATTTGTAGCAAATGGGAGCGCCAAGTGTGCCGAATATCAGAAAGATCGAAAGGGTTCCCGAGTTATCGAAAATAAACGATTGCCGAACATAAAAGTGGGATTATATCGCAAAATATCGATCGTACAGTGTACATGATTCAAACTTTACACCTTAAAAGCAGACAAGACTGATCACCGGCACCGAGGAGTTTATTATGTATAGTGAATTAAGTTTCATTGGCTGGCCTGGTGAATGCTGTACATTTTGCTGTACATTTCCCAATGCTGTACGACAGGTCAAAATGCTGTATTGTACAGCGAAATGCTGTACGTCTGGTCAGCTTACAGTAGACGAAAATTACAATTTGCATATCACCGAACGAAATTGGTGGCAAATGAACGGTCTCGACTCTCTATCGACGATCCCGAAGTCATTTCTCCCTAGTCACCCCCGTTCTCCCGCTGCAGCTCCACAAAGCGGCTGTTTCGCTGCTTGGCGGGTGACATCTGACAGTAGACGGAAATGACAATTTTCATGTCGCCGAACGCAATTGGTGGCAAAAGAAAGGCCTCGACTCCCTTATTGGCGATTCCGAAGTAATTTCTCCCTAGTCATCCCCGTTCTCCCGCTGCAGCTCCATAAAGTGGTTGTTTCGCTGCTTGGCGGGTGACGTCTGGCAGTAGACCGAAATGACAATTTTCATGTCGCCGAAGGAAATTGGTGGCAAATTAATGGTCTCGACTCTCTATTGACGATCCCGAAGTCAATTTTCGCTAGTCACTCCCGTTCTCCCGCTGCAGCTCCATAAAGTTGTTGTTTTGCTGCTTTCGGGAAATGTCTGGCAGTAGATTAAGTGCATATTTTAGACTCTTATTTATTGTTGCATTGTCTTTTTGAAACAGTTCTACGTAATTTTAGAAACAAAAACTGGCTCACAAAGTTTGATACCCTTCACAATTTAAATTTTCTAAGAATATTTCGCTTTCAATAGCTTCAATATTTAAAAAACCTCCAACAACTCGACTGCTTAAAAAATGTGAGCTCATTTTACTAAAAACACACTATTGAACGATTTGGTGAACCTAAAAGTCAACACAACGTTATTACGCAATGTGAAGAGTATAACATGTGGAAATTTTCATAGAAAAGGAGAAAATAACACAATCGGGCGCAATACATCTGAGAGATTATTTCATCCCCTCCCGCCCCTCAGACATATGATAGATAGAAACTGAAAACTGCTTTGGATAGTTGATCGATAAAAATTAAGCTACTGTGAGTTTCAGATCTCTTCCTTTCGTATCGCTGAATGGCGCAACAAACACTGGCCACTTAATCTGTCAGATGCATTGCGCCCGCCCGAAGGTTAAATAGGGGGACAACGTCATATATGTATGTACTGGTTTTATGAAAAAGTATGAATGAATGAAATAAAGATGTGCTAAATGCTGGCTGGGTACTTTTCAAGAGCTGTCAATTAATGTGAATTTTGGTGAAAGTAAGAAAATGTCAGATCACCCATCACAAAAACACATGCGAGACCATATTTGATATGCCGTTTAATCGAGTTATTATTTCTGCTTGTATTACAAACGAGTATTCAATTATTACCAGCTGAAAGACTTTTATGATTTCGGAAAAATTCAGTTCACTTGAATTGAATTAGTATTATTTTGATTGTCTCATATACTGATTCTTCGAAACCAGCATCAATCACCAATTTAAGGCATACAGAATATTATTTCCTCCCTCTCCAAATATAATAAAACAAAAATCCATCTAGATTAAATTTTCAGCTAATTGACCGAATTCGTGATTCTAGCGGCTCGAATGATGTTTTAATTAACAGCGAGCGTATGACGACGCTCCAATAAACATAGAATTCCGTTCGTCCCCTATCTAATTAAGGACAGCCGCCACCGACTATAGTACTGCCTGTCTGTATCGCAATCTTTCGTATTGTGTGTGTAGGAGGCAATGTCCTGTCCTGTATTTCAGTCACCCACCCCCAAAAATAACTTGCCATCGGTGGCGTCGCGACATCGTATCAAAATGCTATTCCCTCCCTCGTCGGTGTTGTCGGAGAAAAGTTCGGAAAAAAGAAATCGTCAGTTTGCCAAGCAATCAAAAAGTCGTAAACCGTTTTCCGCCCTTGAAAAAAAAAACACGAAACTTTTCTTTTTTTTCGAGCAATTTACCATGAAATAGCAATGAGCGCGATACACTGGAGATTTTCCGGAGAGAGATTTTGACTTTTTGATTAGATATTTGTCAGAGCCTGCGGGGAACGTTAGACAACGGACAGACGAAATCCTTCAGGTGACATGTTTGCGTTATTATTTTTTTTAAGAAGTGAGTTTCGAAAATGTAATAGGAACGTATCAAAAATTTTGTTTTGTATGTGCCATATATTTCTTGCAGGTGTATTTATTTTTTAAACATGCCCGCAATTTTGTGTTCAGTGAACGATATGTGACTTCAATTTCGTCTCTGCATTCAGTACAGTCGAACCTCGATATCTCAAAGTGCCAAGGGACTAGAAAACCAGTTTGAAATATCAAAAATTCGAGTAATCGAAAACCATGAAATTTTTTATATTTACGTTTGTTGCTTTTTAAATGCCCATGTAGTGTTGCTTTTTTGCCAAAATGTCCATTAATTTTTTTTCGCATACTTCCAACATGAAGGAAAGTGCGATGTCACCATGCAAGCGTTTACAATAAAGTTTAGCTATTGCTTTATTCGGAAGATTTTTTGAAACCAGGTTAGAGATGTTATTAGGACCCGGCGGTTTTTTTGGTTTTTATGGATTTTATTATTTTTTTTTTAATTCAGCTGGAGATGACAAATAACTAGGGTTCAAATCGCTTGGCGTGTTTGTAAGTCTATTTATTTACATCATCATCAATGTGGCACGATAGCCCGACGTTGGGCTTTGGCCGCCTGAATCGTTGACCTCCGCTCCAATTGTGGCGGTTACGTGACCTGATGAGTAGCGTTCCGCTGCTGTCCATATTCATGGCATGGGTCGAATTACATGATAGTCCAGTCCAGTGGCGCAACCAGGATTTTGTCCTGGAGGGGGCTTAAATCATCCATATTACTGGTCATTTCATTTTTCCCCCAAAAATAGGTAATGACGTCAAGATCCACAACAACGTCCCATTGCAACCACGTTTATTTTCGATGTTAAAATATTTTTCGTAGTATAAGCCGTGTAATGTCATACTCATAATTACTTCTTTCTCGTATTGTTATGAATTTTGAATCACTCTTCCAACTTTGTAATTATGGTGAGTTTATAAAACAGATCCAAAACATAAGGACATTACATTTGAGCAAATAGGACTTTTTTATGGACTATAAGAAGTTCCAAATTTTAGACTTTCAGGACCTAGAAAATATTAAAACAAATAGGGTGTAGGATGCGGACTGGAAGTACGCTACTCACCATGCAGCGCAAGTGATTGTATAATCGTACCTTCATAAAATACCGTTAGGGCGGAATGGTTTCTACAATTTCGGCTTAGATCGGTTCGTTGGCCCTTTTTATCTTCTTCTATGTTGCCTAACAAGGAAAAGCGACTCTGAATTTATAGTGTGGTTTCATGAAATGATTGTTGTTGTTGTAGCGATTCAAGAGATTTTTTTTTCTCTTGAATCGAAAGGGGTCTTGGCAGCTGTTGGCCGTTTTTAGCAACGGGTAGCTCCGGGACGATTTAAATCGAAGAACCGGCTGCCGTAGGAGCATTTTATGGACAACACAAACATCCATGGGTCACAGTGGGATTTGAACCCACGCACCGGCAACTCAGAGATAGACATCTCTGCCACTGAGCTACCGAATGCCCCATATGATTGTTGTCGTTATCATCCGTTCAAGAGCGAAAACAGAGACCGTTATTTCACAATGCTTCAGCTGTAAAATATTTAACGCTCTGTAAAAATTATTACATATTATCAAGCAGGCGGATTTTTTTACGGTTATTTTGAAGACATTTTTTTTTGCAAATCTCACCTCAGACATTTTTTTTTAAAGAAAGACGCTTTTAAAATTGAAAAAGTCTGTACAGACCATCGAAACTGGTGAATAACCAATTTTTGAACAATCGGAATTCTTTTTTTTAATAAAATCTGCAACGAAATGCCTTGCTTCATATTTCAGTTTCCAATTTCTGTCTCTGGGAGGGGCTTTAGCCCCCTTAGCCCCTCCCGTGGTTGCGCCACCGGTCCAGTCATATTAGCATTTCAAATAGAAAAAACATTGAGTAAGGCCAATTTTTGTTGTTTTTGAATCAGTGGGCTCCCAAGAATCTAAAACTAATTTTGCAAAAAAAAAATGATCGGAAAGGTCCCAAAAAAGACAAAAAATGCTACTCTTTAATTTAAGTTGTCACTACTTTTATCACTTTTCATAATCTAGCTGGCGATTCTACCATTAAATTTGCTAGGAAAACACTTGATCATAAAGCTCTGAAAAAGGACATAAAAGGACACTAATTGCACACCATAATCAAACGTGGGCATGCGGGGTGTCATATCAAAGAGGATGTCAACTACATTTCATATCCGGCGTTTCATACTTGTTCCAAGGACCCTCAAAGGAGAAAATGTTCGTGTTTGCCGTATCTGTATCCTTCTAAAGCCGTAATTTTCCATTTAAGCCCGAATTACTCCATTTAGTGTCCTTGAAACAGGAAAGAAGCACCGGATATACCATGCACTCGACCTCCTCTTTGATGTGACACCCCACATGCCCACGTTCGATCAAGGTGTGAAATTAGTGTCCTTTTATGTCCTTTTTCAGAGCTTTCCGATAAACTAGCAAATTTAATGGTAGAATCTTCAACTATTATAGATTCTGAAAAGTGATAAAAGTAGTGACAACTTGAACTATTCTCATATTTATAGCGTTATTCCGTTGATGGTCCTTGAAACAGAAAACAAACACCGGATATGTAATGTACTCGAGGTTCCCTTTGATATGATACCCCGAATGCCAACCTCCGGTCAAGGATTAAAGAGTATCATTTTTTGTCCATTTTGGGACCTTTCCGATCAATTTTTTTTTAGCCAAATCAGCTCTAGATTCCTGGTTCCTGATTCAAAAACAACAAAAATTAGCCTTACTATTTTTTTTTCTATTTGGAGGCCTGTAATGGGATATTTTGACTAGACTCATACTCCAAAGCATCGGCGCTAGCCGGTCAGTGAGTCGGTTCTGCACTCTGACCTGCGAGATGGTAATTACTCATCGTCATCCTTGTGAGTCGCACTAACTTTATGCCGGTATACCAAAATGCAGCAAAATGTTGTACAGTACACTTCGATCGATACTGTCGTATGTCTGCTTGAAGTCGACAAAGATTTGGTATACGTCGATGTTATACTCCCAGCACTTTTGGAGTAGTAGCTTCACTGTGAAAAGCTGATCCGTCGTTGAACGAGCAGGTCTGAAGCCACCTTGATACCTGCCATTGATTCGTTCTGCGTACGGATTGATTCTCTTTTCCAAAATTTTCGATAAAATCTTATAGGTCGTGCAAACTAATGATATGCCCTTGTAATTCTCACTCTTCAGCTTGTCACCCTTTTTGTGAATTGGGCAGATTATGCTTTTGTGCCAATCTTCGAGATTGCCTCGTCGTTGCTCAGGCACGTTCCACCATGCTTCAGCAGTTCTGTTGGGATCTCGTCAGCGCCGGCCGCTTTTTTACTTTGAAGCGACTGTATGGCGAGACTCACTTTCTCTGCTGTTGGGGGAAGAACGGGAGGTCCTGGTTCGGCTAACTGCTCAAGAGCTGGCTCCGTGGGGGATGTTGATGGTACATAGAAGAGCTCTTCAATCTTTCGATGTCGCTGATGATGTTACCATCCTTGTCCTTACATAGGCTTGTCCTGGGTTGATATCCGTTCTTGATATTATTTATAAGTTTGTACGCCTGTCTAATGTTCTTACTGGCCAATCTTTGGTTTATTTGCTGTAACTGCTCGTTAAAATGTTTGCGTTTCTTACGTCTAATTAACTTATTAGATACTCGCCGAAGTTTGTTGTATCTTTCTTTCTTGGCTCGGGATGCGCGTTGTGTGTATTGGCGATAGGCTTCCTTTTTCGCCTCAATGTCCTGCATTCGTCGTCGAACCAGTATGTTCGTCTACGCCGGCCTTTATAGACCACGACAACTTCTGCAACTCCATTGATGCCATCTTTGAACTCCTCCCAGAACTCATGGGTGCCTAAATTATTGATGTTATCAAGCATGGGCGACAGTTTTTCCTCTAGTGATGTAGTATACGCAGCCGCCGTGGCATCATCAATCAAATTGTCAACCTCGAAGATCTTGGCAGGGTTGATTATCGTTAGGTGCACCGAAGTAATTCTGCACCTGTAGGTCGTCTTCACCAAATAGTGATCGGAGTCGCAGTTGGATCCTCGATAGGATCGAACATCTAAGACGTTAGAAGCCCGTCTGTTACTGATCAGTACGTGGTCGATCTGGTTCACGGTGTATTCATCTGTGGACTTCCAGGTGTGCTTATGGATTCGTCGATGAGGCAAACATGTAGAGCTTATGACCAGGTTTCTGCCGCTCGCGAAGTCTGTAAGTCGCTGACGGTTGTTGTTGTTTTGGTCGTAGAGGCTATGACCTCCAGTAGTTCCCCTATGTCAGCTTTCGTTTCCGACTTTGGCGTTAAAGTCTCCTAGCAGCAGCATACAATTGACAACGAAAAAAGCGCCTTTATCGAATCTTTTTTTTGGGATATTGTTAGAATAGAAGTGTACCACCAAGTTTGCAACTTCGAAAAACCTGTGCTAACCCCGTGACCCTCAAAAACCTCAAAATTTTCAGACTTTTTTCATATTTTTGTTTGTAATTTCTAAAAGGTGATTCCTACAAGTAAGTTGTCCACTGCACTGTTAAAGCTAAGAAAATTTTCTTCAATTTGAATGTAACCCCAGCTTTGTAGGCGCAAAGGATCCCAAGATACAGCACTTGAAACATTGTTTTTTGAAAAAAAGTTCGTAATTGAAATTTCAGTCATGTTCCGAGCTGAATATCGGCTTAAATGCGCATTTGACGGAGAAAGTCATGTGACATGAAGTTATAAACCAGTTCCTTAGCTGTATATATCTCGGAACGAATGGAATCAGACCATAGGGCTGCCCCTGAAAATTAGGTTCTTCTAAGAAAAACTTTTTTCTTTATGTACCAATATTAACCAAACTTCACCCAAGTATGTTCCTGGTTAACCCTCAAAAAATATCTAGGAACGGATGAAATCGGAATACTACGTTATAGGGCTGTCATACAAACCAACCTCTGGAAATTAGGTTCTTCTAAGAAAAACTTTTTTATTTGTCCACCATTTTAATCAAAATTTCACACAAATGAAATTCTGTTGATTACACAAAACATATGTAAGAATAGATCAAATCGGAAAATGGGGTGTTCGGGCTGCCATACAAACCCAACCCCCAAATTAGGTTCTTCTAATATTCTATCCAGAGTGGACGAAAACGGATTGATTTCGCCGTACGTTTTCAGAAGTCACCGAAAAGTGTTCACAGTGCACTGTTTGTAATTTCATATGACAACCGGCAATAATATTTTGCCTATAAATCGTTCTAAGTTTAAAAATGTGCTGGTGCAGTCATCGATAGTAATTTGCAACATATTTCGTCACTTCAAACTGACCCTCCATTCTCATATCATGGAGAAATTAAGAACATTGGCAAACACACGAAACTGAACCATTTGGTCGGGTGTCAGTTAAAATATTGGAGTTAGCCGAAATGTGCTGAATAGGGGAATTTAGGTTTGAGACCTGGGTGTTTATACGTTTTCATTTGAAAAAAAATCAAGGTTTCATAGAAAACACGCAAATTAGCGTATTTTCAATGTGTCAATTTGTATGGGAATTGAAATGTTTTCGGGCTGTTTTCATACGAAAACATGAAAATAGCCCCAAGTTACATGATTTCCCTCACTGTGAACATATTATAAGAAAATTTCTTTTATGTGTGCACTAATTTCAAACGAATTTCACATAAATGTATTTCGATTGATGACACAAACATATGTTAGAATGGATCAAATCAGACCATGGGGTCTTAGGGCTGCCATACAAACCCAACCCTCCCCCCACCATTTTGGTTCTTCTAAGAAAAAAATGTACACCAATTTCACAAAACCTTGAAGTAATGTGTCTCAGTCAAAGCAACAAAAATGGCTAAAACAAATGGAATCGTACTATGTGGCCATGCTCCCGCATCTCCCAATAAAGTTTTCGGAGTAAATATTTTTATTTGCCCACTTATTCCAACCAAAACCCACACAACTATTGTTTTGTTGACACAACGGAGCTTTTGTGAAGACGGAATGAAAATAATGGGGGGAGGGGATTAAATACAAGTCGTAGGTACGCCCGAAAAAACTTTTAGCCCGGAAGAGAGCGAGGGGTATCCAAATTTCAGCCGCGCCCAAAATTGGCCTCGGTCTCGTTTTCAACTCAAATTAAAACGCATGGACTACTACTGGACATTACTGTAAAAGTCCGATACTCACCTATTCCCTTTTGTCATTACTACTGTCTATAAAAAAATATACAAAACACCTGAGTTTTCCATTACATGCATAAAAAATATGAACAAATTCAAAACAAGAAAACAAGCATGAAGCTAATTAACGATGTTGAAGACAGCGATGGAAAACCACTTTCACCTACTTCCTTGGTGAATCTTCTGGTCTCATTGGTCATCAGGTTTTCACTGCTTTTGCTGATTCGGCTTTTTCTCCTCGGTTGAGTCCCACTACGCGATCTTCTGCATCCAGAAGCAAAACCTTTCTACCTAGGGTACACAACTTCTGGCGAAATCTTTATTACACATTCAGGTATTCTGATAGAAAGCGGAGGGGGAAAACCACAACCTCCTATCTATCACATAGGTTGATCAACTCAGGACCGGAGCACCCCACCTGTACTCATGTCTAAGAGAAGAGAGACACCACAACCTCTCCAAGATACACGCAACACAGAGAGGGAAGACACCACAACCTCGCAAACACACAACATGAATAGGGGAGACAACGCAACATCGTCAAAACGTCAACTCAATATGGAGAGGGGAGACATCACAGTCTCTCCTAAATGTGAACTCTTTGCAATTAGGGGGGAACACCGCAACATCTAGAGTTCATCACAACATAGAAACAGGAGACACTACAACCTTTCTACAAACACTACGCTGCAAATGAAAATGCAATGCCGCCATTATTTTTTCTTTTACTTTTTACTTTGTTACTATGAATATATTCGACATTTCTAAGTATCTTTCATTTTTTACGGCGAGAGCTAAATACTATTTTGACTTTCCTATCAATTAAATATCCCATAAAGCCAATAAATATTGATATTTACGTTGATTAAAACTGGTTGGGTACGATACCCCGCCCATCATATTCCCGTATTTTAAAATCCCGACATTCAATATCTCGCCATTTCAAAATCCCGCTAATCAAAATCGCGCCAATCCAAAATCCCGCCTTTTCAATAACCCGCTTATTCAAAATTACGCTTTTCAATATCCCGCTTTTCAATATCCCGCTATTCAATATCCCGTCACAGAAGGTAAGTATTCTTTCAAAAATCGCGCGCGCGATTTATGAAAGAATACTTACGTTTTGTGACGGGATATTGAAAAGCGGGGCAGAAAAGAATACTTACCTTCTTACTACATCATATTTGCCGTTAAAATATTGGCACTGCTATACTTACAGATTGGAAAGTGAAAGCTAGTTAGTATTCTCTTATCAGTGAGGCGGTGAGATTCAATTTCAATATTAGTGAAAATACCTATGCATTTTTCCGAATTGACATGAAGTTTGGAGGATGCAGATGCCAAAAAATAGCAGATCGGTTTGGAATTAATTATATCCATGGGAAAAATACCAAGTCGGGAAAGCCATAGGAAAACCAAGGTTCCCGCCTAAGTTCTGGAGTATTGCTGACGCAGTTGCAGCAAATTTTCCAAGAACTCAAAATAATGTTGAGGCTTGGCACAGACGATTAAACAAGGAAAAACCATATCGGTATGTACCGGCTGGTGGAATTACTAGGTAGAGAATTGCTCCTAAAAAGCTAAAAACCGAGGGGAGCAGTCCCGATCCGAATGTCGCACCCAAAAGCAAACTAAGGTCTTTAGACGTAGCCAGCAGTCACTTTCAACTAAAGAGGACTATGAAAAAACGGATTTTCTGATAAACGGCGCATAAACTAATGTAAATAATTGATAATTGATAAAAAATTTGGCGGTATTTTAACGGAATTTTTTAATTATTTAATAGCGGGATATTGGAATGGCGGGATTTTGAGGTGGCGGGATTTTGAAATGGCTGGATTTTGATATGGCTGGATTTTGTAATGTCGGGATAACGTAAAGCGGGATTTTTTTGGAAAAAGCGGGATTATGAACGGGCGGGATTTTGTTTTTCGGGATTATGTAGGTATCCCGATTAAAACAAGGATCTACCGTTATTCTGTTACTTCGGAAAGCCGCAAATCATTTAAAACTGATCACATACATTCTGCTAAACATCCCCCTTTGAACGACACCCATCATGCCCATAATCTGCTTCCTGTTGACAAATGTCCTTCTTGTGGTATTATCCTTCTTCAACAATTCAAAATCAATCAAATATTCTGTAGGACTCTTCTCAGCGAATCCTATATTTTGAAAAAAAAAAAACAAAGTCCCTCACTACTAAGCTACCATCCAAGTTTATTGAAACCAAGTAACTGTCTCCAATGTGGGTGTTTAGTAAATTTAGTAAATATTACTTATTTATTTTAGTAAATATTTCTTTGGAATGCTTTCAGCATAATGTTACTCGATTGTTATTCTTGGTAACAGTAAATGCCATGAAGTGGGCTTAACGTCTGTTCCTACTGCTTACGTTTCACCAGACTGTCCTCGACTAGGACGTTCGGATTGATTTTATGACGACAATCAGCGCCCCACGAGCAAACAAGTGTTAAGGCTTGGCTTTTACATTCTGCTAGATGCGAGTCCTTTCTACTACCTCTGCCTCTAAGGGACGATACTTCCCTCATGGGTCTACCTTATGTTTCGGATAAGAGAATTTTCGCCCATCGGTGCCCCTTGTCTCGACACCCCGTGCTTACAGAAACGGGACCTCTGCTTCGGACTCGTAATGGCCTTCTGGCACTGCTGTGGGCGCCCTGCGCACCCACGTAGGACTGGTTGCCCAACTATTGGAGGGATAGTCATTTCCCGAATGGAATCGACGCAATGTCTTTGAGCTGATGGGGGTCCTCCCTGCTCATACCGGCGTGTAGCCGAAGTGAAGCCGAACAGTGATACCCAACCTAAACAATGTCAGCGCCAGCGGCAATGCCAGACAGACCAGAGCTGGACTGTTGTACATATTGTACTTTTAGAGCCAGGGTATATTCACGTCTAAAGAGATAGCGAGAGAACCATCCTCGATAGTATGACGCTAAATGCGTCAAGTTTTCGGATATCCGCATATGCCGGCGCGATCCATGACCTGTGATAAGGAATCCTAGGCTTAGATTGAAATATAAGTCAGCATTTTCCCTCATGTCACTAACCTGCCTAACGTACTTGTAGGTACTTCTCCCATGAGACGCTGTTTTCCACCTAGATTGCCATCTAGACAGGACATACTCCTATAGGAGGCTCGTGATTTCGCGCCGCGGTGGGATCTCTCGGAGACACTCTCGGAGACACTCTCGGCGAACAACAATGAACCAGGGGGTAACGCAAGCCCTCTTCGTATATAAGACGCCGTTCCACGACGTCAAAGTTGCGAAATATAGGAGGAAGAGTTTATGCGATGAGAAGTTTTCGGTGTCGTAGCGGAAATGTTTTTTTTTTCGCTGAATCTTAAATGATGTTTTGAGGCGTGAATTTGAATTAGAAAGTTTTTTTTATCGCGATGGTCGTTTTGTGTGATTTCATATTTAGTGTTATTGTAAAAGATATTTCGACTATGTTATGGAACGGTTATTTTTATTTTTTCGGGAAGGGATACTAACAGGCAGATGTTCTGTTACTAGTAACAGTTACCTTAGTATTCATCCCTGAAAGTAATCCCATAAGCTTACTTTACAGGTACAGATTAGATTTCAAGTCTACTATCTGAATATTCTCACAAATATTGAGTAGTTATTTTCAGAAATTGTCCAAGCACGTAGGTGCTTCTTGGTTAACCGATACTCCCAAGCTCTCACCAACAGTAAATATCGCAGTTTAAAAAAAACTAAAACTTTTCTCCAAAATATTGAGCCTGCTTTCCCCAGCCACTATAATTCACTTTAATTGTTTCATCGCGCTGCATTTGGAACAGTCTCATTAAATCGGCTCGAAGTCATTAATCTCGGAGCAACCAGCGTTTTTGTTTTCATATTTTCATAGCGCCACGCTAGCACACTCGCGTCGAAAAGCTTGAATGAAATCTTTACTGAGCGATAAGAAGCGACTAAAACTTCCAGCACACTACTCGTAAATGATGATAAAAATAACGAGCTCGTAATAAAATCCTGTCATAAACGTTTCTTTTAGTGGGGTGGGTTTCTTGCATTATTTGCAAAATGGTTTCAGTTGAACGTCCGCTTATTAGTAGTTGATATTCTCAACAAAATCATCCTTTCTCCTTTCCTACGTCGCCAACTACACATCATATAGGTACGTCCTATTTCCCCCGGGAGCATTATCCTTGTATATATGAATTTCTGCCCGTAACCATAATGCAAAGCTCACTCATTTGTCTTTATTACGTTTCGTGTGACGTTTAATTATTATTTAATGCAACCAATTACTTCCTTAAGAAAATTTTCTCATGTGACTGTGTTGCTTCACTCTTAACAGACCAACGTGTTTTGGGTCCAGCACGTCTCTGGGCGCGTCGGTGGTGACATCACCATCTAATTAATTCCCGGAACACGGAATACCACGTCTGCCGCGCATCGTTTCGCCGAACCACAACCCAACGAGGACTACCCTTAAATGTCGGGTGTTGGCCAAAAGGTAAGTTTCATCATGGCAGAATGCTTCCCGGCCACATATCCACAATTATGCGGAAATAAAGGATGCGTGGAGTCATGAATATGAGTGTATTCCCTAGCACTGTGCGGTTTTTGGGAAATTGGCAAAGGTAAAACCATTGTTGCGGTTATTCGGGCCAAGTGTAATTTTCGTCATCGTAAGCTTTATGACTGGCCACCAAGTATTGTGGCTGATGGGGACCATAATGAGGATTTTTAGTGCGGCAATTACGCGAGAATAAATTCATTACAGCTTCGGTGTCAGCAGTGAGTGCACTATAGACTTAGACTAATAATGTCATTGGTTGAGGCTGTGCTATAGGTCCCGAGGGTACTAAATAATGGCATCATCGTGTAGAGTAGAGGAAATGTTAATACTGTCCTCAAAGCCGGTGTAACGATATTTGATATTCCAAGATCAGACACTCCTTACAAGTGATATCGTAGCGCATCTTTATAAATGTGTTAAATTTCTTCTATCCATGCACATTCAAGTTGTGAGAAATTGCGAAACAGAGACACCCCTAAAACCGTTCACAATGACCATGTTAATCTGAAACAGAAGAACAACTGAACCGTTTCGCAAAGTGCCCATTTTACTCTCGTTTGGCAACCCGAAAATTGGGCTATATCAGGATGTGGTGATTAAAGGTCAACTTTGACCTACCATCATTCCCACCTATTTTATTCACTGCTGAAATCAAGATCATCCAAATTTAAGAGGAGTATACATAATTTCGTCGTTCTCTGTGGTCGTGATCGTTCGGTCGCCACTCTGTGAAATAAACACTCATAGAGAAACGAGTTTCCAAACCCGGCACGACTCGTCGCAAGTTTCTTATTCAGTAGAAGATGATAAGAAATAAGACTAGGAAGTCGTATGGCTGACAACCGTACCACACTCCGAATTCAGTTGTCTTTGTAACGTTGAAGACTAAACACGGTAGTCATCAACGCACCATGCTCCACTAGGAGTTACGGTAATGAAGAGATACATAATTTTAAATGAGTCATCAACATTTTTGAATTCATCTATATCTATTAAAAATTCGGATGCAAATCGAACTAGCCAGTTCGATACAAAGAAATTTGAGTACCCTTCACCCTCATCGGAATAACACTTTCTCGGGCGTCCCTATGACTTGTGTTTAAGCCCTCCTCCAATTATTTTCCTTCCGTTTTCACATCGGTTTCTTGACGGGGGGGGGGGGGGGAGGTGTGGTGACAACGTCAAGCGAATTACTGTCAATTGCCAATTGAGATTAATTCGTTTTTGAAAACGAACACTGAGCGCTTATAGACCGGCACTTAATTTAAAAAACATTTTTGGAGATATAGTACCTTTTCCATAGAAGAAGAAGTTAATACGCGATCTAGACTAGGACGGTAAATACGTCCTAGTCTAGTTCGCGTATTAACTTCTTCTTCTTATTTTTATTCGAATTGGTTGTGGAATGTGCAGATGTTTACAAATGGTTTATCTGACATTTGGACAATATTATAATTGCAATTTGTTAATCTCGCGTTTTTTCTAACCATGTTTTACTTTGGCATTGCTTCCGCTTTACTTAATACGACCCTAAGAAGTTTCGGTTCGGTTCCGTCAAGTAGATTTCAACTCTAGTTTACATGAACCCAGGAATCATATCAACTAAAGCGAAAATTTGATTCGGGAAATTTCAGAGCTTATAAAATAAAGGCTTCATTTCGTGCTCTGCTAACAACAAATATTTAATATATGCCTATCCACTGGGAGGTATTTTTGTTTCAAAAGCGAATTAATATCAATGGATTTTATTTCCCTTCGGCAAAAGGAATTAATATCAATTCCGGCACTGATGCTGGTGTCATTATCACTACAAAAATTGTGAATAATTCGAGCTTGTCTTTATTTGATTGGAAAAAAAAGATTCTGTTTTTTATTGGAAAATTTTTTATTCCTGGTTTGATTAACGCTTTCCCTATGAAATTTGTATATACAGTAGAGCGTCGATTATCCGAACGTCGATTATCCAAACATTCGATTAACCGAACCAGGCAATCAACTTTTTTTCATATGACAGACAGAATTAAATGAAAAATCAAGTGTTCGAAGGAAGCAATCTCTCATCTGCATCGCTTAATTACCTCGAATTTTTTATTTTTGTTTAGTTTTTGTCGTTTTAAATGTTTTCAGTTTGCTGCTTAATTTCATATTTGGGCTATTTTCTCATTTTTCTATGGAATTTCGATTAACCGAACTTTTGTTTATCCGAACCACCCTTGTCGACATAATCGACGCTCTACTGTATGTACATAGTTGGAGTACATAGTTGGAGGCCCTGTTGAGGGACGTAGCCAGGGGAGGGGTCCATGGGGTCCGGACCCCTCCCGAAATGTTTTCAATGGGCTTTGAAATTTCAGTGATGATAACATAAAAACTGTTATGATGAACATTTCAAAACGTTGGGTTAGCTGGAAATACGTTTTCTAATGGATATTGGCTATGAATCGTGTTAGAAGCGATAGCTGCAAAGAAGTCAACGTGTGTTAGAAATTATGAATGAGTTTATTTGAGTCACCTCGCAATTAATATTAGATTTTCTTGTCCTAATTGGTTCTATCAATAAATTACCCCGTTTTGGAAAGTAACCTCTTCTCTCAGTTCTCTCACAGTTAATTTATTTTAGATATAGTATAGTGATTTTAGCTGAAAAAATGATGAAACCCAAACATCCAAAAAAAGAGCTGACTTTTGATGCCAAATTGTTCTATGGCCTGACCGCATTACGCAGTAAAAAGTTAGACTTTTTTGCGCGTCACATTTTGGGGGGAGGGGGTGGCAAAGGGGTGAAATTATGATTTTTCGCCAATATCTTGTTAACTGTAATATTTACAGCAAAATGTTCTGAGGACGATTTAAACTACACAAAATTTCCTTTCTAATGATATATTATATCATATACCTTCTCTTGGCAGATTATATACTAGACCTTAAAACATTTGGTGTAATTTAGATTTTTTGATAGTTACATTTGGCGCTCTAGCTCCTGAAGTAATTTAATTGGAGCCATGGTAATTGGGATAACTATTCCTAACAATATATAGCTGTCCCACACGGAGACTCAGGCTGCCCCGACAATGCATTCCCCTATACTCCCTATTAACATTTAAAAAAAAGACATGCCTGTAACTTTTCGCCGAATCACAGCAGGCGGGAAAAATGTTGGTAAACGTTAAGGCTAAGTCCCATTAGACCCTCCACCAAATATTACTTCGATCGGATTAAAACAAAGGGTACCTTCCATACAAAATGACCGGAAAATTGCCTACGAGCAAAACTTTAATTTTGGTTGACTTGTTCCCTTATTTCTTAATAAACTAGTGGCATTGAATTTGAATAATATGTATGGGAGGTACCCTTTGTTTTAATCCGATCGAAGTAATATTTGGCGGAGGGTCTAATGGGACTTAGCCTTAACGTTTACCAAAATTGTTCCCGCCTGCTGTGATTCGGCGAAAAGTTACAGGCATGTCTTTTTTTTAAATGTTAATAGGGAGTATAGGGGAATGCATTGTCGGGGCAGCCTGAGTCTCCGTGTGGGACAGCTATATATTGTTAGGAATATTTATCCCAATTACCATGGCTCCAATTAAATTACTTCAGGAGCTAGAGCGCCAAATGTAACTATCAAAAAATCTAAATTACACCAAATGTTTTAAGGTCTAGTATATAATCTGCCAAGAGAAGGTATATGATATAATATATCATTAGAAAGGAAATTTGTGTAGTTTAAATCGTCCTCAGAACATTTTGCTGTAAATATTACAGTTAACAAAATATTGGCGAAAAATCATAATTTCACCCCTTTGCCACCCCCTCCCCCCCAAATGTGACGCGCAAAAAAGTCTAACTTTTTACTGCGTAATGCGGTCAGGCCATAGAACAATTTGGCATCAAAAGTCTGCTCTTTTTTTGGATGTTTGGGTCTAGAGCTAAAGTCACTATACTAATATGCTAAAGTTGCTCCTTTGTCAGTGATCAATTTTGTTAAATTTCTACAATACCCGGAGGACAAAACCGAGAAAACCTACATTGAATCCGATTTTGCTGAAAGTATTGATTTTCAAGAACAGCTTCATGTTTTATCACTCAAGGTGTTTGATCGACCGCTGTTCTTTCTAGCCAACTGAAATAAAAACGTTATGTACGTTAATTTTTAGCTGATATAATATTTCTCCAATTTGTTTAGTTCTCAAGTCTCCAAGTTTTACCCCCCTGATTAATTTAAAAAAGACCAAGACCAAGATTCTAAAAAAATACATAAATTAAATTGACATCTTTAATGACAACAGTTCTCCGACTTGTTTAACCCGGGAACACTAATGTGAGTCATTTTGACGCATATTCCGCATATTTCCATTTTTCGTAGAAAGGGCGGTTGGCCCATTGGGTTCCGCTACCCATGTATTCTTTAAGTTTTCATACTCTTCCACTTTAAATACAGCAATTTCATAGTGAGTCAAAATGACTCATGGTTAGTAACAAGCGCCTGAAATTAAGGTTAGTGTTCCCGGGTTAAAGAAATTTGCAGAAAAAAATAAGGTATCCACTTTCTTTGCTTATTTAACCAATCACTCTATTCTCAACACTGGAATTTAAACTATGTCTTGCCTCGTGCCAACACTTAAAAATGGCGACAAAGCTGAGACTGAAAAATATGTATGTACATTCTTTTTTGTTACATACTTTAACACTAACTCTTTGACAGTAATAATTTTTAGTCGTGTTGCTGAAGATGGACGGAAAACCGTCCGAAATTCATCCAAACTTTCAAATTTTTTTTTAATAAACGGCGAACTCAACATAAAGGTGTTTCTTTTATTGGATTAGAATATATTGTGGAGTTCGCGAATATCATTTCGATAAAACAAACTAACAATAAGACAGTTCTTCACTAGCAACACAAAAAAAAATTGATTTAAAATTAAATTTCTGAATTCGAAATGTGGACCCCTCCCGAATATCATTTCGATAAAACAAACTAACAATAAAACAGTTCTTCACTAGCGACACAAAAAAAATTTATTTAAAATTAAATTTCTGAAATCGAAATGTGGACCCCTCCCGAAACAAATTCCTGGCTACGTCCCTGCCCTGTTGTTTATAATATTATTCAAAGAATACCGATTATTTTGGTAAATTTCGGCAGAGTGTGTTGTTGATCACAACACCTAGAACATCAAGATCAGTGGCAATTATTTATTTTATATTCTCAATGTCCGCAGTCATCTGCGATAATTTTTTTGTATAGCAGCTATGGGTGGTTGGTATATGCTGAGGATTGATCTGTCATCGATTTGTTGGGCCCTTATTTATATGTATAACCAACCGAAGTAACTTTTTCTTTTCCCCAGATTTAGCAATGATAATTGAATAATAGACCAAGCAATAAAAGCCTAAAAAGGGGGTGTAGAGAACATCGAAGGGGGTGACGATTTTTTTCTTCGGTATTTTATCAGGAGTAGCTAGGAGGTAAAGGTACTAATTTTACTCGGTGCCTATGCCTACATGCATATAGCCAATCTATAGATACATGTATACCAATTATGTTGTGTTGATGTTTTCTATGTGAAATTTCTGATTTTTAAATTAGCTATATCTGGATAACTGTTAGGAATTCGACCTATGCATGTAAGATGAACTTTACAGGAAATTGTGTAAGCTTTCATTCTTGTTCAGACATTTTTTTCGTAGAGTTCGCGGCTTCGGAGATATAGCGGGGATAGAGCTAATAAGCACAAGAATGAGATATTTGAACCCGCTCTCCCAACGTTAGCGCACTCCCCATAACCGCGTGCTTTTAGTATATTTTCCTCCGAACCGCCCATTATGGATGAAATTGAAATAAAAATTATGAAATAAAAACCGTCCCCCTTGCCGTTTTTTCACAATGTTTGTCTTTATCCTTGAAAATAGAGAAAATTGAATTCGGAAGCTCGGTTTTAACTCCTAAGGTTTTGACTGATTGAAGACCGGACAACGGGGCGTATATTAAATGAGAGCCAATTAAACATCGTACAAATTGGTCGTGAAACAGTTTTCCGAAAAACAATCGCGAGAGACATCAGGGCCAAAAAAATAAACAAAATAACGATTTTTTAACAATTTTCGGATTTCAATAACCTGTATCGGGGGAACCGTTAGGAATTCGGCATTTGAGTGTTCAAATAAGGTTTTGGAAATTTAATGGGCTTTAGTACTGCCATACAAATACTCTCAGGACGACTCACCGCTTCCGAGATATTTTCAAGATTAAGTCGACAACCTGCAAAAATGAATCTTTAGCCCCCCTCCCCACGTTAGCGCACACCTCATGACCGCGAGCTTGTGGTATGTCTTACTCCGAACCGCCCATTATGGATCCATTAAATAACAAACCGTCCCCCCTGCCGTTTTTTCACAATGGTTGTCTTCATTCTGATGAGTATAGAATATTACTTCGTTGAGACTCTCTTATCTCTCGAATGATAGAAGACAAGCCAAGAAAAAGTTTATCAAATTAATGAAAATTTACCACTTACTAACTTTATCCTACAAAAGTTTTTTGAAAAACAAATCGGAGAGACACCAGAGTCAATAGAATGCAAAAAAATTTTTTTTTTACTTTTATTGAACAATATTGGAAGAACCGTTAGGAGTTTTGCATATATAAGTATGGGCAAATAAATAGGATATTTAGAAAGCTTTAATGCTTAGTCACAACTTTTTTTCTGTGCGACTCACCGTTTTCGAAATATAGCCCAAAACACCAAAAATTGCACCTTTAACCCCCTCTCCCCGCGTTAGCGCACCCCTCAGCTCCGAGTAAAATTAGTACCTTTACCTCCTAACTACTCCTGACAAAATACCGAAGAAAAAAATCGTCACCCCCTTCGATATTCTCTATAATGTCTTGTTTGATTGGCCTATAAGTAGCTGAAGGATTCAATAGGGGCCTAGAAATGCTTTGAATAACGGAAAACAAGGCAAATAAAGATTTAAATAAAATGTATCTGACATAAATTCGTGTAACACTTTTGCCAAATTATGTGTGCGCTCTACTAGACCAGTGGCTCCCAAACTTTATGAAGACGCGGAACCCCTGAGATCGTCGAATTCGTTCGCGGAACCCCGAAAATGGGTCGTTAAGACAAGACGAGCATTGATAGACAAAACAAAACGTTTATCATACCCATACAAGGGAAAAATGTGTTATTAGAAAAAAAAGTATCAATATTTAGTCGAAGTACGCTGTTATTAAAAAAATTGAACAATTTGATGAGAAACAGGCCTGGTGATTTTTACATATTTCAGTGATACGATGGTTACTAAAAAAGTTTCTAGAAAACAAATGAAAACGATTTTTTTGTTTTTCGAAAATGGGTTTATTGTCTTTCAAAATATTCGCCATGAACATTTATACACTTTTGCATACGCTTAAACCAATTTTCGAAGCATTTTTTCCACTCCGAAACATAGCTTCTGAATGCTTCAACAGTTGCTTCGGGCGAAAAAAACCGTTCTCCACCTAATTTATTTTTAATAGTCATGGCTGTAAGGCTGATGATCCATCAATTTAATGTTTTAACCGCTTAAATAGGCGCTAGTTTGAACTGATGTGTGAGAGGTTGCATTGTCATGATGAATATTGATTCGTCTTTTCTTGTGCGTTTTGCGAATTTCCCCGAAGACTTCGGGCAAGCAAATGGTCGTGTACCATTTACCGTACTACCTTCCTCAAGTGGAACAATGGCCACAGGATGCTTTCGACCGAAGAAACACGACACCTTTTGCCTCGTGCTTCTTGCGCGAACAGCTTTTGTTGGATTGGGCTCGTTTTGGAACACCCACACGGTCGACTGCTGTTTAGTTTCCGGCTCATTCGTGATTCGTCCCGGATGACGATTTGATTCAGGTCATTTGATGCACCGTTATGGCATTTTCTTATCATTTTTTTGCACTGATCAACACGAGCCTTTTTTGAGCTATTGTCAAATTATGCGGGATCCAATGGGAACAAACCTTTTTTACGGCCAAGTGCTCATGCAGCATCGAATATATGGCCGGTGGCCCACGTTTGAACTCGTTAAACTAGTTATAAATTGTCCAACGGTATGTAGCTTCATCCCCAAATGCAAAATGAAGCCGATCGAAACACTGTTGTTTTGAAAATCCAACTTTAAGGTCGTAGAAAATCATTGCACGGAAATGTTCACGTCTACTTCCATTTTTTTGCTAAATTGACTTTTTTAACTACTGTAACTTACACGAGTCATCAAAGTGTTCTGAGCAGCTATATGCTAAAAAAGGTCAAACTTTCTCATGGAAATAACATATTTGACGAAAACGTACTATAACATGACTAATCTAAAAGCTTTTTTAGTAGCCTACGTATTAGGCCTAATATATGACAGAGCCACTCGCATATCCTCCTCCAAGTTCCTGAGGCATAGCTGAGCATAGTTGAAAAATCCGATTTCACACAAATATGAAGTTAAAAACAATAGCAGGATATTTACAGCTTTTTTTGTTAACGAAATAGGTTTTTTTTCCTTGCCGGATATCAAGAATTCTTCAGGCGAACATTCTGAAAATTCTAATCTTAAACCTCGATCAGAGGAAAGCGATGTTAATTCTTCTTCTTCCGGCAAGGTGAAATGTGAAATATTGCAATTTCTTATCCAATCAAACCGCTGTGTGTTCAACAAGGGTAAATATTTTTTTAGGTTTCCAAATGCTCGACTATTAGATTTTTGATTTTATCACTGGGTATTGGGGGATGGAAACACTTCCAGGTTTCCCTCTGCAACATGCCTCTTCCAAAGTAATAGTTTGCCTTTCATGACACTTTTTTTAACAGTATACGTCGAAATATTTTCGTCCTTAAAGTAGGTAGTAACATCGTCAGTTCACGTGAAATCCATGCAAATATTGTCAAAATTTTGATGATCGTGAAATCGAATTCGCTTTGTGCTACTCACTTCACATGAAAGTCTCCACACCGGTTTTTGACATTTCGCGAGCGAAAATAATGCAGTTGCACTAAAGTGAAAAGATGTAATCGACAATCAATCAGAACGCGTGTTAACATTTATCTTACATTGAGTGAATAAAAAGCAAGTCTCCACTCCACGGCACTGTTTTCACGGGAGATATATATGCAAGTTTTTCGATCGGTGAACTCAGTACATACCTTTACCTTGCAAACTTGAATTGACCGAAGTGACGAAATCAAAAATGTCTGACAAATATGCCAAAATGCAGCACCAACTTCATCCTGAAAGTATACCATGAAACTGAGCGAGTAAACTATGTACAACGGTTTTTCTATAGTGTGTCGGTATACTATGTCTATCATGTATTTATACACAAATTCCTTAAAACTGCCACAGTTAATGCGAAAACTGATGGAAATAATTTCAGAATTTGTTTGTGTTTACAGTATTATTGAAATTTTCGGAACAACATATTTTGACAATTTTTTCGCGGAACCCCTGGGCTGCTCTCGTCGTGACACGATTGTTTTTCTTTCGTAAGAATCCTACGATCGATAAGACGATTGCATCTACCGATAGTTCAGGCGCTCTGCGACGACAATTAGCGCGTGTTTTATTTGCATTTTAATCTTCTCGAATCGTCACTTCATTGTACACTAACTTTGGAGCGTGCATGGCAACAAAAAAATTTTTACGAAGAAGGCGAATTAAAAGTTAAGTAACCGAGTTCAAACGACAGAAAGAAACATATAAGTACCCGTTTTTTTAATCAATTTAAATGGCAGATTTTGTGGTAATGTATTGTGCTCGCGCTCCAATGCCATATCGTTAAAGTTTCAGCACGTAAATCGGATTCCCTTTCCCAACCCATTCCATGCAAATGAGTTAACATAGTTTCCACGCGGTATAATTTTCTAGGGCGGTTCCCGAATATTTGTGGAACTGCATAGTCGGGTAATCATTTTTATTTGTGGGTATAGAAGGCCGGGGTCCGCCACCATCGAGGCCCCAGGAGCACCATAAGATGGTGCTGTTACTAGCTGTTGCCAACTTAGTACATTTCCTATTTTTTCCACCATCTTCTTTTTTCGGGCTTCCCAGGCATGTGAATCTTTTGTTTTTAATGTGACTGGGCTGGGGCAACAGGCGGAAACTTCCCACCCCATTTCTCCCGACTCAGAGCTACAGCGAGCACATGCCGACCCTTAGCCTGAAGAGGAGCCATTTCGGCATTCGTGCCTTAGCAGTACCTCGGCTTCGTCCCCTAGACACCTCGATGTCAGGTCCACGTATATATGTATATAACACTATATGAAGATTTAAATAATATCATTTTCTCATACGACTTAATGCCCATTATATCCGAAACGAGACAAGCTAGAATTGCAAAATAAAATGACCGCCTACAAATTTTCAAATTTTTGTGTTTTCAATCAAAATCAAATAATTTTTCCATCTCAATTTTTTTTAACTTTTACCAAGATGAGGTGTTTGTACAATTATTTTAAAAATTGGCGCATAGTCTCACAATCATGTCTTTCTTGTATAATTGCACAAGCTCATATCGCTCACTCTTTAAATGCTATCAATTGGCGCAGGGTCCTTAAATTTGTTTATAAAGTGGTCCAACGTGAATGCACGAAGTTAATTGTTAATAAAACAACAAATTTTTAGAGGATTATCTAAATTTTTATTTTGATAGAAGTATCTATGGCAATTATGTGTAAAACAAAATGTTGGCCAAATGCTCGCCATGGCTACCGGGACATACTTCTATCCGATCGTCTATATTTTCAATGACTCTGAGACATAATTGAGGTTGAATATCGTTAATGTGCTGAATTATCTCATCCTTTAGCTCTTGAATTGTTTTCGGTTTATTGACGTACAGTTTTTCTTTTAAATATCCCCAGAGAAAGAAGTCCAACGGTGTCAAATCACATATGATCGTGGCGGCCAATTAACATCGCCAAGACGAGAGATAACACGATCATGGATTTCTCGCGCAAAAGAGCCATTATTTCGTTGGCTGTGTGGCAGGTGACCTGTTGAAACCACATATCGTCCAGGTGAATATCCTCGATTTCTGGCCACAAGAAGTCCTTTATTGATTGTGTTGACCAAAAAATTCACGAAGTGCACGAAAAGCATTTTGATTGGAACGTCGATTTTCGTAAAAGGCTTCAACGACGTTAACGTATGGTTGAATTTGCCACACAGAGGCAAAGAAATGTCTAATAAAGTTGGGCGAGAAACTTACCGTTAAGGTGTGACACTCAATTAACATCGTGCATTCATTTGCGTGTGGAAGTTTACTGAAATAGTAGAGTATCCTGACCAATTTTGCCCTTGTTAATTTGCGCCGGGAAGAGGGGGCTTGAAATCTGCTGTTCAGTTGATGGAAAAACAGGAGAAAATGATCATTTTCTGAAATCTAATCCGACAAAAGGAGAAACAAATTCAATGCATTTAATATATACACTCAGAAAAATTTCAATGGGAAATCCCATTAAACCAATCATTTTCTCCCATTATTTTTAGTCAATAGGAAAAATCTGATTACTTTAAAAATATGGGAACTATTACCATAAAGTGAGAAATTGGAATAGAGATGGGACTCCATATAACATTAAAACCTACTGAACAACATTTTGCATTTGAGTGTGTGCTGTATGTAACGTGTATATACACGAAGATATCTTCCTGTATGTACACGTTACATACAGCACACACTCAAAGGTAAAATGTTGTTCATTAGGTTTTAATGTTATATGGAGTTCCATCTCTATGCCAATTTCTTACTTTATGCTATTACTTTCACTTGATAAATATCCGTTTGTTTTAATAGTTGACTCCTTTAAAAACAAACACATGGTCTAGTTATTTTCCAATAGAATACATCTTATTGAATTAATATTATCAATCCTATGTAATAAAACTAGGGGGCTTCGCCCCCTGCTCGCTTCGCTCGCCAACCCCCGGGGGCGAAGGCTAATTTCGGGCGCGGCCGAAATTTGGATACCCTTCGCTCACCTTGGGCTAAAAGTTTTTTCGGGCGTATATATGACTTGTATTTAATCCCCCTCATTCTTTTTCTTCCGTCTTGACAAAAGTTTTGTGCTTGGTTGAATTAAGTGGGCAAATAAAAACATTTACTCGGAAAATTTTATTGGGGTTGCGGGAGCATGATCCCAAAGTACGATTCCATTCGTTTTTAATTTTTTGTCGCTTTGGTAAAGACACATTAATTCAAGGTTTTGTGAAATTGGTGCAAAAAATGTTTCTTAGAAGAACCAAAATGAGCGTTGGGTTTGTATGGCCACCCCATGATCCCATGGTCAGATTTGATCAATTCTTAGATATTTATTGTGTCATCAAGAGAAACACGTTTGTGTGGAATTTGGTTGAAATTGGTACACAAATAAAAAAGTTCTTCTTAGAAGAACCTAATTTGGGGGGTTAGGTTTGTATGGCAGCCCCATGATCCCACTATCGGATTTGAACCATTCTTAGATATGTTTTGTGTCATCGAAAAAATTCATTTGTGTGAAATTTGGTTGATATTAATGCACAAATAAAATAGTTTTTCTCAGAAGAACCTACATAATTTTGGGGGTTAGGTTTGTATGACAGCCCCATGACCCCATAGTCCGATTTGATCCAATCTTACATATGTTTTGTGTCATCCATAGACATACATTCGTGTGGAATTTGTTTGAAATTGATGCATAAATAAAAAAGTTTTTCTTAGAAGAACCTAATTTGGGGAGTTACATTTGTATGGCAGCCCAATGACCCTATGGTCCCATTTGATCCAATCTTACGTATGCTTTGTGCCATCAATCGAAACACATTTGTGTGAAATTTTGTTGGAATTGGTACACAAATAAAACAGTTTTTCTTAGAAGAACTTAATTTGGTGAGTTGGGTTTGTATGGCAGCCCCATGACCCCATTGTCCGATTTTACCGATTCAAACATACAAACTGCCTGCAGCAAAAAGAAGCATTCGTGCAAAATTTCAGCTTCATAGCTTTCAAATTGGCCGAGTAAAACGCGTCGCAACAGACAGACAGGCAGACAGACGGACAGACGGACATCGCCCAATCGACTCCCCAAGTCATGCTGATCATATATGTATACTTTTTATATGGTCGGAGATGCTTCCTTCAATGCGTTACAAACTTCATGACAAAGTTAATATACCCTTTCACTCTATGAGCGAAGGGTATAAGAATCGTTTCACTCGTAATCTGATCGAAGTATATTTTTTTATAAGTCCCATATTATTATACCATCCACACTACGTCATTGTGGATTTTGTTAAGAATCACGATATTTGGCCAGGCCGAGTATTGAACATCCGATCGACTAGTACTCTTTAAAACTTACCAAGTCACGGGGAGGCAACCAAACGATCTCGGCTACGGAGCATTATGTTGGTTGTCTTGGAAAATACGTCTATATGCTTGAAATTCAATTAAATGGCATATCCCATTAATGAAATAGGACGTTATATAAAACAAATGGGATCCATCTTATTATTAGTTAATCATATCAGATCTTGTTAAATTAATGAGACAAACTGATTAAAATGTAATCTGATGTCCCATTGGATTTACGGGACAGATTTCATTCCATACAAAATATCGCAATAGGATTCTTCCAGTTATATTAATTATTGCATCTGTTTACTTTTGTGAGGAAATCTGGTAAATTGCCGTCTAATTAAAATAATGGTACAAAAACTTTTAAGTTTACGTGGTCCATTTTTCTGAGTGTAGGCAACTGGACCATGGATTTCAAATTTTCCAGATGTTTCATAAACTATTCTGCTGCTCCTGGTCACCAATTCGGAGCGAGGATACGGAATCACTGAAATCGGAAAATCCGTTCAAGGGATATAGACAAAAGCTATAAAAAAAAAACAATTTTTGTATTGGCAAATTTTGCAGATTTGCCGACAGGTATTCGACGTGGTTGGTCAATTAGGTGGCTGGGGTATATAGGGTGGAATTTACCATTTTTCGCTAATCCATTCAGGTAACATAGGCAAAAGACTGTGAGAAGGAATTTTCTTCATAATTTCACTCATTGTGAATTTTCTGCATGTTGCAATATTACTTATTCCGGTATTTAGGGCAGAGAGAGCAAAAGGGTGAAACTGAAATCGTCTAATTAGTCCAGGTGATGTTTGAGATCCCTTTCATGCCCAAATTATGGAGACCAAAGGTACATAATGTGCAAAAAAAACCACCTTCAACATTTTCTCATTTAACATTCTTTGCAAAGAAGAATGGTCATTTGTGACCCGGCGCAAGCGCAATATATGCCAGTTATTTTGTTATTTTATATACATGAATTATCAGGTTTTCTTTTTTCAGATTTCTGTGGCTAACTCATTATAAAACTAGGGGGCTTCGCTCGCCAACCCCGGGGCCGAGGCTAATTTCGGGCGCGGCCGAATTTTGGATACCCTTCGCTTGGGCTAAAAGTTCTTTCGGGCGTACCTATGACTTGCATTTAATCCCCCTCCTCATTCTTTTTCTTCCGTCTTGACAAAAGTTTTAGGCTTGGTTGAAATTAGTGGCCAAAAAAAAATATTTACTCGGAAAATTTTATTGGGGTTGCCGGAGCATGACCCCACAGTACGATTCCATTCGTTTTGAACTTTCTAGTTGCTTTGCTAAAGACACATTGATTCAAGGTTTTGTGAAATTGGTGTAAAAAATGTTTCTTAGAAGAACCAATATGGGGGGTCTGGTTTGTATGGCAGCCCCATGACCCCATGGTCCGATTTGATTCAATCTTAGATATGTTTTGTGTCATCGATAGAAATACATTTGTGTGAAATTTGGTTGAAATTGGTGTACAAATAAAAAAGTTTTTCTTAGAATAACCTAATTTGCGGGGTTAAGTTTGTATGGCAGCCCCATGACCCCATGGTCCGATTTGATCCATTCTTGCGTATATTTTGTGTTATCTATAGAAACATATTTGTGGGAAACTTGGTTGAAATTGGTACACAAATAAAAAAGTTTTTCTTAGAAGAACTCAAATTGGGGAGCTAGGTTTGTATGGCAGCCCCATGACCCAGTGATCCAATTTGAGTGAATCAAACATACAAACAGCCTGCAACGATAAGAAGCACGTGTGCAAAATTTCAGCTTGCTAGCTTCAATACCCGCCGAGTAAAACGCGTCGCAACAGACAGACAGACGGATATGCTCCAATCGACTCCCCAAGTCATGCTGATCATATATGTATACTTTTTGTATGGTCGGAGATGCTTCCTTTAATGCGTTACAAACTTAATGACAAAGTTACGAGACCGAGTTCTAATCGTGCGAATAGCACGATGAGTGTATACCCTATACCCATGTACAGACCTAGAAGGCACGCAAAACCAAAAATATTCAATTTCATATTTTTTGTTGGGGAGGGAGGGGTAGATGGGTCGGACCTGACACATCTTTATTACCTTGTCAAGACATCCAACGGCTACCATTTGATATTAATTTGAAGTTTTTCGTGACATTCTATCAAAAGATATGACTGAATATAACTTTGTAGGGGAAGTAGGGGTAGGGGTAGTCGGACCTAATCCACTTTCCATCAACTCAAAGTATATGTCAGAATGAGACATTGATCAAAATTTCAAGTCGATAGCGATATTCTACCGAAAGTTATGACCGAATTAAAATATCAAGGAGGGGTAGTTTGTATGGGAGGTAGGGGAACCCGTGGTCCGATTTGGCCCATTTTCAATACCGTCCAAGATTTTAGCAAAACAAACATTTGACCAAAATTTCAAACCGCTAGCTTCATTATTTCGGGAGTTATCGTGCTAACAGACAGACACACGGACAGACAGACAGACAGACAGACAGACAGACAGACAGACATGGCTTATTCGATTCAGGGACCGACCCTGATCATTTATATATATACTTTGCCATACCTCCGGTGGCTCCTTTGAGGTGTTACATAATATCGGCGTAACAAAAACAATATACCCTTTCACTCTATGAGCGAAGGGTATAATGAGTATATAACGAGTGGGTCAATTACAAGTTTGTTTTGAAAAATGCAGTAAAATGAACAAAATTAATTTTTTTTTCAACGTCTTATGGCTTTATTAGAAAGTAAGTAAGCTCCCATTAATGATAGAACACAACTTCATTCAAGTGGCTGGCTCGGCTGGCGTCGCAGTAATTTTCAAGACCCTGTTGATGGTTTCGAGCTGTAGCTCACGGATTGCGTGGATGATTTTGGCCTTAAGTGCTTGAATCGTTTCTAGATTGTTGGCATAACGTCGGTCCTTCACAAAAAAAGTTCAAAGGAGTCAAATCACAGCTCCGAGGCGGCCAATTGACATCACCAAGACGGCTGATAATACGATTTTTGAATTTGGTGCGTAAAAGATCGATTGCGGCATGGGCTGTTTGGCATGGCGCGCCATCCTGCATGCACCAGAGGTCGTCCAAATCCATGTCAATTCAATTTCAGTAAAAAAAGACGGATAACATGGCTCTGTAACTGGCTTTGAGCTAGACAGCACTCATTTTGAAAATACATTTTCTATATTTCCCAACGTTGTTTAAGCGTAAAGCGACTCATTTCGTTCTGCGGAGGTATGATACTGAGTTTCTATAAAGACTTTGAGCGAAAAAGAGCTGTCAGTGTCAAACTAATCTATGATTTAAAAACGAACTTATAATTGGCCCACCCTGTAAATGAGTATAATGTATATTACATCAATTATATCGAGCAACCAAAGCTATTGAAGGTTTAACAAAATTATTCGCGTATGCTAGCTCGATACGATAAAACCAAAATATCTACAGTTAGGGTTTCTAGCTGCTCTAGCGGACTTAGCGTGTTTGCGTTGCGTCACCGCCGTCTATATATTAAGGCCGCCATGTAGACTCGTAAACGTCAAATCCGCAGTTGAAATTGCATTGCATTGTTGTTGCCTTTTATGACATTGTTGTTGTTTGCCCGTGTTCGACGAACTATTCAATACGGATCCATGACGTCATTGTACAGCTGAGTTGCGGCTATGATATATCTAGATGGCGTTGGTTGCGTGGTGTGTTGTGTGTGAACATGCACTACGTAGTCGTCGGCGATATGTGCTTTCTGTACCTACGTCTATTGGAAATCAGAAGGGATATTGTATAACTTTTATTACGCATCAAACAAACTTAGCCACTGATATAAAAAAAAAATATCTAATAATTGATGTACATAAAATAACGAAATTCCTGAGATAGGTTTCGTTTGTGCCGGGACTGTTTGTATGGATCGTGACCATTCTTCTTTATTTATTTATTTAACTGTTCGGTATAGATACCAATCCTGGTGTAACTTTAACAAAATCTACCAAATCATTTGGAAATGGTCGCCAAAGGATCAGAAAAGCAGCTACCATTATTGTGAATTTTATTATTCTGTTATTTGGATTAGAGTCCGATTCGGCGTGACAAATTTACCAAAATCCGCCTATCTGTTGAGGGAATAAATGCTAAAGTAGGCGAAAGTGAAATGTCCTTATAATTTGGTTGTTTGTGAATTTGTTTAACATTTCGATACTTATTCTTCGGTGATGCAAATTTAATAAAATGTGAGAATTCGTTCAGATATAGACAAAAGTACATACTTGAAAAAGAACAGTTATCATCATTTAGATTATTGTGAATTTTTCGCGTGTTTCAATAGTATTCTGGGTGAAGGTCAGTCCGGTGGAATCAATTTACTAAAATCCAGCAATTTGTTTGAGAGCTATTCGAAAGCGAATTGTTTTTATAATTTTGCTCATTGTGAATTTTTAGCGTGTTTCAATAGTTACTCTGCTATTCGTGGAGGAGACCTATTCGGATTTCTTTTCGCTAGACGTACCAAAATTAAACAAAACTATGCGACAAAAAAAAAATAATTGTGAATTGTTCCTCATTGTGAATTTTATGAATATACAGGGTGTTCGGAAACTACCGCATAAACGCACTGGAAAATGATACCTTACGTGATTTGCAGCAAAAAAAGTTATACGGAACGTACCCCCAATTCTTTAACCTTTAGCTGCTGCATCATTTTAGCTCGAATTCATTCAAAATACTTGTAATATTTTGCAATTTGTGCAAGATTTAAGCAAATGTGCCAAAATGGAGCAAAAATTAACCCTAGTTTTTGCATTTGTGGCATTAAAAGTATTGGAAATAATGAACCTAGAATAAAAAAAATCGTACAAGCACCTCACCTTCGTAGAAGTTGGAGAAAACTGAGATGAAAAAATTTTTTCTTGTCAAATCACACAAATATGACTTTGAAGCTCTGTAGAAACCAAACCACTTACTTCATTTTAGGTCAGTTGGTTTTGTTTTATAGGTAAATCTGTTAGCTTTGAAAGTCATCACGAAGGACGAAATCGGGAAATAGGGACATGGGGCCGGAATAAATGCTTTATATAACCTGCTCTCCCTTCAGTAAATGCTTTATTGTTTTATAGGGCAGTCCAAGTGAAATATGAAATGTAACATTGAATTAGCGGGTGGAATCAAAACACAAGTTTCAGGGTCATCCGAGAAACTAGTAGCCCTAAAGAAGGTGAAGGGTATCCAAATTTCGGCCAAGCCTGAATCAAGCTATTTTCTTTTTTATTTTTTGAAATTGATGGCTTATATGTTATAATTACTTTTGATCTCCTCAGGACTTCGGTGTAGTCCGTTAGTGTCAATTCAGTGTAACAAAAGAATACACTATCGTCGACCAGCTACCGCCAATGTTCGAAATTGTATGTAGCGATGTAGCGGTACACCAATCCAGGGAAATTTAAAAGTAAACTCTATCCACTCTCAATAAACACAGAGCATGACGAATTTCGTTCTTTATCAAAATATTCTTACATTACCCTCTGATTCTCGACAACTAAGTTTCTTCATTAAAACTCATATCTGAGGAAACTCCATACACTCCGTGAGTTACTTAGCAAACGAAAAATCACGTCCAACTTTTACGTATATTGTCATCAAGTCACCGAAATCTCTGCAAAATAATTGCCTTTGTTAGGAAAACGAAATCTCCATCACAAGTTTTGTGTGTTGCATTTTAAATGCGACCCTCTCCTTTCAGGAAAATTTTCGCATCCAACCCGCCGACGACAACGCCCGCCTGATCTTTATGCATATAAAATGCTTCTTACAACTACTTTGGAGCTGCATTGTTTGTCGAAGCAATCCTGACATCTTACTCCTATAACAAGAAGCTAACACATGCTGTGTGCGGAGTCGGTATCGTATCGTATCGTATTCGTATCTATTCTTCTTATGCGCCCGGGAAATATCCTTGAAAACTCATGCATATGCATTTACAACAAACAATAGCCTTGCCCTATTTGCACAAAACTTGTTTCGTGCATAGTGGGTTACTTTAGGACATTTGCTAATCTTGTGTCCTATATATTCTCGCAAAAGTACTGAGATCTTTATGCGGACGGAGGCTTTCGGGCATAGTTTCGCTCCGAAACTCAATATGTCCTTCGTATGTATTTACACATTGCCGTCGCATGAAGGCTTTCCAAATTTTGCACTGAGCCGTCTGCCTATAACAATGAGGCTGCTGACAGGCAGACAGCCGCAGCTCGTCAGGGTGTATGAAAATGCATGCGAAGGATACAAGGATGCGATAGAGTAAACTTCACATGCATAATATAAGTATGTGTCAGTACATACACAATGAAGATCCGGCGATGAAAAGGACCCAACGAACTTATTGTGAAAGTTTATATATTTTCGCTTGACGCCGGATGGATGCGTGGGGTGGCACCGTGATTGCAAGATTCTTCCTCCGATTGCCACTTGAGTTTTACAGCGAAAACTTGCATAATGGAATCTCTAACCAGATTTTAATTAAATTTATGCAGTGTCGGCAAAACAAAAGTGCAACCAACAAAAAACAAGTAACATTAATTAAGTTCGGCGAATCGCATGTAAAATTGGATAAAATTACCCAAGCGTAGCGTACACCGTTTTTGTGGCTTAGAAGTTTGTCTGAAATTGGAAAGGTTTTTTTTTTAATTTTGTTGGTCATATTGATACTTTCTGCTTTTACATTACTTTTAAGCCAAAAGTTACTTTTTCTTGCTGTCAATTTGAATTTTGACTTAAGCAATTTACCGGGTGGTCCGAATAATAAAGCTCGCTCGTCACTTTACAGATGCGCCAACATGTATGTTTCGAATTCACTATAACTTCGATTAACTCAAAAGAGTGTCCAGAGCAATATGCATCGCTCGCATATTTCGGCTTATTCACATTTATTTCAAAGTTTAAGTCCCGATTTTCGACTTTGTCTTTCAATCTAGGCCGCAATTGGGCTTGATCGGGGTTTTGTAAGAAAAAAAAGCGGGCAAGATATCGGTACAAAAGTACACGTACACGGTGATGATACAAAGTAAAGTGACCATCCACGAGTTCGTTCATTTGATAAACCGAAGAGTACCACTGTGGAAGAAAGTTGTGTTGGGTCACTTCCCTTAGTTTTAACCCGATTGAACTGATATTTGGCGGGCAGTATAATGGTGCCTTTCAATGGTGATAAGCCAAAATTTAGTCTTCTGCTCCAACATTGGGAATGGTTATGGACAAGGCTAAGATAAGCTCTATCGATTTGCCAAGCCGAACATATTTGACTCGAGAATAGCAAGAGGTATCTTCACTTCTTCTTCTTCTCAGTACCGTATAGCCCCATGTGGGTCATGGTGCGCTAACTCAGCCGTTTATAGGAAATTTCGTAACATTGCATCATTTCGGAGTTATAATGTTGCAAGCACTATTTCCTATCCGCACTTGTACGGAAATCTGGAACCACGCCGAGACTCGATCTGCGGATCTCTAGATTACTAGTATAGTAGAGTGCGACTTAACTTAGTAAAGCAAATTTGATTGTACATTTTTTGTATTTTATTTTTTATGCTTGAAATATAATACCGGCAGCAGCATTGCATTTGTATGCATTTGACAGCAATATAAAATGCAAATTGCTTGACATTTCGCCCAGCTGCTGTTGCTGCAGACATTCTATATCCAGCATTCCAAAAGTTAAATGGACTTTTAATTTTGATTCATTGATAGAATAAAGCTTACATTGACGTTGGGCATGTGTACGTAGCTTTACGAAATCCTAATTAGGTACAAGTAGGAATTCATAGTTTTTAGCAAATATATTTCATTGAAATAATTTCATTAAATCTAAATTTATTTCATTGAATTCATGTAAAACTACATTGTTTTACGAATTATATGGATATTTCATCAGAAATATGGAAGTTGAAACCAATGAATCTCTTTCATTAAATATAAGAAACCCTTCATAGCCATGTCGAAAATCTCAATGAAATATCAATGATTTCTGCATACATACAATTAATATTTTTTAATGAATGAAATTCATTAATATTATTAAGAGACTTTTTTTCAGTTTGGAGATGATGTAGTTTTACTTCTTGGACATATCCCAACAACAAAGAGAGCAGTGAGGATGAGTTTTATTACCAAATAGTCGGTAAAAATTGGCAGACGCCCAGCGCTGAGTGAGTTTACGTTTCGACCCTTACACAGACTCCGGACCCCAAGCTTTTCATTAGTTTATGTATTACAATTATTATACATCAAAGGATATCAAAATATCACTAGACAAAGCTATGTCCGACATGGTACAGGTACAGACCGAATCTACCAATACAACATTCATGCAAATGTCCTTCCTTCTATAGCGTTTCAATGTACGCGCATACATGAAGTTCAAATTACTTCCGTAACCACTTCTATTCTTCTAACAATGCACAGTACTCATCTCACTAATGGATTCCCATCTTGATTTCATTGTGCTCGTTTATTATCCATAACAATGGAAAGAACCTTGTCGATAAGAAAATCAGATGCTTTCAATGCTGTCGTTAATGATCATCACCTCACAAATTTTCCATATCGACAAAATCCTCCCTAAACGAATTACGTCTCTCATTTCTATTCAAATATTGTCCGATACTCTAGACTCGTGTCAATATACTCGAACCGGAGCCATTCAGATCGTTCTCAGATTTTCCGTGAAATGTGTTCGCACATTTTCAACAGCCGAAATGGAGAAATCGGTGTCCACCTCGCCTCACACTTGAAATTGTCGGTGGCAGATATCGCGGGGGTGTCATGAATCGAAATCCCATTAATCGATGCCATAATGAAACCCACAATCAGGTTTGTTAGAGGATAAGGAAATTCCGCAGGATTTGATTTTGAATAATTTATGGATACATGCACAAAAAGGAAGAAATAAGATGGTGCCTTTCAATAATTAGGTAGATAAATCGTTGTGGAGATTTTCATCTTTTGTGTGGTGGCAAAATCGATCAATGAGGATAACGAAATATGGTCAAGAATAGGAAAATAGGGGATCGGAAGCGTCGAATGGAAGAAGTTTGCAGACAAAAGAATTTCTGGGAGCGGGGAATAAATCAAATAAATTAAAAATCAAAATCACTATTTCGTCTTTTCATCGCTCGACCCCGGAAGAATAAAAAAAAACATATTGTACAATGCCCTTACATCCTTACGCAACTCAAAAACCGTTAAATGAACAAAGACTCCTTTAACGTTCATAACTTTTCGAAATGAATCCTCTTCATTTTGCCGGCGAAAAGTTTAATTGTGCGAAAATATTTTACGCTTCTAATTGAAGTCCTCGACTTGGAGCAGATTTTGAATCCTTTTTTCCCTTTCTGACACGAACCTTTTTCACGCGGAACAAATGGTTGTTTGAAGATATATTTGTTGAGCTTGAGTTTGCCCGCGCTCCTAGTCGATTAGATAAAATTTTACGACAATTCCGCAGCTCGTCGACTTACGTACATAAGTTTGGGTTGTTCTGCTTTTCATAACGGATGTCATATCCGCGCGAATTGATGAAGGAAAAAGGATGGACGTAATAAAAGCAATAAGATTTCTTACTGATTCCGGGGAGACGGTTCTGCATTTAGGTCAAAACACAGTCCTTTCAGATTTCATAGTGTATAAAGCCGTAGAAGAACACTTTTCCGGCACTTCCAGTTAACCATTCACCGAAGTATTACTTTAAGGTTTCGCTTTGCGATTGCGAGACCGGGAGACCGTTGCTTTTTCGCCGCAAAGTTTTAAATTTATTTCAAATGTTTTTTTTTCTTTCTTTACGTTAAAAGAGTATAATACGAATAAGTTCTCAAGTCGGAAACGAATCGGGATGCTGTCTGAAAGCAACGAGTCGTTTGGAGAAAGTTTTGTCATTTAATGAACTTAAGATAAATGCTTAGCTCCTCCTCTCGCTTTAAATAAATTTATGTCATTGCAACAATATTAACCATCTGGTAATATCTAACTTTGAATGGTTGTTTAGGATTTTAATTTTCGGATAATTAGAATTTTGATGATGATAATGAGAATTATGTCGTGCTTGGAATAGGAGGTGCAGGTGTAGAGACTAGTCAGGATAAAAGAAAATTGGTAAGTAAGTTAGCAAGGTACCTTACTGCAAAACACCAAACATATACGAGTAGTTTCTCCATTAGTCAAGGTACGCAGGAAATGTTGATACTTAGACTTTTAAACTTTAATCCTAATTGTGATCGATGGACTTATATGCGAAGAGCATCCTTTCGTGAAGTCTGTTGGAGCGAAAATCATATTGGCGAATTACCATTCTGGCAACACCGATCGTTTCTACTCGATCCACTATCGACTTCCGTGTCAGTTCTCGTCGCCGTCGGACGTCAAATCGTGTTTGCCTCATGAAGACAATTTAGCAATATACCCAATACCCATAAGATTGTTTTTGTTACGCCGATTATGAAACACATCATAGCAGCGACCGGAAGTACGGTAAATTATATAGGTATATAAATGATCAGGGAGGGTCGGTCCCTGAATCGAATAAACCATGTCTGTCTGTCCGTGTGTCTGTCTGTTCGCACAATAATTCCCGAAATAACGAAGCTAACGGTTTGAAATTTTGGTCAGATGTTTGTGTTGATCAAATCGACATTGAAAATGGGTTGAATCGGACCAACGGTTCCCCTACCTCCCATACAAATTACCACTCCTTGATATTTTAATTCGGTCATAACTGTCGCCAAAATATCACTAGCGACCTGGAACTTACATCAGTGCCTGTGACATATCCTTGAAGTTGTCGAAAAGTCAACAGGTCTCACTACTCATACCCCTACTTCCCCTGCAAAACAATATTCATGCATATCTTCTGATAAAATCCTGCGAAAAGACTTTACATCATACGTCAAATGGTAGCTGATGGATGTCCTTATAAAATATGAAAGGCGTGCCACATCCGACACATCTACCCCTCCCTCTTCTACAAAAAAAAAAAAAAAGAAATTTAATATTTTGGGTTTTGCGTGTTTTCTAGGTCTGTAAATGGGTATAGGGTATACATTCATCGTGCTATTCGCACGATTAGAGCTGGCTCTCGTTTATACGTTTTCTTTGTATTGTTTGTTGCGATCACTAAAGTTGTTATCGTATCACTAAGCTCGCGTTGGGGTAATTTATTGTACTTTCGGTGGATTTCGTCGAACCACCCGTTTTTCTACAGGTCATAGGACCGGAATCGCCCCGCTGGCCGGTTCGATTTGCACTGAAAAAGTTAAATCGAGCATAATTTTGCCGATCGTTACAGAGTTACTGCCCTACCGAGGCGTTTTCTGGTAATTTCCATTCGAAACGTGGAACGGGAATGTTCCAGACGGAGTCAATTGCGTTTCGAATGTCGCACAATAATTCGTTGCAAAATCGGGAACAGACCAAAGGTTATAAAATTTGGTTGCCCGAAAAGCGTAAATTGGTATTCTCATGAAATGTGAATTTCCAAGAGGGACTCGATACTCAATCACCGTTTTTCGGAGACTTTTTGTCACGTGCGACAAATGAGGACAGCGAGAGTTCCGAAAAACCATTCGGGAGCTCGAATTCCGTAACGACACGCTCTGTGACTCACTTGGTTGAGTCGCACTCTATGATGCTAGTAATCCAGAGGTCCGGAGATCCAATCTCGGCGTAGTCCAAAATTTCCGTACATGTGCGGATAGGAAATAGATAGTGCTTGGAACATTATATACACTCCTAAATGAGTGACGTTGACTCGAAATTGCCTATAAACGGCTGAGTTAACGCACCATGGCCCCACATGGGGCTATACAGTACTGACAAGAAGATTCCGTAACCATCGAGCTAACACTAGTAAACAGTCTTCCTTTAAAGGAAGAAGTGAGCATTTCGAGACCGCCGGATCTGGCTGTTTCGCGTTGTGGAAGAGGGAGGCCCAAGATCACTCAATCTGAAAAGAAGGGAAGAACTCGCAAAGGCTATCGTCTTATCAACGATGAAGCCGAAACGGTGAACAAACTTCTCCCGGCGAGATACTAATGAATGGCCATGTCCGGAAGCAGAAGAATGGCGTTCAGTGATGGCTGACGAAATTCGATCATTACTGGCCAATAACATGTGGGAAAGAGTGAATCGTCCGAAAATGCGGACGTAATACGAAGTCGAATAGTTCCTCTCAATAAGTTCGACCCAGATAAAAGCGTTGTAAAGCGCGGCTAGTAGCGCAATCATTCGCCCAAACCCCAGGTATACAATTTTATGATACGTAGGCCGCGCGCAAACTAAAGGCGTATTGGAGCATAGCGTAGCGTAAAATCTGTCGCCCAATACAGGCGTTGTGTTGGACTGACTAAATATCGAATGCTATCAAACAACTAATTCTATAAACAGTTCCATTACAAACCCCGATCCAATCACTGCAATTTGTAACGCAGGACTCACCGAAGTGCTTTAGCGGAACGAAGCTCTATAGGCCGTACAGGCAACTCAAACGCAAAACGAATAGAGAGCTTCTCTGTGAGCTAAGAAGCGGCACATGCTTGCTGTAGCTCAGTGAATGAGAACTTGTGCTGTTCTTTGCCGCTCACAGTCCTTGTCCTGCACATATTAGAGGGATATCATGTGCCTTGGGGTGGAAACAAACACAACACCAGGAGGGTAGAAGAAATTGTGAAAAAAGAATACGGCGTCGGCGAGCTCAAATGCCTTCAATGCTCGGAGGCTCAGTTGGTATTGAGCCCTGGCCGTCTTTACCCGCGAACAAAGAATAAAAAAGACCCTACCGTGAGCCCCAGGCCACGAAAATTGATATTGAAATTTGGGGCTCCTTGAATGAAACACCTGTACCTAGAAACGGGCTACATATTAAATTAATTAATAGACACTACAAACATGACGGCACAACCGGGTACTTATCCGTTATGTATTCCTCGTCTACTCGTGCTGGTGTCGGACATCTGGAAACTGGCACTTCTTCTCCTCAGTACCTACTGTATAGCCCCACGTGGGCCATGGTGCGTCAACTCAGCCATTTATAGGCAATTTCGAGTCAGCGTTTCATAGTATATCATTTCGGAGTGGTTTTCTCCTGGGTAGTGATTGGGAATTTTCTTAGATACTGCATGCCGCGTAGCAGAAAACCTCCGACATGCAATTATGTCGAATTACTACCGACTAAACCTACACCTCTTTTTCACCGCTTGACTCTGCGGTACAACCTTTCAGCATTACTTCACAGGGCAAATTCCGGCTAATCAGCCATCACCGGGAAGCAGACGTTTCGGAGTGTATATAATGTTGCAAGCACTATATATTTCCTATCCATGTACGGAAATTTTCGACCACGCCGAGATTCGATCTCCGGACCTATAGATTACTAGCATCGTATAGTGCTACTCACTCAACCAAGTGAGCTACAAAGCGTGACTGTTACTTAAGCTCACTCTATTTTTTTTTTTCATCTATTGGAGGGACAGGGGCACTGGCATTTTTCTTTGGGGATTTTTTTTAACACACACTTTCACTAGGAACGAAACATTAATAAATTAAATAAATTAAACGACGACAACAAAAAAAAAAAAAAAACAAACCAAAACGAAAACGAAAAATCAAAGAAAAAGTGCAGAGAACATACCCGAGATGTCCGCTTCGCCATGATCAGTCCCCGACTCCCGGATTGATTTTTGGTTCGTGTTGTCACTCGCAACGACACTCGCACTCACACCAAGCCACGGCGAATCTCAATACCGGCCACTTGCAATTGCTTTTTCTTGATACTAGGATGATTAAACCTAGTTTTGCATTTATGTAATTACATGCCCAATCATCAAACCATAAAATTTATCTTCTGTTCGTGTGTCGACATATCACTTGGCACTTGGGCCTGTTGACACAACAACAAAAGAAACTTAGAACGATCGCAAGTTGATTATTACAAATTTACTGCCAAAAGTTTCGTATATTATTTATCCAATCATCAACTCGAATGTACTCGTAGTTTCTCTTTTATTATACTGGTTGTATCATTTTGCAACCACTACATTAAAGTTCTTAAACACTTTCATTCACTTGATACGATAATCCGCCCTATATATACGGAATCCACAATAAAAACATTTCAACGTAGCGTAAAAAATTCACTTGCTCTCAACGAGCTCGTCGACGACATAGCTTTGTAGTGCTTCAAAATCCCACTATCAACAATAAATTTCATTCGACTGACAATTCAATTTCCAGCCATAATCTTTCACCACAATGCCTTCTGTACAGGACACCTCAAAACGGAGGCAAAAATTGTAAGCCTCTTTTCAAAGCAACGAAGCCATCATGTTGTGTATTACTGTATAGAGATGTCCTGCAACATGAACGAAATGAAACTAATAGGAAAAATGAGCACACCCTTCAAGAAAATAGCCGAGAATCAGCAAGAGAAAGATTTTTTCCCTTTTTATCGATATTAGGGAATAGGGGATGTTGATGAACTATGTATATAAATTAGTAAATTCATCGTTATAAAAATATTTTTTCTCTATCTATATAAATTAATAAAGTCATCGATATAAAAATATTTTTTTCTCTTTTTGTGTGTTCATTTGCAACTGAAAACATATTTCCTGTTCGAGGTACCTCCCCGGGTGATTTATAATAGCTCCTGAAGAAAATAGAATCGATCGGTGAAATAAACAAGAAGAGAAAAGGGCTTTTTTCTAAATTTATTATATACGCAGCGCTTTCTCTTATTTTCCTACTGGAAAAATTTATGAGGCATATATACTACATAGATTCAGTTTTTGAGCACTACAAAGTCTAAAATCTTTTTATCTCGCTCACAGAATGAAAAGCAATGGGTGGCTCTATATGTCTAGGATAACACTAAATCCAGAAAAATTGCTGAAAGATCTGAAAAGCCGGAACACAAGAAACATCTAGCAACGTTGGCATGGGCGTAGCCAGGATTTCAGTCAGGGGGGGGCAAGCCCAAAATTTTTTTCAAAATCATGGTTTTCTTAGGAGTTGAAATTTCCGGTCGCAGAAATATTATTAGCAAATTTTAGAGTAGCCTGGCTTGTGATTGGATTGATGCACAGGGTCATGGATTTCAGACTTACCGTGAACGAATTCATTTTATGGTGTTTTTCGAACTCACGACCAACGTGACGGACTATTGTGTCGCTCAGATTGTAAACAAGTACCCATTTATGGGGATAAATAACATTACTGAGCATGCTGTTGATCTCAACACCTTAACAAAACAGCAATTAGTAAACAGTAATTAATTTTAGAGTCAAATTTTTAAAATGGAGATGAGAATGATTTTCTTCTGCATTCTGATTACATTCAACTGGCCTCCAATATCTGCCTTTTAGAGCGTAGTTTGTCTGTGTTCAGTGCATTTTTTGCATCTCGGACTGCATATTCCACTTGCGAAATCAGTTTGTTTCGTCTGTCACTTTCATCTTAGCAAAGTAGCATCATCAGAATATTTATAAATCCTGTATTGATTAAAATATGGTTGACGGTTTTAATAAGATTTCCTCTAAATTTATCAAAGTATTGACAGTGGCTCAATTTTATTGCTGGTATGATTAGAAAATAAATTTTGATTTAATAACTTGTAAGACCCGATCTGTGGCTCACTTGGTTGGGGCTATACGGTACTGAGAAGAAAAATAAGAACTTGAAAGACACTGAAATATGAGACCCGTTCTTTACAAGGTCCTTAACCATGGAAAAAGTAAATAAATAACAGGCGCGACAATCCAACATTGTACTAAGGCCGCAGGATGTGTTAGTGACATCCTATTTCCAAGATCGAATCTGCTTTTTTGTTGAGGTAATGAGATCAGCATCACGCTCAGCAGTGTTATTTATCCCCATAAATGGGTACTCGTTTAACATCTGAGTGAGATCATAGTCCGTCATAAGCTCGTGAGTTTGGAAAACACCATGGATCACGGTGAGATTCGAATTCATGACCCTGTGCACCGAAGGTGCGCGCACTAGCCGCGATACCAGCCAGACTACAGACCATGGAAGGTAATGCTTATTTTTAGTACGGAAAGGTCATGCTTCGTCGATTCGACGACGCTCAACTCTGAAGCCTCATACAAATCACCCTTTCTTAAAATATTTATAAAATTTGACAGATTTTCAATCATTAGTTTATTTAGAATGGAAAAACATCGATTTTGGAGCCGATTTTTATGAGTTCGAAATGTAATCTTCCTAAAATGAGGAAGAATTTTGAGCCATTTTCCTGATTTGTCCTACTTTTGTCCTAGTAAATATTTTTTCCATAATTAAAAAAAAAATAGGTCCCACATTTCAAAAATAAACATATTTGTTACGAGCTAGTTGTCGACAACCAGCCATAAGAAATACTGGAGTTCTAAAAGTTACACAAAGTTCATCCTCCGACGTTTCGACGATGCCAATTTCCAAAAACCCAACTTACCCTGCTTACTTCGTCTAGCCGCAATGTACCCGGCAAGTACATCGGCACTGTAACTCCTGTACGAAAACTTAGCTCCAAATAATGAGAATAGTCACGAAAAATGGGATAAATTTGATGATGCGGAGTCAATTCGACGAAGCATGACCTTCCAAGGCTAACAAAGCAAAGCTGTATAGCATTTGTCACCCTTTCAGATGAAAATAAGTTGAATTCCACTAACTTCGCGAAGGGACCTAACGGTTGAAATTGTGTACTCCAGCTCAGAAGCCATGAAATGAAACAGGAAATATGGGATCCACGCAGCCACAGTAGCACACTCACATGTGAAATGTGTGTGCTGGTACGCAGCCTCCTCAGTTACGAGAGGCCATTCGCTGTCTTCTATTTGCATGCGCTTCCTGACTGCAAACTGTCCCGATCATGGCTTCTCCGGCGGCATTTGGAGTGGTAGAAAAGGTATTTGCTGCGCCAGCAGCAGAAAATTTTTGAAAATGTTGTATAGTGCAGCGATTTTTTTACTACATCGATGAGGATTTTTTGACCATCCGCATCGACCAGGGGGGGGGCGACCGCCCCTCCCTGCCCCCCCCTGGCTACGCCCATGAACGTTGGACAAAACACTAATACTAATATAAGGACTTTATGAAAGGACTATCTCGTTGCTGGTATTTCATTTGTCAACTAAGCAAAAGGGAATCGCACAGAGTAAATCACAAAATTGTGCTCACAAAACATAAAAGAGTATATGTACATACATTAGTATGTAACTTGTACAGACGCTTAGTCATTCATTACATTTTTTACTAGTAGCGAATGGGGGATGATTGGAGGGGGCTATATATTAAATATTATAAAATCTATAAAATATCTTTTAAAGATTTTATAACATTTAATAGTAAAATAAATATATGTATATACATAAATATCAGAAACTTCAACCGAAATAACAAATTTTAACTAATTGTGGAAATCTTGACTTTCCATTCTATACACCAACTGCGGTGCATGACTGAAGTATTCTTGGCACGGCAACTTACCAGCTCTATGGGAACTACGCGGAACTTTGTCTGTTTTGGAGGAGAAGAGCCCCCTGCGGGAGAAATATCAAGTTATTGAGTTTCGGAAATGTCACATTGGAATCTTTGCATTGATACCTCTAAGCGTCTATAGCTCAGTAGGTAGAGTTGCTGACCTTGTGACTGAAGGTCGGAGGTTCGAATCCCGATTGGGACGAAACTTTTTTCTCTCAATTTCCTCAATTTTTGGTATTTTCCCCAAAGTTTTGTGGTTTTGTACAGATAGATAGACACACTCATCAGGCTTTGTGTCTGTTGTCTATCTGTGCACAAGACGACCACTTGAATTTTAGCGGGAGAATTCTATGGAGATTTGATTTGCTGCGAAAGCGTTTACCACCATGACGCTCGACACCGCCATCTTGATAGACAGGCCGGACTGTCGAAATTCGATTTCGAAAATTTGGTACCTTAGCGCCTGTGGTTGTTGCTATTGCTATTGTTGTAAATAAGGTTCCTTAGCCACATGACAGCTAATTTTATCAGCTGATAATCTGGCTAGTATATCTAGATGGCGTTGCGCTCGACCGTGCAGGTTTGTACCGGTGTTGAATGCTCACATTGCTTTGGGAGTTGTGATTGTAGTTAGATATTTGTAGTTCCCATAGAGCTGGTAAGTTGCCGTGACAAGAATACTGCAGACATGCACCGCAGTTGGTGTAATGGAACGAAAAGTCAAGATTTCCACAATTAGTTAACCAGAAAATTTGGTAACCAGAATTAGTACAATAATTGTAAATTCGAGAGGGAACAAATATCTAACTACAATCACAACTCCCAAAGCAATGTGAGCATTGAACACCGGTACAGACCTGCACGGTCGAGCGTCATGGTATGCTAAACGCCTTCACGGCAAATCAAATCTCCATAGAAGTCTCCCGCTAAATTCAAGTGGTCGTCTTGTGCACAGATAGACAACAGTGGCGCAACCAGGATGTTGTCCTTGAGGGGGCTAAGATAAGGCAATCCATATTACTGGACACAGTCATTTTCGATATATTTTTTTTCGTAGTTGAAAACGCTAGTGTAATGTCATACTCGCATTCGACACGTTCTTTCTTTTATTTTCATATGATAACTTAATTTTATATTTTTCCAGCATTACATTGGTTACTGGCTCAGAGTTTTAAACCATTTTCCTCTTCCTTATTCCTAATTTTTTTAACCGTTTCATAATCATTTACTCAATTTCGTTTACACTACCCGAATCGCAGGCGTAGCCAAGGGGGGCAGGGATGGGCTTGAAAGTTGTAACCGAGTTAAATGTAACCAGAAGTAAAAGATAAAACACAAGCAGATACCACTTATCGAAAAGTGAACGCTCATTCTCGATTGACGCCTTTCATAAAATTTGGCTTTAAAATTTGTAATGTGTTTTCTATCAATACTTTGCGGGTTGACAATTTACTGACGGAAAACCTTAATTTTTGTTGTCGAATTAAGTCAATATCAGAGAATACAACGCTTACAATTTGTTATGCGTCCTTCTTCGCATACACCAAACCAAGAATTTGTTTTTGCTTAGCAACAGGTTGTACAAATTTTTATGAAAAGGGACATTTTACACAAACAATCGAGAGTATGGGGGATTTTCATCAGAAAATTTCAAAGACAATTTTCCCAATATAAAGCTTTCACATTGACAAATTTTGTATTTACGCGAAAAGACATTTTTTAATTTTTCCTTTCCCAATTTCCGTGTCTGGGAGGGGCTTTAGCCCCCTTATCCCCTCCCGTAGTTACGCCACTGTAAAACCTGTGTGAGTGTGTCTATCTGTGCGAAACCACAAAACTTTGGGGAAAAATACCAAAAATTGAGGGAAAAAAGTTTCAAATTCAAATTCAAATTTTTTTATCTCATTGTAGTTACATGATTAAACAATTCTCTTAATATTGATACCGGCTAGTGCCTTAACTCTATATTAGTTTTACTTTGCTTATTCAGTTCAGGTAATTCGGAGTAAGTATAAGATTTGAAGGAAAAAATTAAGAAGAAAACCTTATTAGTTATATATAAAAAAAAAATTTATATATATAATAAAAGTCTTAATCTAATTCTTAAACTGTATCTTAATCTGCATCTTAAATCTGCGCATAAAATTTAGATTTGCTTATTAAATTATGTTAAATGTAAGGCTCTTATTAAATTGTTATCAATATTTAAGCTGGATGCTAAGAATTTAGAGTTCCTTCTTTCGGCTAAATCATTTATTTTTGGTATTCTAGTTTCAATGTGGAGTCTTTCCGTCGAGTAGTAGAATGGTTTACCAGTTATTTGTTTTAAAATTTTGTTTTGGGTGACTTGAAGTTTGTTTTTCGTCGTTTTAGCGAATTTTCCCCAAACTTTGGGGAAAAATACCAAAAATTGAGGGAAAAAAGTTTCTTCCCAATCGGGATTCGAACCTCCGACCTTCGGTCACAAGGTCAGCAACTTAACTTTCTGAGCTATAGACGCTTAGAGATCTCAATGCAAAGATTCCAATGCGACATTTCCGAAATTGAATAACTCGATATTTCTCCCGCAGGGGGCTCTTCTCCTCCAACAGACATAGTTCCGCGTAGTTCCCATAGAGCTGGTAAGTTGCCGTGCCAAGAATACTACAGACATGCACCGCAGTTGGTGTATAGAATGGAAAGATAAGTCAAGATTTCCACAATTAGTTAATACTCGCACTGACGAAATTTGGGAACCAGAATTAAAACAAACACAAATTGTAACAAATTTTGTTTATGTGTGTAAAAACATAAAATAATTTTAGCCTTACAATTTAATCAGATAATTTAAATCCATTTAATTCCTATCGATTGACATATGAGCACTAAACTATTCACATATTACCATGTTCTACGGGTGGCTTTTCATAAATAAAAACTCAATCTCTTCAGGTTCAGTTAATGATGGTGTAATCAAACGGATGCAAATACACAACATGCAGATTACCGCCATAATATGCACTGATGTTTCTGCTAATTTAAATGTTATTGAGTTAACCCTAGAGTGGGCACGTTTTTTTTTCGAGAATCGACATTTGGCCGCTCCTTTCCCATGACATTTTTAAGTAGGAATACACCAATTGAATTAATTTCTTTTCTCAGGATTTAAGTAAAACACAAACAAGCAATGGCAAATTAACACATTTGTTGAAATCTATTTTAGGAACTTTGGTTTATAAACGATTTTGGAAAATGCAACGCATTTTAATAGACTTTTAAAATATTTTACATTATCGTATATGCAATACTCATAAAAATGGAAATTAGCTGCGTTTTTTTAGTTTCTACAATAAATACACCATAAAACATAGCTGACATTTCAATTTTGTAATTTATATATGTGACATATTTACTTAACTGAGAAGGCGCGCGATGAGTCTTCGTCGCCCGGCGACACCTGATGGTAACAACCTCCTTCTCTAGGAGCTCTCCGCGCATTGACGAGGTCGTATACAGCCTTTCGGCACGAGTTGTGAATGAAAATGGGGGCAGCTACTTATAAATAAGGTTTTTTTGATGAGGGCGGCAAAATGCTCATAGCGCGCCCACTCTAGGGTTAAATATATAAAATTTCAGGCGAATTTATAATAAAATTATTATAGGTATTTAATGAGCGGATATTGTTTTCAAGAATCGAGTTATTCACTTAACCTTAAAGCGGGCTCGCATCATTTTGCGACATAACTGGGCGCGCACCGGTAATTTACCGCCCTAGTCTTTCCCCCTCCATTTGCGCTCAACCGTACAACGTCCTTTCTCATAATAATGGTAAATTGAAAGAAGAACATGCCCCAAATAAGTTATCATCATAAAAAGTATTATCTGGTGAAAAGTAAAGCAAGTTCTATAGTTTTAGCGAAGCGCGTCACTTCAGTGATATCACACAGAGCACACACATTTTGAACACGACTATATACCAAAATATACTATCCCCGAATGATTGGTGACCGCTGGAAAGGTATGGAAGGTAAAATTTACCCAAAATTTAATTGTATCATATGTATAACAGTATGACTTAAGAATACATACTTCTCCCACCTCGATCCGGGGAACGGGAGAAAAGCTGTGCGTGTTTATATGATCAGGGCGGTAAATTACCGCCTGCGCACCCGCAAGAAGGTTAATTACGAGATGATTAGTTTGATATCAATAATTATGTTGAATACATACAGGATGTCTCGGATTGAGTGATCAACACTGAAAAGGTTATTGTGATTATACCAAATTTGCGAAAATAAATTTTTATTCGATTTGCTTACAAATTATGTTTGCCGAGCACCAATCGAAATTAGGAGGAATTATTATATAATATATGCAGGGGCGGCGCATAAGGGCCCGCACGGCCCGCATTGCGTGAGGCCCAGGAGCCACATGAAAGATTCCTCGAACCATAAAGACGTAGATATTTTTTTGTAGACAGAGATATACATTTTCGAAGTCAAAACAAATTTATTGTTCCTATTTCACCAGGTCCCTTAGATAAGCCTCTACACACAAAAAAAAAATTCATATTGTCCTAAAATTTTTGAAAGTTCATCAGATAATCTGGAACCTCAAATATTCCCAAAAAAAAAAAACTCTTCTATAGTTTAACAAAATTTCTCTATGTATTTATAAATCATTAACAGTGCAAGGAAACTTGGCTTTCTTTCATAATTCACATGGAAATAGTTCGAAATCAGTGCATTTTCCATGAATTAATGTATATACAATGAAAGCACATCATTATACACTTCGCTTATAGAGTGAAAGGGTATATTAACTTTGTCATGAAGTTTGTAACGCATTAAAGCAAGCATATCTGACCATATAACAAGTATACATATATGATCAGGGAGTCGATTGGGCGATGTCCGTCTCTCTGTCTGTCCGTCCGTTGCAACGCGTTTTACTTCGTTAATTTAAAAGTTGAAGCTTAACCTTCCGGCGCGCGGGCGCAATACTAATCCTAACACGATCGGGCGCAATGCATCTGACAGATTAGGTGAAGAAAAAGGGATGAAACTCAGTTTCTGTATATTTTAGACTCTTATTTATTATTGCATTGTCTTTTTCAAACAGTTCTACGAAATTTTAGAAACAAAAACTGGCTCACAAAGTTTAATACCCTTCACATTTCCAATTTTCTAAGAATATTCCGCTTTCAATAGCCTCAATATTTAAAAAACCTCCAACTACTCGACCGCTAAAAAAATGTGAGCTTTTTTTTACTAAAAACACACTATTGAACGATTTAGTGAACCTAAAAGTCAACACAACGCTATTGCGCAATATGAAGAGTATAACATGTGAACATTTTCATAGAAAAAGAGAAAATAACACAATCGGGCGCAATACATCTGAGAGATTATTTCATCCCCTCCCGCCCCTCAGGCATATGGTAGATAGAAACTGAAAACTGCTTTAGGTAGTTGATCGATAAGGATTAAGCTACTGTGGGATTCAGATCTCTCCCTTTTCATATCACTGATTGGCGCAACAAAAACTGGTCACTTAATCTGTCAGATGCATTGCGCCCGCCCGAAGGTTAAATTGCACAAATGCTTCTTTTTGCTGCAGGCAGTTTATATGTTTGAATCGGTAAAATCGGACACTGGGGTCGTGGGGCTGCCATACAAACCCAACTCCCCAAATTAGGTTCTTCTAAAAAAAAACTTTTTTATTTGGGCACCAATTTCAACCAAATTACCGTCAAATGTATTTCTATTGAGACATTTTTTATAGTGCAGTAACTAGGTGATTTCAGATTGCAAAGTGTGGTGGAGAATTTTTTTCTTGTTTGCACCCCAAAATACATAATGTAAAAGAAAAATGCAACTGTTGCGACCAAAAATGAAAAACCGTTCATTCTCAAAATTTTATTCATAATATGGAACTATGTTACAAATGGCAAATTTAAATTATCAATTGTAGTAGTGCCGCTCAACGGATTTCTAGTATTTATGTCTCTTTGGACGCGCAATAAATCTAAAAATTATGATGAAATATATTGTTGAAATATTGTAACGCAGATTATGCTCATCTACATATTTTTTTTATCATTTTTGTCATAATAATGAATGGCGTTTGACATTAGTGATATATGGTTTGCCACACTACCTTTGCTGCTCATTTGCAACTACCTCCTAGATCCTAGTGGAGGAAAACATAAGTAGAATTCGATGCGAAATTCGGGTCCGCTCACTTATGACACGCACCGCACTGCACTGGTTTGATGGAAGCCTTAATATTGACGCTGGGGCATTAAACCTGTTTTGACTAATCTAACGGTGTATTCTGTTGTGTTTACAACAGAGTTACATGATGAAGGCATTTGTCATTGGCTTTTTTCGAGGAATTCTGTTGAGTAAATTTGAACAAAATTTGGCATTTTTATTCTTGTAAGTAAGTGTATGTGATCCGTGATCCTGCTGTGGTTGTGGGTTGAGGCACTCTTAGCTATATGTAAAGTTACGGAAACAGAAACTGATGCTGATAGCTATGGTTATCTCGAATTCCCGGTTATGCGACCCTTTACCATTGCAAATGCAATGCTTGGTAAAGTCATTTGGTCAGGTTTTCGGGACCTTTGATAAAGTCTAAATGGGTTTTTAACATGTAGAAGTCTTTTCTTTTGGGGGTCTGGAATAATAGGATTTGCGTTAAGGTTGAGTTTGAAGTTTAGACTTACGCCAAGGTTAAGGCCAAATTTAGGGTTTAGTGTTAACCCTAACGTTTTATATGAAAACGCCAAGGTTTTCGAGGTTACCAGCGCTACCAATTTTACTAAGGGCTTCAAAGGTCACCAAGGTTATCTAGTGCACTACGGTTACTAAGATTACGAAGTCGCAAGTCGATCAAGGATACCAAGGGAAGCAAGGTTACTGATGTTACCAAGGGGGTTAGGCTACTAAGGTTACCAAGGGGACATTATTATTATTATTCTCAAATTCGTGATAATAAATAAACAAATAACAGGCGCGACAATCTAGCATTGGACTCAGGCCGCAGGATGTGTTAGTGACATCCTATTTCCAATATCTTATCTGCTTTTTGTTGAGGTAATGAGATCAGCATCAGGCTTAGCAGTGTTATTTATCTCCATAAATGGGTACTCGTTTAACATCTGAGTGAGATCATAGAAGGTCACAAGCTCGTGAGTTCGAAAAACACCATGATCCACGGTGACATTCGAACTCATGGCCCTGTACACCGAAGGTGCGCGCACTAACCGCTAGACCAGCCAGACTACTATTTCGTGATAATAGGGCAGTAAATATCTCCTCACTTCATGAAAATAAACGCATTCAATATCATTTATTGATGTTTTGTAAATTGAAAACTGCAAAAAATATGATATCGCACAAAAACAACTATATTGTAATAGGTTTCCGCCAAAGAAAGTCGTCAACCACTAAAAGGATTGACATAAATTCAATCCCGCCAAAATACTCGCATCTTGTCACAATAGAATAAGCATATCAAAAGTGATTGAATTAGTTAATAGCTTCACCGCGGTAGACCAAGCTAAATTTGCCAATTCGTGTGCTGTGAATGTTGTGTGTACCGCATTTCGCTCCCGCATTGGTTCGATGGAATGTAATTTATTTCAACGCTATTTGGCGGGGAGTTCGAATCAGGTTACTAACAGAATAAAACCAATTATATGAAAATTACGAAAGAACTTAATTGTATAAAAAAAGAAAAAGGGTTTTCTACGAAGGAAATCAAAATCAAGCTCTCGCCAATAAGCGTTGAAAGAAATTAGCTTTTCACCAAACCAGTGCGGGAGCGGAACGCGGTATCAAGAGACGCGAGAGCGTCTCGCCCGCCAAAGGAAAAAGAAAAACGAAAGCGAACAAGTCTATGATTACCGGAGACAACTTGCTTTTTTGTTTGATCAGGCTACAGCCTTCCAGGCAACAGCCCCCAAAGAAATTTTTTTACCAAAATATTCCACATATCCTGTTCTAGTGCCTTTCCAAATAAAATCTTCGATCAGCACAATAACGGGTAAGATATATGCAATAAACGGTGAAATTTTCACCCTCACAGACTTAAGCGAGTAACCCAATTTCAAAATGAAATCTACAGTTGCAGAAAGACTTGCTTCTACTGTCTCTCTTCGTGAGGGGATTTTTATGAAATTTGGAACGAATGATCCTCTGGTGGTCCTTCTAAAGAATCAATGTCTTCCATTTAGATAAGTGGATGGAATAACGGTAAATTAATAGGTAAAGTTAACAAAAGATTTCCAACAATTGCGTCTATCGGCTCATCGCATTGACCATTTTTTAAAACACACTGCGGCATTGGGACACCGGGAGACTGGGAGACTAGGATCTTGGGGTAGTGGGATATTAGGAAATTGGGACATTAGGGTCTTGGGACATTAGGACATTGGGGCATTAGGCACAATGGGGAAACGGGGACGTGAGGACATCGGCATATTGGGGCATTGGGACATCAGGATATTGGGACAATGGGACATTGGGACATTGGGATATTGGGACATTAGGACACTGGGAGACTGGGACATTAGGACATCAGGATATTAGGACAATGGGACATTGGGACAATCGGATATTGGGACATTGGGACACTGGTACATAGGGGCATTGGACCACTGAGACATCGGAATGTTGTGACATTGGGACATCGGGATATTCGCACATAGGGGCACTGGGATATAAGAACATGTGAACATTAGGGTCTTGGGTCATTAGGACATTGGGATATTAGGACATCAACACATTAGGACATTGGGACATTAGGTACACTGGGGAAACTGGGACGTGGGAACATTGGGGCACTGGGACATCGGGATATTAGAACATTGGGACATTGTAATATTGGGATATTGGCACATTGGGATATTGGAACATTGGGATACTGGGACATTAGGGCAATGAGATACAGGGACATTGGGGCACTGGGATATTAGGCTATTGGGACCTTGGGACACTTGGTATACTGCGACATTGGGACACTGACCACTGGTACATTAGGACATGGGGCCATTGGGATATTATCACATTAGGATACTGGGACATTTGGGACATTGGGGTACTGGGATATTAGGAAATTGGGGCATTAGGACCTTAAAACATTAGGACAGTTAGACATTGGGATATTAGGACATTAGGTGGGAGACTGGGACATTGGGATATTCCGATACTGGGACATTGGGACACTAGGGTAGTGGGACATTCGGACATTAAACCATTGGGGCACTGTGATATTTGCACATTGGGACAATAGGACCTAAATTGGGACACTGGGACATCAGGATATTGGGACATTGGCACATTAGGATATTAGGACATTAGAACACTGGGATATTAGAACATTGGGACATGAGGACACTGTGACAATGGACCTTAGGGCATTAGGACATTGGAACATTGGGACACTGTGACATTGGGACACTGTGACATTGGGACAATGTGACATTGGGACACTGGGTCAGGGGGGCATTAAGACAGATCAGTAACAGAACGTTAACAAAGCGTTGGCAAGGCAACAACAGAGCGTTAGCAGATCGTTAACAGAGTGTTAACAGAAAATTAACAGAGCCTTAAAAGAACGTTAACAGAACGTAAATCGAGTAATAAAAGAAAGGTAACAGACCGTTAGCCGACTAATTAAAGAGAATTAAGAGAACATTAACAGAACGTTAACAGAGCATTAACGAAAAGATAATAGAGTGTTAAGAGAACGTTAATAGAGCATTAACAGAGTTACCAAAAAATTAACAGATTACTAACAGAATGTTAGCAGAGCCATAACACAAAGATAAAACAAATCTATTTTGCACAAAATACATATTAATAAACTATACCCATTTCATCCCAAAATTATTTTTAAAAAAGCTCAGCAACAGACATTTGTGGCGTATTTGCAATTGCGTTTGCAGTATCTATTTATTTTAAAGAAGACCCTGTGAATATAAATTATGATATTAAATTTATGGAATATGCTGTACAAAAACCTATTGAAACTTTTCCCAAAACAAAAATATTAGTTGGCTATTTAAGTATGCAAAAATATATGATATCTGACCAAAAACAACAAAGTTGTAAAAGTTACCCCGCCAAAGAAAAATTCATCTGCCGCAAAAAGAATACATATCACTCCAATCCGCTGCTCATATCTAATTTTGTTTGCTGGATGTACTTTTGTTTTAGATGTAAATGCTGGAGAAGTTTAAATGTACAGGATTACTTCTTAAAGTAATTTGGAGGGAGCCGTCAAAGTGGCACTGAATAAAATGTTAAAGCTCCCACCAAATTACTTTAAGAAGTAGTCCTGTACATTTAAACTTCTCCAGCATTTACACCTAAAACAAAAGTACATCCAGCAAACAAAATTAGATATGAGCAGCGGATTGGAGTGATATGTATTCTTTTTGCGGCAGATGAATTTTCTTTGGCGGGGTAACTTTTACAACTTTGTTGTTTTTGGTCAGATACAATATACCGTATATAATATACCGAGTCCTTGCACAAATGAATGCCACGGTCGGAAATTTAGCTTATTTATTATTTTTGATTGTATATAGTTCCTATACAAAAAACGTTTAATCTTTAAACCTTTCGATCGTTTACATCTAAATAAAACTGAATAGTTAAATAAAACACTTGCATTATATGTATTTGATTTTAATACATTCCGTTTCGGTTTTATTAAAATACAAGTTTAAATCCAAAACTATAATAAATTATAACCAAAACTAGTATCGGGTGTAAAATGAAAGCTGTAGAGGTTTATAATTTGTTCAGAGTGACCGAAAACATATGATTTGGGGCTATTTTCATGTTTTCGCATGATAACAGCCCCAAAACCATTTCAATTCCCATACAAATTGACACATTGAAAATACCCTATTTTCTATGAAACCTTGATTTTTTTTATAGAAACGTGTAAGCACCCAGGTCTCAAACCTAAATTCCCCTACTCAGCACATTTCGGCTCACTCCGATATTTTAACTGCCACCCGAAAAAATTGTTCAGTTTCGTGTGTTTGCCAATGTTCTTAATTTCTCCATAATAACCTGACATGACATGACATTGTCAGTTTGAAGTGACGAAATATGTTGCAAATGACTATCGATGACTGCACCAGCACATTTTTATACTTTATACTACTAACTATTTATAGGCAAATTAATATTGTCGATCATATGAAAATCGACCATATGAAATTACAACAAGTGCACTGTGAACACTTTTCGGTGATTTCTGAAAACGTACAGCGAAATCAATCCGTTTTCGTCGACTCTGAACATAATATTACTTTAATTTCATTTTAGTTTAAATACGAAACCTGGGATAAAGCTTTTACAAACGTTTTTTTTTATAAAGTCGACTATTTTTTTTAGTTTCATATTGAATTTTAATCAATTTTTAAGACTTATACTTATAACACATTTTTCTTTTCTGTACCGTAACCTCTTGTGGGGCATGGGGCGACCAGTCAGCCTTTTATAGGCTATTTCGAGTCAACGTTTCACTGCATATAATTTCGGAGTGTATCTAATGTTGAAAGCACTATATATATTATTTCCTATCCGCACATGTACGGGCATTTGGACCACGCCGAGATTTGATCTGCGGACCTCTAGATTACTAGCATCGTAGAGTGCGACTCAACCAAGTGAGCAACAGAGGGCTTATATCATATTCCATCCACATTTGGCAATTTCGACAAGTACTTAAAATGGTTTTTGGTTTCAATTTATAATTTTTAAACAAAAGTTTAAATTTTAAACTCTGAGTTTACAATACAGTTTGAGTTGAATTGAATTAAAGGGCTGATTTTATTGAAAAATTTCATTCATTAAGGTCCAAGTGGTTTACTTTCTAATACTTTTTAGTCTTAAAAATTTTTAAAACTTTTGAAGTTCTTAAAAAAATAAACCGAATTTCACTAACATTAATGAAACCATTAAATTGTTTGGATTTAAAGCAAAATTTGTTTAAAATATGTAGTAAACTCTTCGGTTTACTTCGGTTTCAAAACTGTCGTATATATCTCCAAGTTTTTGAGATAAAATTGAAAATCATACGTATACAAGCTATTTATTTTGGTTCAATTTTTCTCGCTGAGTGTGGGGCACAACGCGAGGGGTCCTATCGCTCCACGGACTACTCCTTGGCACAGGAGAATTAAGTTTTCGCACAAAATCGAACTTTCTATTTCAAAACGTTATTATTACAAACTAAACAAAACCTAAATGCTAATCCAAGTACAAATGTTCAATGCAGTAAATCAAATCAAGTCACAAGGCTAAAGCAAAGGTAAAAATCAAAATATCCAAAAATGTATGTAAAAATATAACTGATCACAACGGTTTCTCGAACTGAAGTGCCCGCTACATGTTGCATGTTCGTACACTGAAAAAAATCATAAGAACAAAATACAATAAAAAACAGCCAAGAACATTTTTTTCCTTATTTAAAATGTATTTCTTGTTCCAAGAAAAGTTTTTCTGATTTAACCTTCCGGCGGGCACAATACTAATCCTAACACGATCGGGCGCAATGCATCTGACAGATTAAGTGCATAAAAAGGGATGAAACTAAGTTTCTGTATATTTTAGACTATTATTTATTGTTGCATTGTCTTTTTGAAACAGTTCTACGTAATTTTAGAAACAAAATCTGGCTCACAAAGTTTGATACCCTTCACATTTTCAATTTTCTAAGAATATTCCGCTTTCAATAGCTTCAATATTTAAAAAACCTCCAACAACTCGACCGCTTAAAAAATGTGAGCTTATTTTACTAAAAACACACTATTGAACGATTTGGTGAACCTAAAAGTCAACACAACGTTATTACGCAATGTGAAGAGCATAACATGTGGAAATTTTCATAGAAAAGGAGAAAATAACACAATCGGGAGCAATCCATCTGAGAGATTATTTCATCCCCTCCCGCCCCTCAGACATATGGTAGACAGAAACTGAAAACTGCTTTGGATAGTTGATCGATAAAAGATTAAGCTACTGTGAGTTTCAGATCTCTCCCTTTTCGTATGGCTGATTGGCGCAACAAAAACTGGCCACTTAATCTGTCAGATGCATTGCGCCCGCCCGAAGGTTAAGATGTTTTTTTCTTATTCCAAGAAAAGTTTTTGCTTAAAATAAAAAAATAAGCATTGTTTCAAGTAAAAATTTTTCTCTTGGATCAAGAAAATACATCTTAAATCAGAAAAACTTTTCTTTTAACAAGAAAATCCATCTTAACCCTTTAAAGTCCGAACTCTTAATCGCTTGAATTTCCTTTTTTTTGTTCCTGAATATTAACTCTAAATATGATTCATTTAAGAATATACCAAAAAAAAAATTTTTACCTCACCCCCTTCCCCCCTTTCTATGCTGTTCCCAATTGGGAACAATGGCCACTAATGGGATATAAACAAAACAAGGTCGATTTTATTCCAGATATGTTGGACTTTATTGGTTCTTCAATGAATTTATGGAAAAGTAAATATGATTTATTTTGGAATTTAATTTATGGAAAAGTATAAATCATATTTTGGCAAAATTCATTCAAGATGAAGACGTTTGTTGCACTCCTTACACTCCAACGGTGCATATGACTTACAAAGAGCACATCTTCCTTGCGATGATTTTATCAAATAGTGGCCATCTAATTTGCGTCTAGCTGGGCTAGCATGTGCTTTAGGACGTGGCGGTGGACCTATTTTTTTATGAAACCCTTAGCAGGAACATTGTTACTTCCCGCCGGAATTTTAGGTGAGTCATTGCCGATTTCCCATGCATTTCCTTATGCACGAACCAGGCTGCTACTACTGCCATGTTGAGAGCATTAGCGAATAGATTCCACCACTACTTTTTCCATCGTAGGCATGGGCGATACGAAGATTAGAAGTCCATCTAAAATATCGACCCCACCCATTCCGTCGTTATATTTGTGAATAAGATGGGGTTGTTGTATGCCTATCTTTTTGTTCTCCTTCACAGAATATCTACATGCTGATTTCGCCATGACTTTCGATTCCTGCAAGGATCTTTACGGTTGATGCGATTGGAGAGTAAATGTCTTCCTCAGTAGTGATTCTCAGAAGGCAACTGGTGGTACTTACTGAGAAGGAGTATGCCCCAAAACGACGTCCATTCAACGCCGATCTGATCAACATGCTGAATGGCGTAGATTTTTGTTATTTCTGCTAAATGCTGCAGACAGCTTTGTGGCATAAATTAATAATATATTTCTACCGGAATTAAAGTTTTCAAGGGAAGTTAGTTTCTAAGTTTTTTACCGGCTCATTTTGTATTGGGGTAAAATATGATCCACTTGTGGTCAACCGTTGATGGTCACCATTTGAAGCTTTTCTTTTCTGGACACGTTTATTTTAACTGCCCGATGCCTCACTATCTTCCGAACTTTTTATTATAACGGAAACTTCACCGCAAACATCATCTAAGATTTCTTGCTCAATGTCTTCCTCGTCAGTAACTTTGTCGTTTTCCTCAGGAGGTAATTGGCATATATCTATATTATTCAATGAACCCACGTCGCAATCATCTAAGCTCTGTAGATATTCCACTACCAAATTTACGTACTTGAACTCTCACTTATGAACACCGAATAGAGACTGACATAGCACATGCGAAAATTACATGCAATTGCAATGTAAGTCCAGTCATATTGAAAAATTGGAAACAAAATAATTTTTTTTACAAGACACTGAAGTGAGCCAATGTTCCCAATTGGGAACACGTCAATTTGAACATGTATAGCCGATAACGGTATTATTTTTTTATAAAATTAAGGTCACTACTATTATTTGGTATGTATTTATTAATAGTAAAAAATAAAATTACATTAAAATTTCAGTGTTTTGTTGCTTAATAAAAATTTGAAACTTTTTTCCCCAAAACTAAAAAAAATCCTCATTTTAAAAAAATCACCAAAAAATAACGGCAATTTTTTTATCATTTATTTATTTTTTTTCCTTTTTACCAACTTGTTAACAACCTAAAAAAAATGGAAAAGAACGAAAAAAAAAATTGCAAGTGGGTTTAAAAAAACCATGAAATTATGTTCCCAATTGGGAACATTGGGCGGTAAAGGGTTAAATCAGGAAAAATTATTCCTTGGCTGCTTTTTATTGTATTTTTTTTTTGTTTTAAGTAAATGATTTTGTTCAGTGTATGTACATAAATGTCCATGGATGTCATCAGCTGATCGTGCTCTCACTTGTCATTAAATCACGTTTTGACACGTTTTCAGGCGACTTGGTTTTTGGTTGCATTATTCAAATTGCATTACAATATGGTACAACTGTCAACTAAATCTAGGATTTAGTAAATCTTGTCGATAGTCTGAATCGCCTGTAAGGGGAGTACAAGTAAGTGCAAGTACATTCTACGATGCATTTTGAATTTAATGTCATATGATTTCATCAAGTAGGCGGGTTTCCACTCGATTAATTTAGTGGTTTTAATAAATCCTGTCCATAGTGTGAATCCCCTTCAACTCATTTTAAGCTTTCTCTGTGGGTAACGTTTGAATAGGAATAATAGGTTATGTCGAAATAAGAATTATCAAATGTCCTTTTATTGTAAAGAAAATTCGAATTTGTTTATTTTTTTAAATTCCAAACTTAAATTCAGAATAAGCGAAAGTGGCTTACATTAATTTAATTTTTTTCTAATTGGAAGAAACTATTTGGTAAAAATTAAATTAAGTCATAGTTTTCAACTAATCAAGCGGTATATATGGGATAACCGGAAAACCCAAACCAAATAATTTCCTTAATAATGAACCCAAATTCATCAATCTTCGACGGCAGGTGACCTTAACCCTTCTGTCGGCACGAAGGTCTGGCCAGACCTTTGGCACTGTATTTTGGTGTAAAAAGCATAGAAGATGAAATCGCAGCGACTTCATATTTCATGATATCTTAGAATAATATGTTTGGAAGCATTTTGCAAAAATTTGAAAAAATCGGTTGAAGTTTTGAGTATGTTTTTGATGATTTTCAATTTATAGTGCTTTTTCATACCCAATAGGTCTGGCCAGACCTATAGTTATTCCCCCCATTTTTCTCTTGAAGTAAGAAGTGCAAATATTAAATTCTGTTATTTATGATGTATTAATGTCATTTAAACTCAATATGAACTATAAACGATAAAAATTTCTGAGATTTTTCTATAAAAAGCCGTGAAGTTCGGAAAATGGGTATGCCTAATTTCGTCACATTTTATAACACCACCTAATTAACTGAGATTTGATCCTAGGAAATTCAACCCAGTTTTATTTCCGTTGTAATAGTAAGGACTAAGTATGAGTGACTTGCAAACGTCTTTCTAAATAGATTTGATAAAAAAATTTACGAAAAATTTAGAATTAAATGATTTTTGCCTTCAAAATTCCCTATTTCTTCCCACTTATTTCCCTAAATCTGCAGACTAATATCGGAGGTAAAATCTGCCAACAAAGTGCTTAATATTTCCTCAAAGATATTGGAATTAGAAAATTCAATCGAAATATCTACTGGATAAACACATGCAAATAGCGAAGCAAAAAAAGAAGAAAATAAGGGAGAAACACGTTTGTACTAATACCACCTCAAAATATATCTACTTAAAAACGTTTCCAGTATATCTACAAAAATTATTTTGATGCTTTTATTGTTGAAAAATTGCGGTAAAGAATGGCTAGAATGATTTTACCGATAAAAAATTTACTTTTTCTAAAAAATAAAAAAAAATTTCTCAGTAGGTCCAGCCAGACCTATTGGGTATAGAATATGCATATTGTAGTAGGTGCCGACAGAAGGGTTAAATATGGACATTTTCATTAATTGAATATGATAAGATAGCCTCACGTCGAACTTTTGCCACCTGAATCGTTGACCTCCAATTGTAGTGGTGGTGGGTGTCCTCACGTACTGAGTACTCCCAGCGCGCCCTCGGACGTCTCACCTCTTCGGCATGCGATTATTATACAGTCATTGTAAATGATTTTGTTTGAATTTCTTTTGCGGAGAGATTATGCAGAAGGCTTTAATCGCTTAATCTTCAAGACATGATGTTGATATCATCGGCGTACACTATAAACTGTCACGTCTTGAATATCGTTCCGCTGCTGTCCATATTCATGGCCCAAGTGCGAGTTTTGGAAAGATCAGTAAGTCTACATTGCACATCGTCACCTTTGTCAGCCGCACTAGTTTTGCTAGTATGATTTGTTCTCCGAACGGATTAATTCTTTTCCGGAATTTTTGATAAAATCTTTACAGTCATAGAAACTGATGAGATGCCCCTGTAATTCTCACATTTGAGCTTGTCACCCTTTTTGATTACCTCGTGTCGGTCCATATAGGGGAATTCCAAAAAAGTGCTCAATTTCGGAGAAATATCCGTGGCGCCTAATTTTGATGCTGGCATTTCATTAATGTTGGTCTGAAGCGATCGAATCTGCAATATTTTTTTTTACAAAATCGTAACGGTTCTCTTGATATTCATTGTCAAAATTTTACTTTTCGATAAGGCAAGTTCAGTATTTTGATAGGAAAAGGGAGATATTTCAGCTTTACTGATTGGTGAAAGTGTTTGATGCAATCAAGTCTATGTTTTAATTTGATTTAGTCCCACTACAATAGTAGATAATTTTTAGCAATTGGGTTAATAATATGAATTGTCAAAATATTTACGAACAACAATTGTAAAGTTTTATAAACTAGCTGTAAGTAAAATGTTATTTTCAGTGTACTGCTATTGATTCACAACAAACTGAGGCAAAAAAATACCCCCAATTTCCAATTAAAGACTGAACTACCCCAAAAAAATGGCAAATTTTGACATTAAAAATCTGGAGAACCGTTATGTTTTCGCGAAAAATGTTTGCAGATTCGATCGTTTCAGACTAATATTAATGAAATAACATCATCAAAATTTAGAGCTACAGACACGGAAATCGTGCTCAATTTTGTCTTAAATTAACATGGCTAACTACCAAGCATACCCCGAAATTCTATCATTCATTTTATAATAATCTGTAATATTTTATGTATTATTCACACGATATTATCTTGTGTACGAAAATAAAACAAACAAAAAATGAAATACTTTTTCATCAATAATGGCACATTTTAGAAAAATGCTTAAAAATGCAGTTTAAACTAAATTTGGTCCTAAAATTTAATTAATATTTCTAGAGACCATTACACAAATCATAGTGAAAAATTAATGGAAAAGGTTGAACGGTTGATCGCATATTTGAAAAAACCCTTTTTCGTAAATCTTTACTTGCTTCTCCTGAAAAATTGCATTTTTCGAGTTGTGCCACTATCAATATAAGGCAGCGATATATGTTTCTTTGGTGCTTATTTCCGACAAGTCAAGTCAATTCGGCAACGAACGTCACATAATGTCAATTAAAAAGGGCTCTGACCCTTGAACGTGCTAAGTTTCATTCAAATGTGATGGGTATTCAAATATCTGCCTCGCCCAAAATCAGCCTCGCGGTTTCTACCTATATTTGAGAATGCTTAAATGATTGGAATAAAATGACACGCACGCACTGTTTTGCTTGAAATAGAATGTATGCAGCAACAGCAGCAGCGGCACAATGCAATTTAAATCGGTGGCAGCAAAAGCTATATTGATTTGACGTAACCCATTTAAATTGCATTGGACTGCACTCTATGAAATTTTTACTCTTATAGTAGAAGGAAACTTTGTTTCCTTCTATTATAATAGTGAAATTACTCTGCAATCTAAATTTGCAAATCAAGTGTAATTTTACATAAAAAATGTGTAAAAAAGTACTCCAATATATTAGCAAATTTACACCGCGCTATGTGTAAAAACACTCCGTAATAATAGGAATATAATGTGGTTTCACTCTTTTTTCGTTGTAAAGATTTAAGTGGCGAACCTTTACAAACAATATAGTTATCAATAAAACTATTTAAGGATAAGGATATATAAAATATAAACAAGTATCGGTCGAGTTTTGCTGATCAGTTTTTCGTCTACATGGGAGGTTGCAATATGGTCTTTTTTGTGCGATCTGTACACTTGTTATTCTTCTCAGTACCGTAACTCAGCCGTTTATAGGCAATTTCGAGTCAACGTTACATTGCATATCATTTCGGAGTGTAATGTTGCAAGCACTAAATATTTCCTATCCGCACATGTACGGAAATTTTGGACCACGCCTAGATTCGATCTCGGGACCTCTAGATTACTAGCATCGAAGAGTGCGACTCAACCAAGTGAGCCACAGAGCGTGTACACATGAGTTCTAAATGCAGAGAATTTACACTGTGCTAAGTACAGCCGATTGAAGTTTGACAACTGGAGAGCACGCTACAAAAAATGAGTAAAACTTCAACTGCACGTTGTAAAAATACACCACAAATCCGAATTATACACATAAACGTTGTAAAAATGCACCAGAAAATCTGAATTATACACAAGTGTAGCGTAAAAATACATTTCATACCGACTTTGGTGTAATTTTCTTATTTTACACAGAAATTGTTGAAAAATGCACTCTGTATGTGATTATAAGCGGGAAAAAGTGTAAAGTTACCGCATTTTCAGCGGAAATTTAAATTCACTTTTTAGAGTGTGCATTATCGTTGGCTGTTGCTGTTGCTACTGCTGCATCCATTCTATTTCCAGCATGTGTTTACTTGGCGTTTCCAGTTGAATAATTGGGGAAAATATCGGTGCAAAAGATATTCCGTAGTGTATGAACAGCGCCATAGACTTTGGAAATAGCGATTGTTTTACTTTGACTGTGACTATGTATCCGTATGACTGAAAGCTGAAATGATTGAATCAATCGATTGTTACAATTTTAGAAGAGTAGTATGAGTTTATTATTTTCTCGTACTTATACATATGCCAACAATGCGGAGGATTGTAAAATAGGCTATACGTATAACCTATGTTTTTTGTAGTTGCCGGGATCGATAGTTTGCATACGATGTTCTTTGTTGTGTTGCCTCTGTAGATCCGCGAAAGTGAAAGTCATTCCTTTTCTTTAGATCGCCAATATATTTCGGGCTAAAAGCCCATCATCAGGGTCTTATATCTAAAAGACAATGATTTTTCACAATAAATAATAAAAATTGAAATAAATTAACAAATATACCTTATAGTAATGAACAAAGACAATATCAAAAATGACAGCAAAACTTCTAAAAAACAGTTGTTTACATAAAAAGTCAGTATTTCAAGCAAAATATCACAGCTGTTGTAAATGCTTAAGGCTAGGTACACACGGAGATGTTAAAAATATCACAGATGTTAAATTGCAATAGTTGGATTATAATTATTTTCATCTCATTTTAATTTTCAATGTTAGTCTTAATCAAATTAATATACGTACTACTATAATGTTTTTTATCGCTTTTTTCGTTGCATACTACATTCTCATACTTTATTATCTGGTTTACTTCGTGGATTTGAAGTTTGCATTTATTTCTCTCATTTTTTAGAATTTGAGTTTTGTTAAAATCGAAAGTATGTTGGTTAATAATGGAGTGTTTTGCAAGGGCAGATATATTATCATTAAGCGATTTTTTTAGTGTCATTTTTATGTTGATTTAGACGAGTACCTAGTTTTTGAATCGTTTCGCCGATGTAAGTTTTGTCGCAATCTGCGCAATCCACTTTGTATACAACCCCGGACTTTTCTTGTGGTGGAATTTTGTTCTTAAGGTTTGTAAACATGTTACCATTTTTCAGATGAGGACGCATTGCTACATTTAATTGTGGAACAAAGTATTTACAAGACCTCGATATAGATTCACTTAAACCAGGGATGTATGTTAGTGATGAATATAGTTGAGTGGTTGGTTCAGTAGGTGGTGATGTTTCTGCTGTTGATTGATCGATTGATAAGAAGGCATAGCTCCTCGAATTTGAAGTTTTTTTTGCTGTTTCTGACTTCATTAATCATTTTGTCAATTATTTTCGTGGGGTAGTTGTTTTTACGAAGTATATTATATATCCGTTTTAAATTTTCGTTCCAAAAACACTTATGACTAATCCTGAACACTTTCCTGATGAAGGATTTCGCCACGTTCGTTTTCATTTTTGTCGGATGACTAGAATAATAGTTTAACAATCTATTTGAAGCAATAGGCTTGTAGAACCAATTTGTAATCACCCTTCGGTGTTCTGTACGGCATAGGCTAATATCTAGGTAATCCAACCTACCATCTTTTTCAACTTCATACGTAAATTTGATCTTAGGATCATATTCATGTAATGCTTCTAGCATTTGTGGAATTCTGTCCTTAGGAATGGCCGTTATATGATCATCCACGTACGTATGCCAAAAAAGTGGAACAAAATCGACTTTGAGTAGAGCTTCATTAATCAAATCTTCCAAGACGCGTTCAACTAATATCGGCGCTAGACTGGACCCCATGAAAAGACCAGATCTCATAGACAGGAATCGGTTCTTATAACAAAAGTAATTGCAGTCTATGAGACAGAAACGGAGTAAGTTCATAAACTCCTTCTTTGGAATTTTCGTATGCTCTTTAATACAGCGTTCAAAGTCCCTTTCAATTAGTTTTAATGCTAAATCAGTAGAAATGTTGGTAAAACAATTTGTCACATCAAAGGATATCAGTATGTGATCGTTCGGTATTGTTCGTCTTATGATTTTTTTTGACAAACTCTGTAGAATTCTTCAATGCGTAGTTGGACTTAAAAGCTTTTCGAAGAATACTCGCAAGAAACTTTGATGTTTTATACGCTGCAGAATTAACTGTGGAAACAATCGGTCTTAACGTCCTCTCAGGCTTATGTATTTTCAGTTGACCGAAAATACGCGGTGGAATCGCAGTGTATGTTTTAAGGTTAGCTGCTTGTTTTTCTGTGAGGTACTTTTTATGTTTATTGCACAGTGTTGCTATAAGCCGATTGTTTTTATTTTGTAGCGATAATGTTGGGTCATTACTCAATTCGTGAAAAGAATCTCTGTCATTCAGAAACTCATTCATTTTAGAGTCATATTCATTTCTATTGGCAATGACGGTGATATTGCCTTTATCGCTATTCGACACGTAGATTTCCGGGTGTCTCTTGAGAAATTCAGCGGTTGTTTTTGCTGCAGAAATGAGAAAATGATCAATTCGATTGAATCTTCTCTTAGTCTTTATATGATGTGTTATCATATAGGTCAAGTGAGCACGCATTTGTTTTTTGATGTTCTCATCAGCGAACCGTGAGATGATGTATTCAATGTCAGCAATAAGTTCGAGTGTTGGTATTTGTTTTGTGGGCAATGCAAATTTTGGTCCCAAACTGAGCAAAATCAACATTGCTCTTGGAATTTCAATATCAGAAACATTCTTGATGAAAGTTTCGTCAACGTTAATATCTTCGATCGGTTGTTGCTGAATTTGAAGTTCTGTGAATTTTCTGTACAGGTGTTGATTGTTTATGTTCAGTTGTTGTTTATACACGGGCAAGTTGTACACGTCGAGCGGGCATTGTCTTAACAATTGTTTGATAGTGAAATTACAATCGGCAATTTCGGCTCTTAGTATTTCGTGTTTAAAATGTTTAAGTGCTATTTGTACATAAGAAAGTGCTGACTTACAATTAGAAGTGATGTAAATTCGATTCGTTTTGTTTTCGATGAAACGAGGTGTAATGTCCCATCTTCTGCATTTTAGAAGAAAAACCAGCCTCGATTTTTGCTTGGCCAGTTTGTTTATAGATGATACAGTCCGTCCGTCAAGATCGGAGTCCATTGTTGGGTGAATTATTGCTACGTTTTCCATACGGTTGGAGTAATGGAAGCGAATTGTAAAATAGGCTATACGTATAACCTATGTTTTTTGTAGTTGCCGGGATCGATAGTTTGCATACGATGTTCTTTGTTGTGTTGCCTCTGTAGATCCGCGAAAGTGAAAGTCATTCCTTTTCTTTAGATCGCCAATATATTTCGGGCTAAAAGCCCATCATCAGGGTCTTATATCTAAAAGACAATGATTTTTCACAATAAATAATAAAAATTGAAATAAATTAACAAATATACCTTATAGTAATGAACAAAGACAATATCAAAAATGACAGCAAAACTTCTAAAAAACAGTTGTTTACATAAAAAGTCAGTATTTCAAGCAAAATATCACAGCTGTTGTAAATGCTTAAGGCTAGGTACACACGGAGATGTTAAAAATATCACAGATGTTAAATTGCAATAGTTGGATGAAAATATGAGATGAAAATAATTATAATCCAACTATTGCAATTTAACATCTGTGATATTTTTAACATCTCCGTGTGTA